>JAVJGG010000029.1:9438182-9602031 GCA_035590195.1 Aviceda cuculoides | reverse complement strand
GCTGTGGGTAAGCCCTGCTCAGCAGGAACCAAAACAGCCCTGGGTTATCTATCAACCCTGTTTTCAGCACAAATCCAGAACATAGCCCCATACCAGCTACTATGAAGAAAATTAACCAGCACAAAAGGCTATTCAGGACACTGAATATTATTTAAATTAAAACTTTCTCTATTATTTTACATATGAATACTATGCTACAGAGACACAGCAGTGGTCTGAGTTGAAAGTCAGGTCGGATGTGGTGCGCTGAAGCCACGCTGCAGGTGAGCGTGTTGACTGCACTAACACGCGCCCTCTCCAGACAGCTTCGTTTTGCCCCAGTTTGGGTCTGAACAGCAGCATAAAGTAATAGCCTGATTTTGCCTTTTATAAGATCCTCCTTTGGCCTGCATTTTTATAGCAGTAGGGCAGCATTGTACTTGGAAGGGAAGGGTCTCTCACAGTATGTTTAAAAGCAACATTGCTTGCAAAGAGGGACATTTACTGCACCTGTAACTAACTTTCATAATTGAGGGTGAAAAGATCCTGAAAAAAAGTTATAGCTAAAGTTCCTAATGAAATTCAGAGAAACTTCAACATACACACCTGGGCTTAGTCCTCCTCCTCTTCTATATAAGAAAAATTGGTTGTATTAAGCCATTTTGAACATTAATTATTCTTACTACAGGATCATCATACGTCCATGGAGTTATAACAAAATATTAAATCTCAGTAAGCTTTTTCCTCCCCAAAGGCTCTTGCATGGTCAACACCCAATATCTCCTTTCATTTAGAAATGCTAATACAGTTGACAGGAGCCCTGGTTAAGTACAGCAGGCATGAGCCTTGTGAGCATTTTCAATGCTGATCTCACTGGCCAGAGGACTGTTCCAGGATATAAGTGGGTAGAGGACTACTATGCCCTTTTCTTTTTGCAATATATAGAATTGAGAGCTGAATAGAAAGTGGTTTATTTTTATATTTTCCCTAGTCCAGAATTCAGGATACTGATCACCTCTGACCCATTATCATCCTTGTGATATGAAACAGATGTCCAGCACATCATAAACAATGGCAGGGAGAGGGAAGTCTGACTTATCTTTCCTTTAGTAACCTTAAAATGATAACTGAAAAAAAGAACCTTCTGTTCAAAATTCACATGCAACTTACTTCCATTAGTTCCATAAAGCATCCCTCTACTTTATAAGAATTTCCCGTTTGTTATTGTTATTAAAGAGCAGGAACATGGTAATTTAACTTACTCCTTGCTTTCATTTTCAATGACAAAAAAAAAAATAGAGGGGGGAAGGCACTTGTTTCAATAAAAGAGCTTCTGAAATAAATAGAAAAATTTATGCCTTTTATGCTGGAATAGCACAGCAGACCTATGGAAAGAATAAGGTTCTGCATAGCTGTTGTAATTGCACAGAAGAGGAGCTGCCAATAGCATACACTACTTACAGAGTCATTTAAGGAACTTTGATAACTGTCCACCTAAATGCAATGTATTTCCCTCAGGAAACAGAAAAGAGGTTTTATTGCGCTCTGTTTTTCCTTCTTTCAGTAGCTTCTGAAAATTATGTATGCATGGGTATTTTCAGTTTAATCATATTTTATAATTTTTAACTATTACTTAAAACTCAAATTCAGTGTAATCAGCCCATCTGTTAGCAATGGTTATAAAATTATGTTGAAGATTAAAAATCTGATGCGGTGTCAATATGTCCTAGCATTATTAAGCTTGTTTTATGATGAATGACTAGGATACGGCTTTTGTCTACTTGAGCAGCTTTAAAATGGTAAACCTTTTGTAGACTTACTGTACAAAATGTGAAGGTATGTATAGAACAACAACAAAAAATATTAAAAACTCTGATCCTGTATTCATGGATGTGGTGGCCTTGCAGGCCTTGGGAAATGCCAGCAGAGTAACTCCACGTCACAACCAAATTCACTGCATTTTTCATTCCATCAAACACTATCTTGGATCTACTCTCCTCCCTGTAAAATGTCACCTAAACAGGCATTAAAAATGCAGGTTTGCTAAATTAATTATTCGTTTTAGAAAGGGCCAACATGACCTGCATGGGCAGTGGTGGAAAAATTAGCACAGCATTCACTTACGTGAATTGAGGGTATTGCTAAAAATACTTACTCTGTTGTTCAGTACTTGCAGCACTGCAACATAGCCTCATCTACCCACAGTAAGAGTTAACATTTTGAGCATTTTAATTCTGGCATTACTGTGAAACAGCTATATATAATAATCTCTACTGGAAAACCATTCTTTATGTGGACACTTTTTATCCCTCTAAAATGTGTCCTTGGGAAAAAAAAAAAAAGCCTGTTTTGCAAAATTAAAACTGTATAAGCCCTTTATATAGTCTATGTGCTAAACTTCCTGCAAAGTCTTCCTCCCCTACAAACTCTGCCTGCAGATGAAGTGTTTTAACCTTGCCCTCTTAATTTATTCTACATTCTAATTTTCAATAAACAGATGCCGCCTCTTTTCGCGCTTGTTTCCACATTGTTCCACATTCTGCCTGTGTTGTTTCTGCATGTGTGAATATTCAATTATCTATTTCTCCATGATTCTGCAACTGATGTACTAAATGTCTGTACAGGTTTGGGGGAGGGTAACCGGGGAAGGCAAAACTTAAAGGAAAAAGAGTTACAGAAGTTTGAACCATTCTGAGAGTCAGATACTTTCCCTGAAAGCTGCTAAGTTAAGAAGACAATCATAAGCCACAACTAGAAATGCAAGTATTACAAAACCGCTCGTGCCCAGAAGCGGAATTGCTGCACACCGGCTCATAACACATAAGTATTTCTTTGGTCACCACTTGGGTGTGAAATGTTCAATAGAGACCAAAGGGGCAGAGGCAGCTGTTGGTGCTGCTGCTTCTGGAAACTGGGTCTTTTTTGGATAAAAAGCACAAAGCAGCTGATTGCCACTGTGGTTATTTATAGCTAAGAAGAGCTGATAATACATCTTAGGACTCATAGAATCGTTTAGGTTGGAAAAGACCATTAAGATTATCGAGTCCAACCCTCTACCATGCCCCCTAAACCATGTCCTGAAGTGCCTTGTCCGTGCGCTTTTTGAACACCTCCAGGGATGGTGACACCACCACTTCCCTGGGCAGCCTGTTCCAATGTCTGACAACCCTTTCAGTAACGAAATTTTTCCTAATATCCAATCTAAACCTCCCCTGCTGCAACTTGAGGCCATTTCCTCTTGTCCTATCACAAGCCACCTGACAGAAGAGACCAGCACCCACTATGTATGACGTATGCTGTATAAAGGATGAAATATTACTCTTTATGGGAATGGCCCAAAAAAGGAGATCACAGGACAGACATAAAAGTGCAAAGGCTTTTCAGTACAGGTCTCAAGACCGTGTGGCCCAAAAGCCCAGTTGCAGCTACAAGTAGCTTTAATCTGTAAATCTAAGGAATTCAGGGCACAGAACTGCACCAGGTTCCAAACTCAACAGTTTGTAACTGCTGCTGCATTAGTCACGTGTGTAAGGATACCTCTTTCCTGAAGCACTAGTGACTTCTTAGCAGTTGCAGCCTGCGCCATTACCTTGCGCATTCCCAGCTGGAAGCCCGGGCGACTGGCGTCAGCAGCTGCTGTCACGCTGCGCTGATATGGCACTAGTGACAGAACCATCAAGTGTGGACATCTTTAAGGCTCTGTGGAAAAACTGAGCTAAACTGCGCTTCAGAGGTACGTACCAAAACCGTTAGGCTGGGCAGGGACAAAGGTTGGGATCAGAGGTTTACGTTTGCCAAAAATGGTACAAAATGTAGAACAGCAGAGGCGGAACTGCAACTGGTGCACTTTCAGAAGCCAGGGACACCACATGGAAACGTGGCAGAGCAAGGACATGCTGATTCGGAAGCTTCAGCTCAGCAGGCAGCCTTTGCTGGCAGGACTCCTGCGCGGGTGAAGGCAGCCTTGGCTCTCCCCCCACCCCTTCCTCCCTAGCAGAGACCCCTCGGCCAGAGCAGAGCCTCTGCCTGCTCTTGCAGCAACTCCCTTCTCTTTTCTCGCCTGGCAATAAGGAAGTTACTGGGTTTTGCTCACCTGGCAAGGGCTATGTGGCATTTTCTGACTTCAGGTGCAGCAATGCACCCCTGTCTGTCCTGTAGGTCCTGCAACAAAAGCAAAAAGAGCCAGATAGGAAAGTGTGGCACAAAAACTTAGGGGCTAAGAGGTTGCTGTGAAAGACTTCTCTTTAATCAGTGGAGCCTGATGATTAAGAGCCAGAGCAGAATCCTGACGCTAACAGGAGCATATGTGTTGTCCTTAGGCTCTGTGGCTGTGGTACCCTTAACTAATTTAATGCAATTGCACAGCTGTTTAGAACTGCTATTCACCAGTTCAGACAATTGGTGATAACAACCGGAACACTAAAAGTGTCCAAAGGGCAGAACAAACATGATCAATAACTTTTTTGCCATACACTCCTGCCTTTCAGTCCTTGAACCAAGAGGCACATGCTGCTTTGCATAAAGAAGCTGCCCTGTCCGCTTCTCAAACCCAGGCCTCTGTCACAGCTTGCTCCTGCTGCCGCTCAACAGTCCGCCAGATCCATCGTAATCCCTCCCCTTGCTCTCCAGAAGGGGCAGTTCAGAAATTATTTCATAGCTACAGCTGTGGTAAGCTATGAGGCCTAGCAATAAAAGCCTCAAAACTAAGTTGAGACATACCAAATCTACTTTGCGCTACTGTCTGGAAGTGCACTGGGCTTTACAAAGGCCGAGAAATTAATTCTCCCACCACCTGCAAAATAGGAAGGATATGTCAGTTCTGCACCTGGAGCAAAAGCAGATCACTCACCTGGTGTGGTACCTCCAGGGTGAGGCTCAAAACCCCAAGGCTCTTTACACACACATTTTGATTATTTTATCCACTCTCTTCTTGAAAATGAGACATGTAATATGTTTGTGTCCCTGCAAGTCACACATAAGTAGAACAAATACTTGCCAGGCTTGGGCCCTGCAGCTCATGCAGGGCAACAGTCGAATTTTTGAAGTATAAATGGCCTGTTAGGAGAGCTGGCCCTTGCATGCTGATTTCCAGGAGATCAAAGGAATTCAAACAAACAAACAAATCCTGATGTGCAGCCTATAGAGCTCCCATGCAGTTAGAGAAAAGCACTGCCTGGACGTAGGCTTGCTTTGTGCAGAGGGAGACGTGGTTAGCGCTCAAGTTAGTGTGCCGGGCGAAGACTGCGCAGCTGCAGCTCCGCTCTATGCGCCCAGAGTGAGAAAGCTCAGCAAAAAACCCCACGACACTTTCTAACCTGAAAATTGCTGGAAAAGGAGAGGTGATGTTCCGTGAGCACGCTGCCCAGCTGGAGACAGAAATGGTGATAACGTTCACCTCCCTGTATCACTCACCAGACCCTTAAAAGATTCATTTCACTTGGAAACATCGTTCACTGGACAAAGTCAAGCCTGTTCCTGTCCAGCAAGCGCAGGCTATTGCTGCAGCATATTCTGCACATGGCATTTGCATGAGCATCAGCAGGAATTTCATAGGCCTGCGCAGATAGCACGGTGGCAGGGAACAGATCAGTAGGTAAAGCAGAGAAGTGCATAGTACCCGTAAATCGTAAATAGAGAAAGATTTAATTACATGCTTGGTTAATATTTACAAACATTAAAGTTGTTGTTAGATATGTAAATAAAACACAGAAATAAGACAGAGGCTGCAGTAGCCAAGCAAAGCCAAAATATAACAGGTTAGAGTACTTATTGTGAACTGGCATATGCCAGGAGTACAGAATGGAGACACACTATATAAACTGAAAGAATAAATAAATAAATATTGACATTGTTCTACACCTGTTTAGCCTCTGGAGACCAGTGATTTGTGGGACCATATGTTGGACAAAATGAGACTGTTCATTGATAATTGTAAATGTGGTGACCCCTTGCAAACTGGATATTAAAAATATTAAGTAAATGGCACATTTTAATTATACAGTAAAGAGGCTGTTCTCCACCGTTAAAAGACTGCAGCTGCCAGGAAGAATTGATCATATGACAGAAGGTAACATTTATTTGATAGTAGACCTTGGTAAATGACATCCCAAATGATCTTTAGATCCTCAAACACACTGAGTTCAGACTTGGGTTTAACCAGGAGGTTTCGGTGTCTTTGTCTTTCACCTGAGACAATTTTTATCTGTTCCTCATATACTACAGGGCTTGTTTGTTTTAATCTGCTTTGCAGTATTTAAATTTCAAATGAAGTATTATTAAATGAGAAACTGTAAATGATGGAGTTTGGAAGTCACACATTTGTTATTCATTTTGCCAAAGGTATCGAGTAAGTTGCATAATTACCACAGTATTATATCATCTTTGTCAACATAAACAGAGCTTTCTATGGGCTTTGAAAGTGCCATTGGTGAACAACTGAACGTGCAGGCTCCATAGAGCAGCAGCCCAGGAGGAGCAGTGAGCACTCACAATGCCTTACAAAGTTGCATAAGGAAATGAAGTAGAGACAAGTAGCAAGTAGTCACCAGCAGAAATGCCAAACGCTGTCACGTGTGTGCTTCTACATCTGAGGCAGAGGAGAGAAACTGCAGACAGGTTTTGTAGCCTCCTTCCTGCCTGTTGTGATCCGACTTTAAGACAAATGTGTGAAGGTAAAGCAGCAGCCTGTGTGGATTGATTCTTCTCACTGATGCAGAGAAACCCTTCCATGCACAGGGTTTGATTTTTTTTCCCCCCTCTGACTTTATGAAGTGCACATTCCTTGTCTCACATCGTGCCGATCCTGTGGTGAGGCACTTGCAGTGTCTGAAGGTTAGGGCAAGTGAAATAAGGAGCTGGAAGAAAGCATGCTGCTATTCCGTTGGAAGCAAAGGGGAGCGTAGGCCCATAGAATACCTCTTCCTTCCCTTCCTTGCTAACATCCAGCACCTGCGGGGCAAAGCGTACAAAATATTTCAGGGATCACAGAAAAGAAGCTGAAACAAATTTGCTGGCACACACCACATATATGAACTATTAATCCCAACAGAGAGGTAGTGTCAGATCATTTTTAGGTTGTATTGATGGTCTGGTGATCTATTGCTGTCCTCATTACCCAAATCTTATGCTAGCTCAGGCACTCAGCAGCAGACAGTGACATTGGATCCTGCTTCCTGACAGCAGAACGTGCGACCATGGAAGTAGTGTACGCTGCTCAGAAGTGCTCCTGTTACCACAGAGTATGGATCGTTTGTCAGCCTGGTGCTGTATAGGGAGCAAGGGAGCTCTATGGAAGCTGGAAAGGCCAAATAAATGAATGACTTAAAGAAAATGAAGATACATGGAAAAAGAGCATTTTTTTCTTCCAAAGAAGAGCGCAACCTCAAATCTGCTGAATTTGAAGATAAAAGGGTTAGTTTTGCTGGTTAAAGGCAGGCACACTGCCAACAGCTGAGAAGGGGCAGCACACGCAGCCCTGCCAAAGCACTCATTATACTTCTTCTGCCTTTAATGTGGGGACTGTCTCAGGCATGCTGCCAGTTCACGACCAGTTTGGGGATGTGGACAAAAGTCCATTTAAGAAAGCAAGATCCCAGGATCATTTTCACTTGTCACTAAGCAGTATTTAAGGCCAGGTGCAATACTGCAAAGTACCTGCTGGTTATAAATGAGCATGTTGGTGGAGTACAGCCACCACCTTGACATTGTGCTATTCCTCCATCTGAAGCACTGTGTGTCAGCTAGTGTTACCACGCCAGTTTGAATGACTTTTTCCAATAACAATAGTTAGGTATGGTATCCAACAACTTAGTAAAACACAATTATACTGTGACCAGGACATGGTTTTAACTGCTTTTCTTGCACAATCTATTATTTACAAACTCATGCTAATAAGTGTTCATTATAAGACCAGCAGCTTGACATCTAATACACTCCCTTCTTATGCTAAGTCTAACTTCTAGTCTTATGGTGCAGTTTGGAGGTGAAATCCTAAAATCCAGAAAGTTGGAAGCTAATGAAAATGTTCCTTATCAGCAAAAGTGCAGCAACTGAGAAGTAAACAAGTTTCTGTCTGTAACTGCCCAGCTGGTCACAAAGTGTTGGCTGTGATGCAGATTTCCTTCACTCAGAAACATGCAGAAAGATAAGAATTCCTAATTTCTGTACAGGAATACCTGAAAGCCATGGATCTGCAGGCAAGCTCCTCTTATACAAGATGAGAGAGCAGAAGAGTTTGTTGGACAACCTATTGCCTACAGCAGTTCGAAAAACTTCCATTCAAGCTTTGAAGCAGTAAGCGCAAGAGCAGGTTGCAGGCTGACTGAACTTTGTCAAAGAACAACTCGTTAAGTCTGGCTGCTCTTCAGAAAGACAACTTGGAGAGGGAAAAAAAAAAATTTTTTTTTTAAAAAAAAAAAAACAAAAAACCAAAACCAAACCACAAGACGGGCTGAAAAATTGTTAGCCCATGCCTCATCAATCCATTTCTGCAACCCTTTTACTGTTGAATTTGATTGTGTTAACCTGAGAATATATACCCATTATTTTACCCAAACCTTGCCAAAGGAGAGAATCCTCAACCCTGTTTTGCTAGAATATCTTAGAAGAATTGCATCTGTTGGCTCATCTGGAAATATTTTTAATATCCACAGTATTTCCTCTCTATATTTATGCAGGTTCAGTGGCTGCATAAGAAACATCCTTAATCTCTCCACTTCACATGCATTTTGCTTTTTGAATAACCTCTGTGCAAAAGGTATCCTTGCAAAATTATTGGAAAAGACTTTAGAAGAAACCTAAATCACTCACCTGGATACATGCCAAAGGCTCATTTGTCCAAATTGAATAGCCACCAACTAAATATATTCTACCGTTGTGGACAGCGACTCCAGACTCATTTTGACCTGAAGCAAAAAAAGGAAATAGAAACCACTTTCAGTGTTTAATTAACCCTTTTAACACCGAATGTTGGAATTCTGTAATAGGATGCAAATGCACCTGGCAGCAACTTGACTGTTTCAGAATTCAGAACGTGTGAGAGTGAAGATGAAGCATGAGAGCTGCTCTTTGCTCTCCACAGGAGCCCTGTACGGTGCTGTCCAGAGAGATACCCCAGATGGGCAATAAACTGAGGCTGTGCAGGGAACCATCTGCTGTCTCCTCAATGGCACAGGTTTTTGTACGTGTGGATTTCATAGGTGATAGGCAAGCTCCTCACCTGCCTCTCAGCTACTGTCACACGTGAACATACGAATAGACACGCAGGCCGAGAGAGCTGAACGCTCCTCACGTTCTGCCCCCACGTGTTCGTCCTCCCGTTCCTCCAGGCACAAGTATGGCAAAAGTTGCAGAAGCTGCTGTGCAAGCTCATCCTCATAGCAATGGTCTCCTGAACAAGTCTGGAAGTTTTGAAGGATAAATACAGCCTCAAAAAATCTGCACTACACAGTGCAACAGGCACATTTACTGCCAGTTGCAGAGATGCAAAGAAAGGCTTAGATGGCTTCTTAAGGTGCAGGTTGTGGAAACAACCCACCAGGTCATATCTGAGGAGAGACTACTATCTCACAGCTTTTAGTGGTATAAGGTCAGCTCCAGAATGAGGGTGCCTGCGGTGCCAGCGCTTTTGCAGTTGCAAATCAGATTATGTCCTTCCCAAAGACTGTCAATTCCTCCAGATAATAAAATGAAATAATTAACTGGAGAGCAAAAGAGATATGAAGAACTATTTCTGTTTAACAATGTGTAGCTTGTTTTTAATCTATGACTCTCTCCCTAATGCCCATGAAGTACTCCAGTGACCTGACTCAAAACCCAAGCGACTCTTCTCCAGATCCCAGAGATTAATAAACCCAATGCAATATCTTAAAGAACAAAGCTGCCGCTAGAGCAGCTTTTAATCCTACCAGGAGGAAAATGACATAAGGCGACTGTCTTATTTGTCAGATGTTCATTTCTCTGACCCGGTGTTTCTAGCTATCCTGAGCTTCTAGTTAAGCTCCTACATCTTTTGTATCCTTTTCAGTGCAGATCTCAGAAATCAATGCAACGCCAAATGGAAAAGGATGAAAAGTGAGGTAGGCTCAGTTCTAGAACTCCTATAGCAGTCTGCTGAAACTTTCTGACAGCCAGTACTGTTACTAATTGAGCTCCAAGTCTGCTGCACAAGAGGATGGCCCCAACATTAATGCTGTGCTGTCCTGGAAATCCATTCTTTTCTGCAAAGCCACTACCGTTGGTGCTACTCTGAGAATGTGTCACACGCCTGCCTCTCCCAGGGATTTAAGGGGTGGTACATCTGGGAACTGTATCAGGTGGTGGTGAAATTTGGTGGACTGGGTGCTGGGGACAGCAAGTTGCAGTGCTTTGCAAGTTGCTACTGTAACAGTTCTTCCTAATGATGGTCAAGAGGAACTTTACAGATCCTGTAGCTAACTGAGCTGCTCAACTCATCTCTGACTTCACAGAATTCCAAAAAAGACACCTCCTTTCGGGTATTTATTAAGATGATACTGTTTAGAAATAAGTGACGGTTAATGGATTTCAGTGAAAGCTTTGTCCTGTAATGCCAGCAGAAAGCACTACAAAATGATGTTGTTATGGTAGAGACACATCTGCCTGTTCTACGCTCAAACAGGGAGCTAAATCTATCACTGCAGGCAAACTTCTGGAGAATCAAAAATAAGTACTGGTAATACTATGACAAATTATTTTTGATTGCTTAATTAAATTAAGTTTATGTGCACCTTCTTAAAACTTAGTCTACAATGTCCTAAAACAAATGTTTTGTAGAACACAATGCCAGAACAGTAAACAAAAGGGTCTTGCTGGCCAACGATGGTCCCTAAATTGGAAGCAATTGCAGCAAAGTCATGGAGTTCCACGTACTAAAGGCATCTAAAGGGAAAAGAATTGATGTTTTATTTTAATAGTAGCGAGTTTCCCCTTTTGGTGGACAATACTCACCCGTCAACATGTTGAAGCTGCAACGCGTCCATTGGTCAGCGTCTATGCTGTAGGAGTCTATGTGCCGGACCAGGATCCGATCATTGTTGTAGTCGAGATCGTTCCCACCTAACACGTAAAGTTTCCTTTGGACAGCAGCCATGGAGTGATACACTCTTCTCTGCAACATCGGGCTACGGCTTAACCACTTATTCTGGAGGCAGAAAGAGAGAACTTGTCTCAGCACTGCTCAAAGACATACCTATATTAGTAGTACAATAATAGCAGCATGTTACTGGTGTTCTCCTTACCCTTGCCAGAAATCACAAGTGTATAAACTTGTGTCGTTCGTATGTCAAACATGCGTGTTGGTTATAACACTGACTAGACATACCGGACTTTCAACACATGGTTTACAGTTCTCACATTTAAATTCATTCATTTAATGGTATTTCTTGCTCGGTATTTTTTCCTGTTTAGCTCATCAGGTTTCAAAGCTTTTTTTCTTCTTTATAATTCAGTAGCAAATCCTCCTTAAGCAAGACTATTAAATGTCTCCTTTGTATAAAGTGCTAAAATTATCTGTACCGACTAGCTCTGTTATGAGAGAAGAGGGATACTTCTACGTTTCGTTATTCAGAAACTTATTTGATCTTATCCTTGGGCAATGAAGCAATAGGGAAAACTAATTTCCTAAAGAATCTTCTCAAATGATTCATGTTTAATGCTAACCCTTTATTTGTGGGCACTTACAAAGGAACGTCCTTTTGCATATTTTTCTTCCTGGTTAGCAATTTTCAAGAATTCTACCTGTTCAGGGGAGGGGCTAGAGGACACGGAAGAAGAGGGATTAAAGCACAGTGTTTTAAACCTAAGAAAACAATTGCTCCTGCTAGGCTTACCAAATCAAACGACCTGGCAATGGATGAGATTAATTTATTTAAGTGGAGGAAGTTAAAATCTGCGAGGAAATTTTGCGTTACATGTGCTACCGCTTGCAGTAACTCAAGAGCCTCTAATACTACCGCCTTTTAACCTCCACAAGATACAGCTATACATTTCAGTGCGTAATAGTTGAATATTAGGCATTAATGTTTGCATTAGCAGTCCAGTCTCTTAACACCAGACTATAGACACCATCTGCTTTGCAAAGCCTGCCCGCATCCCCTGATTATATCTTTAGCTTCCTCCGCTGCAGTGCCTGCCAGGTGAGCCGCAAAGCACTGCAAAGGCAAAGAAACAGAGGGGCCTGGTGGGGTCATTTCTAATAAGCTGGCGTGTGAATACTAATCAGTGGCGGGGAAGCAGAGGTCACCCCAGCCGGCTTGTTGGCAGGTAGCTGTGTGCTCTGTGGCAGATGGCAGGCATTATCGACTCGCCACAAAGGCCTCGCGCAGAAGCAAGCGCGGGTGCTGAATGATAGAGTTATTGAGATTCTGTGCGAGATGCAAGCAGATGTGATGGTTTCCAGTACCCACCGTAAACAATATGCCAGCAGAATTTTTAAAAAGAGCTCGTGTGTACAAACACGAAGCGGACTTCATTTGAAGAATGCGAGCGCACAATTCCTCTGTAACTCTTTACGCGCCAGGCCGGGCTTCTCGCCATCGGCACGGCGCGCTGAGGTAGGCCTGCCACTGGTATTTTGGGGGGCACCCTTCACGTCAGCAAGTAAAGAATCGAAGTGACAGATATGCAGATACGCAACAGAGACAGTATCTAAATAGGTGTCCCTCTCATAAGCAAAATAAGGTTGCTGCCTGTAATTACTACTTGGATTTAAGACGGAATCAGCATTTGTACAGTCGATGCGTAAAACTGCACCTCAAAAAGAAAGAGGCAGGTGTGTCATTGCCTGCTTTCTACTCCAGGACCCGTACGTGCTATGCTTTAGAAAGTCAGTGGGAACCACATAGAAGTATCTCCTGTCACAATTTGGTTCCAAATACTGCAATCAAAGCTCCTATCCTACAATCAGAAAAGTCAATACTCTTCCACATGGGTGTAAATCAGGCTATGCAACTCTGATTGCAAGCTTAGGACTTTTAATTCCTAATACAAGCAAGAGGGTATAAGCGTGCCCTAACCCTCTGAAATGGTTACTGAGCCATGCTAACCTAATCAAAACACATACATAATGTATGAAATAATCCCTAAAAGATATTTTAGGTGCTTGGGTAATGAAATGATAGGCACCCTTGCAGTCAGCAGAATAAGTCATGGCCAGGTAGTATAGTTCTGAAAGTATACAGAAAACAAAAAGCCTGTATATGCAATTCAAAGCAGAAATGCCAATGACAAGGAGTAGTTTTGTGACACTGACTTTGAGTATACATTGCCCAAGGCTGCTGGATTACAAAAAAATGAACAAGCAAAATAAATACTGATAAATACAGGGGATTTAAAGCACATTTCTGTATTTAATCTAAGATATTTCTAATGCCTACAGGCTTAAAAAACATAATAAAAAGTCAGGGTCTCCATTACTCTGTTAAACTCGCACATCAGTACAAAGTGAATTTAAACCACCACCAACTCAAATGGTCAGCATTTTTAGCCTTACGAAAATCATTTTATGTATTTGCTAAGAGACCTGTTTGAAGCAAAACATCTCAGAAAAACACATACAACACTGATACTCACCTGCTTAGGATCATAGACCATGAGCCTGTTTTGATACTGTGCTGTATTTGTTACTCCTCCTGTGAAAGAGGTTATACAGGTTACATTTTTTTTTCATATAAACAAAACAAGGACCAAGATCAGGTACAGCAAAATAACCAATTCTAGGGTTCATTTGCTGACATCATTTCATTGTATAACCGCCACTTATGCTTACATTCCACTGCACTTTTTAATCTGGTTACAAAATTATAAGTAGCAGGCTTGTCAAACATCTAGAAACACAAAATGGCAACAACAAACACCCTACACACACACTTCCCTTGTAAAGCTAATTCTATGGGCTAAAAATGAGATAAGAATTGCTCTGTTTATAAATGACTGTGCATTCAGCCGTTGTCAAGTCGCGAAGATGAAACCTGTCCCTGTTCCAAGTATGTGACACAGTTTAAAGGAGGAGGAGGGGGCCTGCATCAGAGAGAAGGAAGAGGTCGGAGAGGAGCTGTGCCTTGCCAGGAGCGTGACGTGGGAGACCACTGCCCGCTGGGAAGCGTAGTGCAAACCTCTGCAAATGCCCTCACCTATATATTCGAAGGAAATCCTGTATGTAGTCTGTATTACAGAGAGAACATGTACTGGCTTAGTTGTAGACTTACATTGGGAGGTTGTTCCTCCGTAGAGACCAGAAACAACACTACCATTTACTTCTCAATAATGTTTAGAAAGCAAGGTACAAAGCACCTCAGAAAAGCCCGGAATCAAGTCTGACCCCAGTAGATGCCACAAACCATTTACCCCAACACAGTATACGTTTAATGCCCGATCATCCTGTTCTCTATTGGTTTCAAATGGCAAATCTCACGGAGTAAACCGGTGGAAAAATTCTTCCATCTCAAGTCTGTAATCTTACCTGCACAAGCATGTTCTGAAGCATGCTCAAGGCTCCTGGGGACACGGTGTCACTGCAGCACTGCCACAGGTCCCAGTCCCCCCGCTGTCACCACCCTGGGCCCGTGAGAAGAGGGGACCAGAAAGAACGCCTGCAAGCTGCACCTCACCTTTCACCCTGCCAGGAGGTCTGGACATAACTAGGGCACGCCGGTGGCCACACACCAGTGAAACTCATACCGACAAACTTTTATATCACAGTTTTAACGGCATGGGCCAGTGATGGACAAAATCCACAGCCATGAGAGGAAGGAACTTCATCTGTCATTTCATTTGTTGATGCTTCTCTTTTTGTGAGGACGTCCCCTGTCTCAGACTGAGCAGCGGCAGAGCTGCTTTCGTTCCTGCTGGCTGAGCTAGGGCCCAGTCCTACTAAGGCCACTGGGTTCTTTTCTTTTGTCCCTAGCCAGTGTTCACACGGCTCCGTGATGGGCAATCCTCATTTTGCCAGCCTCCAGCTGCACCTAGCGCAGTATTTTGGTTCAGAGCCATACTGTGATTTTGAAGCAACTCCCCCACTCCCACATGTCATTTTAGGCTGTAGGGTAGGACTGGTGTGCATTCAAGTTAAACCAGAAGCTCTGCTCCAGATGTGCACCAGCTGTGCTCCAGTTCCTAATGGAGTGTAAGGGTGTGAAATAATAACTGGTCTTTCAGATGGCTTTGTACCAGCTGAGTACTAGGAACATTTGGTCCAGAGGACCAGAATAAATCTAGTCCAAAGCAAAACAAAAAAAGAAAAAAAAGTGAACTGTACATGGAGTAGATATACAGAACTTGGCACAAAGGTTTTATCTGCTGATCTGCTCCTACTGGGCTGAGCTACTTGCTAACATAGGTGTACCCTCTGATCACTCCAAATGACGAGCAAGGCCAAGAATCTGATCAATGGATAGCAGAAACTACAGACAAATCTATTCAAGAGTCTTGTCTTCAACCGCAGTAGCAGGGAGCAGTAACACTGTTATTTGGGTGCATCTCTGCAAGCATCAGCCTGTACTGGGGCCCCTTCACAGGGACAGTAGCACAAGCTCCCAGCTCAGAGATGCTTGCAGGGTAAGAGACAGCCAAGGTGAGATGCAGTCTTTCCAAACTGTTCCCATCACACTATGCCACACACTGCCCCTCCCAGCACCTGCGAAGTACACACGCAAGAACACGCATTGGAAAGCAACGACTGTTCCCGTGTCTAATCTAACAATCTGTTACCGGTCTCTACGCTCTTCACAGTGTTAGTGGCCATCAGCCACATGCATAAACAATCTTTTCTAATACCTGTTTTGTAATTTGATTTTCTTTTACATAGTTATTTTCACTCCTAGCGTAATGTTTAAAAATGAGATGTCAGATAAGTATTTTGAAAAAATAAAAATCACAGTTATTTGGAAGATTACCTCCAGAATGTTAAACTACAGGAGATGCATTGGAAACATAATGCTGGGTCATGTATTTCCGTTCAGAAAGGACACCTTAATTTGGGAGGAAAGATAGGTAGGAAGAAGAGAAAGAAGGGGGTTGCTTCCTCGTAAAATAATGAAATAAGCAAATAAGCAAAATTATTTACCTCTCTTCACAAAGAGCCCCTCATATCAAGTACACAGCTTACATTTTTTTCCCCTGCAACATTGCTCATCTGTGGCGTTTTATCATTACATTCCCTTCACATACCACTCTTCACTTTTAGATTAATCTGCCAAAATGAGATGCTAAGGATTTGCATACAGATTTGACTACACAAAAATAGATCTGGAATTAATAACAGTCTCTATATGTTTTAATTTCTTCTAGACTGGAGTACCCTTGCCTCCAGCAGTATTCTTGGCTTTGAAAGTCATCAAGCTGATTTGTCTGCTCTTAGGTTATGATGCCACATGCTGCTACACTGTCCCCTGCAATCAAAGTGCTTGCAGAGATAGATTCCATGCCTTCCCCTAACAAGTATATTTTATAGATTGGCAGTTTTGATCTCCCCTCCCCAGGGGGATAATCTGCATCTTAACAGGTTTCTATAGATACATCTGTCATTAAATATGCCATCTTATATCTGCATCAATTTTCAAACTCAAGTTCCTCCTAACTTTGAAGTGCTATAGCAAAAGTTTAAAATTTTCTGCCAAAATTCAAATTTAACAAGTCTGCGATGTCCTCTTGAACTCTTTTTTTTTAAAATACTCCAGGCAGCTGGGGAAGGGCAAAAGAAGAGCAATATGTCTCTTAAAAAATAGAAAAAGGAAAAAATAAAGTTTAAATGGTACTAAAAATAATGTATACTTTCTCAGAAAAATATGAGGTAATTCTGAGATAATTTCTTAAACTTCTCTACAGTGCTTTCTATGAGGAAAGGAGGGAAAAGGCAGGGAGGCATCATAACGACACTTGAAAAGAAATATTTGAAAATACAAACCATGCTATTAAATTTGATGTCAAGCAATAGCAGTTAATGTGGTAATAACCCATCAGTTAAAGGAAGAGAAAAAATAATATCTGGCTGGGTAAATAACAGAAAATTTACAGTTCTGTCAGCGCTGGGTTTTATAAACAGAGCGATGATTGCGCACCACTTTGTCACGAGCAGCTTGCGTCGAGGACTAGAGCTTCTGGGAGGCAAGGGGTACCCCGGGACAAGCCTGTGTCTCTCTTACTCTTACAGACAGGAGAACACACTCACAGAAAGCTCAGCACCCAGCTCATGGGCTTACAAAGTTTTTACACGGCCACAGTTGCTGTCGCTCGCTCCCTTGCAGGCCATAAACCCTGCTTTTTAAGCTCTCCAAGACCCGTAAGTTCCCAACTCATGCAACAGTGCCCCTCTTCATGGAGAACTTGCTGGAGGATTCCAAACCCCACCTTGTCCAGCCCTTTCCCACACACTGGAATACTTTGTTACAGCCCTCCAGACAGTCCGCAAACTGCACTGAAAGACACCTTCAAAATAAAGACACTTCCAAAAAGAGAAGGGGGGAGGCAGTAGCTTCAATACCATTTTCCCAATTGAAAATTTATAATCCCTATTTATAACATGTCCTAGTAAGACCCCCATATGACTTGAGAAATCTAATCCAGTCCAAATCCCCCAGAAAATCTCACAACTCTCTCCGAAGTCCCCAAGTGCTGGGCTGCGTGCGCGAATCCGAGTTCATTGGGAGATGTGTAAAACTACATGCTGGCAAAGAGCTCCCACGTGTACTCCTTCCAGCAAATCCAGGGAATATATAGAAATGCATGACATGCACCCCAAGGTGTTCTGCTATTCTAAAATAGAAATCTCTCCTCTCTTACATGTCTGTGTGTTAAACACAAGATAATCCTTCCCCAACATGCAAGCCCACTGCCTTTCACTTCAGCCAGCCCAGGTGCAGGGAGGACAGCTGAGCTGGAGAATATTCTCCCACCCCAAGGCGTCCCCCGGAAGATGCCAACAGCAGCTCCAGTTAACACTGTTCCACCCCAGATGCAATCCAGCTGCCAACAAGAGGGGCACAAGCCCTAGTTTGTTTGGGGGTTGGTTGTTGGTTTGTTTTTTTTTTTTTTTAAAATCATTAAAGCCTGGTATTTACATTCAATCTGAGAAGAATCAATGGCATCAAACCTATAATGTCAATGCCTTAAAGGTGTGAGATCTATTATCTTCATTTGAATATAATAATAATAAAGAAACACTGTTCCATATACAGACTAAGACTGGGTCACTGAGACAATTTTTATGTACTTGTTAACCTCCTGCTCCAGGTAATTCCTGTGCCAGCCACACTGCAAAACTTGATTTGCTTAGATACTGTAAATTATTATTTATTCAAGATCTATTTTTCATAAAACAATTTTATAGGCATTTACTGAGGAAAAATTTTCTTCTCCTCACAACAAAGAGCATACTGATAGTAAGGTAATACTTTTCACCCCAAACCACTTGCAAACTCAGAATAATTCCCCAAGATACATGATCCCATCATTTCCTTGGTCAAAGTCTCCACCATTATGGAAAAAAATAATAATAAAAATTAGAAAAAAATGAAGAAGCTGTTAAATACAAGTCAACTGTATAGGGTTGGCTTGCTTACCCCCCCCCCAAGTTGAGTTGCCACGTGCATGTCAAGACATGATTTTAGCTGACACACTTAAGGTCAGGCAACTCAGACCTCTGCAAAACAACAGCATAATACTTTGCTTTAGAGAAAACTTTTCACGTGCTCATCTCTTGAGCACTCGAGGCGGAGGGGAAGCCTCGTTATCCCCAGCTGCAGGCGCAGGAATGGCCCAGAGCTGCACTGCCTGGCAGCGGTTCCCTGCCCCTTTGTCCCCAGGGCCACTACACCCAGACGGGAGGAGGAAGGTTAACGGGTAGAGAAAAGTAGGTCTCCAGGTTTGCACGTGAGCTCCACGGAGGATGCAGGCAAACGGGCACAGTTCAAGTTCTCGCTCTTATGGAAAATATTTCCCTGCTTTTACAGGGAACAATTGTTAGTAATGTTGAACTCCCAAGGGTTTGGTGCATTTTGTTTCTCTCTCACTCAAATACTTCACTTTTCAAGCATGCAATTCGTTTGTGAAACGGGTCACGGTGTCAGATGTTAACTGGGGCCTGTAAGATTCATCTTTCTATAAAATTTCAAAACCATCTGCCCGATGCTGTACTGTCAATACAGAAAACTTACTTTAATGAATTCTCATCTACTTTCTAAAATAAGAAAATAAAATAAACTGCGGGCTGTGAAAAAATAAAAAAAAGACAAGAAAAAACGATGTCGCAAATATAAAAATGTGTTCCACAATATACAGAGCTCAGAAAACTCGAGAACTGAAGCCACTTGTGCTGACCAGAGGGTCCGACTAGTTCCAGAGTGCAGAAGGCTCCCTCTGAGCCTTCTGGCAGGTTAAAAACCCCAAAGGGGTGGGGGCAGCTTGGGAGTCCCTCCGCCACCTGGAACACCGGCCACCCATCTCCTCTTGCCAGTACGTGCTTACACTTACATGGCGTTTTGTTGAGCACACTTCCCCTCCCTGCTGCCTTTGCCATGATTTTATGCTCTATTAGTTTTGATTCCTTCTTGTATTTGTCCCAAAGGAGCACCAAAGTAAAGCTGAAAATGAATCCCAATAATAATAACAGAAACCCCTTAAGTCTAGTCAGCTTTTGAGTAGCAAAGCCTTTAGAAGACGAGGTGCTGTAGCAGAGGCACTGATGGTTTGACTATAGAGTAAGTAAATGGTCAGTGTGCTGGTCATGTTTTGATGACTCTCTCCACTAATACAAGGGCTAGAAACTTATCACTATTTCATTTATTCACTTACTAAAAAACTGGGCACATTTTCATGGTTATCTTGCCAGCTGCCAATAGCAGACTGACTTTGAAAGCTCTTGCTGATGACCTGTATTTCCCAGAAAAAGCAGCAGGGATACAGCTCAGAAACATCCCTAACTCAGACTAATTTTTTAATTACTTAATTTTAGGCCACATACTTCAAAATTAGGTTCCCTCCTGCATTACTGATTACTCTTATGCTAACGCCTTATATCTGATGATGAACAGTAGATTTTTTCAGCAATGACTACTGATATTTTCGGATAACAAAGCATCTCTCTGTATGCCCCTGCCCCTGCCCCTGAATATACACATACTGCGAGCTACAATTCTGGCCCTAAGCAATTAATTAATAATAGAAAGCTAGCTACAGTTATTGCATCTCCACCTACTTTGATTTTTGAAATATTTCTATTCAATACACAGAAAACCATTTTCAATCTGTGAGTACATAATTCAGATCAATAACCTACTGAAGTATTGCATAGTATGCTCTCGTACTTCAAAATAACCTGTCAGAATCTAGCAACTCAAAACTGCTAAGCATTTTCTCAAAAACTATACAAAATACAACTGAAAAGTCCTGTCTATCTTATTCCACTGCCAAAACATTGCTCCTTACTGCGACTTTACAACAGAAGTTATGTTGGCAGCATTTCAAATATAAATGGAACAATACCGATAAAATATTTTTTATTGTTTTGCCCAGCTTTACAGAGTTCATCTAACAGGCTTTCACTTACCTCTTCCCCTGATTCTACAGCTGTATTAGAGGCACATCCTTGAACACAATATCACACTGCTTCATTATATAAATGCAGATTGTATTTAAACACACAGGCAGGCACACATTTCACTTACGTAACTAAGCACATTAATTAATCCTCAGCATAATTTTCCCTTTCCTAGCATATCTGGAAAGATTAAAAGTAATCTTCAACCAGTCCCACATTTGACTTAAAAATCCCTATCAAATACTTCCTTGGGGTTTTGGGGGGGGGTTGTTTTTTTGGTTTTGGTATGGTTTTTTTCCCAGAAAAAAAAAAAAAGAAATTAAGAAAAAATATTACTTTTTCATATACTGGAGCAAGGACCACACCGATGGATGTTTATACTGCTTTTTCAATGATTTTATATTAATATGCTTAACACAATTTCCTAAAAAGCTCTGTTTTTCATAAATAGAGACTGACAAATGTAAACCATGGCTGGGGGGGCCAGAATCAAGACACAGCAGTAGTAGCGTCCACATATTTGAATTGCTCATCACAGATACACATCCCTCTCCACTGATAAAATAGAAAAGGTAGTGAATAAACAGAGTAATGCTCTGAAAACGTCCCACTGGCACCCTAAAGCAGAAACCCTGTTTCTGTACCGTACCTGGGTCTCAAAGCCCGCTGTGTGCACACTTCAGGATTAACACACAGCACAAACTCTACAAGACTCTTTCAACAAATTGCTGAAGAAAGCAACCCGAAGCACCTGCCAGGGATCTTGGCAATTTTCTGCATTCTGTCATGCTTTTAATTCCAAAGTCATCATTCATGATTTAAGTGTATATACGTAAAAATAGATACCTGCTACATCCCCCACCAATGCTTGGGAATCCGTTCCCATGAGGTACTTAATCCATACAGGCAGAAAGGTACATCTGCAGGTTGCTCTGCTAACATAAATGACACACTTCGAGGATCACAGCGAAGTCCTAAGTAGCTAACTTAATCTTTCATTCATATACCATCTTTTCACCAGAGGCATCCCAGACCATATCAAAATCCCCAGAGGGTCACTACACTGAAGGTGGCAATCACTGAACGTTTTCCTCAAGGGCTGGCCCCATTTACTCATTAACTTCCTTGATAAATATTACAACTTTATAACCTTCCGTGACACACTTCTTACTAAAAGGTGGATATTTTTCTGTCAAATCTTCTGTAGACAGATCGACCTTATTCCAAAGTAACTAATAGCAGAAAAGCCACTACAAAGACTGATGACACAATGTCCTCAACTCCCATCAATGTGCACATGTAAAATAAAGTAACATATCATTTGCAACTCAGCCTGATATACTTGTTAAGTTTACAAGACCTATGCTTTCATCTATCTGTGCCATAAAGCTATGATTACATCCACGGAATCCTTGTTATGGACAGTCAGAGCTATGCATGATTTCTAATGAAGGTCATCTTGGCCTGTAACAATAACCTAAAGAGCAAGTGGGAACAATTCATACCTCTGCCTTCAAGCCCTGGATCAACACAAGCCAGCGAGCACTTAATTCTCCATTTCATTATCGGGAATAAGTGCAGTGGTACCAGATCATAACTACAGAAACTGGGTCTTGTTTTTTATTTTTAGGAAGCACATAGAATTTGTCAGCTGAAATTTGTCCAAAAGTGCATTTTCATTCCAATTCACTGTGATTTATGAATGGCGACTGGAGGTAGCACATATGATATATGCAGCTTTGAAACACAGAGAGATATTTAGCAGACAAAAAAATATTGTATAGGTACGTTATGCTCCTATACTTCTACTCAGGCTTGACTGTATGCTTCCAGGCTTAAATTCTTTGAAATACCCATCTGCTAAGACAAAAATTATCATAACACATAAACCAAAGAAGATTTATTGGTTTCATTCGAGACAGTATTTTGGTATTTTGTTAGTACCTCAAACTGTGTGAAACGTTTTCTACCTGATATCCAAAGAAGACCATCCACCACATATCCTGCATGGCATGACAGCGATCGATCAAAGGACTGTACAAAGGTCCACTTGTTCTTCTTGGGGCAATAGCGTTCCACTGTAGGTAACACTTGACGCAGTTCGTTTCTGCCCCCGACTGCATAGAGGTACTCGTCCACTGCTCCCAGCACAAAGTGTTCCCGACAGTTCTTCATTGGAGCTATCTCAGCCCACGAGTTAGTGCGGGGGTCGTATCGGCAGGCAGTTCTCACCGCACACGTGCGCCCTGTGGAGTGCTCTGCCTCTCCGCCAGCTACAAAGAGAAAGTCTCCCATGACAGCAACACAGTGGTGGCTTCTCCCTACAGGCATAGGCGCCAGCTCACTCCAGTTTGCAACCCCTGCGATATGAACGTTCTCTTGATCTACCGGATTGAAGTACCTCAATTCCTTCACCTTACAGATTTCACGTTTCTTCCCACCAATAATGTAAAGAGTGTCTGACTGGAAGCGAGGTTTTGTCCTTCTGGTTTGCCAAACTGGCTGTGCATAGACGCTCTGGTGGTAAGCCAAGGCCTCATTAATAAATGCTGTCGCAGTTTCACTAGCTTGGACAAGAGGGTGAGAAAGAGCTACGGTATGCAGTGTATCCACGTCCATAAGGCCAAAGCGGACATACTGGAGGAGTTCATCCATGTACTGGTAGCGGCAGTTGTGTTCCAACCACCTCACAGCCAGCTAGAAGTGGGGGGAAGGAAGGGGAGAAACAAGACACCAATTATTTGTGTACAATTCTGTCAAAATTTGATCTTTTGAAAATTGCTTGCATTCTAAGAGCAGCTACATACTTGCCTCTGTAGTAATATCAATCAATATAAAAAGCAGACATGAAAGCATGTGAGTCAATATAAAAGACATCTATTAAAACTCCATCTATAATATACATAAAAGCATTGTATTGCACCAGTCCCCCTAAAGAATTTCCACAGCATTATCAGACTGCAATACTGCTGTGCGGTACTCTTGCTGTGCAAACTGTTAGTGATGCTGTAGGAGACCACAATATCCCAGAATCAAGCTGCTGGAGCAATGTTATAAATGTAAGGACTATGTGATCACTGGAGACCACAGGTACACTAGAAAGAAAAGTAAGATTACAGTTAGATAATTAGAAAGAAAAGCCCTTTCTCCCCTCCATCTTTCATTCCATTTATGACAAAATATTGGAGGAATATAACAAAATACATACAGAATACTTCAATATTTTTTCTTCCTTCTTCATTTCTTTTATTCGTAAAGTAGAGAGAGGTGTAAAGGGACCAGAAATTAAGGCAGAGAAGAGAGAAGCAGAGAAAAGGCTCTGCTGGTTTGGGACTGACAGAAAGCAGCAAGAAAGACTCTAAAACTGTTCAGCAACCGCAACGGGTATCAACAGCCAAAATTAAACATAGCCTTTAAATTACATAAAGCGTATTGAGTACAACCAGCTCTAAAAAGAGGCCAGGAAGGGCCTAAACAATTTCAAGAACTGTTGTGTAACCTCCAGGGATGAAGATGCCCAAACTTCCTCAGTAAAACCATTCCCATGCTCAGCTATCCTCTCAGATTTTTCTTTTACACCTATGCAAGAGCTATAAACACTTCAACTCATTGCCCCATTTTCCACCTTCGGGTTTATATTCCAGAGCTCAGGAACCCCCAGACCAATACTTGAAATTGATCCATCCATACAGAATGAAAAGCAGTTTACTACCTTCCTTTTCTCTTCCACCTCTGATGCATTTTAATGTGTGTGTTGTGATTTCTTCTTCTCTGAATGAAAAAGTCTCTCAATACATTTTAGGTCACATTTTCCAAACCTCTGTGGCTTGGCTCGCAGTTCTCTGTTATTGAAAGGAAATCACCCTCTTTCTTAATGTTTGCTGCTGCAAACTGGTTATAATCTTCCTCTTGAGGCAGTAGCAGTAGCGAATAGATTGGAAGGATCTCTTTGATTGTAACGATCTATGCCATTCTTGTTTGTACATCACTATACGAGACTGTTGGTGCACTATGATATTGCTGATTCATGTTTAAGCTTATGATGGAGTACTATTCCGACCTCTTTTTTCTGCAGAACTTCCACAAAGTGTCACACTTTCTCTGTCATTACTGAACCCTCTACTATTTACTTCAGAGCGCTGCTCCAATCTGTCAAGATCATTCTCAATCCTAATTATGTTTTCAAAAGCGCTTGAAGACCATTCCACCTTCCAATTGTCCGAAAACAAACCCCATATTATTCTTTCATCCAAGTCATTATCAAAGACAATGACTAGTTTTGGATGAGTACAGACTCCTCTACTTGATACTTCATTTCATCCTGACAAAGAACTCGTGGAGCAGGAGTTTCTAACTAGCCGTGCAATAAGAACAGTTTCAGCTAAAACTTCCTGCCCTGTACTGCTCATGGGAATGTCACATGCAGGAGCTGAAAAGAAAGGCTTCTGTTACTTATGGCTTTCACATATGCATGGGGTATCAAATTTATTGCTACTGCTGTATTCTGTCAGAGAAGGAAGATGACAAACCAAAACCATCTTCTTATTAAGATTAATTTGAAACACTTTCTCTCCACTGTGCTATTCAACCCCTGTGAAACAACGAATCAATGAAGGGCATAAAAAATTGCAACAGTAGTTCAGTCAGTTAAATGCTGCAGGGAGTTTCAAAATGTGCATCAGCTATATGTATTGAGACTTGTTAGTAAAAGGTGTTAATTAAATATATTTGAAAGTGTTTATGGACTTGAAATCATTGAGCATTATATTCATATGTTCTAAATGCACCAAATCCATATGTCAGGTGTCTCCTACCGAGTGGTTTTAGGCAACCCCCTACTCCATGTCTTAGGCCATGTGAATCATTCCTCAAAGTCTTCAGAGGCACTTAGCTCTCATCATTGACTAGACACTTGAAATTGAAGTGGAATTCAGGCTATCTTCATCATTATGAAGACACCAACTGAATTCATATCAACTGAATGATGTGTAGGTTGCTATATTAAAAGAGAAAAATTTACAAAAACTGAGTTCTTATCTGTCATCGTTTGCATCCAACAGATTGGTTTCTTTTTCTTCTAGTACATGCCTTCACTCACATCTAAAATGGCATTGTGGAGGTATGACCTGTGCTATAATGACAGATATTACAGACTCTTAAATGACATGCACTGATGTAAACCTGGTCTTGGTAACCACAAGGCTTTTAAAGGAAGTTTAAAATTAATGCCTGTTAATATCTTAGAACTTCACCCTTCCTCTTTCCTTTACTGTCCTCCCTCCTGCCACCCAATAAATACTACATAAACACACAAGCAACACTACATACATTCATACCTTTCAAAGACACAGTATCTGCATTCATTTCTGCATGTGACGATCTGCAGCAGAAGGGATAGACATTGCCATTACAATACATTCTCTCTGCTGCATGAAGTTTGGCAAAAGCAACTTGGTTTATGCTGAGTTTGGTCTGTACTGAGAATATTCCTGGAGTTGTAAAAAATGTTTCAGTGAAACCAATAACGCTTAAAGTTCCTCTAAAATCAAAGAATTTCTAAACCACCACAGTGATGGTGCAAAGTGATACAAAGATCCTGTTGGCATTCATAGAAGATGTACAACCTATTCCCAGTCTTGAACCAAAACTTTCTCCGTCTTTTCCTACACTATTTCATCCCCACTCAGCTGCCCTGCATCTTTATTTAAGAAAACTTTTTAATCTTTCTTAATTAAATTTATTGCAACCTCCTTGGGATCCTCTACATGCTGCACCAAAAGGTATCTTTGGTCTACGCTACTTCCACCTCTCCTTCCTGACAAGCAACTGCAACAGCAATGGGGAGGGTAAGGTGAATCCCAAGCTGGTTTTTGTGTAGGTTGCTACTGGCTCTTACCAAACTCCACATCTGAGGTCAGTTTGCAGTGGAGTACTGCAGTTTACCATATTAATTTAGAAAGCAGGGCTAAGAACCCTGCACACCACTATATCACCTGAATGGTCTGTAGGCATTTGATAACCAGCAGAGAAGCTCTAATGGGTCTTAGGGAGGCAACTGAGGTCTGGGAATCACAATGTGTTTAGGAGCTCCTGTCCAGATCAACTCATGCTATGGTTGAACAGAATTTCCCTACAGTACCCTGTGGCACTCCAAGGCAGAGAAAAGGCCGTAAGAGCTAAAAGCTATAATGTTTTTATCCCCTTGTCTTGCTGTTGATAACAATGACTGTTACTCTATTTTAAATGCCATAAATTCACTTTGGGACACTCCTTAAAAATAACTGCTAGGAATTTAAGCTACAAATCTAGGTATTTTTATGTATATTCATAGAACGCAGGACCAACTCCTAAATTGTGATACAAGGCTATGGAACAGGTCATATGGGTTTAGGGACACTCACAAACTAAGCCTCAGACTTATATACGTTTGTGATGCAGCACACATTGTTATCATGCTCTCTAGCAGAACATGGTGTCTCGCACTATGGAGACATGGAAGAAAATCAAGTTATCTGTGTGGGTGAAGAGATATTCTAGTCACTGGATGGTTTGGCAGCTATTGGAAGGCTGGAGAAGTTCAAAAGAAAGAAACTTAAGTTCCCAAACAAGTCTTTTGCTTGTAGTAGAAATAGTCACTGATGGACTGTAATACAGTTCTAGATTTCCTTCAGTGTAAAGGAGGCAAATATAACTTGTGAACATATGGCAGAAATGCAAACTTCCATGTAAGATATCAGCAAACATCTGTATATTTATCAATGCAAGTTCTACCACCTTTACTCAGTTTTTGTTTAATCCAGACTTAGAAAACTGGTGCCTACACAGAAACTCCAAAATTCACCCCATCTATACACTAATTGTAGCACCTATTTTTTAGCCTCTCTGGCAGTAGTGATTAGCAACTATAATCAATATTAGCAAAATAAAGTCAAAGTCATTATACGCTTTATGACACTGCAAGGAAATACATTCAGGCTTCTCTAAGGAAATACCAACAGCACTTGAAATTACAACTGTGTTTAAAACGCAAACGAGTAAGCAAGAAAAAAGAAAAAGAAAGAAAAAAAAAGAGAGACCATTCACAATTTTGAGGTTTAAAATATTTGTATTGCTGTTAAATAATTTACAAAAATAAGGAAAGACTCCTACTCCTAGTACCCTATAGGCAAATTCTGTTTAAACTGCTAGAAGCTTCTTTTCTATTAATTTTAATGTATGAGTGTGTGAGAAACGGAAGCTACAGCCTAGTGTCTTTATCAACTTTAATAAATAATATATTTTGCCATATTCATCTTCTAAACTAAGCAAATGACAAAAGTAGACCCTCGGAAGGACAAGATTTTCAAACCAGATTAATTCTCTTATTCTAAAGCCTTAACCCAAAGGATTTTCCTTCTCCAAGGTTACTTTACTTGATTTAGCAATGGAGTACATTCTCAAAACATGGAAAGATGAAAAATATATTGTGGCACAGTTGGAAAGTACATTTAACCACACCTGCATGTTGGATTGTGATTTCATTGCATTTCCAACAGCTGCTTCTGCTTTTAGCATGGTGAAAACAGACAGTCCATTTCCCAGATGCTCAGAGCATGGTCCTTCCCTCCCTGCTGTTAATGGTGTAGGTAGTACATACATACCACAGCCAGGGCACACAGGCAGTGGAGGTTAAAGCTGATTTACGAGTTTCGCTCCTGTTGAGGATAACCCTGCAACAAGTAGTTACCTGGTCTTTTGGGCTGCCAGCTACCCCGGGAAGCAAGAGAGGCGGTGTGCTTGCCTTGCCCATTCAGCGTCCCCCTGCAATCCTTCTCACGCCACTCTGCTGGGAAAGGCGCCGGACCTTCACTTGACATCACAGCGAGTTTAGTAACCAGAAAAGCCAAGCTATTCCATGAGTGCAAAAAGCTTGACATACTCATTAGACCCAGGTTCACTGGGAAACTACGTTAAGTCACAAAGTCAGTGTCAGGGAAAGTTTATGCCCACAGTGTTCTGAGAGAGAAAACGCTCCTCTACGCCTGCGCCCTGTGAGAGGCAGGGGCTATGGGAACTCCATTAAAGTCCTTCTGGTCTGCTCTTTAGTTGATGTATTCATGTTGTAGTCCCACAGACTGCAAAGGAATTACGCCAGTTTATGCCATCTAAGGTCTCTAATAACTGAGATGAAGCCAAAAAGTGACAGTAGCAGAAAAAATGAGGGGTTTGAGGTTTTTTTAGCAGCAACGGGTAAAAGGAAACATTAAATTTATAAGGTTTCAAAACAATGAGATCAGATATATTCAACACAAATTATCTGATTTCTGCCTGACAATCTGATGATAATATATACCAGGGAAAAAAAAATCACAAATCTCTTCTTTCAATACAAATCTCACCTGATCAGTCCTTCCGTTGCTTAACATAAGCTAAAATTTTCAGCCAGAAAAAAATCACATTAATATCTTTGTATCATTAGCATATTGGACAGTGCTATTCATCTGCTCCTATTGATTGATAAGCCAAGAAGAGTCATGAAAACAATACAGTTACTACAGCAATCACTTTAAGGCACCAAGGGAACTTCAAAAAGCAAAACCTGGACTTTACTACTTCAGTGTTTGAGAACACACTAGAAATACATATTTTGGCTCTAAACCTGCACATGCTTTGGCCTTTTGTTGGATTTTATGTAACTCAGGAAGCCTCAGGTGCTCCAGACTGGAACCTCTTGCCTCAAAACCACTGTCTGTCTCAGTTGGCTATTGTCGGCACCACCCTGGCTCTTCAAATCTCAAGTCCAGGAGCAGAACCTATGGATAAACCAGGACATTTACTGAAGCTCTGAAACAAAGTCCACTGAAGGCTATGGAGGTACCTCTGCCTTTTTAAAATGAACAGGGATTTTGAAAGGGCCTGAATTTGGATCTCTAAAGCGTCTCATTAGTCTTCTCTCTCTCTCCAGAGACTACAAAGGACAAAACCCAGAGGGTTTAGGATATTCACTTAAGCATTTTATTTAAGTGAGGTGAACTAAATAGGTCTGTATCACCCATTTAAGAATAAAAACACATGGGTGAAGAATTCTTGCTGGGAAAAAAAGAACAACACACACACACTTTCAAAGCCATGAGTTACATGTGAATATTTTTAGAAGTTAGTAACTAACCATGCAGCACAGCCTCCAGACTCTCTTTGCAATCGTATCAATCAGGTACTACCTTACAGTTGTGGGCAGCATGGAAAATGAGTGGCTCAAGCCTAGATGCAGGAGAACCTTAAAGATAGAAATCTTTTTCTTCTTTTTATTTTGAATTAAAAATGTGCATAAAAATAAGACTGTAATGAGCTGCATGTAGAACAATCAAAATTATGAGGTATTTGCATTTCTTTTGCACCTTGAGCCAAACAACTACAAAATTATGCATAGGATTCTCTCAATCTGAACACAGTAAATATTAATAATCTCTGAATCAGCAATGATATGGCTTTTGCCCCTGAACCCTGAAGAGAGACTTTCCAACTCAAAAAGTTGTAGTACAGTGACTGAGACTATATTTACAAGGCACCGAGCTGAGGCATATGTGTGTAGCGTGTGAAAATAAAGCTGTGCCATCCCCCACCCTCTTTACACAGGCATTTTAAAATTACCTGTTTGTCAGTTTTACAAATGTGTGTCTACGTAAGCAGCCCCGTGTGTGGCGCTGCGTTAGCAAGCAGGCACGCTTTCATTTGCACATTCTGATTTTACAATCAGAATTAAAACATTTGCTCTGTTCGGGGTGAATTGATAAACAGGGATTTTAAAATTTCCCCTTTTTTTTTTTTTATGTGAAAAATGAAAGAAAAATGTTCCTCTAGATGTATTATGCCTTTGGGCTCCATTTGAGGGAAGGGGGAAAAAAAGACAGAGAAAGCTACTGTGAAGGTCACAGAGTGAAAGAACTTCCTCAGGGCACAGAATAAATTAAATCCCAAGGAAAAAATAAAATGTGATTTCCAGAGTGTGAGGCACAAACTCAAAATGACAATGATTGACAGCCAAACTATATCCGTGCAATATCGAAGACTGCACGTTCTCATTTACCTCAGTGTAGCCAGCAAGCGCCCATTAAACATCCGTCTGATGCCCAAATTAACCTTCTTGGCAAACTGAAAGAGGCACAAACTATCATAATCAACCTTTCATTATCACAGCAGCCTCTAGTTAAAGGGTCAGAATAATTGTGCCATCAGAGCCCTGATTGTTTTCAATCAACAGACGACTGGAGTGACAGCTCAGTGATGGAGTAGTTTGATGAAACCGCACCAGGCCTAATCAGAGCAGATGAAAGGAAGGCATGATTGGTGCAAATGAACAGTCGTGCCTCTCTTTTTCATTTACAATCTGAAATTACTCTTAAATTTACAGGGTTTTTTCTCCCTTATGAGTACCTCTGAAAGAATGTTTGACTTATTATGAGTTCTGACAGTGCAGAGTTATAAAACACAGGTAGGGTTTTCAGCCCAGGCTTTAAGTGGGTATTCAGCATAATTTTAACAAATTCACTCTTGAAAAGCACAAAATGACTAAAGACTTCCAATGACCTAACCTTTCAGTGCTGTTTGATTAGCAGAACAATTTATCATGGCTCACATTCTTCATGATAAGAGAAGATTAAAAAAAATGGGCAAGGATCTCTTGCAAATGTTTTCTCATAGCCAATGTATTTATTGCATTATTGCTCTACTGTTCTCTCTCACACATACACACAAAAAAGAAAAAAAATTAAAGAACGCTACATTAATAACCCTTTTCCTCTTAGAATGAATAACGGAATCCAAGCAAGGGATTGTTTGGAGATGAAAGCAGAGACCAATTATCATGCCACTGACAGCATCAATATTTAGTTTTCTGGTGGGTTGGGTTGTTCATTCCCACATTCTAAAGGATGGGAAATTAAATGATCCCACTAGGTGTTTCTTACCTTACTTATCGGCACAGAATCAGAGTGCCTCACAAATGAATAAGGAAAAAAAAAAAAAAAAAAGAAAGAAAAACCTGGGGGCTGCTTAGGCAAAATTTGGAAAGAATATTCAAGTTTCCTGCACCTCTTCAGCTACAGTTCACTTCCCCTCCCAGCCTCACCCAGCTCCAACCACGTGGGTTCCCATCCTGACAACGGCACTGTAAGGAAGGTGCAGTAAATAAAAAGAACCTCTTTGTACCTCTGAAGGAAGCAAGTATTTCAAATGATAAGCAGTAAATCTTCTGTTCTGTGATCTTGGTCATCATCAGATGTTCTCTAGTCTGTCAAGCATCACAAAATGCATACCAATGTTCAGGTTAGCATACCAAAACAAAAAAGCAGCTTAGAAGCAAAGTAATATTTGCCTGAAGGGGGAGTAGATAGAGAAGGCTGATCCCAACACAAAAGGCTTTTAAGAAATTTTGTTTCCTGTACCTTTTCCTCACACTACAGAATGGAAGTTTTAATTCCTTAAAAGTTTGGGGCTGTAAACAGAACATTCATCTGAGTGGAAAACACACAAGTGCCCTCAGCTGAAGCAGCTGTGAGCAGGCTTGCACATCCTTGCTGACGCAGAGGATGCCATTTTCATTTGTTCCTGTTTAATTTATTGAAGTCTACTGTTGATGCAAGTAGGCTGAAAGGACAAGGCTCTCTGGTGCTCTTTCTTTGTACAGTGAGGAAAGCCTTACTACCCTCAGATAGCGTGAAAGCTCCAACACAGCCCAATTAAGGAAGCTCTATTAGCTCCAAGTCCTAGATAAAAGAAGCATGACAAAAGTTGCCCAGTCTGCCAGTGATCTGGCAAGTGCTTCCCTCCACAGTGCTTCCACTCGGTTGACAGCTGTTTCACCTTTCCTCTTGTTTCAAATACTAAAACACCCAACCTTTTCCAAGTATAAAGACACTGCTTACAATATACATATGTATTTAGTGAACTCTTGGGAATGACCACAAAACATTCCTAACGTGCCAGTGAAGAAGTGAAGTAACAGCTTGGGAAGCTGCTACCACATACTTTGCTGGATGGAGCAGAGAGAAGGCTCAGAAGCACACATGCTTCTCCCTACACAGATAGCAAAGTCTCACATTCACATTTCCCCACCACAAGGATCATACCACATATTCAAAGATGCTGTCATTCTACTATTTGTCCCCAACTCCTACTCAGCCATCCCCACACTAGTGCTAGACCCCTGCTTCAGTAGTGGCACCGGCTTTGTGTAGAAGGGGGCCCCTGAAGTGCATTCCCAGACTGGAGTCTGAGAGCACAGCTGGCAGGAAAGACGAAACGTGCATCCTTCCAGACTCAGCTGTAATCACTGCCATCCAGCCACAGACCCAAAGCTTCACAGACAGACAGGGTCTGGAGGACTGAGGGATCAGACACTAGGCTCAGGCAATAGAGAGGGAAGCCAAATATGAGTTATGACTTCAGGAAATACGTGGCCCAAAAGGAAGATTAGAGTACCCCAAGGTTCATTAGATCTGGAGAGCGAAAGCACTTGTTAGTTTATGTCCCCCTGACCTCTTATCAGTCTCTGCAAAAGCTGCAGTGGATTTGTCCAGAGTACTACTTTAGGAAGCTCTTGGTCTGCTAAATAAGAAGTGCTATACCTCTTGGTTGGAGTTTTGCTGGTTTGGGATCTACGTGATGTCAAGATGACAACCTGCAACTTTCAGAACACCAGCCCTGCACTCTGTAAGCCACTCTCCAAGAAGCAGAAATTTGATTTTGATCTTTCAGCACTGAATAACAGGCAGCAGAGTTGTTGGCCAAAGTCTCTCTAGCAGCACAAATGATGCCTTTCATGATATTACACTGGGATTAAAGTAGAGGTACATAATGCAGCTGTATTAATAGCAAACATTTATCAAAATTAATGGCATTAAAGTCAGTCACAATGTATTAAAAATACTCCTCAATTTTTCTCAAGTGCTGATAAGATCTATCATCTTAAAGCATTTAAGCTGTAAAGCATCAATCACCAGTTGCCCAATTTCCTCACAGGGCTGCTAGACAAAAATATTGTCCTGCACAGTCTCCAACAGGTACATGGGGGGATACATAACCTACATGTCTTCAGTAGGTTTCTTAGTCATAATTAAACAGCTCCATTAGTAACAAGTTTCACAGCTATATTTTCATCTCAAAAATTTTTAATAAACGTTTCCACACAACATCCTTGTGAGGAAGGGAGGAATTCTTCATACCAAAGATAAACTCTCCACCAACCAAATACAGTCCCTTGCATTCTCATTCCAGTGTTTTACCACAAGCTTCCTTCCTCCCTAGTGCTACATAATGACACTGGCCTTCCCAAAACGGATGTCATTTTATCAAAAAGGTTGTGAAAGAGCTACTGTTAGTTTCATTTTTTATGTATGTGTTTCCTATGAAACACATAGAAAAAAATGTCCGTTTTATAATAACAAGTTAAGAATAGAATATACACTTTTGAAAACTGTATTCACTTTTTTTTTTTTAAACATTATCCGATGCATTTATTTTCCCATTTCTTATATTTACTGGAAATGAAACTAGACAGAAGCCTACCTAGAAGACATTGACTAATCTCACTAAAAATATTTCAGCTTTTTAGACTTGCAATAACTATGATCAAAAATCAGCTTTACAAAAGGCTAGCTGAACTACATTAATAGATAACATTATATATGGTAATGAATCATATTATATTAAAACAAAGAATTGCTATAATGGAAAAACTAAACTTTTCATCTACTCAAGCTCGAAGTGAAGTAAGGTAGGGACAGAAGGTAAACTCTCAGCTGTTGTAAATTATCACAGCTCATGGAAGTTTGCCATTTTACACCTTCTGGGAAATCTGAACTTCAAAATTATATAGCACTTTCCTTCCAAGTATCTCAAAGCAATTTATAAGCAGTAAAACTTGAGCTTGTCTGAGAAGTGTACATTTCAACCATTTTCCCAACATGGGAACTAAGAGAGTGAAAAATTAAGTGATATGACAGAAGACAGCAATGATACAGCTGACATGTAATCAAAGTCTTCTGTGCGCTCAAGCTGTCCACAACTGAGTCTCTTTTCTCCACTACCAAAATCCTGTGGAAATTTTTGTGTTCCATGCCACAGAATGAAACCTGGTAAGATGCAGGTATCTGAAACTGAGGACAAAATGGATCCCTAAATACCATCTGACAAAAGTATTTGAGATATTTTTGCAGCTGAAAAGTACACCTCCATACAGGCAATAAAACACTGCATTTTTTCTTAACCTTCTTGGAGCAGCAAAGACAAAACTATCCCATAGAGTGCTTCAAGAGAACTGTGTTCTTGTGTGATCAAGTCCTCAAATCATGGAGTAGTTTCCTCCAGAGTCATTTGGAGCTTCTCTACAAAGGCAGACCTACAAATGTGCATCTTCCATCTAACTCATTCTTCTGCTACAACAGAAGGACAAGCAAGACCCAGTGCAAACCCAAACAATAACACTCCATATGTAAAATTGTGTATTTTAAGCCCGTATGAACTAGCGTGTAGTCCCTGTTGCAACAGGCTTTACAGCTCCCCCACTACTGACAACCACTCTATTTTCTTGTGCACTGCAATGACTATCACACCCGGGAGTGTACACAACTAAAATAAATGAGCTGGGATTGATCACACCGGAAAGGCTCTACTTACTCCTGCAATTTTGTTTTAACAGGATCATCAGAAAGGAGTGTGGAGGGTGGCAATCTATCCAGAGCAAAGTAAAGCAAAGCAACAAACCAAACCCAAAATATGGCATCTGGACAGAAAACCTCACCTTTTCCTTTCAAACAGGTCCAGCCATAGACAGTGAGAAGTGACAAGCAAGTCCCACCCCATCATAAACATTCCTAAAATGTAGCTTCACAGGTTCCTAAAACCTATGAAGCCTAATAGATCCACCTCTCTTTAATAACTAGATCAAATGGCAAGAAGGTCTGAGGTAACAACTTCTTGCCACCCATTTTCTAACACATCACAAAATGCTTAAGAGTTTGGACCCTCCATCATTTGTTGTGATGGAAAACCAACATTGCTAGGTGCTTTATCTCTGGTAAGTTTTTCTGAAGTTGGAATGAACTTACCTCTTCATAAACACAGCCGTCTAACTAGGGCTCTTAACAGTGATTTGATTTCAGTTTAAGGACTGAAGTTCATGATAGCATTTCTCTTTACTCAAACAGCATGAGGACAGAGCACCTGGGAGGTGGAAGAAGAGAACCTCCTGCAGTCAGCAGCCATCATTTCAGAATCTAGAAATGCTCATTTTTATTTTTAGAGGAAACATCAAATGCACTGAAACTCTACATAGCCACATTTAGCACTAAAATAAGTTGCTGATACATAATTGTAAGTGGAAATGACAATCTTTCAACACCCGATACACATTGTTTTTATTGCTATTCCTCTCATTTTTCCCTCTAAAATACATTTTAGAATATAGTGGTTCTCTGTGGAGACAGGAATCTACAAGCGTTCATCAGTAAAAATTGTTTAGACAATGTAATAGGCACAAAATCAACAAAATTCTATAAAAATGCAATTCAGCTCTGTGAAAATTAGTCTAAATGGTTCTTGAAGGTAGAAAGATTCCTATTCCTTTCTTCCCTGTTGTTAGGGTATAATTTTCTACAGATTTAATAAGCAAATCCAACAAATCACATAAAAATGTATCATTTTCTATAATAATCCTGACAACAGCTATACAGGACTTGTATGCCATTAATATCTTAGGTCACACACAAAAACGTACATCAAAGCACATACTCTCCTTAATAGGTTTATATATATATGTATGCTCTCAACATGCCATGTTACTACAAAATCACCAACGTCAATTTTTCCAAGTGAAATCACCCGGTGGTTTTATTTATTTTTTAAAACAAATGATATCACCAATACCTTCACAAGAACTTTATTTCTGTTTTGTTCTGCTTTACTATTTTAATGAACCAAATAAGCCCTTTGACACAGGCAGTGTCAGCTTACCCTTCTGTGTCTCCCAGCTTTCTCCCAGCTACTTCACCCCCACGGTTATCAAACATTAGCCACTGAAGTGCATGTTACGCATTAGTAAACCTGATTCTTCAACTCTGAAGCACTGCTAGAATTTAATTTTGATATGGACAGGCCCACTAATATTAACTGTGGGAACATTTAGGCCTTTTCCTGTCAGCAGACAATTTACTTCTGCTTTCTCAAGTCCCATGAAGAATGTGCCTCAGAGGACCGCATGACAACAACAAAGTTATGTAGGTATTTTAGGAGTTGGTATTTCTTTTGGCTGATTTTCCACAAAGGCATATTTTTTCCCCGTTGCTTTTTTAAATACAAAACCAACAAGGAAGTACACTAGCAGAAGCTCACTCAGCTTTTTTGAGAAGAGAATAGTTTCCCTTTTAATCAAATCACTTCTTCTCAATGATGTCAATTCTATTGACTTTGATTTAATCCCCACATGATAGCCCCCAGATTAACACAGGACTCGTATTATTTTCAAGTGATGAGTTAATTTTTCAAAATCAACCAATTGTCCTAAGAATGTTATTTCTTTTAAAAAAGTGACTTAAAACACCGAGAGTCACATTTGTGAATGCTTTTAAGATCCCAAACATATATCATGAATTGGGAATGTCATAACTTCCCTACTACACGATTAAAACAAACAAATTTATTATTTAAACCAACTAAATCGCATGTGAAGCAAACTGAAACAACTGCAACTGCTAAAAGGTGAACGTCATAGAATTCAGACCTATATGGTTTCACATGAACACTAAAATAGGGTCCACCCTAAAGGAGCAGTCTGAAAGCTTTACAGCACAGATTCTTACATCGGCGACTGTGATCTTTCCATCTGTCATTATTATCCCACATACACCTCTAGATTGGAAGCCACTCCACAGTGGGGCTTCTTAAGATCTTTTTGACAAATGTATTTGTTGTAATTTCTTCCATTTCTCCCTGGCACGAGGGAGCCCAAGGTGATCAAAGGAGTATTTAAGGACCCCTTTGTCGTAAGGTAGTGAAACCCCCAGCTCTGCAGCTCACTCGCGTATCTAGAAGCTGCCAAGGGTCTCCCTGTTGGAGTAAGCAAAGACGTGCAGGAGTGCTGCTGCTTTTCCACCTCCCTGCCTCTTCACTTTCCTGGAGCCACTAGTGTCCTGGTCCTGGGGCAGGAGTGATAGCAAGGGACAAGAGCTAGCCAGCTCTCAGCAGTCATCCTGAACTAACCTACTTAACAGCAGGTCTAGACATACAAGTGCAAATTTACTTCCTCTAACTTCACACACTTACTTTAGGTACTTAACCCAAAACTGGATTCTAGCTATCTTAACACATTGATGACAATTTGTATGGTTTTAGATGACCTGGAATGCAATTTTCTTTCTCCATCTTCTTTGGCTCCATAGTTACAAATAGAAGCAATGCTTCTACCAGCTCCCAAAGTAAAACTTATTGAAATATGGAGCTGGGAATTCTCAAAAGAGCTTCCCATTTTCTATCATTTTTCCACAAGCTTAAACTAACATTTGTGTCTCAATGGAAGACATTAACTAAGATAGTTACAACAGACTGCCTCATTTGATCATTCATGGTATCTGTTGGTTTTAGACTTTATTTATGTTCTTTTCTTTAACTTAAAAATGAAAGCAATGTATATTTCCAACCATGTCTGGCTTTCACAACAGCCAGAGCAACTTTCTTTTATGTAACTATATACTTGTCTATTAATACAATTATACTTCACCTAACCTCCAATAGATCACTGCCATGAATAGCATAACAGTCAACACAAACCCCTCCATAACAGACTCATTCAAATGCAGAATGCAAGATCACAGAAGCACTCTTGCTGTGTGCACACCTTGGTGTCCTTTTTTGGCTTTCTAAATCAAAACACACAGCCATTACTTAGCTGAAGAAGTGACCTAAATTGAAGAGCTGTGGGCACAGCAGCCTTCCTAAATACTGGTGTGATGCCCTGTGCAGTTCTGAAGTATATCTGGGATAAATAAAGTGAGGCAATATTACTGTAGGACACTGAGGCAAAAGTAATGCCCTGCAGTAATGCTCTATTGCTCACAGTAATAGCAGCAAAATAATCAAGTTTTCTGATTGGAACTGACATGTATCAAAAAGAAAATTAGAAGAACACATAAGTTGCTCCTAACAAAAAACCTAGTTTTAATATAGAAAATCCCTTTCCGTACTGCTATACTTTATAAATAACAGTAACAAGATTAGCTAACATTCAAAAAATAACAGGCAGAAACTTTCAAAAGTTCAGAACAAAAGCATATATACAGTTCACAAAATGTTACTCTAAAGGACAAGATTAAGAGCCCATTACATTTAAGCTAAGGCAGGCAAAGGGGGAAGGTGTTTCATAAAGTAAGGGGACAGTGCCAACAGGGGCAGCATTCATTTTCACTATAAGCCAAAATGCCATTACTATTACAAATGATGCAGAAGTTATTTCAGGAAAAATGTGTGTGACCTGAGCACGTGAGCAGAGCAGAGCATGAGAGTCAGCTGCCTACATCCACCGCCTCGATCCACTGTAGCCTGCATGAACCCTGCCTAGTCTGCAGCTCCAGCAGACACTCATCTCCTTGCAGAGCCTGGGCCACAACTGCCAGCTTGGCCTGTATATAAAAATGCTGCACGTGTCTATGTTTATAAAAATGAATCCCACACAAATAGGCTGGAGAGGCTGTAAGGAATAACATTCCTTATTACCATTGCACACAGTCAATTCAGGTGAGATACCTGTGATTATGAGGATTAGCCCTAGGAAAAGGAAACCCACATCCTATGATAGGTTATGTTTTCACACTATTTTTAGTTGAGGGTAACTATGTAACCTTGCTTGCAGCTAGTCATGATACACAGTGCAACCATGACAGATCCAGCACAGTGGATACTGGGATTCAAGGGTGGCTCTTTGGCACTTTAATACAGACTACTCATGAAAAAGGTACTAAAAAGGGGGTGAAAACATAGCAAAACACGCATGGGCAATATGCTAATTTTCCCATATAGCCTCACCAATTCACCTTGGCCTTGATATGCATTAAACTCCCTTTTTTCCTCTCCTATGCCTCTCCTGATGAGAGACTGACAGCCACATTTTAGTGTGGTGGTTTTCTACTTAGGGTAAATACTCACTAGGGACAAGCATTAGACCACCAGACACAATTTCACTTATTGCCCAAGAGAGCACTTAAGCTTATTTCTTGAACAGTGAAAGGCTAATATACTGTTTAAACACAACGTTGATCACTGAGATGCTTTCCTTCACTTACTATTTTATGTCGTTACTTGTTTTGCAGTAAAACTTAAGTTCACATTTAGCAAGGCACTTAGTCCACATTTCATCAAAACATACATATACCCCTGAGAAACATGAATTTTGCTCTCTCCATATTAAAAATTGTTCTGTAGAATCAAAAGATTGACAGAAAAAAAAAAAATCAACTACTGCACCGAAGGAATGGTAAGCTTGTACTGGAACATGACAACCCACTTTAGAAACTGCTGTTCTGCATAGGAAAATGTGGGCATCGCTGGAGATGTATGGAAGATGTCTGTGGGCCTGTCTTCAGCAGAGAACTGTTCTATCATAACAGCCTGCGATAATGTGTACACTTCAAAATTTCCTACAGTACTGAACTCTGTGGGATTTCTGCTGGAAAATACTTTTGGCCCTCCACAAATGCCACCAGGAGATTCAATACAGAGCTCAAACATAAGAAAAGGCAGTTGAAAATAGGGCAGTTTACTCTTCCTTAGAAAAGGATAAATAGGACTGTAATAAGAAAATTGGATTTATACATGTATTATTTTTATAAAATAGATGCTTAACAACTCATATTGACCTGTAACACTGTAGTCTTCCTGTCTTTTATTTTTCTACTTATTTAAGCAAAGACACTTCTCTAATACAGAGACCAAAGACTGATTTTGCACATCACATCCACAGTAACAAAAGGAATAACTAGTGCTACACTTTTGTACGTGGAACCATCTACTTTATGAACACAAGTTAACTTACTTGTGTGCAACATGTGAACAGGGCTAGAATGTCTTGGGAGCCCAGCTCTGGAAAAGACACAACATAGCTGTGTGCTTTCTAGCTGAATAAGCTACTCATGCAGTTTTAGCTACCAATTTATCCTAGATTGCTTGCTTATCAGTTGATTACCAAGAAACTGAGTTGCATAGCAAAGTAAAACACCAAGTAAAAACTACTAACCTTAACTCCAGAGGAAGTACTGGCAAATACTAAAATTGATCTATTTTTAATGTCAGCTGTTTAAAAAAAAAAAAATGTATATTCTTTAACAACCTACTTAGCCAGTAGCAAAGAAGGAAAAAAACTAATCTATACTGATCTCATGTTAAGGTTTTTTGCCAAATGTGATTCAAGAGTTCACCTTGGATCAAGTGCAGTATTTAATACAGTATCATTTGACCAATGTACTGCTGGGAGACAGAATGGTCTAGTAGATATTTCTATCTGTAACTATTAGTATGACCCTTGAAATGTGAACAGTTACGCCTTATGACTATGAAGATTTTAATGACGAACATGATAAGGTGTAAGTATAGTACAACTAAGGCTACCATCTTTTTTTTACTTAAATCTTTGGCTTGCTTTCTACTTGCTAAGGTTCCAACAAGAAGGCCTCTACTGCTAGATTTCTCTGAGAACATGTTCTGTCTTACAGGGTTGGTTACCTTTTCAATTATCAAGGGAAAGAATTCATCTGCTTCCTTAAAGTAGAGCCAATGAGGCTTTCCAGTAATGGTCAATTATGAAAAGATTCACTTTTCACTTCATGATAAACTAGACGTTTATGTCCTCATCATGATAGTTTCCTGTGAAAAAAAGGATTCCACACAGCTCATGATGAAGAAGAAAAACACCAAAGAATTTGCTTTTTTTTCCTCCAACTTCTTGAGGGTTCTTCCTTGGTTTTCTTTATTATTTTGTTTACTCCTTTCTGCCATGTCATTGCTTTAAGCTTACTCACATTTTAATGCAGCTGACAAATCATATATTTCATAATCTCACATGCTAGTAAAATGTAAAAACTCAATATGCAAACAAATCCTATGCAAATGTCAACTAATAATCATTGTTACTAGCTTAGCCTAGCTAAAAACCCCCTACTGATGGAGACTAGTAAATTGCTCCAATTTCACAGCCTACGGAGGTTTTCTGGTGGGCTCTCTTTTTGTTGTTTATTTAAGAGACACCTCATTATATTCCTTGTCTATTGTCTCTGCTAAAAATAAGATGCCTACATCAAACCAAAGAGTTTTGTAAGATTTTAAGAGGTAGAAGAAGGAATGAACCACTTTGTCCACTTCACCCTGGCTTCGAAGTCACATTTTTCTTTCTGAAAGAATCAACAGGAATTACTGTAGTACTCTACATTAATCCACATCCTAGTATACTGACATTAATATTACTCTTTAACTTTCTCAAACTTGTTTTTTTCAAGGTTATATTTCACTATATTCACTAAAATAGGGCAATTATGAACTGATGGTCCAACAAAAATCCAAAACATGCCAAATATGAGCTACAGTCACTCCCATTTAAATCACATTCAAGCATCACTGTGTACACATTTTGATGCATTAAAATATCTGCCTTAATCTTTATGTGCATTAGGATCAAATCGCCCAGTGGACATTGGGAATTTAAACTAGTGAAAATAACTGTGCTCTGCAGACAGTGGCACCCTTTCCAGAGGTTCTCTGAAGGAAGCTTTAATTTGTGCTTAGGGCTTCATGGGAGCCCTACCAGTAAAGGTGCCTTGGGGACATGCTGAATTCATATCACTATAACACGCATGCATGTATGTGTGCAGGAGGCCACACTAGTCACAGGTAAGACAGACAAATCAAACAGTAGCATCCCCCCATCAGCTTTTCTATTATCTGCCCCACTTTGTGCCAATTTCCTCCAGCTTCCCCAACACCTCTTGCTTTGCTGTTCTTCCTTAAGACATGGGATGGGGATTTGTCAAAGTCAATGAGCACTTTATTACAGTGAGAGTGCTCAGTAATGAACAATTCAGCAATTTAATGAGATTCTGTAGATCTGTCTCCAGCCTGTCCATCAAGTTTCACTTCTATAAAGCACCCTGACACTAATCCTCTGGCATACCCAATCTTCACCCTGGGCTGAATATTAGATTCTTCCATGGTATATTGCATTACCACTATAACCTTAGCAAAAATGATGAACTTAACTACACTTGAGGCAATATAGCTGGTCTGATTTGATTTTCTTCTATTGGGTTGACTATGAGGGAATTACTTATTTACTAAGATAAAGCAAAAAACCAGTTTCTTATTGCCTTCTGAATGCCTAAATTGGTAAATATTTATGTGTGTCTTTTAATTCATTCTGGGAACCTGGAATATTTATAAATATATATTTATTTCTGGTTGTACAAACTGAATTAAAAAGACACACACACGTTTTGCCTGGAGCAGAAAACTAGTTTAAAAAAAATTCTTCGGAACAGCATTAGTAACCTTTAGAGAGGCAATTATGATAACACTTAAATGGACAGTGTGGAGTTTGTTGTCACTCAGAAAGCAGCATATTACCTATAAGTATCTCTCCCCAGTATGACCCTGCAACAGGAACAGAATCTTTGTCATATTTGCCTCATAAAGTGTTCATTGACTGGACTGCACACAATTAAGAAAATTATTTCTGAGTTCTTCCTGCAAGACAGGACAATGACACAAGATTCAGGATCTCCCACTTCCCAAACTTTGTTTCAGCAGGTTGCAGAGGGCATATTACGTCTGGATACGCTTTCTCATTACTGAGCTAGCATTAAGCTATATTTATATGGCTTTCTGTAGCAACTTTTCTAGCAAAAGTATACCCAAGCATGTAGCTAGGAGATTTCACCGACCCTGCAGAGAAATTATGATAAAGCCCAACTGGCCAATCGGTCATGCCCCATAAATGAACTTGTACATCAAAACCTTTTCTGATAAAGAGAATACGGGCTAGGAGTCCAGAGTACTGTGCCTTAAAAAAAACAAACCAAACCCACCATCATGGGTAGTGTGCTGCAGGTCTTGTTGTACAGACATCCTCCAGAGACTAGGACAGGAAAGAGTCTAACTTTTTATTAGTATTTGCAGAAAATATCATCTTTGTAAAACACTCCATAACCTAAAGCCTCAAAGTTTTGGAAACAAATATGCCAGTTACCAGCCTGAAGGATTAAGTTACATTTGCATACTGTCTTTGTGGTTTGAAAAGCTTAACTAGACATTTTTATTTCTTAAGAATAAATATTTTGTTCCTGCGTGATGTTGTTCCTCCACAGAAGATGAAGTGCCCCACAGATGAACACACATTTTACACTTTGAGAAAACGATGGCATATAAAAGAAATTATTTGCTTAGAATAACCCAAAAGATAAGTAGATAAATAACAGGGATTGAAATATAAATCAGTCTTCTGACTATCTTCTCTGTTGGACCAATATTGACCCACTTCCTAAAAAGAATGCACAAGTTTCTTTCAAGCAAGTTATATTCTACCTTGAAATACCCTGAAATACTTTCCTCTATAAAACATGACAGCAAAAAGGAAACAGAAAGAAATGTTTGGGTAACCAACATTATAGACATTTCCTTCCACTATATCATGATTGCAGTTTTTACAGACATATGATGGGAACATTTCCAAGAATAGATTTTGGTTTAGTTTTTGTGTTTCTCTTTACAGGCTACATGGTTTTTTTCATATTAGGTTTCCCCTGCACACACACACTAAAGGTCACAACATAATGGTTTTATCTTGCTTATATTCTATGGCTAGCAATCTGGCCCTTTTCTAGATCCAGCTTTTTTAAAGGAAATGATCGGCATCTTCAGCTTCTTGCCACAAACCTTCCACTGAGGCCTCCATTCATCTCTGAGCAGAGCAGCCTGTGTGATGATTCTCTTAACTTGCTTCAGGCAAAGTCAGCTGTGGTGGCCTGAACAATTTAAATGACTATTGAAGTTACACAGCCAGGTTTGTTTGAAGTGAATGGGAGAGACTGCAGAAGCAGGTTTGCCACCAGACTTGTGGCACTAGCCTCACCAGAGGCAATGATAATTGAGTTACATGCATCAGCCATCTCTTCCCATGAACAGTTAGATCTCAAAGAAAATCTCTGTCTATATCTGAGTAACACAAGTTAAACGTTAAGACAAATTTCTTTCTCAAACAAACTAATTGTATTAACACAACACAACATTTTTTGAATTTCATTTAAAATTTTCCCTAGGTTGTTACAGTTTTTGCTCAAAGTGCTTATTCTCCCTCGAGATCGCTCCAGGGTTTCAAAACAACAGATTACTGCTATGGTTTATAGAATATCACACATTCGCTTGTTCACCAATCTCCTTACCTGCCAGATTTGTTCTTCACTGAGTGAAGTGAGTCTATCACTTTTAAAAACCTCTCGAAGGAGACAGTATGGGAGTGCCAGAACTTCTTCAGGATGACTCTTCAACAGCTCAGAGAGATGTTTTACTAAGAAGTCAACCACTGCATTCTCCAACAAAGTGAGGTTGAAGAGGTCCGCAAGCTTATACAGGTCCAAGTAATTAAAACTATTTAATTCCTAAATGAGTGAAGCAAACAAAATACATCTCAGAAAAAAAACCCAGAACAGAGAACAAAAAACCCCCAAGCCTCAGATAATGAAAAAAGGTTGTTCTTTTGGAGCTGTGGAGAAGGAAGGCAATGCAACTTGAAATTAATTAACACAGCCTCATTCAAAATGTATGTGTAAATGTTACCAGTGCATATGCAAATACATATGATAGTACTAATTTATATTGCAACTGCTAAGGTTATATATGCATAAAGCATCTGTAAGAAATACAGATTTGTACATAATATAATAAACCAGCATGATTTACACTGTATAACAAGAGCTTGCAGGAGTTAACAAGTGGATTAAAAAAAAAAGTATGTTAACTACAATGGTTTGTTACAAAACAATTGTTTGTTCATTATTTACTGTTTTGATTGAACTAGAGCACCTGTGTAGTGCAACTTTTAGTTCCATGAAACCTCACAAAATACGAGATGCTGAGCTACATTTTATTACATATAAATCTATCTTCAATGCACAAATAGACCCTTTTTTCCCAATCACTGATACCAACTTATAGTGGATGCTGGCCTCATATTCTTTCTGCTGCTAGAAGAAGGGGGAGAAAATCTGCAGAGACAAAAGCTACAGTAACTCAGGGCAGGAAGTTTTTTTTACATCCTGGTAACAGATAACCCATATTTACAGGCTAACATTTTCAACTTGGCAACCCTTGTAAATTAGCTAACTAGTGCTATTCTAGACCACACTGCTCCCTTCAGGGGAGAGGCCAAGAATTCATCCCTAGTAGCGAAAAGCACCCAGGATGTCTGGGGAATAAGCATGTTTACCCGTTTTCTCTGTTCTTGCTGTACGCTCGCACCTCTCTTCCTCTCCCCTCCGCAATCCTGGTTTTCATCTTCCAATTTACCGCATTGCTCCCTATCAGCTGCCTTCTCCTTGACCAGCTCCATGTGCGAAAATGACAAGAAGTCTTGTCAGTCTCACTTTGCTGGTTAGTTAACATAGGGACTAGAGCAGGAAAGAGAAACAGACTAAATTAAGTCAATTTCACTTTCACTGCTCTGCTGGATGGAATGGCAGCACCAAATGAAACTGACAAGAAATCTTGTAAATGTCAAATGAGCTGCACGGCTGGCAGATAGAGCAGAGCAACAGGGAAGATGGGAAAGTGCGAAGAGGGGGTTTTTTGGAATGTTTTATGGACTACATCTTGAACGTGTGAATTGGGTGGCTGTCCCAATGACTGTGGAGCTGTTTATGCATATGCAATGGAGAGTGGAGAAAGAATTTTTTTCACCTGCTTAGAGGAGTCAGTACTGGAGGAAACTGAAGCAAATTCCTGTGGAGGCTCCTGCTTGTTACATCATCTCCCTGTCTGAATAGCGCACCTTCCCCGGCAGAGTTGTACATTAAAGATAAATCCTATCCATTATCTGCTTAAACTGCCACATACAAGTTTCACATTGTTTTCCTGGAAGAACAAAGGAAAGTTCTCCATGTCGTCAGAACAAGCACTAACAGCCATCATCCCAAAAGCCACAGATATTCTAGTGTCAATTCCTCTTCACACTAACGTAGAGGAGGTAAGGATAAATCCTCCCCAATTGCAGAAAGAAAGAGAAAGGAATGAATTTTACATGAGAGGTATCTGGTCTGTGTGCTTGCTCAGTGATTTAATATCTGCAGATCACAGATGGTACCTCACACCACTACTTCTGTGATGGCCATGCAATGGTGGCAACAACACATAGGAGTAAAATCAAAGTAAACATCACAGCATTTGTCAAGCAACAACCATGGTTTATTGTCCCCGGTTTGGAAGACTATCTTTTCAAAGAACTCCCTGATTGAATGAATGCCAAACATCCAGAAAGAAATTTAGAAGAGCTCAGTGTATATTTATTGAGCTCTTTTGTAGTCAGCAGATATATCTGGGGAGGATTAAAATAAACAAATAAATAATCAAGCATTGTGATCTGAGGATCAACAGCCCATCTAAATTACAGGCCTGATCAAACCCCACTAAGTGTCAATGGAGAAGGACAGATGGCTCTTGGTAGACTTCAGAAGAGGACAATACTGGAGATAACATAATAAAGTCCTTCCTCATTAGAGAGAAACAGTAATATGACACACATGCAGTTTTCTCCTGAAAAAATCTTCGCATTTTCAGTGAAATCTGAAAGACACTGGGAAGCCTTCATTTTTGATTTAGGTATTTTCGATGATCCCCTAAACTCCCCAATCCCCTCAAATCAACACCAATTGAAGATTTTTATGCAAGCTGTCATACAGTTGTAAGAGGCCAAATATACTTATGGATGGATAAATAAACTCTCAGCAGTTGTTTATTTACAGTATTATTTATTTTTATGTGTTCACTTATTTCAGATGCTTATTTATTTATGTGTCTATTTATTTATTTATTATGGGGGCTTATTTGTTTACTTATTTTCATTGGTAAGCTTCAGAGGATTTTCAATGCTTCGCCTAACATAATGTGTTAGTGACCTGCTGGACTTAGGGTTTACTGCTTGATGAATATTGCAACTATATATTGTTAAAACTGGTCTTGGCCTTTAATCAGAAACATTTGTTTCTGGTTTGTAAGATTAGACTTGATCTACAGGTTTGTATTTCACAGCCAAAGAACCAAAAGTGCATTAGCCTTTACAAATGAAAATTATCAGACTGTCATACCAATATCCAAATCAGAATTATACAGTACTATACATGACTGTCTCTGTGATGATACTAGAGGGCAAAAATGTCACACTGAGATTGCAGGATGTATACCACAGATCAGATAACTTAGCTCTTCAGATGTGGTAAGACGTTCAGAAACATCAGACTAAAATGTAGTATTTAAGTTAGTTGCAAAAAAAAAAAAAAAAAATGCCTCTTACCTTCTAGCTTTAAAAAATCCAACTGGAAGTATCAAAGCAATCACTGTTAACTCAGTCTGATGTGAATAGGTTTTCAAACTAAACTCTTAATTGAATTAAAAACTTCGTTAAAAAAATGAAATAGGTTACTATGTAATTAAAATTAGGTGTGGTCATGAAAAACAGTTCTGGCAGCCTCTGTTTTCCACAAATTTTACTATATTGTGTTAAAAGAGCAGCTACAAAATTCAGAAGTGTGCAACTTTCCAGTACTGTATCACAGTATATGTTCTTTAAAAACTCGCAACACAAAACAGGTTTATGTAAATTATTGAAACTTTTAATCTTGCTTTTATAAACTTTTAAATACATGCCGCTTATCTTTTTTTTAACTGAAGGATGAAATATGAACACAAGCAGAACTGTCACTAAGAGCTGAAGAGAATTAGGGAAAGGTAGCGATCCTATCTCTTCTAATATGATGTATGTTACACTGCTGAAACACATTCAGACTAAGAAAATATGTATAAGATTATATATACAGATCTTAAAACTAACAGTTGAAGTAGTCCTAAAAATCTCACAGTAAACTGAAACCGATCTGATAAATTTGCCAAATTATTTATCAGTCTACTGCTAAAATGAGAAACCATCTTTGATCCCATCCCCCTGCTTCTCCCCTCTCTGAAGAGAATCCATTGTTCTACACTACCAGTCTTCCGATTCAGTAGTATCAACCTTTAGACACCAACCAATTTAACAATGAGATGGCATTTAAAACCCTTGTAAAAGAAAAGCAGTTTTCTGAACAAACAATCTGAAAGATGACAATATTAAATATTCAAAATAAATGATGTGACATTGTCCATGTTTTAATACAGAGGTGTATTTTAATATAGAGATATGATAAATTGTCAAACAGGAATAATAGATATAAACATTGTATTTAAATTACTTCCAAATCCATCTTTATGCATTTGTACTTTAAAGAATAATTGCCTTGCACAAGCCACAGAAAGGGATGTAAGTAACAGATTGATAAATTAGAGTTAATCATAACCAAATACACAGCAGACTACAATATACCTCTATTCCTCTGCTCTGTGTTATAAATAGCAGAAAAAGCACAAGGAGAACTAAGGGGAAAGAATGCATTTCTTTATGACCTTATTTGAAAGATAAACTCCTTGGGGAAATACAATTTATTCAGATTATCAAGACCCTGCTGTGCAAATCTACAGTCTGGGAGCACACTACAGAGATCAAACAATATTTACTTTATTCTGTTGGGTATAAAAGCTTTTAATGAATGCATAATTAAGACAGAAAAAGTATATACAGCTTTAGAATTCCACTGCCAAGCCAAGCCATTAATATCCAAAGTATCTCACCCAGTTGTAACTCCACCTGCTTCCTATTTAGATTACGACACTGTTATAAATCAAAGTATTAAATAACTAGCCCCGCTGCTGTAACAGAGAAGAGTTGTATGGTGACACTATTTCCCCTTTTTTGAAAAGGGGTTCAGCATCTTTAAAGCAAAAAAGGAAGTGTGAGGTCTCTGGGACAGGGACATGTTTATTCAAAGTCCTTAATCAGCACCTAGCACAACAGGGTCTTGACCCTACCCCTCCAGGTTCTCTGCTATGTTAAATACTAAGAACCAGCTGCACCATTCAGAAGAGAACCTTGACATAAATCATAGCAAAGAGACTCTAGATAAGGGATAGTAACAAAATGAAAAATCATAGTGACAAAAATATACCTATTTGACAACAAAAAGGATCAACACAATTTTAAGAGAAAAGAAATCCGGTTCTGTTGGTTCTAGCTCTCCCTTTCTACATCAAAGGTTCTAGTTCTGCAAAACCTCACATATTTACCCAACTAACAGAGCATGCACATACTCAACAGCACAGCGACATTCCTGGCAGTAGAAAACTGTAGCATTCAGTATTGGTTAACAAATAAAAATACAGGAATGAAATGGAACATGGAGATCATCTAACCCTTCACCTGGTCCTTTCTATACCATTTCAGACAGTAGAAACCCAAAGGGAGGATTTAATCAGATTCACCAATGTTTACAGTTTTTGCCAATTACGAGAGCCTGTCTTTTCTTCAAATATGTTATGAGGAATGACATAATCCTGCATTCTTTACTCCAGCAGAAATCACAGAATATTGGTAGATAGTCTTTACAGATGTTTCATTACTTTATATTTTTGCTAACTCTTTAGAGTTACTACAGTTCTTGAGGAAAGTTGAAAACTACTTGGCTAACCCATCAACTACAGGCAATCTTTTATAATAAATGTTCACTTTTTGTTGTCGCTAATATTGTCAGATTCAGAAAGAGCAAGTTTTGTCCTTTAGAAACCCAAAGTTCACAGGAGTAGCAGTTAAAAAAAAGTTACCATCAAGAAGAATAAAGAAAAAGAGGACTGTATAAAACTATTGCTTCCAATTCTTTTGCAGACTCTAATAACAGTTTAAGGCCATGAGAATACAGGAGTGGAAGCCTGTTCCCCTATTATACTAGACAAGCTCATCAAATCATCTTGATCATAAATTAAGAAAGATACATCTTAAAACTTGCTCTCTTCTTGCTCCCAACTACTATTATGAGAAGACTCAGCTGATTTTGAGACTCCATCTCCTAATTTCCAGTTTAATTTACTCAGTTTATATGCATTTGTTCCTGTGCCAACATTATGTTTTAGTTTTAACAGCACTCTGCCTCTCTCCTTGCTCCCCACCCCCCCCCGTATTTATTCCCTTGATATATTTACCGAAAGCAATCATATTTCTCCTCAGCCCTCATTTTGCTAGACTAAACAAGCCAAGCTCTTTTAATCTCCTCATGTAAAACAGGTCTTCCTGATCATCTTAGCTGCCCTTTTCTATGCCTCTCCCAGTTTGATTTCATTTATTCCTCTGCATGGGCAAACTCTTCAGAGTACTCGTGATTTTTCAGCAGTACCTTGTACACCAGCATTAATATTTCCTTAGTTTTATAAATTACCTTACATGAAACATCCTAGACTCAAACTGTCTTTTTCTTCATGGTATGACATTAGTAGCTCAAGCCATCCTATGATTTAATACACAAAAATTCTCTGTAAAATTGGTCCTCGAGTGAGACGCAATAACAGCCCTCTCTCTGTCTGTCAGGCAGGACAGAAATAATACGACATGTTACAAATGGGAATTGAGTATGATCCACTGAGATGCAGTAGATTCTACTGAGGGTGCTCAGAAATTATTTTCCAATTGCTTATTTAATTTCTTTCTATATTTGACTAACGGATCTTGTAATTGTACTGGTACATACCAGTTACTTATTAGGGGAAAAATAATTTCAATAATTTTCTTAAGATTTGTTTCAAAAGTAGGCAAGGAAATACCCCTGGTATTCTGAAAAACAAAATAAGTTTTAAATCAATATAAAGTATGAAAAAACCCTTTCAAACATAGTGAAAGTACAAGTAGAAATTATGTTTCTAATACACAGTATGTTAAAGTATGTTTTTTATTCTTAATCCCCAGCTCCATCACCAGCAGGGAGGGGAGAGGGAAAGTAAAAAAAAAATAAATAAATTTTAAAAATTCCACATTACTGATAGATCCATTAGCAGAGGTATTAAGGTACCTGGCTGGTCCCCTTTCCAATGCCTTTTTTCAATAACTTACTATTTTGCCAACATTTACTATTTCAAAGCTAAAGTTTTCCAGTCTCAAGATGAATCTCTTTAAAATGTCTTGAAAACATCTCAAAAAGCATATTACACATTACTAAGAATGAGACTGACAGGACAAGACCATTGCTCTTCTACATTAAAAATATTCGGAATGGAAATAGTTCACATGAGTTGCCGTCACTGTGAAAAAATTCTGTTGACCTCCCTCATCAGCCTCTAGAAAAATAAACAGCTTGGATATGCTCAGTAATGACTTCTTTGAACTTTGCAGCTAAAATCTCATCCCATTCTAGTTGCACTGTCCATAATCTATTCCACAGCTAAGCAAGATCCTGTCTGCATCATTATCCTGTGGGCCAAATCACAACGACAAAACCTGAAGGCTGAAAGTCCATTTCTATTGTGCTGCTTAGGATCCACTTTGGAGCCCCAGCAGGTCAGGGAAACACACTATCACTTTCAAATGCAGAAGCATGAAAAAAAACCCACACCAAAGAACAGGAGAGCAGATCTAGACAAGAAGCCCAGAGATAACAAGGAGCAAACAGTACCGGAATCTAGCAGGAGAGTTAGAATCACAATCCAGAGAAGACATGGCTTCTCAAGGAGGCTGGGCGATAGTTCCTCCAACTCTGCATAATATATAATGTTATAAATGTTATTAATTATAGAAATGTAAATGAATAATGATGAAGATGGATAACAGCATGATAGTCACCAACTAAAAAAAGGAAGTCAACACTCATGATGTTGTGCTAAAGAATAAACGGGAAGCATATTCCAAAATTATCAATATATTAACGCTCTAGGTATAAATAAGAACAGGGGAGGTGTTCATGTGCAAAGAATATATAAGATGATTCAAACAACTCTGTTACAGAATCTTTTTATGACATTTTATTTCTGGAACATTTCAATGATGTATACGTATGCTCTGTAATAAACCCAGCGAGGGACCACTTTTCTTAAAAACCTGTCTCTGCTTCAGAATCCCAGGGAACAGCCTGTCACCAAATGCTTAGGGATTAGAAAACTAATAAACACATCTGAAAATGAAGAATTTGAAAAGGGTAACTGTAGTGAGCTGGACATCTAATATCACCAGAGAATGAAACAAACTGTCTACAACGTCTAAAATGATGGGTTAATTAACACAGACAAATTCAGATCTCAGGAATATTTGCTAAACAACCCGAAGCAACAAAACTTTCTCAGAATTTTAAGGCAGTATGTGATACTCTATCTACAGAAAGGCTGAATCCAGTGCAGGATAACTCAATACTGAGTATAATTTTCATAGACAAAGCAGAATCAGCTACCAATTTGAAATCACTAGTTTCTAATGCATTGTAAGAATCGCATCACCCCAGCTATCTACTAACATTTGACCTGTATGAAAGCAATAAGGCATCAATAGGTGAACTTATTTTTCTGAAACCTCAAAAGGGCTCATTTTCCCAAGTTTACAGGAAACATTGGCAGAACAAAATGGCACAAATTTAACATAAGGAATATTAAAGTTGAGCATTATAATATTTGATAAATTTCATATATTACATATTTTTATTAGGATGCATCTTAGATGGATCAAATGTTTGTTCAATGACAATCTCAAAATGAAGTTATTAATGGTAAGTTATAAAGCAGTGTAAATTTTTCCAGCAAAGTCCTCAAGGAATTGACTCTTGGTCCAACATTGTTAACAGCTTAATTGAACTAGAAAATGGTAAGTTTTGCCAGCAGAGTTTGCTGAAGACTCTGCAAAAGCACTGGGGTAAAAAAATATGAGAACAACAGAATATGAGTATTGTCTGGTTTTCCTGGGAAAGTAATCACATAAAAAAAAAATAAAAATCTGAGAACCAGTAACATAGCTGATACAGAAAATATACCAGACTCTATTTGGAACAACATTTACAGGCCATCAGAAGGCACTAAGAAGTGGTCATAAACAGCAACATCAGTTCTCAGAACAGTGCTGTGGAAAAAAAAAAAAAAAGGCTCATGTCATAAAATGCACGAGTACTGTCCAATAAAAGAAACAAACCCTCTTGCTGCTTCAACATTGCATTTTTAAGGCTACTGCTCAAATACTGGTCCCAGTTCTGAAGTCCACACTTTAAGGATATGAAAATACTATAGGCTGGAAAACCAACCCTGCAAGATTTAAGGTGCTCAACTTATTTTTTTAAAGAAAGACTCCTGGAGGATTTGATCTTGAGCAAACATATTTATAAATGGAGAGAATATATGAAAGCAAAAGAGTTCTAACCAAATTTTCAGAAAATAGTTTCTGGCTTATCAATGTAGGATCAAAGTTACCCTGGCCACTCTACTGGGAAGTAAAGGACTGTGCACATTGCTTTTGTATGATTACAAACATTTTGCAAGTCTGCATTAAAAAAAATGACTGCAATAAAAGTTTCTTGCCAACTGTCTGTACAGGTAAAGAAGGAAATATTTGCACAGTTTGACCTCTCAGGTTATATGGTATTACATTCCTCTGAAGAGCAAGAGACTTGTTGCAGCTGCAGGAAGATAGGAGGGTACTCAGCAGTTAAAAACCTGGTTATAAGTATGCGAATCATAAAATGGCAACATTTCCATTTTATTTGTAAAACTGCTATTTGTTCAGGTATCTCTATGCTCCTGCAATATCTGACCTCAGCTCAAAAAATCACTAAGAATTTTTTTGCTCACAGCACTAAACAAAGGCAAATTCTCATTTTACAGAGAACAAAGGAGGAGCAGAAGAATAATTTAGACAATTTCCCATGATGCAGAAGACACAAAACCCAGAACGTCAAATGCCTGGAACCCACTCCAGTACTCCAGTAGTTAGGCAATTCTTTTCTTCCCCACCCCACCCAAAACTTTAACACAATTTAAAGTTATTTATACAGCTCAATATATCAGCAAAATGTCTGTAACACGTTTTGTATAAGCATTACATCGCAGCATAACAAAACCCTCTACAACACTTTGTGTCTAGATTTATGCAGCAAAAAGAACACCTCTTTCCCATAACCAGGAGCTGTGCTATTAGTAGGTTTACTACATAATAATCAGAACTGGTTTCAGGAGGCAAACAGGATAAAAAGGGATAGTAGTAGTCCACATATAGGAAGAAAAGCAGAAGAATGAAAAAAATTCTGGAAGCACCACTGAATTAAAAAAAAGAAATAATTCAGTATGTGTGAGGATCAAGGAGGATTTGCTTGTATTTCAAGTATTATTGACGAGGGATTCACTTATCACTCTCTTGGTCAGAAATTATTATAAATCTGACTCTCAAACCCAGAAAACCTAGAAATGTAAAAATGGACCTTGACTCAATGCCCAGTCTGACATTTCCTACATCTGACGTTCAGTAGTGCCAAACAAGTCACAAGTACTCCCCAAACTAACACATGTGAATGTTCACACTGCTGAAGGTGCTAAGCATCAGGAAGGCATGAGCCTTCAAAGATCATGCTGACTTTTGTTCATTTAGTTCCCAGCAGTTCTTACCACGAATAAAAAAATAATTCCCCCTACACTGAATCTCAAACAGCTAATGGTCAGAACTCCATGCTTTACCATCAAGGCTTTTTTTCCACAGAAATATAGAAGAGAAAAATATTCAATCAATGTATCATATAATTAACACACATAACCATATGATGAAATTCTCACTGGCTTCAAGATTTCACCTGAAGACATCACCTTTAAAAACAGAACAGAACATTGCAGGCCCAATTTCTAAGTGTTCACAAGTACAGACCCTTACCAGTATCTCAAAATCCTGAAGTATATGAAGGGCCCCCCTCTTCTGTATCCCCCTTTAAACACAATCAGAATGAAGTGAAGCCAGACACCCTTTAACAGAAAATTGGAAGGGTATTTAGAGGAGGGATGTAGCTCAGTTACTTCAAAAAGAATGTATTTCTGCAGCTAATCTAACAAGAACAGTCACTGTTTTAAAAAATGAACTAAAAATATTCACAACACACACTGATCATTTTCGCTACTTGTTTTACTCCTCTTCAAGAAGTTCCATTAATCTGTTCGACTTTTGGTCCAGGGCTGAACGGTGCTGTATGAGTCCAGAACTTGATTAGGACTTTTTACCAATGGTGTATAATACCCATGCAAGTTAAGACCCACAACAGTATCTAGGTAGTCAATTAATTTAATGTATTTAGTTACAGTAAACACTCAGCATAAGTCTCTGGGGATCCTTGACATCACCACTGTATACATATACTCCCTGCATACTTCAGTTCCCTGTGAAGATGGTAATGCTGCAAATATGAGTAAAATATTGTTAGGCAGGCAAAAAACAAAATACAAGCACATATAAACACTGATTTTGGGCTTGGCATATGACGCTGGGCCTATCCCCCTAGCTTTCTCCATGTCCACAATATGCCATTTCAAGTCAGTGGGAATTCCAGTCCCAATGTGTTTTGGGGGCTGAACATACCTGAGGTTACCACAATACTTTCCCCATGATAAATGGGTGTGCTTAGATGCTATGCAAATTCAAAGTCTTTTGCATATATAATCAGAACAGATGTGGCTTATGGTAAACAAGGAGAAAACACTGAAATGGAATTTAGAAAAGACCTTCTTTGAGTGGCATTGGAAACTTTCACAACAAAAATCAAAGTGTTTACAAGGCAAGTCCAGCCAATATATTACTACCCCTCTAATCCAGAGGACACAACAGCTCCTAAAAAAATTACTGTAGGGACAATTCCATGTGTTACCAGCTCAGTTCCCACTCAACCGCAAATAACAGTCCTGGTTTAAGTCATTCAAGATCCAATGCCACCTATGCAGCTAGACACACTCTGTGGTAGAAATCACAAATTCTGTAAGACTCTTTTGAAACAGATGGGAAATTTAGCAGCAACTTCCTCCAAATTAATAAACAGATGTTTAGAACAGATTACACAGGAAAACAAGTGAATAAAATCACAAACATTTTTCAGTTTGAAATAACACACTTGCAGGACATTATTGATGGTTAATGAAGTTGTTGATACCACTAATCTTTAGGTTTGTATCTTTAATTTTTAAAATTAGTGAGATGAATGGGGACAATTTATAACTTGGAAAGCTCTGATTACATATTGGCCGAAGATTCAGTAAGACAGCACATATACATTTATATTCATTCTGGGTTCAAGGCCTATTCAATACCCTGGACAGAAATCAAGTTTTTGTTTTAAATAGAATTAGTCTACATCACAATTCTGAAGCAGGATACTGATTCCCTGGCAAATTCTACTCTGATGCAGTTGTGCAGACAAAACACTATAAATGGTGGAACATGCTAAAACGCCGTTTCATTTACTGCTGCTAAGGGATCTACTGGAAAACATCAACCTTACATGGAACTTGTTTCCTTCTTTGTGCTCCCCTAAAAACTGGAATGGTTCAGTGAACAATGTTTCTCTACTAAGTTCTGAAATAGTATTTAACGGTAGTTAAAACTAGATGATAATTTGGGGTACTTCCATTTCTGAAACTACTTATGTATACTTTGGGCTTAGGTCATTTTCATTACAAATCTTTCTTCTTAACCAGCACAACACACTAGTTGAATGTGTTGTGAGCAGTTCTGATAGATGGATCAAACAGTAATGATTAAGCCATCAGAAAAACATGACTTATAACAGGGGGCAGGGAATCAACTACATAGATATGCGTCAAGTTCAGATTTTTTGCCTTTAATGGGAAACAGTCTAAAGAAAAGTCTAAAATGCAAATACTGCCAAACTGGGGGATTTATCAACTTAGATCCTGATGACTTCAATCCATCTCCACCATTAAGTAAACAAAGTTTTGAAAGGACTGTCTCTTCTATTAAACTGCCTGTAAAATGAAAATAAAATTTACAAAGGTCTTTATAATATCTTTTAAAGATGGAAGTCATTCACTATTTTCCGCAGTTTAATACTTCAAGTGCCAAGTTGCCTCTCAAATTCCATCAAATAATACATTTTCTCATTCATTTTCTTAAGAAAGATTCTGCTTCTGCTTAACATTTCAAACTTGAAATTGATCCCTGTGAAAATAATGTTAGTGTGTTTAAAAATACAAAGTATAGAGGAGGTAAAAGATACTTCATCATTAAGAGGGGAAAAAAAAAAAAAAAAAAAAAAAAGACCTAAAAATATGTACAGGTGTTAGATAACCCCTGGATAAGAAGTTTCTTCTTGGCTCCCATCTGATTTTACTATAGCCAGAACAATGACAATTCTGAAGAGTTAAATCAGGTATTGTAACCGCTGGAAAAATGTCAGAAGACTCTGTGTGTGTGCACATTTGCACTTTGAGCACACCTCTTATTTATGACTCCTTCTGCCTAGCTATATCAGTGCATGTGCTCTATTTTATCCAATGTTCTCTCTTGGGCCCATGTCAAGCCATAAGAAATATAGAGTTTGCCTTTTAGAGGTGAACACTTGCTTTCAGTCTATACCACATGGTTGTTATCTGTTTAAAGAAAACACACCTGTTTACAGAAAACACAGTTGTTGCCAGTCAGACAGTATTTTCTAGTCCTTATGAGTTGTCCTAGTTTCAGCTGGGGACTAACAGGGTGTTGATCGGCGGGTGGTGAGCACTGCGCATCATTTGTACATTCCAATCCTTTTATTATTACTGTTGTCATTTGATTAGTGTTAGCATTATCATTATTAGTTTCTTCTTTTCTGTTCTATTAAACCGTTCTTATCTCAACCCTCGAGTTTTACTCATGTGCCCGATTTCCTCCCCGATCCCACTGGTGGGGGGGGAAGTGAGTGAGCGGCTGCGTGGTGCTTAGTTGCTGGCTGCGGTTAAACCACGACATGACTAAATTAATTTTTTTTAATAGTGACCAGGGAAGATAATTTTCCTGCTTATAGAAGGTTTCATTTTTCCTACATTAAATTGGAGTGTTTTGTGTGTGTTTATTTCCTCTGCCTTTTGGAGACTTTTGATGCTCTCTGTGCTATTCTTGTCTAGTCTCGCCAGATTATTAGGGAGTAGTTAGTCCAAGTAAAACAAAAAACTCAAATACCTAGCCAAAGTGGACTATGCTTTTCAAATATAAACCACATGTAAACAGATTTAAAATAATTGGGACTCTGGTGCTCTACCAGAGAGCTAGCCCCATTTTCTTATTTTTTAATTATTGTGCAGTATTACATCTATCCACAGTAAAGAAAAAACGGAGTCCCTGTACCAAAGTCAAACTGAGGTATAGCTCCACAACTGGAAGATGCTGTGCAGAAAAAAATCTTTCAAAAAGTCTTCTGGAGGATGAAACATGCACACATAGAAACAAACAGGAAAATATTTCTATTTGCTTCCTAAGGAAGCAAAGAAACCTGAGTCTTTACAGTAAAGTATCAATGTAAACCAGGTCACAAAGCATGTCTGATGGTACACACTTTAAATCTACCACTTTTCTTTGCAGCTCAGGCTTTCAGCATTAATAGAGCTGCATGACAAAGGAGAAACCAATGGCAGTTATTTGAAGGATGTAAACGGTGATTCAGTCTGTCACTCTATCCTGCTAAATCCTAATGTATTTTTACTTTGAGGACCATAGCTACATAATAAAGAAATAAAAATATTAATCATATAGACTTGGTATTAGTCATGCCAGCATATTCTACTCCCTTCTATTAAAAGTCAGTAGTACTGATGAGTAGTTTTAAAAGATGAAATCTTAATAAAGTGACTACTATATCTACAGGTATCTTGAGAAAAAGAAATGAAAATACAAATTAGGAAGACAAGTAACACATTAACGTATTTTAAAAGTCTAACAACATAGTGCTTGAATAAATTCAAGCCTTTACTGAGTTTGGCACAAAAAATAATTACTTAAACACTCAAAAAACATAGCTAAAACCAGATTAGAAAAGCAGCTGAATACATGTCAAGAATACTGCTCCAGGACATATCCTCATCCAAGGAATTTCCACCAGACAGGAAAAAAACAGTAAACTACTTATACCTGCTAGGTTCTTTTCCACTTGATGGACACTTTTTTCAAATCAATGCTGAAATATCTGACAGATTATTATTAGCTCCAAATTTCATGAACTATAAGGACATTGTAAATACATTGTAACAGATGTTTTCATTAATTGCACCAGGGTAGCTAAGGTGATGTTAGCACTTTTTTTATTACCCAAGACTCAAATAGAAAACAGCAGTATGGGAAAAGTAATAACTTGGCCTCTTCTTACAAAGGAAATACTGGGTTTCCAAAAAGTTTACATTTCACTTTTAAGTTCAAAAGTTACAAATCTGAGATTGACTATGGTCTTCTCTTAGAAGCACCAACTATGCAGCTTCAATATTTAAAGTAGTCATTCAGTCTAGAGGGGAAAGGATTAAATGGCTATGCTATGAGTTATACAGTACAAGATCTCTGACGCATAACATGAGAAGGTGGTGATCTGTATGTGCAGGTTGCTGTTATTACTATTACCAAACAGCACAATATTAATGTAGAGATCCTTTTCTGTAACAGATTCTGAAGCACTTCATATATTTCAGTGAGCTAAACCTGATAGTAGTCTAGGTCTCGTTTTCACGGTTAAAGAAACAAAGATAGCATAAAAACATAATTTACCAAAAGACACATCTGCAAAGTCAAGACTTAGTGAGATTTTAGATCATTTGGTTTCCAGTTCTGTCTTACAAATACAATATGCTCATTATTCTGCTTAAAAACATTTACGAAAAACATTACCAAAACTATTCATAATGGATTTTAAAAATCAGTTTGAATAAAACCATAGTTTTAAAACAAAAAAAATCAGAATAAGAGTTTCATTAGGTGCACATGATTACAGTTAAGCAACTACAACCCCTATACTGTCAGCTTCATATAACATATATGAGTCATGGAGGGCTAGCACAGTTACAGCCCTGCTACAAATGCAGAGAAAAGGGGGAAGCAAAAGATAAAATGCGGTACATGTGGACATCCCATGTCAGGTCATCAGGTCATTCTGCTGGAAGAAGATGTCTTGCGCAAAACATAGCTGATGGCTGAATTGAAACAAGGTGCTACATATTGTAGCTGGCTCTACATAAAATCTGCCAAAGTCTAATTAATCTATGCTGTCTTGATACTTACCTACCTCGACATGAGCTTTTCCTGCTGCTTTTCAAGGAATGCACGAATGCCATGTTAACTGGCACATACAAACTATCATTTTTCATTAGAAATATTCCCTGAATTTTCCCCAAATACAAGAAATAAGAAATTATTTCATATCCGTATTCACTTAATTCTATTTTTATTTCCTAAGAGAAAAACAGATGTTAAGATCCAAAGAAACTCCAGTGATATGTAACCATAATTGTTGGCACCTGAGGTGCTTTATTCACAATGTTAAGAACAGAGACATATTCTTAAACATATGTTCATTTGACTGAAATACTTCCTTCTCAATGGCCCCCAGATGCTTTGGGGCACTATAACGCTGGAGATGGTAAGAGCAGTAGACCCAACATAAGATTTTTAGCAGTATGCAACTGAGTTGATTTGCACTCTCCTACTTCAATACACTCAGTAGTAGCTCAAAGGAAGTAGCTCACAGCAGGGCCTCTCACTCTCTCCCAAAATTTTGTCCGTTGTTAGCAGCGTAGTGGCTAGACCCAGAACCACCAAAAATGTCCACACGTGTTACAAGAACAGCATTATGCTGGTGATTGCCTATCTATCTTTGTTTTACGTTTGGACAATAAATGGAGGTAAGGGCTACAGATACATTAGTTTCCAAACTACAATATATTAGTTTTCAGCCTTATGAATAATCATAACCATTGTGAGCCCTTAAAAGATAAATCCAGAGAAGAAAGAGCACAAACTCATGTAAATTAACATAAAATGGACTCTCCTTTCCTCTACATTCGTGCTCATACTATGTTTTTGGAGTCAAACTGCCAGTATGATGTTGAGAGATATTTTTTAAGAGAATTTCTAGATTATTTTTTTTCTCAACCTCCTCTCATGCTGATACTTCACCACAGAGAGCATGTATTCATTTTACCATAAGAGAGCACTAAGACTGAAGCAATGTTATGCTGCACTCAGATGAGAGTCTTTACAACCCAAGACAAACAACAAGCTGACATTCAGCCTTTGATAGAAACTCATAGTGTGGTTTCATTATATGAATAATATTTATACCTTCTACAAGCAGAAAACTTAGCTCAAAAAGATGTGATTCACCTAAAGCTAAAAAAATCAGAAAGGAACTGTGTAAAGGCCTCCAGTAAGGTACACTAAGAACTGACTAAGCCTACCTATCCAGTCTTATAAAAGTCTTATCTATTTATCTATCTATCAATCATCTATCTGCCTACCCATGTATCTACCTACCTATTTGCCAGGCTTAGGCTTCAGATTATAGTATTATTAATTGGGTTACAGGACCTGTGCATCATAGAATACTATATCACCAGATATAATAACTAATGGAAGACAATAAAGACAACAAAGGAGTGCCCACAAGTGTTAAGCCAACTGAGTTCACTATATATTGGGGAAAGATTCTCCCTAGTATGAAAGATGGCACTAATTTGATTAAACTACTTAATTCTGAAAATCAAACAATATTATATGCATACTATAGTTATCAGTAAAGCACGGTGAAATACCAGGGCCAACTAATCATCAGTGTAATACAATAGGCTGCAGGGATTATGCCACAGGTCATTTCATTGCAGAGCTATGAAGATATGACATATGCTTAAAATGTTTCTGCAAGCAGCAAGAAGTTTTGGATCTAGAAAAAGAATGAACACTCATAGGATGCATACTGCAGATACGAGTTTAAATTTTCTATGCACATCTTCAGCTTTACACACAGAAAAACAATCCACTCTGGTTTACAACAAATATTTTCTAAGACATTAAGACAACGCAAAACACTAATATATTCTCACATAATATGATACCTGCTAAGTCTTAATTAGTTATACAAAAAATCAGAAAGAAACAAAGCTCTGAGCTCATGTACCTTGCATAGCCATTTGAAAAGTACCTAGATACAATAAGGATTGAAAATTATGTTTCCACTACTGTCTGACTCGCTTCTGTGAGCAACTATGCTCCAGACACTTCCTATTTTCTTTACTACCTTGAGATTAGAGTTACAGATCCTGTATTTGATAAAGACCCTGCAAAAGAGAAGTGCTAGAACAGCTCAAACTGCAAAGGGCATGCTGCAGACAAAATCCTACCTATAACTCTTGCTGGCAGACCAATTCGTGTACTTGCCCTTTACTCAGGGCTATGTCTAAACCCACAGATTACTGCACAATGCATAAGGATACCTATAATTACCATAGCAGGCCTTACAACAAATTTACTCCACAAATATATAACATATGATAGTGAATGTTTCTGAAAAAAAATAGATTATCAGAGTTCATTTACTTTGGGTTTTATATTTATTTTATATTTATAACTCATCTACAGATTTTAGTTTATAAAATGTCATACGGACATTTTATCTTATTTAAATACTGCTCAATATTTACTATTAATTCTTAAGAATTATTCTTAGAATAAAGATTTAATTTAAAATTTATCTGCTTCTTAAACTCCTAAAACACTTGCACATACACAAATGCACATTTAAAACTTGTAAGGTAACACTTTTTTTTTTTAATTCAAGAGAATTATCTATAAGGAGTTTGAGAAACAGATTATCTTGGACAAACAAGGCATAAAACAAAATTTAACATAATGACACTTGCTACTCTATGTCAATCTGCACCTTTTGGCTTTTCCAAAATCTCTTTTTTTCCATAAGTGTTTTAAACTTATCATAAATAGCCAACAGATTTATGTATACTTGTAATGGTTAAGAGATTGTCTCATATAAAAAAAAAAATTCCTCATGTTCCTACCAGTTTCAATATGCCTTTGTGTGTGCAAGTCTACAATTTTAGTAATATCTTTTTCTCATGTCTTGAAATTCCAAAAGCCTATTTAAATCCCATTCAGATTTACCATACTAATGCATATTAAACCAAACAACTGCAGTAAGCTTATAAAAGATTAAAAACTGATCACTGTTGCACAGCCAAAGCTTAGAAGAACTATAAATATGACTATTAGCCTGTGTATATGGAAGGCAGTATGATGAAGGCTCTGAAGATTGAAGCATAATTTGCACCACAAATTTCCAACACAAAATCAGTGCACAAAAGCACTCTGAGGAATAGTGCAGTGATCTAATCTTTCAGCCTGCACTAACGTGTTCACCAGATCTTCAACTTTATTAACTCTTGTTTTCAATACCCGAATGGCATACGTTCAATGATCTGTTATATAACCAACTGCTGTATGAAATACAGAGTGTCTTTCAATTGGCAAAGTAGGTTTCAGAAAAGTAAACTTTCAAATATAACATTATTACGTTATTTTATAAACACAGGTACAAATTCTATGGAGCTACACAGGATTTAAAGATAATTTCTTTGGTAGTCTTCTCATTTCTGGCATTCTTTTCTGAAATATAGGGTTTCCTACTTTTGAAAGTACTTAAGAAGAGTCAAAAAAAAAATATAACAACAGTACATGATACTTTTAGCAAAGCTGACTTACCAAGAGAACCAGCCTACTATAGAGCTCTCAAACACACATGGCTTCTCTAGAAGGAATCTCCTTAACACACCGTTATTTTAAACCCATATTGATAACGGCTTAACTGAAGGAGAAGAGTACCCTCATAAGTAACAGCCAGAGAATGAAAGGCAGACTAATAGTTTTGTTTCAATTTTTAAATAGGATTAAAACCAACCAAACAACAAATCTCCAACATAGGGCAAATTACGGCTTTTGAAATTAAAATGACCTCACACAGCCAGAAAGGTGCAGCACCACTGAAATTTGATAGCTATAAGCCAGAAGAAGAAATATTGGAATTATCTACAGCTAAACTCTGCGCAATAAAATAATCACCTTTAATATAGGAAAGCCTATCTGAGAACAGCAATTACAACAAACTTATGAAGAAGAGATTGCACTAAGATCTTAGTTGCTTGCCATGCTAGAAGGTACAGTCATATTTGTTTAAGAATAACAATAATACAACTGATACCAGTGCATTGTTAACAGCATATGCTATCATTGCAGTAACTAAAACCACAAAAAGTAGACTAAAAAACAGAAAAGCTCACCACTTCTTCATGCCTGCATTTTCTCACATTAATTCCATTAATCTGTTATTAAAAAGATAAAGAGAAGACTTACTCTACATTTCATAAGTATAGATTTAATTTCACTTTTCTAGAAAAATATATACAAAAGAACTTGCAATTTTACTCACCTGTAGAATTGCATCTCCTATAAAGAGCAAACCCGAAAGTTCCGCTGAAAACAGAAAGCATATTTTTCACTCACTTTGTACAAAACATCCGACATTTCATGTACATGTATTCCTATTTCATTTAATGTTTTTACATAGCCTTTTAAGAATTTAAACAAAAACCTAATAAAAACCCAACATACAACTTTCAAATAAATTATTTGGATTTTTTTTTTTTTTAAATCCCAAAATACAGGCATATCAGTGTTAAAATGAAAGAGTCTACCTAGCCCAAGTACAAGACTATGAAACATCTTCCATCAGTTACTAGTACCTTTCAGGCCATTACGGTGAGGTATGGTATACTGTTCTGAACAGAAAATGACTGCAGGATTAGGTCCTATTTGCCTGTGAGAGATTGTTTCTTAACAAATTCTGAGGAAAAAGCAACATGGAGACTCCAGAGCTACTTATGAATGACAAATTTAACTTGTAAGCTTTTACCAAAGATACATTAAATTCTGCATCTCTGAAAAATTCTGTGGAGTATTTATTCTGGATAACACTTTATATGCTAAAGAGCTAGACCATCAGTATATTGTACAAAATCCCCAGCTAAAATGAATTTGATTTTTAAAACAAAGCTCTACCCTACAAATCACAAGAGAATTTTCAAAATCTAATTCTACAGTTGCAACTTTTAAATATTGTGTTTTGTAACAGAGCTATCTAATGCAAATATGCTTTAAAAATGCACAAGAAATATAACAAAGATTTTTAAAGTGTCTGTAAAGAACTAAATAACCCCTAATACGAGAACTAAGGAATAATAACAGATTATATGGGATTATTTACCTATAGTATTCCAAAACATCACAGAAGACACTGTCTAGAAAAGATTGTAACTGGACTTGATCCAAAAACTTTACTTACTTACATGACTTGTAAAACTGGAATCAGGATTGACATAAATGATGACACTCAGTGTCAGTTTGAAGGACTAGTCTTATTAGCTAGGTGTAACAAAGGATGCTTAAATCATTAGAGGATAGACATTCTGATTTTTTTTTTTTCTTAAATAAATGCATATCTCAATATTCATCTTCATACACTGGGCTTGCATGTACTAACACTTCATATATGAACTAATGTGCTAGCCTAAGCACCTTATGTGCATCACTGGTTTTAAGAATTGCATCAAATGTCACATTCTTGTTTAAAGAGCCAAAGAAAGAGCTGGAGTCACTTGAGAGGAGGGCAGAACCAAGCCTGCCGAATTTTGAGGTACAGGCTCTGGTTCAAACAGCATTCTCTGTATCAAAGATCCCTAGGACAGACACATGGCATGATACTTTCTACACCACAAGACAGTAGTCTCCTACACAAGAGATGTCCCTCAAAAGTAGCTCTCTAAAAATCACAGTATTTTTATTGACAGCAGTAATGGAGATTGTATCTCAGCTAGATATTGAGGTTACAAATAATGCATCAGCTACAGCAACAAAAAAAATAACAACAAAAATAAAACAGTGTGTACTTCTGTGTGCTCAGTTAACTTAGGTCCTTCTTATTTTTCCTGAAGTGCTTAATAGCATTTTAATAGTGTTGTGGTTTAACCCCAGCCAGCAACTAAGCACTACGCAGCTGAAACCAGGACAAATAGCTAGTGCAGGTAATATGTGCCACATTACTATGTATTACATACTTATATGTATACGGAAATGAACAGAGTCACAAGTATAACTTCTTAAGGTTAACTTTATTGCCTTCCTTAGGGGCTCATTCCATGCCACTCTATAGCGTCCCTACATACAACTTTCACATCTGCCTTTCAGGGTTGGCTTTCAGTTCTCAATACGCTAATTCCCCTGTACCTCTCTTTATCTGTGTGAGTGAATAATGTGATTTTTTTATGCTGGCATATTTTAATTGTGCAGAACCAGCATCCTAGAATTATTGCATTACAGATGGAGGGAAATGCTTCCAAGTTTACGATTCTGACCTTACACAAATGTACACAAATATACACAAACATAACAGAGATATTAAATACACCAGACTAGTACTGATTCACAGCCTCCATCTCTCATCATTGCACACAACATAAGCTCTTTAACCATTATCCATCTTCCTAGCACATATTATATCATTCCAATAATTTCAAAACATTGCTAGTTAAAAATAATACAGAGATTCAGCACCAGCTCTGCTTGGATTAAAAATAAGTATGGTTAAGACCTTATGCAGTATTAGTTTTGCTTTGTATGAGTTGCTGCAAAGGTTTACAGAGCACAGCAGCTAATGCTGAAATAATATATGAGTATTATCAAGGTTCTGCCATTACGCACCCCTGTCTGAGTACTACCCTACTAACCAGTATAAAAAGACATGCATTCTCTTTTTGTGTTACCATGCTTTAATGGCCAAACAATTGATCTGCTACAGCTTCCCGGCAATAACCATTTGGAAATAAAAGCCATATAATCATTAAATTTTGTTAAATTTGTTAAACATTTTCATTCTCTAAATACCTTCTTATTTCTCACTTAAAAATAATGCTTTACAAGAACTTTTAAAAAAATATATTCCAAATACAAATTCTGTACTTTTTCAGAGAACAGTTCTGAGGAAGAGAGAGATCATGACATGGAGAGAGAAATGGTACATCAATAGCATTTAGCACTTCCTGAAGGATCTCAAGACTTAATGCACCTTGCTTTAAGGAGCATGTCAAAAGAGTGTACTAATCTGAAACCCACCTCGTTGTTCTTTGGAAATCTTAGAAATGACCACTGGAATATTATGTTCTGCTCCACCCTGAAAACAGAATAAATGGTGATCTCATCAGTCACTAGAAATACCTTTTTGCTTAAAATTATATTTTACCCTTTCTCCAACTGCAGTTTTCAGAGAGACTGAGAAAATAACTCTGATTCTGCATTTCCTCTTTTTTTTTTTTTTTTAAATAAGTATTTGATTAGGATTAATTCATTATTGCCTCTCATAAACAAGTTCTTAGTCGCCATCATTAGCTCAGGAAGTGAACTGAATTTTGTTCAAAACTCTACAAGACTTGAAGAGAAAGGACATCAGTTTCTGTGAATTCTGGAGAGCTTGTATGAAATCATGTTCTGACAAAGTAAAATGGCCATCACACTACAATGGAAGCAATGCTGTGACCACTTAGTTTTCATGCTGGCAAGAAAAAGGTAAAAAAAAAAAAACAAACAAGAAAAGCAAGTTTGGACTTTTCATCTCAAAAGCAGCCTTTATTTGTTTCCATCTCCGTCACACAAGCACAAAGAGTGAGTGAAGCAGTGGGATAAGTAACAGGGAACAGAAAAAGAAACATTAAGAAATAGAACAGTAGGGGTTCAATAAATGGGGGGAAATAAAGGAAAGCTGGATAGTAATTCAACAGTTCAACAGCAATTCAATGCTGTTGCTTCGTTCAGTTTCTCCTCTTGGGACTGGAAACATTCATGGTGTTTAAGAATAAATTATTAAAAAGAAACCTTAAATAAAAAGGAAACTCAAAGGAAGAGAAAGGCAAATATACACAGAGACACAAATAATTTTTCTTCTCTAGACAGCATCAAAACGTAATCCTGAATGTAACGTGTAGAAATTCAGATCATCAGAAATGTCAGCCTGCCACACTGTTATGTTGCCTAGGAATCCTGCTTAAGAGTTTGCTTACTCTTCTCTTCAGCAGCCAGGTTTTTCTTTTGTAACAATGGCTTTTTTAGGTCCAGGCACACAGTGTTGAGTTGTGGAAAGAACTGACATGGGTATTTTGATGGTCTAAGGAACAGTATGTATTCCTTCTTCATGCAATAACCAATTGTTTGAAACTGAACAGACTCCTGCGCTCAACAGCTATTTCTGTCATGGAATAAAGATTAATTTCCTGTGAAATGGTAGAATTTTAAATACGATTAATGTTCCTTCTGCTAGCAGCTATCAATGCAAATGGTCCTAAAAACACTGAGATAATAGGGATCTCAGTAATATTACAACAATTATATGTCTACAAGAAAAGCTCTATTGGCATTGAACGAGATGAGTGTTGACAAGCACAGAATGTATTAATATTTGTAGCATGGACTGAATATTCACTCCACAAAGACCATGAGGCTACCTTCGTTTCAGTCAGGCTTAGAGATATTCAGACTAAATAAATTGTAGCATTAGAACTTGTTGAATATCTTTCAATGGTTTTCACCAGAGGAACAGCAACATTAAAAGTTGGCTTCACTTAAGACAATTAGTTCAAGATCACTAAATTTGTAAGACTTAACCTACACCCTCCAGGTTTTTCCTTAGTCTCATGCACATTTAATTTCTTCCAAGTTTTTCAAATGAACAGAAAGATAATTGTGTCACTTCCCTTCCTAAGCCTCCAATGTTACACAGAGATAGCACTACCCAGGACATTTGAAGCTCAGTGAAGGAATGTAGGGTTAAAGCCCAGCATAGCTAACACAGGTCCTTTTTTCTCAGTAAAATGGCATTCCTCCCTCATTAGACTCAGTTCTCCAGTGAAGACGTAAATTACACTAAGTTTACTAATGTTTTACTAAGACAGCCTGCAATGCAGACAACATGATTATTCCTCTCTCATTCACTATATCTACCTAAATCCATTTACACTGCAGATTTGAAGAAGCATCCAGTAATGTTCTACTGAAGAAAATTATCTCCTCTCACTGCATCTCAGTCTGGCCATTATGAAGGATTCCTTTTAAATTAGTCATAGGAGCTGTTGTCTGCTATTCTAAGAAAGAAAAATTCAAAATGGGAAAGAGAAAATAGTTTACCAACTATCTATACCCAGGCATTGTTAGCAATTTGTAGGAAGCTAAAAAAGCTGTACATATTCTGCAATATCTTGTTGAATACTCCTTCAGATTGACACTGCAGCCTTGCATCCTGCATCCTCCATACTTGATTCTCTGTCCTGTAGAAGACAAAGTGTATGTGTGTCTAATTCTGGTTTTATAGGTTCAGGAGACACTCTACTGAAGAAACCTCTGGGAACAGAGGCCATTTTTCCATTGTTTTAAATTTTCCCTCCCTCTAGTGTGGACATGTAGTTATAACCTCAGACCAGAGGAGGGAACAAAAATATGTCAAGTAATGGTGGTGAAGTCTTAACGGCTCAAACCTCTACCAGACTCTAACACCAATCTTTGTAATGCAAATTTTCTTTGTCATTTTTCCCTAAGCAGGCAAGGATGAGCCTGGAATAAAGGTGGCTGCCCACCTGCAGAGGTGGTCCTGCTAGGAGAGACAGAGGAAGCTTTAATCACTGGCAGCTGTTTGAAGCTCACTGTCCTGGATGTTGGCCATTACTGGTGGGAGGTCACCCACACCTCCTTTCAAAGTGTCGCATGATACTGTTCTAAAGACTTTTTCTTATCCCAGTTTTTATGTATAAGGGGTTTTGTCCTGAAGTTTTAGTCATATGAAAAATAGGGCAACTGAAAATAGTAACTTTTATTGACAAATGCTGGTTTTGTGTTTGGCTCCAAGTATAATAAGAAAATCACTATTTTATTTTTCTAAGTAGAGAAAGTCTATAAAAAATTAGACTAATTGCTGGATTTTAGCATCCTCAGAGTTAGACAATGTAGGGGACATTTTTTTTTTCATACTAAAAGGCAGCATTGATTCCACTAACAAAAATGGGCCTGTTTGTTTTAGCTTTAAGGTCTAGTGGCAAAATATGGCTCATGTTTATGAGGATAAACTATCTTCCCAACTGAAACAGGGTGACTTTATACATGTTGCCTATTGGAAGCAGTCCATGTAAAGCTCTGGACTGTGTTCACTAACTGTCTTAGAGAGTACTAGTTGGTGTAAGCCAAAACTGTGCCAGGAATCATGCTAGCAATAAAACAATATGGACAATAATTTTCTTTTGATAGAATAGCACAGCTGGAACCAAAATGCCCCTTCCAAAATGCATTCAACACCAACTTCCACAAGCATACAAGCCTTTAAAGATCAAAAGATAAATTTTTAAACTAAAAGCTAGATGATTCATGCATTACTTAAAGCTTTCTAGACTTTTTATTTTTTTATTGTTTCAATTTGAAACACAGAGAAAATATGTTAATAAAAAAATCACAGAATGAATGAAGAGGAAGAGAATCATATGAGTATGTACATTAGTGTGAGCAGGACAGCTGCACATGCTTGCTTTAGAGATTATTTATCAAGTCAAAATTTGAAAAGTCTAACTGAATCTCAGCAGATCTGTAATGCTGTTCATCATTTAAAAAGAATGATCAAAACAGAGGCAGGAAAATGGCACTGTACAGTGTCCTGGTAGCCAGGAGTCAGACTGTAACTGCAAACCTTAATTTATCTAATGAACTATCAATTTTATTGCTTATTTCTGCAAGAACACTGCACTCCAATTATTGAGAAACACGATGCTCTTTCAGAAGTCATACACTTAGCAGCTTCTTGTGTCAAATCTCTGCATCTCAAACTTGTCGGAGGTGTGATGAATGACTGAAATACTACAATACACTTAACAATTTCTACATCTAACTCCATGGCTACTCATTCACACACAGAGGTTTATTACTGAGGGTTCTAAAGGGGCTTCAGAAATTAGAAAAGAATTCCATCTGAAGAGTGGAAAACAGATCCGTTCTGCTTCAAATTCAATCACACTTTTACCATTAACTTCAGTAAAATGAAGTACAGAAAAACACAAAATTTTTTTTGTTGTTGTTTTTTTTAAACCTTCAAAGAGTGGATTATAAGCAATTTTTTAAAGGGCTTAAGTTCAGATCTTGTGTAAAAATCAATCTCACAAGCAGGGTTTTTTAAGCAGTTAGTTGAATCTCTGATTATTACAAATATATTTGGAGCATCCACATTATAACACAAAAGAACAGAGTTCGCCTCATAAAGAAGACACCAAAAGACAACCACAGTTTCATTTTGGAATTATTAAGATTTTGATCTTCTACTCTTCAGGGAAAAAAAAAAAAAAATTCCAAGGGTCCAGAATACTTAAGGTAGGATAAGACACTTCCAGAACTTACTCAAGAGAAAGTTAAAAGGTGACTTGATCATGTGAGATTTCTGATAGCAAATGGGTGCTTAAATTAGCAGAAAAAAGGCATGATAATGCCCTAGAGCTGAATGCCCAAACTAGACAAATCCATATCAAAGCACAAGCAAATATTTTAAAGTGAGGGCCATTAATCACTGTACTGCTATAACTTACACCTCAGATAAACTGCATTCTCTGATATACACCACTGACAGAAAGTAAGTCCTCAGATAACCCCCTTCTTTAAATAATCTTAGCATAGCAAGACAACAGGAACCACTGTAGTACATGGGGTTGTGTGAGACAGTTACTGAAACAAGGAGGAAAGGCCTCAGTCTTCCTCACTCCTGCAGGGTGACTTGTAGAACTCTACCGTAAGGCACTATTACAAAATAATTACTTTTCTATTTAAAATTAATAATAAATAGAAGTCCTTTATTAAAGTTCAGGAACCTTCCAAAACTAAACAAATTAACAAACTGTTATTCATCTGCAAGATGAAGCATACCAGGATTGAACACTACCTTTTAAAATAGAAAACTGGCACTTTTCAGAGTATTTGGAACTGACTGACACTTCATGGCATACCTAAAAAGTCCATTTCAGTGAGTCTTCGTAAAGTTTGCCTACCAAACTACAAAAGCCATTACTTTAACTTCCAGTTCTAAGTTGTTTCTTACTAGTAGCTTAAAATGATAATAGCAGATTATATTGATTAATTTTTTGTTTTGTGTTAGCTATTCAATTGCTTGTCGATCTTTCTTTTTGAGAATGTAGGATTACTAATAAAGGGATGTAGCACAAGAGGTCCCACATTCATTGATTTTTAAAAATAAATCATAAAAAAAAAATAAAATCATACTGTTTGATATACATTGACAGAATATCCCAGACCATAGAATTCTACTCACCATTTTCATTACCTAATCTACACCATCCAATAAGTTTGAGTTTCTATTGTTGAAAGAGATCTCTTTTCTATTTAATGACATTTGTTGAAGGGATTCCATCACCTGATTGTTAGTTATTCCAAAAATTAAAAGAAATTGTCTATTCTCATCTGAATTTATGTAGCTCCACCTTTCCACTACTTAGATTAATTTTGACAAAAATATCTATTCAATAAATTAAACCTAGAAAATAGGTTTAAATTAAATTATTTAATTTAAAGCCTTTATTTGTAAATTCTATTGCAGTTGCTCCTAATGCACTTGATACAGTTTTTTATTGTTACTTTTTTCTATTGAAATTGGTTCTTAATAAGAAAAAAAAAAGATAGATTCCCTTCTAGGTGGAATTCACAATCTATTTTGTCACTTTTAAATACTCTTGCAACTTCTAAGAATCTTCTTCAGAGCAATGGATAACTTGCTCTAAAAATTTAAGAGTATCTTGCTCCACTAATTTAAGAAAGACCATTGCACATTCACTATCATCTAATTTATATTTCTCAATTATATTTAATTTTATACAATGTACCTGATACTTAAAAAATGTGATCTTGAGCTTGTCAACAATTTTAATTCTAAAAGACAACCCATTGTAAGGTATAAGTGACTTTTGATGAGATTTGCTCTCCAAACCTCAAAAGTCCTTACTGTAACCAGATCTTTCCTAGCACCAGCTAAATAAACTGTCATTCACTCATATACTTGATTTTACACTGACACGCATTACTTCCATCGTTATTCAGTGAACTGTAACCTATAAAGATATTGAACGAAAATAACTTGTGTGCTGTTGATTAAACTCATGAGAAACTTTGGCCACAAAACAGCAATTAGTTTGCCTTGAATAGAGGTCTTTAGTGGGTCAACAAGATAACAGCAAGTGTACCAAGACATATTTTAAGAACTAGTATTTCTATTCAGCAAAATTCTTATCAATGACTACACAAATGCACATTAATCCCTCTTCTGAGTCACTTCTTATAAGGTCAGTCCCAGCAGTTGTTCACAGGGAAGTCTATACTTTCACTTTATATGCATAATTTAAGCCTCTCTGCATTCATGTGAAATACACTTCACTTTTTCCATTGCCATCTCAAGACTAAGGACTGCTGTGTTTGGAAGATAAAATTAATGTTGTGTTGTCTACACTGAGATTCAAAGCTAAGGTAAGGTTTTAAAAATCATAGATTACAATGCCAAAACGATTAACCCTTCCTCCCTTTCCTCATCCCTCCCTCAAAAAGAATCACCTACACTTACATATGTTCTTAAATCTTACTGAAGAAAGCAAAAATATGGTAGCATGATAGCTGCCTTTGCTTGATCTACAGCAAAATAAAAAATATGAGAAAGCAATAACACTTTCTGTCCTACTAATGAATTGCAGTGAATTAATGTGATATTCTTTGTAGGAGAATTGATGATTAATTTATTGGCTGTTCCATGTGCCTGCCACTGTAGTTTAGCGTTAATAACCACTTAAATTAGAATGCTATTGAACAAAGTACAGTCTGTGCAGTTGGAAACACTTTTCAACTCTCATATGAAATCTTATTACAGAGTTGCTCAGCTTGAATGTTAAGGGAATGATCTTTCCATTGGGTTCCATTCCATAGGGCAGTGTAGTTGCTGGTTGCCTACAGTGACATTATCTAACATCCTAGAATATGTTCACTCTCATTTCTAGTCCTCTAGAATACAGTTTGTCCTCATTAAAAGTAACATTAACTATATACAAAGACACTTTTTGTGTAATGTGGAATAATAGACCAAAAAAATCATCCTACCTTTATACTTAATCCAAATCCTCCTACAGTCTGTCTTCTAATTGTTACTGTTCTTTCCTGGGGGGGGGGAGAAAAAAAAAAAAACAAACAAACCAACAGCAACAACAAAACCAACCAAACAAACAAAAACCAAAAACCAAAACCAAAACAAAAAAACCAAAACCAAACAAACAAACAAAAACCAAAAAACAAACCCACAAGTTTTGTTAGATATATTGTTTTCTGCCATAACATCTATATTCACACTTCAATAAGTTGTTTCTGTGCTTCCATCCTACACTGATTTTTCTTGTTTTAATAAACTTGTGAGCTTCTGAATGAAAAAATTCCCATTAAACCTATGCTGCAGAAGAAAAAGACAAAGTCTGGAAGAAAAGCAGAGGTCCTGTTTCAGACAAAAAATCAGTTGTTCAATTCATACCATACTAGCAAGTTCTGCAATGCATTAAGAATAGAACTGTAGAGTTTAACAGTTAGTGTACAACACATGCATTTCAGAGTTCTTAAGCTCTACTAGTCCTAAATTGGTCCCATATGCAGATTGAGCACTACATGCTGAAATACATAAACTGCACTCCTGCAGCACATTTTCCAATTTAGTTTCATCCAAAAGGAATACAGCTTGTGTACTCCAAGACCACTCAGTGATGTGAACCAAAGCATGATAAGTGCACATGAAATTAATTTCAAAACACAGTCCTGATCCAAATTAAAAAACTAATACAAACACAGCCAGCGTTGACCTCAGAGCTATGGTTTAAAAACAGTAACCAGTGATTTAAAGGCTGTTGTTACAGACAGAATTATTTAAAGCAGCCCATTTGTTTTCCTTCTATTGCTCATCCTAAAATTTGTTCTGTAAAAACTGTAGGCTAGTATCTGTCTTAGATATGCAGATTTCCAAAAAAACCTTTTCTTTTGTCTCTCTTGTTGACTTTATTCCCAAAGATCATTTAGAATTAGTCAAATTGGTTAGCAGTAAAAAATCGTAGCAGCAGATATCCCTATCATATGTTCAGATACAAATATATGGAATATATAGATTTTTTAATGCTCTCTACATGTGGTCTAGATTTTATACTAATTTCATTATATATACTGCATAGCATAAGTCTGCATATATTTTTTATCTATATATGTTCACATTTTTCCACACAATCAGCATAGATTGCCAGTGTCAGTCAGATTTGAATAAGTCTCTCATCAGAAACATACCAGTGACAGAGAGGATGAAATATCTACAGAGCTACTTTTTCCCTCCTTACTTCACACACAGAAAAGAAAAGAAAGGATGTAGGGCTACCAAATAAGAGTTTTGGAAAACTGATAGTGCTGAATTTGGGGGGAAATCCAGTTGCCTTGTTTTTATTTTTTTTTTTTTTCACATTTTTGACAAATATGAATTGTGGAACTGCAGAAAGAGCAAGCATAAACTAGTCCAATGCTTTGGATGGCAAGACAAAATGGATTGCCTAAAATGAGACTTCCCATTTATTTAGGATAATGCTTGTAAATCTAAGAAAGAGGTATATAATTTTGCTGTTAAATGGCCAAATATTTCAATTAATTTTTTTAACATTTGAAATGCATGAAAAAAATACTCTTACATTTGTAACCCACAAATGAATGCATAGGATGGCAACAGAGGAATATATGGCTATCCTGTTTCATCCATGTGCTTCTGTGCTGTTCAGAGGGACAAGAAGAGCCTTCCCAGCTCTCAGCTCACACCCTGTAGGAAGGAACTTCCATAATGAAGTTCCCAGAAACTGGGTTCAGTCCACAAAGTTATTTCACTTCAGGCAACAAACTGTACTTAGGAAACCTTTTTTCTGCCGGAAGGTTACAGCAGCAGGTAACGCTGCAGATAATATATTCAGAATAAACCAGTATAGGCCACAGTCTGATGTGTGGTCTAAGTTGAGTTTACACAAATGAAGTTGAAACACTCAGCTGTGGCTCCACTGGTAGCTGTATTTTTCCTGTTAAGTCCACGGCATTTCCAGCTCCAGCTTGTGTTGAACACCTAGTTAAGAACAGAAGCTTGACTTGTACACACTAGTCAATACATTCTAGTATTTTTGTTATACATGCTCAAATCAAATAGAAAATACTTGTGCTACCTAAAATGTTGAAAAATAGCAACCTTTTAATAAACTGTCTTGATAGTATTAAATTAACCATGAATGCAATACAGAATATCACACTTTACAATTAAATTTAAAATGAAGTAGTATGCTCAGTGAAAAACATACATCTTCATTAAAATTTGTAGTTTATGATATGTCAGGAGCCACTGAAAAGTTTAAATAGTGGCATCTGAATATATTCGAAGCTGGAGCTATGCTTTTAAAAAGCTTAATAGAAAGCTGTCCTGCAGAATATTTCTATCCTTGTTGCTGTCTTTCTTAGCACAACACACACACAAGTACTCGTATAAAAGAGTCAATAAAATACTCTTTCTGGTTTTCACTCAAGCTAAGGCAGAGTCAAGCCAGCCCTGAAAACACATGATTTGGGGTCTTTCGTGAGTTCACCAGTGCTGCCTGACAGGAAGCTAGAAACGTTTTACACTGATGTCCAGCACACTTCAGAAATACTTTGCTAGCATAGCAGATCACTAAATAGACAAAATTGTGTAAAAGTTAGCAAAGGGAACAAAAAAATGTCAAGCAACTGTAATATTCCAGCACAACACAACTTATCAGAGATTGGGTTTGTGTGGTGGGGTTTTGGTAGCGGGGAAGGGGGCTGCAGGGCTGGCTCCTGTGAGGAGCTGCTAGAAGCTTCCCCAGCTCCAAGTTGGACGTGCCTCTGCCCAAGGCTGAGCCCATCAGTGACATTGGTGGTGCCTCTGGGAGAACAGATTTAAGAAGGGGAACCTGCAGTGAGTAGGGGGATTGGAATGTGAGAGGATCCCCTCTGCAGATACCGAGGTCAGTGAGGAAGGAGGGGGAGGAGGTGCCGGAGAAGAAGATGCCCCTGAAGATGGCCGTGACTCCATGGGAAAGCCCATGCTGGAGCAGTCTGTGACTGAAAGACTGCAGCTCACAGAAGGGAACCATGCCGGAGAAGTTTGTGGAGAACTGTCTCCCGTGGAAGGGACCCCACAGTGGAGCAGGGGAAGAGTGTGAGGAGTCCTGCCCCTGAGAAGGAAGGAGCAGCAGAGACAACGTTTGATGAACTGACCCCAACCCCCATTCCCCATCCCTCTGTGCTGCTGGGGGGAGGAGGTGGAGAGAACCTGGAGTGGGAAGGAGGGAGCGGTGGGGGGGGAGGTGTTCTAAGGTTTGGGTTTACTTCTCGTTATCCTTGTTTTGATTTGATTTGTAGTCAATTAAATTGATTTTGTTTCTTCCCCAAGTTGAGCCTGTCTTTTGCCTGTGACCAAAAGTGGTGAGTGATACCTCCCTGTCCTTTTCTTGACCCACGAGCTTTTCTTCATATTTTCTCCTCCTCATCCTACTGGGGCCAGTGGGGGACAAGTGAGCGAGTGGTTTCGTGATGCTTTGTTGCCAGCTGGGCATAAACCACAACACTCTGGTATTTTTTTCCTAGGTTCTTTTCTACCTCCATTGAGAATAGATATTAAATATTTCAGGTCTGGATTGTTACTGAACTGAAGTGAACTTTAAAAACACACTGCAAACTAGATCCATTCTAGTGATGTGTTATGTGTAGTGAAGGTATTGCATTGTATTTAACCTAGGCTAATTCAATGCATTTGTCAGTCTTACAATAAAGAAATACTACTTTGATGTATCTTAAGTGTAAAGATTTACATACTTTTTCCAGCATGATAGCTAACAATTACAAACATGTAAACAATTAATGATCTTCAAAAATACAAATCAGAATTACGTATGAGTTATGCATTTTATTACTAAACCATTAATAATCCCCTAGTCTGCAACTGCAAACCTCACATAAACAATATAGTGAACCTCACATAAACAATATAGTGAAACAGCTTTTCCAGAACTGTCAGAAGCATCACACATTTAATACACCAGAATTTTGGCTTAGGATCAGACCCCAGCTCTCATCAGCTCCTCTTTTTTCACCCAGAAGTTTAGAAGAAAAATAATAGGACTCATCTAACTAAAGTTAATCCACCTAAAACTAAGCCATTGGTCAAGGCAAGTTTTCTCCCATAGTTAGTAAAGAAAAATAAATACATTCAATCCCAGTGAGTCAAAGCAGGTGCTCAAGTTAGCTGATAATCATCTTCATCATCTATGTCCTCCATTGAATATAAAGCCAGGATGTCAAATTTAACTTTGGAAAGACTAATCCCTCCCTTTAGAGTTGCAAACTAACTTGAATAAGTATTGTGATGGTAAATACCAGCTTTGAAATATTTTGCTAGAACACTCTTTTATCTAAGGAAGTTTTTCTTCGTGACTTGCATGATTTGCATGTGACTTTTTGTATGTGACTTGCAAAAACTCCTGCACTGGGTCTGACTGAGATGGAGTTAATTTTCCCCATAGCAGGACTTATAGTGCTGTGCTTGCATCTGTAGCTAGAAAGGCACTGATAACACACTAGTGTTTTTGGCTACTGCTGAGCAGTGCTGGCACAGCAGCATGGCTGTCTCCAACACTCCCCCCTCACCAGCAGACTGGTGATGGGCAAGATCTTGGGAGGGGACACAGCCAGGACAGCTGACTCACACTGACTAAAGGGATATTCCATACCATGTGACATCTGCTCAGCAATAAAAGCTAAGTAAGGGGAGGAGGAAGTTGGGGGACATTCATTATTTACATTTGTCTTCTGGAGCAACCACTGCCCATACTGAAGCCCTGCTTTCCAGGAAGTGGCTGGACATTGCCTGCTGATGGGAAGTAGAGAGTAAAATCTTTTGTTTTCCTTTGCTTTCATGCATGACCTTTGCTTTCGCTTTATTAAACTGTCCGAAACTCAACCCATGAACCTTTCATTACATTTTCTTTCCCCTGTCCAATTGAGGAGGGGGAGTGATAGAGCAGCTTTGGTGGGCACCTGGCATCCAGCCAGGGTCAACCTACCACAAACCCAAACCGATCTTCATTTTCAGTGCCATTGTCAATCAAGGTAAACTGAATAAACCTTGTCTGCAAAGCACTATATTTTAATGTAAAATAATATTTTTAATATAATGATTAATAAAATAAAGAAGTTTGACCAGCACACTGAAGCAAATTATTTTGTTCTGAAGCCTTTAATTAGCATTTCAAATGAACAACAACAATAATGAAATGCCTTTCACTGGTCTAATAGCTTTAAGTTCTTAAAATGCTTTACAATTACTCATTAATAAAATATGGCGACAACTCTGGAAGGCAACACATTTTGTACCAGGAAAGAAGTGCTCTGAGTATCCTGATTGACCATTTATGCTGTTCCAGATTAAATATAGTGCTGCTCCACTGATTCCAACTATCTGCTTAAGATGAAATCCAACTAAAAATTGGTGTCAGCTGTAGATTTGTCAATTAATATTTATTTTACTTAGTTTCGCTTTCCCCTCTATTTGCACAGGGTAGTATTCTATGATTGAATTTGCAATGGTTTTGAAAATTCCAAAAGCAATTTCATCTCCAAGTTTACAAAATAAAGCTTGATTCTGATTAAAATCTACTTAGTTCAATACCAAGACTATACAAAATGTTGTGTGAGCTTGTAATTCCATTATCACATTTGATATCTATATTACACTGAAAAGAGGGAAAGTTGTTGCTCCTAGGATCCTTAAATGCAAGATTCAGAGCAGTGCTTTAGAAGCTGCTTCCTGGAACAGAACAAAAGTAGTTATCATTTTATTGAAAAACTCAAAGCTGTTGCCAAGCTGTCAGCATTTTCCATGCCTCTAACTCAGAAAATTCCTCATCCACACATATGTTCATTGACTGTAAAGGAGAGCTAAGAGTTTTGCCAAAAAAATTCTTCCTCAGAGCTATGCAGTGAAACAGAAGCAATGTTTTGTAGGCTTTCATTAAAAAGGTATTAAAATTTCTCCTTAAAATCCAGATGATTTTCCTGAAATCACTGATGGCATCTTAAATGAGATTAGAAATGAAGAATGACCATGTGAGCACACAGCAACAGTAAATAGTCAGGAAAGGAAAACACAGAATCCTATGTAATCTTTCACTATTTACATTTAGTCAAGAGTTAATATTATTTTTAACAGTTAAGTCTTAGGGCATAGTAAAGATTCAAATATTTCATACCGACTGGTACATGATGTAAAAGAAAGTTAACAACTGCTTAACTGACTCTTAACAATAATGATTAATTAGTAGTACTTTCAAATGATTTATTCTGTATAATATAAACCAGTAATCTAACGCGATCTTTATGAAAGCAGTCAAGTAACGGTTGAACAAAAGGACAAAGAAGCTTCAAAACTCTTCATAAAACTGAGTTAACAGCATGTGAAACTTCAATATTCCATTACTCAGCCTTTTTACTAGGTTATAAATATTACATTTTCAGTTTGGGACACTGGTGTGTCTAGTTATTCATCTTACAAGAGTAAAGGTATGAAGAATTCATTTGTCTAGGTCTAGACAGAAAACAAGAGCTCTCTTTTCACAGCAGATAGAACAGACACCAAGGTACTATACATGGAAAAAAGCTGAATGGGTGCAGAACAAAACAGTAGGTGGGAAAAGGGGAACTCACATAGAGAGGAATCTACAATAGCACAGTGACATGGAAAAAATGTAGGGGAAAAAAGGAGGAAAATGTTAGGATGTATTTTTTAAAATGTAATAATGAAATCTAAAGATACAAATGATACATTGGCAGCAACTTCATAGATCAGCCTGTTAACATTTGATGCCATAATATCTTCAAGGCCACGATCTCATGTAGTTGATCAGCTATTATTTTGAAATAAGAAAATGTCACAAGAATTTTTTTTCATTGAATTATTTCATACATTTTCAAGAAGGGAGATTTTATATCCTCTTTTTGGTAATGCTTTGCTCTTTCTTACTGGCATTTTTTTTGATTAATTGACATGAGCCATCAAACTTTACACTCATTCTGAGTGTAAAGGACACAGGACACAGGTCAGTCACATTTCCAATTTGAATTAATAGTGTTAACAAGGTTTGCCAGCAGACTTGCTTATCTGCTAACAGCTTCCATCGTGTGACATTCAAAGCTTGTCTCCTTATTTAAGTTCCTCATGCAACTGGAGAAGGTTTGCAGTTCGGGATGGCAGCAGAATGTCTGGTCAACTGGAAATCCGCTTCCTCTTCAGCTGTGCTGGAGACTGAGGACAGTAAATGCAGCTGTGTTGTGTAGACGGTTAACACTGACTGGAACAAGCAAGAGCACTCGACCCTTTGCTTGTTCACACTTCAAAATGTTCCCAGTCCTACAGCATATGCCTAAAAGCAGAAACATTCCCCTAAATATCTACTTATAAAAATTCTACTCCTAAGATTCATTTATTTCGAAAGTACTGCATTTCTTAATATACAAATAAAAGAGAAAAAAACCCATAGCCCCAAAGTGAGTATGGATCTGAATTCCCACTAGGAGGGTAATGAACACTCTCTGTAGTTCCGTGATAGCTATAGTTTCCAGCTACTGCCTCACATCATACACTGCCATTGATCAATGCTTTGGGTTCTCCAAGTGTTTTCTGGTTTGCAATATTTTTCTTTTTTTGTGGGGGAAAAACCTTCTTCAAATGAGAAGAAGCTATTTTGTTCTTTCAAATTTGGCTTTACAAATGGCAGTCCTGTGTTTGAACCTCAGTAGATTGCTATGTTTTTTAAGTAGCTGCAGGAAAATAAGCTGGCTTAGGTTGCCCCTAATAATCATATTTACATCTGTCAGTTCTGGGTTGTCACTTAAAAGCTGTCCAGATTGGCAGGGAAAAAAATGTTACAACCATCTGATAGATATTTGACGACTACTGTGAAAAAATGGATTCACTTCACTGAATAGCTGACACATAGCAACATGATAAAAAAAAAATCACCATTCTTACTGGTAGCTTTGTGAAGGCAACAAGAATGGAAAGTTCTTGAAAGGTGACCTATCTGTTCACATATTTGCAATTCTCTCCAGGACAGGCAGTTTCACTTTGGCACTGTTCTTACTATTCAATCACACATCAAAATCTAAATAGTAAATAAATACGGAAATAAAAACAATACAGAAAATAAATCAAACCCATATGCTTACTATTTCAAGCTTTTCACTTTTTTCTTCATTTATTTTTCTACTCATTAACATTGCTAACGTTAATTGAACTTGTTTTACCTATATCAAAAAAGAAAATTTTAAACTCTCAAAAGAGAATGATCCAATGTAACAGATTTATAGTTCACTCTCAGTAAGTCTCCAAAACTCTAAATTGTGCAAGCAAGGGAAATGTAATAACTTCATGTGACTGCTCACGCAAGTCACAATTAAGTGATATGTTCTGAACTTAAACTTATACGTAATAATACCTTTACCATTTAAATTTTTAAAAAATTAAGAAAAACATGCTATTGTGCAATGTGTAGAAGCCGAAAAACTATCTCTAACGCAACTTTTTTTTTTTTTTTGTAATACCATATGGGCTTTGTATAAAGTCATAACTCTTTCAACACAGTTCATTTCACAATAGCAAAAGGACAACTTCAAAAGTGTGATATAATATGTTATCTTTACCAAAAAAAAGAAGAAAGATTGCATGATTAATAATGCCAGAAATCAGGTCTGACTACAGTTCAACAATTTAACTCGGTGTTACTTTCTGACCTTGGAAAGAAAGGTGTTTATTGATGAAGGTTTCTTCTCTACCAGAAAACCAATTACAGTCTATAGGTTACATTCAGATACATCTGTATCAACCTCAATTAAATCCTTGGACAAATGCCATACTACTCAGAGAGCTGTTGCTCTATAAATTCAGAAAAATGTGCATTCACTTTTTATTAGTACTGAAATTAGCATGATCTTCACATCAATCTCCCCCAAAGATCCTCAATTAAAAAAAAATGCTAAAAGAAATTATTAATGTTTAATTAAATAATGCATTACAACACAGCAGCATAGAATTATTACTTGAAAGAAATTAGAATCATCTGTGTGTTATCACCAGATGACTTAGCAGTATTTTGGAAAATCTATGACTCTTTCACAGAACCTGTAAGAAAATTTTGTAAAAATGCAAACTTTCCTGATAGCTGAACTTAACAATTTGCCAGCTGCTCACAGTTTATTTTCAGTCTTTTTAGAAAAACAGTAGCTGATTCAAATCATCTGTCTTGTCAGATGGTACATTGTAATATCCTTGGTTTATGGATCTCACATGCACATACACTCTATGAGAAAAATTTTTAAGTATGATTAGCAAACAAATAAATTCTATTAAAGAAAAGAAGAAAAAAACCCCCACAGATCCCTAGACAAATAAACTACTTTTCTTGATAAACACAGTAATCCTTTTACTTGAATTTCAGGTGTTCATGAAAGGTGATAGAAATTGTGAGGATTAACTCAAATAAAAATTTTGATTCTGGAATTGTAAAGATTGAAGCTTTTCCTAGGAATAAATCTACTGAAGAGTCATATTTCAGATCAGACACACCATGTTTTAGGCTATCCCCCCTCCCATCATAATTTTCAGCAAGGTCAGTATTAGGCTACCCTTGTTAGTCCAGGCTATTGACCTATATGTCTAAAAAGACTGGGAGTTGCCTTATTGCACATTGTCATCTGGAACACCGTATAGCAAACTTTTGTGAGTATAATTTCATGTAATTCAAGAAATACGTTTAAAAAGAAATACAAAATAAAGATCTTCCATACATCTGCCATCAATACTGATGAAGTTCCTACATGGTTTAATTCAGCAGTTTTCAGGACATTTCTTTTTCATGTGAAAAGGGTAAAAATCCTAACTCTTCTCTACCACAATAAACCGTCATAGATTTACAACAACTATAATTATAAGAAAGCTGTCTGTTAGCAATACCACAATTACGAAAAAATATTTTGTGAGGGTCCAGTACTTTAGGGGAGAAAAAATTGTACCTTACCTATCAGTCACTCATCTTATCTTCCAGTATTCCTACAGAGAAACTCATGGGTATCTTCAGAACACAAGCTACTTCGACTCTGGCACACACTTCCCATACCATAAAGCCTCTCTACGGGCAAGGATTTAATTTGAATTAGTAAAGACACTGCCTTCTAGGCTTTGAGTTTCACAAAATGTTCTCATCTCACTTTTGGTCATTTGCACTGGGGTTCAAATCTACATCAGATATCCACTAGCAGTATAATGCAGCACCCACTATATTTCTGTCCCTTGGAAAGTCTTGGAAAGCAAGTCTTTCTTGTTGCACACATAAATAAATCTCTGTAATACTTACTGATACAATTGATGCTCAAATTTAGGTCTAATCCATGATCACTTGAATGTTCTTTGATGCTTTATGAAATTGCTACAGGTACAATTGCTGCAGGACCCTCACTAACACTATCATTTTGTTCAGCCTACTAAAGAAACAGATGCTTTCTTTTTTAGTGTTTAACACTGTTTATGTTGCTTATAATCTTTTATGCATTTTATTTTCTTACTCCGAAGTGTACACAATGAAAAAAGAAACAAGGTTCCTTTGCATCTCTAGTTCTGGGAAACTAGAACTGTTTTCCACTGAAAAGGAAGTGTTCTAAATTAAGAACTAGGTCTTTATCATATGTACTCACATTAAGCAGCACCTCATTCCTAAGGAGCCATTGATTTAATTTAGATTATTCTGCAGGATGCAGATCAGGATACTGCTGGAACGTTAAGTGCCTGTTTAAAGTCTGTCCTACACAGAGGAACATGCAAATTGATTCAGACCCAACAAACAAGAGATACTGTTCTGAACTGGAAACATAGTAATAGCCTTTCCTTCTTTAACAGTGTAGAAGTGACTAAGCAAAACCTTATAATCAAATTATTTGAAGACTATTTATTAAAACAGATGAAAAAGAACTTTTACTGTAGGTAGCTACTTGTCTTTAAAATTTAACAATGCTATTGTTCCTCAGTTACAAATTTTATTTTTATTCTTTAGAGTTTATTCTATGAGGCATTCAATGTCAGTTGCTAATGAAAGCACTTTCTCTTGGTCTGTAGAATGCATGTAAAAGAAAAATAGATGTGGTCAGTCATCTAGAATGACAGAAAGAACAAAACAAAATCAACCAAGCAAAGTAAAAGATAAGAAAAACAAACATACAAAAAAGAAACCTAAAAAATCAGGAATAAAAATGAGGAAAAAAAAGGAAGCCTGTGGGACTTGTCTGATCAAGCAAAGCACATGATTTCAGATGATTTAAATGACCTATGACAAAAGGACAGTTAACTGTCTGTGAAATGTCAATCATCCTTAGTTGGAATGAACCTACTGATTCAAGACCTAGTCTTAATCCCAGAGGAAATCAGGGTAAAGTGCTCAAAAGTTACTAGCCTAACAATGACACTTCCAAGAGAAAAGAAACTCCTCATCACCACACAAATATCAATCAGTTAATGAGTTATGCATTCAATATGCAAATAAGATAGAGGAAGTGTAATTGGTGAAGCAAATCATCCACTATTTTCTACAGTGCCTTTGCAAAACTAAAGAGGGCAAAACTGTAAGATAAAGCCTTGCTGTGAAGTGGAAAAAAATTAAATATGCATTTCACAAAGAAATTTAAATAACAAGTTCAGCAAAAGTAATAGATATTATGACACAATAATGAAAGTCGTATTTCTGAGTGATAAAATCTTTTAATAAATAATGCCAGAATGGGGTTGGTGGAGTAACAGTGCCACAGTGTGTGTTGGTAATTGAGCAACTATAGCCTGAGCTTGAACTCATAATTTCTTTCTATATGGGCTGCTAGATGTCCTGTATGTTGAGGAACAGTACAGTCTGATCGGTAAAAGGAGCATCTATGTCCCATATAAAGCACACAGACCCATATTAGTAAGTTGTATTTGTACAGCATGAAACTGTCAAAAGCTAATATCAGATTTGTCATGCAAACAAACCCAGCCTTTATGGAGACAGTGTAGGCAGTGTGTTCTTCTTGTTTCAGAGAAAAATTCAGAACCATTCACCTTGAGATGTTCATAATGGTGAGATGGATTCTCCTATAGTTTTTTCATTAATCTTCCACAGTGTTAGCACTGCTAACAATCTACCAATTTATTTCTGGTTTCTGCTTTGTGTCTTTTTATTATATTTGTATTTAGAGAAACAGGGATGTGGCAACAGCAGCAATTAATTAATAAAACAGACAGACATAATAGCAGTCACATAACATTTGCATAAACAGATATTACACTCCTATGCCTCACAAGATTTAACGTGAAATCCTACGACAATTTTATTTAGCTCAAAGGGAGAGCAGAATGTTTATGATAGTTTCCCATAAATCTTAAAAATATTTCTACAAAATACAATTACAGTATCTATAAAAATGTCTATAGAAATGAATAGTAAATGGTTTCTTTTATTTTTTTAGCTATCTTTCTAGAATTAAATAAAAACTTAGCATTGAATTAGTTCCAAAACCTACAATATTATTCTATGTAACATTTTATAGGTCTTCCAAATAATTGTCTACAAAGCTCAGTTTCTTATCCACAAAATTCAGTATGATGCTTAAATAAGAAATATGACACATCATGTAAAAACAGTAGTACATAAATCACACTATTACACTGTTCCAGCTGAAGTCCATCTTTATTAACACAATGTGCTGGTAAAACTAGCCACCCTCGCAGTGTAGACTGGCAGTATGCATGAAGTCTGGTGGTGTGCTACCACATGAAGCAACCAAAGCAACAGAGGATAGCAGATAATTCCTCTACCAGCAAAGCCCTGCCGTAACAGTTACCCATCAACTGTCTTATCAACTCCACAGACAATACTCAGATATGTAAGTACACTGAGGTATCTGTATTCACTGCAAAAATCACTGCTTGTGTCATTCCTGTTGCATTCAGTGGCTCCAATATTCAAGGATGAGCGCAGAGAAACAAAACTGTAGTCATGCATATAACTTATTCATTATCTTATTGCTGCTTCTAAGGTGAGTATTGCTAAGATCTACTCTCAAAAGATAATGTATTGAAATACACTTAGTGTTAATGGTATAAAATGAAATATCAAACTGTGGGAGTAAATGCATACATATGCATGTGTGCACATGTGCATATAAATACACACAAGATATTTTTGCTTTGTATAAAGTACATCTTAAAGAAAAAATGAAAACTACTTACACCAGAATAGAAAGGCTCACCAGACACACAGATCACATCCTGCTCCTGGATCATCAAAATATCTTTGGCTAAGTGCAGCCGCACTTTGAAAGGCTCCTGGTTACCATCCTGCAGCAAACAAATCCCTGTCTTTGTCTTCAAAGGAAGGAATAAAGAAAAAAAGTTTTCTCAGTTAGCACTTTGCATTGCTAGAAGTGGTATTTTGAAACAGAATAGTTGAGACAGGTACAGTTACCATAAATATGTCAACAAATATCCAAAACTATTACCAGTGATCACTGTATTTATTTACTATGCTCAGAGTACAAGGGAACGATGGTTACAGCAGCAACCAGTGAAGGCAGATTTTGCAATAATAAGGTGCTACTCTGCCCATGATGAATTTGTGAAAACTCCTTTCAAATTGCTTCAGAGCAGCTGTGCTCTTACGTTCCATCTTCGTATTAAATGATGACACCTCCCTTGGACATGAAATATAAGCTGATGTTCCACATATTACACCAATTTTGACACAGAAATGCATAAAAAACCACCTCCAAACTAGTCAGCTGTGAGCACTGACAGCCTACATGAACCTGCTGTGGGCTTTTCCTGATCTGTGAGCCTAATGCTGACTTAAGCTTTTATGTTTCTTTTCAAATGAGGATGCTGAAGTTAAGAGAAAAGAGATGAAAGAATGAAACTCCCTCTAGTAACTTACTTCTTGCTTCACTTCTGTATTTTACATTTATGGTTAGAGATGAGGAATTCTGTAGGAGTCTTCAATATACAATAAGTGACTTTTCAACAATTTAACAGTGTCTTTGTGGTAGTACCTATTTGTGCTACTTTTTGGGGCTTCATACTTAAGAAGTTTGAGCAGTGAAAAAGTCTGCACATGTAAAGTACCTGCAGTACTTAACATTTTTTCCGTGAAGGCTGTGTTGAAAATAGCACTCTTTATAACACTTCATAAATGGACAAAAGTCATGTTGGTATGAGAAATTTGCTTACAATCTAAAAATTTAGCCTTACAACATGAAATTTACCAGTATTAGATACATTTATGAATTTGCATAAGATACTGATATATATGTATGCACGTATGTATCTCAGAAGAAAATTCATATATAAAATGTATCTAAAATCTTGGACTCATCAGTGGCAATAATAAAACTTCCATTGTCTTCATTCAGGTCAGATTTCAATCCACTGTCTGTAAAAAGTTGGCTTGAGAAGAGATCAAGGAAACAAAAGTCTTGCTGTGAACTTTTAACTGCCAAGGTTGACCTGGCTGAATCTGAGGGCTCTTTCTCAGACAAGTTTAAAAGAAGATTTGGAAGATCTCCCCGTAATGTGCTCTGACACCTTACATCCACAGCATGGAGAGAACAAACACAAATATGGAACTGACAGTAAGCAACCGGCAGAAGAAAAGTTTAAGTTGCTCTCAAGAGGCTTTGAAAGAGGTGGAAAGGTCGAGGACAACCTCTAAATAGCCCTATATAATGTCCTTCACTAACAAACTGTTCTGTCACTTTCGCTCCATACTCAACACTCAAACTTAGGAAATTGTTTTCCCTTGGACACCGGTAGCAAATGTGCTTAACTCAGCCATAACTTTGAAAGTGGCTCTGATGTTGTTTTTATTCTTTTTAAGCTAAGAAGAAAAAATTAAGAGTTCCACGCATTGAACTCACACTGAGGTCAGTGGAAGCTCTGGTCGGAAGACATAATACAGCCTTGTTCTAATATTTAGGTGTCTGTTTTTTTAAACAGGATGAGATAGAAACAAATCAAATGAATGGATCATGAAAGGAGTTAGGTTTTCAGTACCACTGAAAAATTTTCTCTCATATCATACATAAAATGTTACATTAAAAGAAACAGAATATAAAATAGTTAAATTCCCCCTGGTCCTCTCCTTATAACTTCTGCTTTACAGACTAAGATGACTCCTCTTCCCGTGGAGTTGTGAAGTAAGCAGTAAGTGACAATGGAAATTGAACAAAGTTGGCTGTAAATAACTATGGTCAAACAAAAGGGGCTAGCATACAAACATCTACCACTTATAAAATGCCTTTCTCCTGCAGAAAAGTTTGCAGACGTGCCTTTCCTCCTCCCTGGATAACTGGCAAAGGAATAAATTCTGCCTCTGATACACTGATGATAGTAACTCTGCCTTACTTGACTACATGTTTCTGATTTGGTCAATAACCCTAGAAAATCTCCAAAGAGTCCTTCTGCAAAAGCTGAGGGGCTTTTTTCTGGGAATCAGAGGCATATAACCATACCAGACACAATTAGCCATTAGAATAAAATTAAAATTCAAGCTGGTTTCTAAACGCATGTGGGCTGAGCTTATTCAGTCTGAACAAGGAAAAGCTTAGGAACAGCAAAATATTTTGGCCATCGAATAGATTGATCACACACACCCAGGGATCTTTTTTACATCAGACACTCTAAAATGTAATGAACCACTTTACTGTTGTTGGGCTTTATGAAAGCTGGTTTATGATACAGTTCAAAATTAAATCTTCAATTATACTACCTCCTTTCCTCTCCTACCTGAAAGCAGCATTAACAACCATGTAAAGGAGAAGAATGTACTTCAGTTTCATTAGATAAGCTCAAGTGAAGTCCTTGAGAACAAAGACTGAAATTTAATTATTTCACTATGTTCCATTTTTGTCTGCTGAATTTCTTTTTTCTTCTCTCCCCCACCCCCTTCAAAGCATCCAGTAAACTGAATTGAATAAAGGTATGAGCTTCTGCATCCTTATCCAGAGCTGGAACTTAGGGAAGATGTCCTGTATATATGTTTTCATGTAAATTACTGTGCACATCATCATTTTTCATTCTTATGGCCCCGGTAAAATTATGTGGTTGGAGAGAGGTCATCTGACTAGCCTATACCTCTGCCATCTCTTATATTTGAAGAGCTTAGATAGTGTGCACGTATGTGTGTGGATGAGGTGTGGGGGTGCAGGATTGTGGCTGATGTTGGCTTTTGTTCCCGTTACTAATTTTTAAGAGATTCCATGAAAGAGTGTCCTAAAATTTTCCCTTCAAGCCTTCTCCATTTCACTAGCACAGGGCTCTTCCCCACCCCTGACTTACAGCAATAAAACAGCATACAGCATGTCAGCCAAGCTACTGTAACTGTCAGTGTGAGGTCATGCAAGGCACCCTCTTGTGCTCAAATGTACGATAAACTGCATCGCCTTACAGCAGACATGGATAGAGAAAATAGCTCAGCTGATAACAGTTTGTTAAGCCAATACACCTTGACTGTACGTTTGAGCCAAAATCGCCAGGAACTGGCGATTCAGTTGCCCTGCTTACTTTTATACCATCCTACTTTCTTAATCCTGTTTCTGGAGTTCAGCATCTGTTGTAAAAAGGGCAAGAAAACTGAGTGTTTCAAGTTGCACATGTTTATGAAGTAGATGAGGTAGGCTAAGGAATGGATATGGAAGCAATATACACCGCTGAAAGAATGAGTTTCCAAATGGGAAAGGAGTCCGTGATTTCAAGCAAAAGCAGCGATGAAGGAAGGAAGTGGTACCTAAGTGACAGAAGCAGTGAATGTTGCACCTGCACAGTACTGCCTATGTCATCTCATTCTACACCCTTTTAAGCTGAGTTAGACAAGGACAGTGATGCAGCAAAAGCTGATGTCCTTGGCAGGAGTTAAGAAACTGCTTAGTGTCCCTGAACTAATATAACTACAAGAGGGGCTGCAAACTGACCCCTCTTTGCTTTGCCACACCAGCCTGTGTTGAACTTTCTGCTTCAGATCAATATTAGAGAACAGTATAGGTTGGCAGAGCCCTGAAGGCAGACTGCTTCTACAAAGAATATGGTCACACTCCGATCATTACTACAACAACACAGGCAGTGAAAAAAAGACGTTTTAAAAATCTTTTTCCATTATACCCTGACTTACAGCACATTGTCCATATTGGGTGTGTATAAGATCTGGCCCTAATAACTTCATTAAAAAGAATTTAGAAACACTTACACACCATAAACAGCTTGGTGCAATATATATGGCCTTCACAAATATTTAAGAATTAATTTTAGAGGAAATACAAATGAAAACTACAGTTTACACATTTATGCTATCAGCAGAGTCTCTCCCAAACTTATACTAAAATTAATACTGTACGAGAAACATCTTTAAAGTTACCTATTGATTTCAGAGTCAATCTCCTGCAGGACTTCCAACATAAATATTTTTTAATTTATCTGGCCTAAATAAGGCTACTGGCAGCTTTTCTGCTGAAGAATTCTTTTCCTTACATCTTTCTCTATTTGTTGTTCTCCTTGTCATTTATGATAAGAAAAAAACCAATTCTAAAACTTTTTCTTTGTTTTTTTTCTGGAGGACACTTATTCAGTACTTCAAGTAATTTTAAATACTCTTCATTAGTTTTCAAGACATGACTATATCTTTTTTTTATGCTATTTTATCTATTTCTTTTGCCTTATGGTAATAAAACAATTTTATTAGCTTTGCTTCTTCTAGTTTCACATCAGTAGGAAGACTTCAACACATATCCCAGAATAGTTTAGTCCATGAACCAGTGGAAGAAAGGAAGAGAAAAAAACCTCTCAACACATTTTCTACGCAAGGTGGCCTCAATTTTTAGTTTCTGCTTTGGCTGGTATGTCCTAAAATAAACTAAACCTCTGCAGTTAAGTTTTAAGCCCTGAAATTTATTTCTATCATCAAGAATCCAATACCAGTAAGGAGAATGGGTTGCAGAAACTGCCTTAAATATGTACGTAGTTCAGTTCAGATGAGTATCTATGCTTTTGGATGCTTATTTGAACTGAGGCTGACCTCTGAGTATTTGGAGATATGCCTGTCACTGCTTTATAAACACAAGTATAATAATAAAAAGGCAAACTGAATCAGAGGTATAAGGCAATAATGGCAATGAATACAAGAAGTAGGAATATGCATCAGAATCACATAAAGGATGTTCTTTAAATGGTCTAGCTATTTGTTCTGGGGAGGTGTTGGTAGTGTAAGTGAAAAGCACTTATATTGTCAAAAATTGGAATGCAGCCCAAATACACAGGGATGTGTTCACCTTGTCATTCAGAGCCTTTTCTATCAGATACTGACATTTTCCAATCCAAAGGATAGCAAATCCATTCCTGCACATGACTTTTACACTCCAACCAGAAAGAACCACAGGAAAATATTGAAATCGGATTTAATCTTCTTTTTCTTTGATTTGCCAGGTATTTGCCAGGTAAGTATTTGGCTATGGCATTCTTCATAAAGGATTTTCTCGAAAGAATAAAGTCTTACAGAGAATTTCCTTGTTTCATAAGTCTGATTAATTCAATATGTAAATTAGACATTTGGAAAAAAAATTTATATAAAAATAAATATATATGTGCTTCTTACAGAACTAAGGTACTTTTTCAGAGCAAAAACTTTCATTTTCTGACACTATAAGGGAACAAGTTTTGATGTTTGAATCACCAATGAGCTTACTGGGACTAGATTATATCATTACAGTTGAGGTGAAGAGAAAAGACAACATAAAATTGAAGGCTATTGTGAGAACATGCATGTTTCTTCAAATTTAATTCACCTATTACATGACATTCTCACAGGCATTGTAAAGTGCCAGTCACTTTCCATCTTGTGATTTTGGGATTAAATTATGAGTTGAAGATGGATTTAAAAAAACCAAAACCACCACAAAGCCAAGGTATTAGAAATCCCAATATTGCCATTTGATAGCATTTATAAACAAAGGAAATCATAAATTCAGGATGAAATGTGTAAATCAGAAAACAGCATAAAGGTGACTAGAAGCAGTCGAAAATAGTATATAACAAGATTTATGGAAGAAAGTAATGAAGAAGTCAAAATACTGCTTAAAAATTAAAACACATTCTGTGTCAGGCAAAAAGACCCTAACAAGATAGATGTTGAAAGAGAGGTCGCTAGACCTGTAAACAACAGAATGTATCAAATTATAAAGTTTGCGAAGCCTACAAGAATATTCATAGGATTCATAAAGCAGAGGACAAACAAATAGTTTACCAATTCAAATTAATCCTTCAGAAAAACAATGGGCAGTACTGTAAAAACAGATTAATAGATTATAAGCATGAAAATGAATGGGATATTTACTAATTTAAATAAGTTTGAAGTTATATCAGGAAAAAAAGCCGAGCTAATAGAAGAAAAGGACGAGATTCCAAAAGTTAGAAGGTTAGAAAAGTTAGAAAGCTGCTCATGCAGCTTGTTCATAAAGTACATGGAAAATATCAACTTAAAAAAAAAAAAAAATATCTAAGGGGAAAATGTTCTAATGCATTATAATCATCCCAAGTCTTCAATTTCATCAGAAGGGTACTTTTACTGCAGAGGACAGTATTATGTCAGAGACTGAGGTTAGCTTCCAAGAGATGGTTTTCGGAATATAGAATAAGGTCAAGTGAGTACAGGAGAGCATTTAAAGAACTCAGTGACTCTATGATTTATGCTCTTGTAAAGTTCAGAAAGCTCAGAATAAAGGCTAAAAGAGGAGCTGGATAGTCTTATGGTTTAGAAATTGTTGAATATGTACAAGAACCAGTATAATGGATACTTTTGCTGAGTAGTGAGGGAAAAGAGCATGGAAACCAGAATAACTAAATATGAAACCATGGAAAATTTCCCACAACTAGCAACTGAAGAAGCCACAAGAAAAAATTAATTATAATTTTCCCATCATCAGATGCCAGGTAGTTTCCCTTAGAAAAAAAGCGTGCATGTGTGTAAGACCTCATCTTTTTGTAGTGCCATTTGAATTGTCTAGCACAGAAGTTATTTCCTTGATGAATAAAACTACTTTAAGATGCCTTGAAAGGTGGCGCAGCCTATAGATAAGATGCTTACAGGAGAAAATAATCATTAGGATCATAGTAATCATCCTGAGACTGACACCAAACTGTACCTGTCTACATATAAGTGTTTAAGCTCTCATTATAATCAGTGCTTATTATAGGCAATAAAGTGTAGACAGCAATCCAGTTGATCAGCAGGTTTTGGGAGAACTGAATTGCTCACTGGGTTCCACTGACTGTACTATTGAGATCTGCAGTAAGAACTTAGGCACAAAGTACATGTGCAGGTACCTACAACTAGACAAGACCATTTCAGTGTCCAAATCTCAAACCAAATCCCAGTAGCAGACACTAGAAAAAACAAGGGATGCATAAAAGCATCAGTACTATGAAAGGACAAAGGTTCCCTCAGAGACATCCAATGCACTACAGCAGCACGTATTTAGAATGAAAAGAGTAGTTTAAGGAAAAAAAAATTGAGTATGCCATGGACACTATGAAAAATGTGCCTTAGCCTCAGTGCAGCTATGTGGAATATTTTGGGTTTATGCTAATTGAAACTCAGTTCAAACCATTTACTGCCATTAGCAAGGATGGGGATGCAAGTACCAATGAAAGTCTGAGCCCCACTCATCATTTTGTGAGATGTTCTTCTCAGTTCTTCTACAGTGGTGGTGGTTACAGCACTGGAGGATGAGGAAAGAAGGGTGACAAGATATTCAGAAGAAAGGAAACAAAGAGGGGAAGAAGAGGAAGATCAAATAGCCAAGATGCCTCATGACAGCTTTTATTGCCATTATCAAAAACTGCTTAGTAACTATTTTAGGATAGAAGACCAGAGATTATTTTTCCCAAATACATAGTACGATTGAGAATTTGATACCATGTGGGATGGAGGAGAAAGAAGGCTGAAAGTTGTAAAAGTACTGACTAGATAACCAATTAAACAAAAGTACATGGAGCAAAGTCTACAGCTACTTTATGTTTCATGTCAATAATTGAAATAAATAAAATAATACCAAAATATCTGTGGCTTGGAGTCACTAAACTTCTGCTGAAGATGTCCCAATGAAATTGAATCACAAGTTAATTAAGGAGGTAGTGCCACAATGGTATTTTCTTTAGTCACTATCATCACTTTCAGAAGAAGCTGAAGTACTAGATGAGTTTTTGGTGACAAGTCTGGCAAATCTTAAGGTATTAAGAAAACTGTATTAAAAGCAATAGCTTTTAATAGAAAGTTTTATATTGGGAATTGAAATAGAATGGATGATTACACCTCATACTGAACTCAAGTGAACAATATATATTAAGTAATTACTTAATACTTGGATGGTGCAATTCAAAGGACAGTGTCCACATCAGTGGAGAAACAAAAATGAACCCTTCTGGAAGCTCCCACAACTCTTAGGTTACGTGATAAAATCTTGCCTGCACACACACAGAGTACAGACAGACTACGGCAGATGGGGGAAGTCCAAATAACACCCTACCTAGTTCCATCGAAGGGGACATCAGCCTACTGAAGGCCCATCACCACAAGCCCAGAGGAGCACAGGAGCACAATGGCAGGCAGTAACCCAAATTAGGGACTCAGAGGAAGGGGCATAGGGTCTGGTCCCCTGCCAGAGCTGTGCCCGGACAGCCTGAGGCCCAGTGTCCGGATGTGAAACCCATCACGATAAAAAAATTTGAGAGCACCTTTTGGACTATGCGGGGGTCACTGCCTGGGGGCATGGGACACATTATGGGATGCAGTTTTGGATTGCACAAGACTTTTTATGGGATGTTTAGGAGAGGAAAGGGATTCAGTGACTTAGGGAGGAACAAGTAGGGGAAAATAGACGGTTAAGAGGATAAAAAGGGGTTGCTCACATGTAAATAGTTTTCTGGTCAGTATGCTTGCCTGGCCATGCCCTGAGCCTGATCAGTGAAGTCTGTCCTATCCTCATATTAAGTTCCTTTCTAATTCTTTTCCTGGGTGAGGGATTCTGTGGGGGGTGTATGTGTATGTGAGAGTGTGTGATGGTCTGTACCAGCAGCGGGAGAGGGGCTAAGGCCTCAGGGGCTCATATGCCCAGCTGCCAGAAACTGGGAAGACTGGGATCCAGGGGCAGCTGCTGGGCAGACTCTCTATGCCTCACTCCTGGAGGCATCCACACGGTACATACATATACATATATTCTCACAAGCGGACCTCCATGCTGCTCAGCCAGAGAGGGGAGCAGGATGACGCTGTTGGTGCCATCTGTGTTTGTGTGAGTGCTCTGTGTGTCCATATGTGACCTGTGTGGCTGGTCGTGTACATAAGCATATACATATATATGGATACATGTAGTGTATATGTATGGTCTGTGTGCATATGCCTACTGGGGATACATCTTCACCCTCACTACTGCTTGGACCTGGGGACACGGAGATGCAGCTGCCTCCCCTCTCTTGGGCTTTCAGACCCAGCTCAATATATTTTCCCCTGAACAAAAACCAAAGCAAATTATGCCTTACAATGACAGTGTTGAGGTTTTAGTTAAAAATTAAACTATGTGTAAGCATAAGGCTGCTGATGTTTTATTTAGGCATAGGCATTTGATGAAAAGTAGGTTGAAAGTCTGTATTTTATTAACTTTGACTGGCTTGGAAGGAAAGCTGTAGATGATAGTTTTCAGCATTTCTTACAAGTGACACCAGTGATTCTGTGGCATAAAGCTCATTTTACACAAAGCAGACAAACTGGGGTTGAATCGACCTCATTTAATTTTATTAATCTAAAAGCTAAAGGAGCTTCCTTAGGGTTTCCAGATTATGGAGCTTTTTTAGGATGGGTGGAGTCATGCTCTCCTTCCCTCATCAGTCATGGAAGGTCCAACAAAGGAGCTGATTTTTAAAGAGATAAATTTACAATCAATACCCCCATTAGAAGCTAGATACAGAATGAAACAGATCTGTCAATGTACTTGCACTGTAAAGGCTAAGATAGGACTCATATGCCAGGTCATCTTTCTGTGGCTGCTCTTGTCATTACTGCTGCTGGTCAGAGAGTAAAGTTAATTGCCACTAAATAATGTATACTAGTGTACAGTTTAAATAATAACATAAAAATCCTATGAAAATAAGATGTACCTGCCTCTCTTCCTCAATAAGGGCATTGAAAAAGAAATTAAAAAAACCCAACCAAACAAAACAAAATGCCCTTAATAAAATGCTTTAACTTCTGGTCAGCCCTGAAGTGGCCAGGCAGTTGGACTAGATGACCATTGCAGGTACCTTCCAACTGAAAATATTCTATCCTAAAAACCAAACCTCAAAACCAACAAAAATGCTTTTTTCCAGGCAAATAATTTGGGAAATACTGTGTTCCAGAATTTAGGCCGTGCATGGATCTTCTGGGGTATTAAAAAGTCTGATACAAAACATCCTGGACAACCATCACAGTATTCTTTCCTAAAGGCAAGTTTCACTATAATATTAGTATTTGACCCTACTACTCCTTTCAGAATGGTGTCATGATTTAATGTTCTCTAGTCTGCTTACTTTCTCTTCCCCCCTAACTTATACCAATTTATTCTCAGGTCAAAAATAGTTTTAGCCGCAGTTAGTTCTTGGTTCTACTGCTGTTCCCATCACTTCACTTCTATTTTTTATGGGATCATGGTCACACTTAAAGATATGGCCATTTTTCTTGTTCCCCGTCATAACTTCCTAAATATTGTTTGCAATTCTCAGCATAAAGGTAATAGTCATGATTTTTTTTTTTAATCTTAATAATGCATCGACATCACTATGTATTTTGGTGTAAATGGTTCTCACTGTGTCTCAGTTGCTGAACTTGTGAAAACGCATTAAAACAATTTGTTCATAGACAATCGTGGGGTAAATAAGATGCCCTTTTTAATGTCTACAAATATGAGATGTATTTGCCTTTAAGGCAAAGTTAGTATGAACACAGAAAGCAAAGCACTTCTCCCATCTCTAGTGGAGGTAAAGTACTTTGCATTAACATTATGAAACTATACCTATTTTAAGCAAAAATAACTCTCTTACCTCATCAAATCAAAATGGAATTGCTTTTCATTTTGGTCACCTTCACAGGTTTCCCTCTCTCCCCATCCACCTTTTTCCCATACTTCTACATGTCCACCTTGATTTTGCTGAACAGCACCAGACAGATTTCTGGCTCCATTGATGTTTTTCTTCATGTACAGGCTTTCAGATATAAACACTTCACTAAGAGCAAAGCTCACACAAAACATAGCTACCTGCACCTACATTGTGCCTGAAGAGGTAAATTGGAACGGACAGGGGTGAGGGCTAGTGATGAATACACCTGGGCAGATTCTTTCATCTTCTACTACAAAGTCTGTCTGCCACCATAAAATGAACAGCTGAATAACTTGTATTTGATTATATAATTCCTCTCATTTCAGAAAAAAGGAGTAAAAAAAGGATTTTGCATATAAAAAGGATTAAAAGTTCATTGATTTTGATTCTACTATTGTTTGAAAAGAAAAATACCTGATCCTACCTCTTCACAGGCGGTCCTGAAATCCATGTGCTATCACACAGCAAGTGATATTTGTCTAAAATGAAGAGAAAGATTTCATTAGAATGAAAAAGATACTGCAAAACATAAAAGTTACCTGTCTCAGCTGAGCAACTGCACTTCTCTTTGTTAGGTCCAGTTATAGTCATTGCTTAAAAAGAGAAATGATCAAAGTTGCAACAGGATTAGGAAGTGTAAGGTGTTAGAAGTTGTTCCTGGTTCTTATAAAGTACACAACCCAATTTCATTGAATATAATCAAAGGAATGCTTATGTTCCCACAACCTCCTCCCTTCCACAGGGCACTCAGACTTACTTTTCTTATTGCAAGTGTAAATTTCTTTTTTTGTGTTTTGTTTTGTTTTGTTTGTTTATTTCTTTCTCAAAAGTAAGACTATACTGGAAAGTAACAGAAATTGAGACAATTAAGTGTTGCTCTTCAGAATACCACCTCTCTTCTAAAAGACTGTTGGTTTTTTTTCTATCCTAATTAAAAAACATGATGCATCAGTACCTTTTGTCTCACATTTTATTAACATGCATAATCTCTCCAAGGAAGCCAGTGTCATTTAACAGTGTGTCTACTTTGCAGAAATATTTATGAGCTGAAAAAACAAATGTTAGAAAAGTCAGGAGTAAGTGTGAGTGCTGGCAAAATGTCACACCAAATCCTGTGATTATTACTTTGCCTGGCCTTTACCTAAAGTGTATTCATCCCAATGCACACTTATGCATTCATTTATTTATGAAATAAAGCCACTGAAACAGGCTGTTATCAGAGGATAATAACAGCGTCCTGCTGCTGGTTCTGCAATAGAAATACTCATGCATCAGCCAATAACATTTCCAGGACACGCTTCCTGGGCAAATGTCGTGGTTTAACCCCAGCCAGCTACTAAGCACCACACAGCTGCTCACTCACTCCTCCCTACCCTGGTGGGATGGGGAGGAGAACCTGGTAAAAAGTAAAACTTGTGGGTTGTGATAAGAACAGTTCAGTAATTGAAATAAAATTAAATATAATAACAACAACAACAACAACAATAATAAAAGTAGTAATAATAATAGTAATGAAAATGAATATAAAACAAAGAGAGAGAAATCAAACCCAAGAAAAGACAAGTGATGCACAATGCAATTGCTCACCACCTGCTGACCAATGCCTGAGCAGCGATCTGCCCCTCCCGGCCAACTCCCCCCATTGTATACACTGAGCATGATGTTTTATGGTATGGAATATCCCTTTGGTAGTTCAGGTCAGCTGTCCTGGCTGTGCCTCTCCCAGCCTCTTGTGCACCTCCTCACTGGCAAAGCATGGGAAACTGAAAAGTCCTTGACTTAGGATAAGCACCACTTAGCACCAACTGTGTGTTATCAACATACTAGAAAGAAAATTAACTCTATCCCAGCCAAAACCAGGTGTCCACTTCCTGGGCAAAACAGTCATTTCATTCAATGGCTAGAGAAACAAAACCTGTAACAAAATACTGTCCATCAAGCATTTTATTCCTATTCTGTATTAAACACATGCTTACAATTATTTGTATAAATATAGTACTCAAAGCTCCAACACAAAATTTGCCCCATTAGCCTAAGTTTAAAGTAAAATTTAAAAACTATAGCTCACAAAGTTCAAAAATTTAAGTCCTAATAATAATAAACCCTCTTAATCTCTTAATTAAGTCTCTTCATTTGTTTTGCTGCCCTGGATGCAGTTTTATTAAACCCAACCACACGCACACATACGAGGTTAATGTTCTGTATTTACTGAGCTCTGCCTGGTTCACAGCCTGTACTCTAGACTAATTTCTAGCAGAGCTAGCCTAGGTTGGCTAGGTTACAATGCAGGAATTTAAAAGGGACCCATCATAATTCCTTCCTTATCAGCCTTTTGAGTGCACCAAGATTCAATAAGGAACTATCTTATCTGTAATTCTGCTCTCAAAGTGCCCATAAAAAACAAGGTCACTATTACAATTTTGACTTTTCTCTCTGGTGGGACAGTCATTGTGCAATGAAGTATGTTTCCTTGTAATTTTTATGAACTCTCTTTCCAGGTGCTGAGTAAGCTGAAATTGGAAAGAAGCTTTACTCACCTTAGCAAAGTATTCTGAGGACTTTTTAGCTTTCTGGAACTATAACCGTATTTATCTTTAAAATATAAACTGAAGTACTGCACAGTATTCTCCTTTCTTGGGCCCTGACTGTATCAGGTCAGTAATTCCTACTGCCATCAAAGTGTATTCATGTATGTTATCTTCTGCTTTATTAATAAAAGTTTTGCAAAGTTTGGGTTTGGGCAATTTTGGTTCCACAGTCAATGACAATTTCTCCTTGGTTCCTTTTTAGCTACATTTTTATCTAAATCCTATCTAATCTAGGCAATTTCCACAGTTGAGTATTACTCCATTTTCTTTTGTTGTTTTCAAGTATTATGCATTTATTTATCTATTTCAGAAATACTTGCATTACCATACAGAAGAACAGACAAGAACAACTAAGCTTCACAGCATCATAGCTGATTGTATATGCAACTCATGATCTAAAATAACTTCTAATTCTGCTCAGATAATAATTTAGCAATCTTAGAGGTATGAAGCTTCACATGAATACCAAGTTCTTTATTGAAAAACCCTTTAAAACTCTTTTTAACCACCCCCCCCTTTTTTAAACACTTTAAAAAAACCCTGACATTTTAATCATGACTGCCATTAACTCTAGTATGTTTAAAATTATTTCTGAAAGGTAGAAACCATAGTTCTCTGTCCTATGTCTTGAGGGCTGTCATGGCAAACAGAGCCCTCAGCCTTCAGGGAGAGAGTCCTCAAACTATAAACATTGCCTTCCACTACCTGTTGATAATTGATGAATCTACCTGCCAATCACCTTGGTGATACTTCCTTTTTTCCCCCTACATGCTAAAGTACAAATAAGTAAAATAAAATTTACAACAAATACTCTCCTGACATCCATGTCCTACTGAAATAACTTGTCTGGTTCCCACAGAGTATACTCTGGGAAAGCTGGTTAGAGGCAGTTTTTCATGATCTGTGACAAGAGCTTTTACTGTTAAAATATTGTTTAAAATGTAAACCTGGAACTACATAATTCTCAACACAAAATCATACTCAATGCAATGGGTGTATCTGTTTCTCAGGCATTCAACAACTCTGCTACTAATCTTTGCAATATAGCTGCCACTGCTTCTGTATCCCTCTATTTCCTACCGATTCTTATCTGCAGCTGCACACAGAGAATTTAAGACCATTATCAATGTTCTTTTTCTGACTACCAGCAATTTTACAACACTTGATATTTTAGAAATAGCACATAGAAGGTTTCATTACAAAGTGCAGTACCTCATAAATCAGCTCAGAAGTGGCATTGTTTCCAGCATTTACACCCCAAATAAACACTCTAGATGATCAAATTACTGGAATACATATCATGCATCATGCAGAAATTTTATGATCTTATGCTGGTAAAATGCCCCAATGATTAGTAATTGTCTCCTCCTGTAATACATGAAAAAAGCCAGAACATATGAAACCAAGTAATTTTAAAAACAAAACATTTGCAAAATGATGAACTGTGAAACCCACTGCTGACAGACATTCCTGATCAGCCTCTGGCTAACCTCTGCAGCCCCCTTATTTCCAAATCACAGCCACTTTCACCAGAGCACCTTTCTGTCTCTCCTAGGAGCTTCCTCCAGTCTCACCTAGACAGCTCAATGGTTACCAGCCCACAGTCCCCTTCCGCCCCAATATTTGATCTTTTTTTTTTCCCCTCCCCACCCTTAGGTTGCTTTGGGACAAACTGTGCTCCAGAAGGTGAGAAAGGAGCTGCCTGTGGATTTGAAGGGAGGAGGTGCAGAGGAAACCGCAACGGCATCAGGACAGAGTAGGGTGTGCAAGCACGGGGGGAGGCATGAGCAGCGTGCATTACTCAATGAGAACGAATGGCTCCAACAGCAGCGAGGCTTCCTCTGAAAGGGTTGGGAACCACTGCAATCAAAGATAGGTAAACAAGCAAGCTTTGAAAAGTTACTTTCCTTCCTTTCAACTTGATTTGCAATCTGCACTTCCTCCAAAACTGAATTACCAAACTTAGTTCATCTCTGCTGACAGATGTAAAGGAAGTAACATGACAGGCAGGTTGGGAACAGAATTTGACACCTCCTTGACAGAACAAGCAGTTATTCAATACTGAAGAAACATTTACCGAGCAGTATTATTAAGGCATCTGTGTTCTAAAGGGAAATCAATGGCTAAAACATAACGGTAAAGTTGAAGGCTATGGCAGCCCTCAGAGACGAAGCTTCATTTAGGATAATGCACTGAGCACTTGAGCTACGCTCTGATCTTCTTATAATAAATCAGGTCATATTCCAGTGGTATAATAGATGTAATTTCACAAAGTACTTCCATGACTGAATACTCCAGTATACTTAATAAAATAAGATACCAAACAAAAAGAAAATTTCATGTTCATGCAACAGTAGTAAGAGACACTTCGTGGGAATACCACAAGACAAATAAAATACTGTTGAAGCAGTAGTAGGAAACTTCATTCTCAAGGTTACTGATGCAAGGTAAGAATACAGTATTGTATGCACAAATAACAAGTTCATGGAGAAATGTATTATCAAATGCAATTTAATTTAGCATATGACATCACTGCAGCTTGTATACTTCTTACTTGCTGGAAATAAGCCACAAGAAATTCTTATTATCTGAGAACTGTCTAAATTGCTACCTGTGAAACAGACTAAAACCATGTTTCAAAGGCACAAATATCAGATCTGCAACTCATTGTGATAGTAGTTCACTACTAAACTTCATGTTTGCCTTTTCAAGTCCTTCTTCTGCCTCCATTCTTACCAACATCTTTTGTGCTCTACATTTTGGAGATGTCTGAAGGAAATCACATCTGTCATTTTTGTGTGTGTTACGAAATGAAACATGCACATTTGTAACTCTGCAGGGGCTTTTTTTTTTTTTTTAGCAATAATTTAAAGAAACCAAACCCATCTCTATCATAAATAGGGAAAGAAGGCTTAGAAATTATCCTTACATGTAGCATAGCTGGTCCTTTGTGCTTTAAGGGAAAGAAAAATATTTTTGGGAAAAAAGAGGCATACTTTAAGTGCAGATTCCATGAAGGCATATTAATTCCATACAGCTTGCCACTGGAAGAGTGGTCAGAGCTATTGAGACAGCACAGTAAATCAAAGGAGCAGCTTAGTAACCACAGATTAATAAAACACTATTCAGTTACTGTTTTCCAGCACATTTGAACTATATTTCATTTGAACACTGAGTTACTTATGCTCAGTTAACATAATGATTTTTAATAATTTATGATAGTAACATATTAGACTCATCTGGTGAAAAATTTCTCAATGAGTTGGGAACAGATAGTCTCTAGATCCAAACGCAGCTTCCTACTTCCCTCACACTGTTCAATACATGAAGGGGGATCTGCATATCCCTTGCACAGAATTACATAATTTATAACAAATAAGAAATTAAGTTGAAAGATGCTCATAAAGCTAGAGGGCCCTACGCTGCATGTCCTTCAATCTACCTGATAGTTCAAGGACTGAGATGAACTTTGAACTGAGCAAAGCTGTGCACTTCTTTGGCAGTGAGGAAAATGATCACCTGACAAAGCTTTTTAACAGAATGTGCAGCTCTTAGCAGACCTATGCTTCAAAAGAATTGAAGTTGGCAATTAGTAGCTAACAAGGTTTTTAATGTTTAATTCATTTTACCTTGGTTAAAACAAGAATGGTATTTACCTGCCAGTCATAATTTATTATTTTAGTTGCAAGCATTTGTAATCAGAAAGCTCAATTAAGGATTCACTGTATAAACATCAAGTTTTTCAAGAATCAGTGAGCCACAAGGCAATATTAAAGGAATGAACATATCTTGGACTCCCGTTTGTTTATCCAGTACTGTTTGCACTAACATCTAGTGCCCCCCAGAACAAACACCCACAAAATGACTTAACGAGTAACCCAGTCTGTTCTGGCTTGGCAAAAGCAAACCGATGGAAATGGCAAAATAAAAAAACCAATGCAACATGTAATCTTTCAGAGGGAAAAGCAGTATTACAGGAGAATCATCTGAAAATGGTGAGGTTGAATACCAATGGGCTGCTACTGCATGTCTTTATATGAAATGCTCTATGGCAAACTGGAACAGGAAAGTTTGGCTTTGGGTTAAAGCCTGGAACGTTGCTAGAAAAAAAAAATCTGTGTCTGATGTCCCGCTTTTCCAATGATATCTTTTGGTGATTCACTAGAAGTGTCTGAATATAATTATGTACTTAATTTCAAAGAGAGAGAATGCAGATGTCAGAGGCCAAGCAGGGACTAAATGTCTCCTTATTCTTAACTGCTCTGAAGGCTGCATGAATTGTTTCATGATTTAGACCATTTCTCAGTTTTGCCTAAATAACAGTGCCTTGTATCAAAGACGAACAGAAGTTCTCCTCTGACTATCTGGCACTGCAGTCTCATTTTTCTCGCCATTATCTCTCAACACAGAATTTCCTTATAAAAAAGATACTGGGATTTCTCTGCCAAGGCAATTGTTTCCCAGTCAAATATAAATTTCATGCTTCTGGTATTATGCCTAATGCTAATAGTTTGGAATGTGACTTCCCACATCATATTGTACCTTTTGATTTCACTTAAGTCAAAAAAACCAAAACAAAACAAAACAACAATGTACCAATCTCCTAAAGGAGGTAAGGAAATACAGTAATGGTTATAAACACTCAGGAGATTTTGATTTGGAAGGTTCTTGGGAATTGCTTGGATACTAAAGCAAGCTAAAGACAGGAATGCTTCCACTTCTTCAAATACTGAGCATGCTTTTTCAAATTAACAAGCAGGTAAGATAATACTTAATGACAAGGTCACAGTTTAATGTAAGTTTTCTCTTTAACCTCAGTTTAGGACATTTATTCAAAAGTTAGTATAATACAACACAAATTTAGTCCTGTGAGGTCCAGAGAAACTAGACTTCAGAATCATGTGGTAACAACTACATTTATATATATTTAAACAGTCATAAAGGTTTCTAAAATTTTCCTATGTGAGCAAAACAAGTTGGATTGATGCAAACTAAGATAAATGGATTCACAAATAGGGAAGAGCAAAAAATCAGTACGACCACAAATTGAAATAAGCGTACAAAATATTTTTGAGTTTTATATATCTAGAGACCAAGGTGGTAAAATATATTTAGTGAAATTGTTTGGGTTAAATATATTTCTTTAGGAACTGTTTTCTGTTTTCACAAAACTCAGTCACAAAATCCCCACTAATCCTAGCTCTGCCATTTCAGATTCAGACTAAAAAAACATGAATGCAAAACCAGCACATAATTTATATTTCCTCACTGATAACACAACTACCTCTCCATTTCTGTAGACAATTATAGCCCTATTGACTTTAAAAAATTGTTTAAAATTAAATACTGTCTAGACTCTAGCCTGCCATATTCTTTGGGCAGTATTTTGGATGTATGTATTACAGGATGTTTGTATAAAAGCATTTATGATTTTAGCAAAACATATGGGAAAAAACCAGTGGAATACATTGAATGGAATGGAATGGAATACAATGAATAAAACCAATGGAATTCTTAGAAGGTCTCATCCTTTCAGAAATTCTTTAAATGCCTGGATCCATTTGGCATAAAAGGACATTTTTACATGCTAATGATTACATGAGTGTGGACAGTGTAAGCCATTAATGATTTTCCCTTTAATTCCACAAAATGCAACAGTATTATAATGTCATTTGAAGGACAAAAAGTGTTTTAAGTCCTAAGTACAACAACATGGCATACCATTTTAAAAAAAGCTAATTTTATTCTAGTATGCTTTGACTTTCAGTAAATGGAAAGAGTATAATACCACATATTTGAGATTTTCAGATCCTGTACAAACAACTGATATATATATTTATATTTGTATATATGCACATATCAGATCCAAAATTAACTGCAGAAGGTCTTAATGGAAAAATAATCATTCACAGTGAAATTTGAAAAATCTGTATTTCCCACAGATGATACGTTGTAAAAATCCTGCTTAAAAGAAAATCAAAATAATAGTGTACAATGAATAATGAAAATTAAAACCAGATTAAATGAAGAAGGGGCATAATACCAGGCTTATTACAGAAAACGTCCATTGAATCAACTGAATACAAATATGGTTTACTTCCAGTTTACAAGTGTATAAACTAGCACATATTTCCATTTTGTTAATTGTCTGAAATGTTTCCCATATACCAAGGAAAACACAAACCAGAATTTCTCAACAGATATGACACCATTTCTGCTCATATGCTACATTGTGAATCACAAACTCTAGCATGTCTTAATAGAGCTTGAACTAACAAGATAAGCATAACTGAAAGAAATGACAAAATCTAATCTCAGAGAAATTCAGAAGTTTCATTAACCTGAATGAAAACAAAACGACAAGCAATTTTAAATTCTTCCAGGACCAAAGAAAAAAAACAAAACAAAACAAAACAAAACAGAAAAAAATCCAAGTTTCATTTGGAAATTCATAACGAAAACAATATTTGATTTTGACCTTTCCTCATTTTGATGGGATTGAAATTAGTTGAGTAAAGTCAAAACATTGTCATTCTATTTTATCATTTGTTTTTATCAAATGATTCATATTATTAAAAAGAATATTCCTGTTCTATACTCACAAAATCAAAACACTGTCTGTTATATTTTAAATTACCAGGATATATATCACAATGTAATAAATTTGTAATTGCTTTGAGATAGAGCAGTGTCAGTGTTTTAAGATGCTTTCCTGTTAGGTCCATCGGTGTGAATACAAGTCTTGTTCTGGATTTGTAGCAGAAGCTCCCAACCAGGTCAGATAGAATTGGATACTTTGTTGGGATGGGGTGTCAAATGCAGCAGTGAAAGACACTAGACTTTATGGTAACACAAATCACAACAGCCCAAAGAAAAAAAACTGGCACCATTTAACTTTCAGTGTTTGTTTTCATACTGATATTTGAATTGGAGCTTGCTTTCTACTTAGTAATTACCATCATCACTGGTTTTGCAACTGCTAGCCAGTTTTCTCACTGATAACTTGGAAATGGAATTGGGCTATCAGGAGTAAAAAGGTTTGGGGAATATGCCTGGAAGCTACCTAGGAAGGTGGGCAGAGAGGCAGCTTGAGAAGCTGTGAGATAACACTGAGTCAGTGCAAGCTGGCAGAACAGAAGAAACCAGGCATAATTATTTTCGTTAAATCAACACTCTTTGCTAGAGGCAGAAATTAAATGACTAAACTCTGGTACCTGAATCATCTAGGTGAAACACCAGGAACAAGACAAACTGGAGATTATAGAAGCGAGACTCCAGATTTCTTATTTGAAGTGGACTAAGGAATGTCTGTGTTGTACTGCAGCTTAGACAAACTGTGTTGTTTACTGTGTCAGGTCCCTGAATGTCACTGATTTTTCATAGGCTTTTTTCTTCTTCCTCACCTAAAGTATGAACTTACAGATTTTCCATAAATAACCAAGTTAATCACAAAAAATGCAAGGAATAATTTGAAAAATTGATTGATTTAAATTAATCTGATTAAGTGACCATTTGACAGCTTTAAACTGAAGTCTGAACTGCAACTCAGCTTCTGCTTCCAGGTCCTGTAATGGACAGTGACCTTTCCATCTAAGAAGATGTGACAACAAGCATGCACACACTTCCAGTGGTCACCATTAAAAACTGCATTTGTCATCTCTGGGACAGCATAGAAAGCCCCAAGCTTTATTGCAGTTGCTGCTACAGTGTTGCCTTATCTGCAAAGTCACTTATAAAGACTACCCTTAAACATTAATTTTCCTCAGCTTAAAATAAAAAAAAAAAAAAGGTAACCTATTTCAAATAGTTGCCAGTGAAGGAAGGCAGAATAATACTGTGCATGAACCAGGAAATTCTAGTCGTCAGAGATATCATGGGCATGGTTTGCACAGTCTTCACCACATTTCTCTTTTTTCAGAGCAGATACATCTATACAGAAGAATTCAGGACTTATGGAAAACAAACACCAATAACTGGGCTCAAAATTAATCAACATAATTAGATCTTCCACTTGAGATTTTATATGATTGCAGCGAAAGCCTCTTTAACTCCTCTTGAATACAGAAAGCAGGAATTTGTACCAATACTGTTATAATATCATCAAGTCAAGTTTATTTATTGTTAGACTGTTCCTGCAGTAGTATATTGTCAAAATGTATAAAAAGAGAACTTGAGATATGCAAAATATGCCACATAGGAAAACATAGCACTTTAAAGTACTGTAAAATTAAAATAAAGTTAAGTAGCCAGTGAGAAACACTTAGAGCTAATCAGAAAACATCCCTCTGAGAGCAGCACCCCTCACTGAAAATCTTTCTATATGGGACTGGATTGGACTGGGATGCTGAAATGGTCATCTCAGCCGTCCATACAGCCCTCTCCTGCAGGTTGTTAATCCTGCCATAGGTGTATAGCGTAAGTTGCAAAGAAACACCAACTACAGCCTGTTCCACTTCTAAAAACCATGGTCGATTCAGACACACACTGGCTAGTGGTAAAACATGCTGGTCCAGGAACATTGAGCTGCCACACAATGATACCTGGGCAGGGCAGATGTGAGTGGACAGCTATAAGTGCTGTCCCTATTTAATCAGTCACTTTGTGGGAATTACTCATTTTGGTTATCTCATTTTCTACCTAATTGACTACTGCTCCATTTAGATTTTATTCAATGTGTTCTTGAGCTCATTGAGAGCCAGGATGCCCCAAAGTGAAAGCTGTAAGAATTTTTCTTTGTAAAGTCTTGGACACACTCATGATGCAATCTGATTATAATAGGGGTGGGACTAATATCGGTAACTCCTTCTATGATTGTCTTTCACACTCCACTAAACACAGATAAGAGCCACTAAATGCAGATGAGAGAAGATGATGAAAATTTGAACTGTACAGTCAAGCAGACTGGAAGACGCTGAAGTCATGTTGAAAAAGTGTTACCAGGAATAGAATAAGAAGAATGTGGAAGGGAATCTGAAACTTGGTAGATAAGCAGAAAGGAGATAGGGTAGGCCAAACTGAGGAAGCTTTTGGGCCATCGGCAAGTTGAGGGATGAAGAAGAAGGAGACAACCTTCAGGAGAGTGAAAATTAAAGTCTGCAACCTCCATAGAGCACTTGCCTCCAGGGAAATGTACCCAAAAATCAGATCAAAATTCCATAGGCATGGTAATGTTACACCTGTTTTACTGTACAGAATACTAAAATTAAGCAACATCAGCAAATTTATTGTATATATCATTAAACTGTTAGCATGGACCCTCGTATGGGTTTAGCCCATGCCAGCTAGTACTCTCCAAAACAACAGGCTACATGATTCAGGAGTTAGTAAAAGGATCATTCTCAACAGGCAATTTTCCCACAGCCACCCTACTTCCGAGGATAAGGCAGTTAAATACCATGGATGTAGCCTGTCTTATGCAACTACTTTCAATGCCAGAAGCCAGTTTCACTGATAATGATAAATATAAAGTAGGAGCTTCATTGTTTGGAAACTCACAAGAAGTGGCAGAACATTACAGCTGGTACACTAGCTCAAATGACAGCTCTAAAGCTTCCAAGCCTATCCGTGAGAGTACCAGAAGATACCTCATTATGGGTTACTTTTTATGTGAACTTTTTTTTTAAAGTGGATTCCAGCAGAAAATTTATATTGTGATTGTGCAACTGAAACTGAGTCATAGTTTATACACGAAAATATGATGGCTTCAGTTTGCATAGCTATGCTTAATTCAAGTATTTTGTAACTTTTAACTTACTTGGAAGACTTAAAACATGAGTCTTAAAATCAAATGGGACTCAAGTTTAAAAAATTCCATTGATGTCTCCAAAACTCACAGGCATAGTACGTGTACATCTATATTGGTAGACTAAACAGTACCAAAGGACTTCTGCACTTCAGACACACTCACTGAAGCAAAGCAGGAGTTTTGCTCTTGCTTTTTACTTTCCAAGACTCTCAGTGAAGAGAGTAGGGGAGAGGACAGAGTTTACGTCACAATTTCTTTAGCCACTTTAAAATCTATTTCAGGGAATAGAAAGGTTACAGTTTAAAGACCATCCCCTCACCCTGTGGGGATATGGAACTAGAGGGAGGTATAGGGTTCTTTTTTAGTATACTGTTCCCCCAGGGTAATAGAAGTAGGAAAGAAAATTCTCCAAACTATCCACAAAGTGCATGTGTTAATTAATGTAACACAGTGCCAGTCTGAGAAGACTGATAAAAGAGGAAAAAGCATTAAAAGGGGAGAGAGAAACATGAGAGAAGAGGGAAGAGATTGTTGAGAAGAAGGGCAAGGGAAGAAAAAGATGTGAAGGAGGGCAAGATAGAAACATGTTTTTTAAAAAATCATTTGCATTTCCCCATTACATACTATTCTTCAAAACTGTTCTATAAAAGTCAGCTTGATCAAATCCATATGTGCTAAGATAATTTTTTTTTTTTCATCAATATCAACATTTTGTTGGGTTTTTCCCCCCCTCTACCTTCAGCAGACCTGGGAAACAAAAGATTAAACTTGGAGAAAGAGATGTAAATGTTAGGGATAAGCTGACTATAAGCAGTAATGTTTAGAAGAGAGGGTCAGAGATGCATTAAGAGATACTTTCCTTACATCTTCAGTCACATGGTTATCGTAACTGTGCTGTACGTTAAAATCTTTTCACAAGATTACTAGAACTATCAAAATTCATTGCTTGTGACATGCCTAATGAAAACAAATTACTTAAGTGCAGTTTTGGGTACCACCTGAATCACAATTGCTTAAAAGCATTCTTCATCAGTTTAGAAATACTCAAGTGAAAGAGAGAGATGTAAAGAGAACAAGTTGTGTACAGAAGTCCAGTGACACACTGAATTAAAGCCAATTAAGTCAATGTTAGCACAACACACTGATGCAGGAAATGAATACGGGTGTTGTGGGGCTCTACAGCATGTCTAAGGATCTGGTATTTGGCAAACCTGTCACAAAGGAATGATTAAGGCAGGAAGCTCAGCTAAATTAAGATCATGCAGCAGAACAAAATACATGACTATTTTTAGAAACTGTTGACGTCCACATAGCCCAGGGAAAACACTGGCCTCCTACTTTCAGTGTAAGTGACAGCGGTGCCATCAGGGTAAGCTACAAGGACATACTGAGAGTAAATGGCAGACAAGTTAAATCTGAGACATATACAGGACAATGTGAAATGATGGCTTAGCAGAACTTCTGTAAACTTAATGTCAAGGACTCGGCTGCTCAGAGTCCCCAAAATAAAAGGTTTTTCGCCAGTCAACAAACATGCCAAAAAGCAAGTTAGTCTAGGAAATCCTGGTATCAAGCAGCTTTATCTGAGCTTGAAACTATATAAGAAAAAACAATTTGTGAAGTATAAATACTGATATTGAGTGGGATTCCTTTGTGATGGTTCTAGCTTCAGAAGTGTTGTTCTAGACTTGTTATGTCTGTGATACTTGATCATATTTTAAAAGAATTCTTCACAACACATAACTGACTGAACCTGATTTAAAAAGAAGTGGAAACTGCTATGCTAAAGAAGATATTAGAGGGTGCTTCACTTTTTGGGAAATGCTTCTCCTTTGAAAATTGAGATTTCTTTTGTGAGCTGCTGATATTACCTCTCCTAGCAACAGCATAGCTTCCAGGTTCTTGTATTCCTTCATGGTTTTAACAGCCATCAGCCTATGTTTAAAAAAATGGTTCGCTCAATGAGAAATATTTAAGTTTCTTGCTGTTTAAACCATTCCAAAGCTTATGTTTCTTTTTTTCTGAGTATTGCATTCCTGCTGTAAAAATAGCAGCAGTTTTCAGGCAGCAGTTTTAACAATCATTAACAATCAACCTAGAAAATATTGTGAGAGTCCGGAAGTATTACTATGAGAATTTGTAACCTGCAGTTTGAACATGAGCATGATTTGGGAGAGATCGTAAGGACTGATAACTAGTAAATATCCACCAAGTTTTTCATTCACAGTTCTTCTGCATTCTTAGAATCAGGTGGTGGAAGAAACAGAAGATAGAGGACACATTTGTTAAAAACACAGGAAAAAAACTTTCATTACTGAATTGTATTTCTTTAGAGATGACATGTTAATAGTTCAAAAGATAAAAAAGAAATGTCCTTAGTGTATGCAGTCACATGGTCTTCTACTACCTCCTCTAACTTTTAAAGGAGACTGTCTTAGAGAAAACCAATTGACAAATAATCTGCTGCCATAACTGCAGTATAATGTTTGAGAAAACAATAGGCACTACCTTCTTGATCTGGGTACAGATAACTCAATAACTACAATTATTGCAAAACTGTGTTTTTTCCACTTTCAAAAACAAACCCCTTATAGTGTGGTAGGGTCATGAAACTGATCATGCCAGTTCTTGCAGGGACTGGGATCACTGTCTTCACAAAGTCTGAAACAGTCAAGTACCTGAGTTTTTCCTTTACAGTCCATCTTTAAGTTCAGCTTAAAAAAATTAAAGGGGGAAGGAAAGTAAACTCCAAACCAGTCTCACCTCAGTCTGAAGTTTTGAGCGAACTTCAGTTCTGCTCAGTATCCTCTAGTAAAAATACCAGAATAGCCTATAACTAACTAGCTTCTTTTTAAAGAGTAAACCTTGCAATCCCACCTTTCATCATCTGGGATCTAAAGTGTATGCTTCTTCTAACTTTCACTTCAACTGAGCTGGGTTTCTCCCTTACTGGATCATCCCTTTATTCCTACTGCACATGACATGTTATGGTGAGGTGAGGTCATACGAACACACAGGAACATCTCTTTCTGTACACCAGGGTTTATCAAAGGATATAGGCTATGGTTTGACAATCATTACATTCTACTACTAAAACCTTCTATTCAATAAACAAATACAACATTTATCAACTTTTCTTCTATTAATTGTTTTATATATAGAATCTGTTCTTACTCACTTGTGAACAGAGTAGTCCTGCTCCAGGCTTGAGAGTAGTGTTATGTATAAGATTTTTAAGAGGACCCTAGAGCAGCAGTGAACTCCTCAAAAATGGTTTAGATTTGCCAACCCAATCAACTTTTTTGTTCTCCTTCATGGGAACAGGGCAGCAACACAAAGTTTGCATCTTCAGACCTTCCCCAACAGAATACTGGAGTTAATTTGCTCTCTTAGGTTCCCAAATTACACTTAGCTAGACTGTATTGCTTGTTTTCAAAAGGGATGCAGACAATGTCTCTGGCCTGTTTTTGTGGGATCTTTCTATATGGCACAAATAATAATGTAAAAAATACTTCTCTAATAATAAAAATAATAGCATCAGTGTACACCTCACAGTGCCATGTTTGGTCAAAGAACTCAGTTGCCTATCCCATCATTGCAAAGTCTACATAACAGGCTAAAAAGAAGTCTTCTCCCAGACACAGTTCCAGCATCATGTGATTTTTCAGTCTTTTTCAGTGTATCTGACAACACTCAGCTGTCTTAGGATTTCCCCTCTGTCCCTGGACTAGTTGCCTGTAAATCTTCAAGATACTAACCTTGCCATAGACAATACAAAAATGCATTATGCCGTCAAGCTTATCGTATCACCTTCACTGCCTCTGCATACCTCCCACCACTCCATCTAGAAGCCTGTTCTGCTATGGCTTCTGATCAACTTCTTTCATTCCCTGGGGAAGCAGCTGTGGTGTCCCCCAGATGTGTTCACCTAACACCACTTCCACACAGCAGTATGCCAGGTAGGTCATGCTTGGGCAAAACCACAGTAGGAAAACAAAGAGCTTCTATTCCAAGATCTCCTTCCATGTAAAAAAGTTTGTGGTGCTTTTAATGGGGGCTTAGGATTCACATTCTAGAGAGTAAGAACATGGGGTAGTCATTCACAGACCACTTGGATTTTCAAAAGGTTTAATGGAAACATCAGGGCTTTTTTACTTTTTCATCAAAACCTGTAACCAACTGTTCCATTTGCCCCACAAATTTCAAGTCTCTTGTTCAGAAACTTAGAGACTGAAATAACCAGTAAAAGTGTAATCTATCTGTTCATTTAGATACTTTCATAGAAACTCTATGGTATAGGCCCATCCCTAGTTCTGTACTCCGGAGTTAAAAACCTCTCAGACTTGGAAGACTTACCAGGCCATGCCTGTAGCTTTTGCTTCCATTTTCTGATATTCATCATTGGGGACCTATAACTCTTTAACTACATAACTCTGCCATTAGGGGAAACAGGGGTAACAGTTTGTGCAATGCCTATTGTAAAACAAGCAGGAGTGAGCTGAACATATGGATCTTCCTCATATGTCTTTCCAGAGCTGTGGTCTTCCACTTCAAAATCTCCTTTCCACTGTAATTGACAACACAGGATGCATAACTCTGTCCCTTCTGCTGTTTAGCATATGGGTTCATATTCCAAAACTGCCTAATACATCATTATGGCTTTCAAAAAAGTGATCTATACTTTCAGAGTCAGGGATAATTCTATATTATTGATAGAATCACACTAGGATAGAGCTGTGATGAGATCAAAATAAGGTCTCAAAATCAATACTTAAAAGTTTGAAGATACAGTTATACAAATCAATACATCTTTATCTAACTATCACTTAGTATTTGCTGGAATATTTCAATGCTTCACAACATTATCTGAGGAAGTAGATAAAGAGACATTTTATTACATTCTGTTCACTTTTTAAGTCAAGGATTTAGCAAAGGGGTTTCTTCCTTTCTTTCTTCCCTTCCTTTTTTCTTTCTTTCTTTCTTCCTTTCTTTGCCAAGAAACAGCTTTGTGAAACTAGCACTTAGAAGTCCTCACGCTTGAAGTTAGAAACACATTTAAATATCTTGCTGAACTAAGCCTTCATATCTACTAAGACTGAAGTTGAATTTTCTTCTCCCTACACGTAAAAAAATTATGATGCTAAAATTATTTTGGGATTAGCTAACTTCCAGAAGTAATAAATTTAATAACTTGATGGAAATATATGAATTACAATTTTGATCATATAATAAAAAAAAAGTGTTACCAGTGCATGATATAAAGATATCAGATGACATCTTTGTAGAGGAAAAACAAATCCTTGTAACTTAAGGAATCTGAAATAGTCCACGTGAGCAATATCAAGTAAAATCCCTGACACACTATTATAGTAATTACTGGAAAGTCTCAGGGAGGGAACTTCCATATTTGCAAGGTTGCATGATACAATACATAGTCCATAAATATGGCACAAAGTACTTTAAAAGCAATATAAACTAGTCTAACTGCTTTAGCTGTCACTCAGTTGGTCCTGAACCACACTGATAAAAGAGAAATTATATTTCAAAATCTAACATTTAACAGCTTTAAAAGTGGTTATCTAGAAACTACATTTTATGCTTTCCTTTTTTTGTTGTTGTTTTTTTGTTGTTTGTTTGTTTTCTTCTTTTATCCTTTCTTTTAAGGGATATAGAACAACAACAAAATAAAGATTAATTCCAGGTCATGAGATACTTTACTAGCCTCTACTGTTGAGGGTGAGATCACTTGCAGTGATTGCAGTAATTTTCAGGCTTTGTAAAAGACCACATGCTTCAAAACTGTAATTCCTTTGGGCTTCAATGAAGTTAATCATGTGGCATATATTTTATGTCTCCTTTCCTTGAATTCCATTTTCAGCAAAGGCCATTTAAAAAAAAAAACAAGCAATAAGAACAACAAAAAATTCAAACATACTACTTTATTTGATTATTTTTTCATCCAATATATTTGGACTATGATGAAGCTGAAATTCTAATCTGTATAGTATGTGTGACTGAACTATGTTTTCTATATTAAGTTTGATCTTAAGTTCCTTGGGGAAGCAGTCATGAATTGCACTGATTTGCACAGAGCTAAGAATACTAAGAAGCTGACAAATAATAATAAATACATAAAATCTGCACTCACATATCCTTTTCACTTCTAATTATTTTGCTTGTGCCATCTTACCACCTCCACAACCTGCTGATATTATTCTAATTATTATTTTTAAATGTTTATGTCTCACTCCTTATCTTTTTACAAGTTATATTAGGACTTGGTTTCAGTTTCTGCTGGAGTTCCACCTGAACTCAAATTCCTACTATTTATGACTGAAAGTTATGTAAAAAAGCTGCATGTGGTGTATGATAAGGTTTAAAAGCATCCATTCTTAAATTACATTATTAGAAATAACATACAGTACACATATTCAAAAGCTTGGACTGAAAGAATTTGCTCTAATGCTCTAGCTTCAAGTCCTATAGTTTTCTCATTTCTAAATTCTGAAGATGAGGTATTACGTTTATCACCTTTTGGACAATTGTAGGTCATTTAATCTAATATACCCAAAGAGCTGCCTAAACATACTTTTTTTTTCTTCTCCCTTTTAATCTTCCAGATAAAAGAATCATCTCCCAATATCAGAAGGTAGTTCAAAACCAGAAAACAAAATGACACAAAAAGTATATAGCTGAGTGTGTCACATCCTAAAGAAAGAAAAAAACCCTAAGTATATTTAATTTATACACTTACAGAGTAATGCAACCTAAGTTTGACCAAATATAAGTGGGAAGAAGTTTGAAAACTGCCCTGTAAAATGCTGAAAAGTTATGTATCGGAAAAGGAAGAAAAACTGCAAGGTGTGATACATTGCAGTGTGCTGTGCAAAGTCATTAAAAGAACACATTTCTCAATATGCAGCTCATTTGATGGATGAACTCTGTCCAGGATGAAACCTATTGCTCACAGATACATTTTCTTTAATATGACAACATTGCTTAAATAAACGTGCAATCAGCTTATATTATCTCTCTTTGAATTCAGGCACTTTGCCAAATTCTTCATTTTCTACAACCTTTCTTTGAAAAGAATGCATAATAAACCTGGTAATGCTTAGCAGTTAACTGTCCTTCACCTATTACACTGACAAATGACATAGTAAGCTGATTGTGGTTTAAACAATGCAACAGGTTTGAGAAATTATTCTCATGCTTGTTAAGTCACGAATAAAGTGAGGCTTCCCCCTCCCTGCCCCATACTCTGTGCTCTGTAATCCCCTAGGTAGAAACCTTCAGAGATACTGTTCTAAAATATGGAACAAAGCATCTTAGAAACATGTGCTACTTCAAGATTAAAATTCAGAGGGCCATTAAATTAGAGCACTGACTAATACTCCTTCCTTTTTTCTCTACCACCTCTCCTTTCACATTTCACGAAACCATGTCAGGGCTAGTCCGCTGAAGCAGAATTAGAATTCCAGAGAGAAGATTTGAACTGCTGAAATGTTAAACATGTCAGTGTGTTACAGATCCACACTTCTGCTCTGCAGCAATAAGTAGTACAAGGTCTAGCTGCCTCTTCCTGATCCTCAGGTGAAAAGAATAATCGATGTCAGTCACATTGAGCAGGCACCTACTTACTGTGTCTTACCCTGGCAATCCAGGCTGAAATTAAGTGCTGCAAGACCATTCAGAGACTCTGAAACTGCCTCCTAAAGGTAGGTGTGATATACAAACTGAACAAAATATGTATAGCTCCTGTATATTAAAAGCATTTCACAAAAGCCAGTAAGAAACATCGCAGAGTTTTCTTAAGGATTCTTCTGATAATAAAGCTAATTATGGAAAGAAACTTAAGAGAAATGGTCAATATATACAGTTTAACATGGAAATTAATGTATTATTTAAAACATTTTTCCAGTTTCTGCTGTGGAGTTCAGTGAGTGAAGAGCTCTAATATCAGTTAATATGCTACAGAAGAATATCTTCCTTTTTCTGTCTGCTATTCCTTCACTAAATAAATTCCAAATCAATAAATAGAAACTCCTATCTGCATGTAACATTTAGCTTCAAAATCCAAATGCCAAAAGGCATGAAAAGCAGAGGTAGAAGTATCTCAGGACATAGTCGTACTGAATAACGTTAGAATAAGCAACACATTTTGATGCGTGTCAGAAACAGATAACGCAGATAACTTACTGTTCCTTTCAGTGTCCTAATGTTAACTCAGTCACCTAACCAAAAGCAAAAGGCCACCGGTTCTGCAACTGTCAGTCAAATAGCTCATTTAAGATTAACAACAATCTATTCACTTTCATCTGCTGTAGATAAAAGGGAATCAGTAGAGGAAATTAAACACAGCAGGATTTGGTTCAGGTTCAGTGCACCTTTTTATTAATGAAAATCCACTAATTCAGTTGGGTTTTAATAGTAAACTTGGGGTGAGAACATGGTCACAAACCACAAGCGTGGTGGCCCTCATTTGGCTCTCACTGTCCTGTAACTCCTCAACACACAAACACAGGATACCTGGCAATCCAGAGCTTAACGCCAAGTTGCGCACCACCCCAACAATCACTTACCTCCTTTCCACACACCCAAATTCATATAGAGGATGTTCCAAGTAAGGGGATGGAAGAAGGTATTTAAAGAGGGATGACAGAGGGCCACACCAATGCACAGGATGGGAGGACTGCTCATGTGTGCCACTGAGGCCATCCCTTTCATCTTGGCTGTGAAGGACACATTAACACTACCAAGCTGGTGCACAAAGAGCAAGCATGAGCCAGAAAGACTCAACAGATGGATCCATTTTATTTTGGGTCGTAGAACTCGAGAAGACCACATAACAATGTGCTTGTACACAGTCTTCTTACTGAATGAATTTTTCTTTATGCTGCCTGTCAGAAACTGTAAATGGTTAGCTACTCCTTCCTTACTCAATAAAAAAAAAAATAGTATTTAAATTGTATTTAGTAATTACATACTTTATGTACCTTTTCTTACTATGCTATACATCATACAGCTTGCTCAAAAAACATATTTTTAGTAGTTCTCCTTTTCATTGAGGGTATCATATATGCCATAAAATTTTAAATATTGCTGCAGCTGGAATTATGGCTACAATTATGGAGGATTGCTCAGTGCCTTCAGCAATAGCATAATATAAATGCTACATAATAATTCCATTTCCCCTCCAAATGTTCAGTCAGATTAATTTACACAAATAGATTGCCCTTTTCCTCACATGCCACAGAAACAGTCGCCCCAGAGTAAAAGATAAGATAATCACTCTTTAGACTCAGTGTTGTGCAACTGAATGGGGTGAGACTTCCTCATTGAAATGCAATGATTGTACAGCCAACTGTTGCACAAGTGACTGGATGAAAAGTTGTTTCTGTGAAAAAGTTGACTTCTATGACCGCTGTTAAAAAAACTTTGCATCAGCAACATGAAGAAAAATGTTTTCACAAATGAAAAGCTGCATGTGAGACAACTACAATAACACTGACCGATTTCACTGGGTAAGGGAAAATAATGACTGAGCACAGCAAAACCAAACCTCAGTGCTAATATTGTTTTATAAATACATGCTATATATTAAAGTTTAGTATAAAATACAGCATTCAGTATGAAGAATAATGTCACTCTGTCTTTATAGCAATGTAGATGGAAGCATGGCCTGTTTTAAACTTTTATATTGCAATGTCTAACACTAATTTTAAAAAGGACTGGGCAGGCATTTATTTTCATATATTCAAATCTTCGTAAGTAATAAGATTTACTCTGAATATGAAATGAATTAGATATATATTATACATTATAGGCTATTTAATGCTTCAGAAAAATGTTATTTTGGTAATGACCACATGTCATGATTTTCTGTCCATTTTATGAAATCAGATTAAGTTAAACAATGAAGAAAAAATCTATAGCAACGTATCAGATATCTAAGAGAAAACCCAGGTAACTTACAAGTGGTAACTGTTAATTACTTTGTCCTATATTTCATTTGTTCTCACATTTATCATTTTATGAATTCTGCACAAAACTACCAGTGTCGTCGTTTAAACCCAACTGGCAACAAAGCACCATGAAGCCACTTGCTCACTCCTCCTCCCTGGCCCTGGTGGGATGAGGAGAAAATATAAAGAAAAGCTCGTGGGTTGAGACAAGGACCAGGGAGGGATCACTCACCACTTATGGTCATGGGCAAAAGACAGGCTCAACTTGGGGAAGAAACAAAATCAATTTAATTTACTACAAATCAAATCAAAACAAGGATACTGAGACATAAACCCAAACCTTAGAACACCTTCCCCCACCCCTCCCTCCTTCCTGGCTCAACTCCACTCCCGGTTCTCTCCACACCCTCCCCCCACCAGCAGCGCAGGAGGATGGGGAATGGGGGTTGGGGTCAGCTCGCCACACCTTGTCTCTGACGCTCCTTCCTCCTCAGGGGCAGGACTCCTCACACTCTTCCCCTGCTCCAGCGTGGAGTCCCTCCAACGGGAGACCGTCCTTCACGAACTACTCCAGTGTAGGCTTTCCCATCAGTCACAGCCATCTTTGGGGGCATCCCCCTGCTTTGGCATGGGCTCCTCCCCGGGCTGCAGGTGGGCATCTGCTCCCCCGCTCCCCTCCATGGGCTGGGGGTGGACAGCCTGCCGTCTCACTATGGGCTGCAGGGGCATCCCCTTCTCTGGTGCACCTCCTCCTCCTCCTTCTTCACTGACCTCAGTGTCTGCAGAGGGGTTCCCCTCACATTCCAATCCTCTCCACTGCTGCAGGTTCCCCTTCTTAAATCTGTTCTCCCAGAGGCGCTACCACCGTCGCTGATGGGCTCGGCCTGGGCCAGCGGTGGGTTCAACTTAGAGCCAGGGAAGCTTCTAGCAGCTTCTCACAGAAGCCACCCCTGCAGCCCCTTCCCCGCTACCAAAACCCCACCACACAAACCCAAAACAACCAGAGCCCAAGGATATTTCACTATCACTAGTTATGCCTTATTTGTTCAGAGTTTTGCAGATGAAATTTTTCTCTGATGACCTCAGTGGAAATTTTGCCATTATCTTCAAAGACACTAAAGACTTCACATTTCTCGGCAGGTTATTCTTGGCTAACAAGAAGGTGTTGTGTCTCACTATGTTTTCACACACCCACTGGAACCTCTAAAGCTATAGTAACGGACAGAACTAAGGAATCACTCCCAAACCTCTGGTTCTTTAACAGACAGATTGGCATTTTACACAACGGTACAGTCATACTAAAGCCCCACATTTATACCAACAGTTGTAAGAACATGTTACAGGGACCGCTGTTGTAAGAAGTCTTCTGCCACTGCCCTTCACTGGGAAAGCAACATTCCACTACCCCCACAATCTACCTTCATACAAAGCGTATCACAGTAAATATAACTAATGTTTTCACTTATATAATTGACAGTAACAATGCTTCTTTTCATGGTAATTGAATGGGCATCTGTTACAACCCATCAAAAGAGCCTTGCTCGCCAAAATGCTTAAGCAGAAATAATAAGTTCTGATTTTCAAAAGAAAATGTCATTCATTATTACTCATGTAATGATAAAATATAACAATATTAAAACAAAATGCTTAAAAATTATCAATATTTTTTTAGATTAAATAGCCACAAATTAAGATCATGAAATGAAGAAACAGCACCTATGAACATATTATCCCATGTGAAGAAAAAACAATATTTTGCATTCTTATGGCCAGTAACGATGATTCAACTTCACTACAATGTTGTTTATAGGGTTTTATTTTAATTTATAATCTAATTTAATTTAATTTATAGGTTTTTATTTTAATTTATAATCTTATATGCTTCTCTTTGGAGACTGAATGATTTCTATTTATTTTTTAAATTCATGGAGCCTACTTCAGTCCCAAATTTACTACTGAACTAACCTCATTAAAAGGAGATCATCCCCATTATTTTAAATAAATGTGAATAGAAAAAATGTTCAAGTGACCTTTTTCAGCTATGTTTTATCAACTCTACTACAAAGTTCATCCTGGGACCAAAACAAGGGAAATCTCTCAGATGTGTATGAAACTATATTTATATGTTAATGTCAATAAAAAGAACAAATTCTTTCTACCTGTCTTTACATTCAGTTCTGAAGACCAAATAGTTATGTTAGTTCAAGCAAGCTTTGAATCAGCAAACAGTGCTTTAGTACTAACTCTCTTAATCCTTTGTGATATTTGCATCTTAGTTACTCTCTTTACTTCAGTAGTAAGTAAGCAATAAACTCATTAGCAGAGATGTGGCATAGGTCAGTCAGTCATAGAGGACAAAGAAATTGTTGTGGACATTGATAGAAAACATGCTAAAAGTCTTAAAGATAAAAGAGTAATTTTCTCAAATTCCATCAGTCATATCATCATTATCCCAGATTACATTCAGCCTATGAATATCACAGTCCAAAAGCACCAAAGCAGTACCTTTTCTTTTCACTTCTGGGCCATAATCTGCTTTTTCCAGTTGCATGAGGGCCTCTCCTGTTCACCATGTTTTCAAAGACTTTGTAAAGTCAGTACAGGCACTTTTACGACATGAGCTGCCCAATGTTTTGATTGCTAAAGGGCATACATTCTGGCCCTAGCCTCCTAAACAATCTCATGATCTCACTCTTATTTACAGAAAAGTTCTTGTTAGCTGGGACCATATTCTCTCCAAATCTACAAGAATAATGCTTCCATTTTTTTCTGAGTGGTATCCTTTTTGAATACTCCCTAAAGCTTTGTCTCATATTTTATTTTTCAGTAAGGAATGGACCCCCCACTCCTGGTGTGTTTTGTTTTTCAGGAAATTATTAGTGAAGGCACCATCAACCACATTTCCCACTTGCAAGTGAGATGGTTATTAAATTCCTTCTGACGTCTCCAGTGGGAACCTCTTTCTCCAAGTAATAAGGACAAGGTCATGGTTGAACCTCTAGAGTCTTTTTCTAAAATTCTCAGCATGGGAGCAATATCTAACATCTCTTCACATTGCAGTCCTGCAACCACTTCTGATGGAGAAAGCTTTTACCAGGGCAAAGCTCTAAAATATTGTAAACATGAAACCTTTATCAACTCTATTTTATTATATTTATCTTTTAGCAGGTATAAGAATAGTTAAGCAAGAGATATGCAATCCCAAAATGTAGAATGTCACTATTCACTGCATTCAAATGTTAGTAATATCAGCAGAATTCATCGAGGTTTTCCTCAATGAATAAAGAAACCAACATATAGTCTCAATATTTAACTTATTTCTTACTCAGAATTTAATTTCCTGTCAGCCTTTTGTTTTTGCAAAGTGCTTCAAACCTGATTCACATTATATAAAAGCAATTGACAAACTGGGCAGCAGCTTTTGATAGGTCTTATGAAATACCAGCATTAAGCTAGCATCAATCTGTGCTTTCATACAATTCCCTGTCATTTTTAAAGCTCTGAACTAAAAATTAAATGAAATTGTCCTCTTTTTTGTTTTGTTTTAGCTTTCCTACATGTTTCAGTTTTTGAACACAGCTGTCTGCCACTACATACAATACATATTTGTGTCATCAATACCAAGCAGAGGATAGTAATTCTGTAGTCTTTCTCAATACTACCTTTAGAACAGAACATACCATATACCATGTTATCCACTGTAATAAAAAATTACACAGCATAAGTATGAAGATAAGCAATCAACTTTTAAGATTGAGTTAGTCTTTAAATAAAGTATAGCAAAGGTTCTATTGTGATAATGCAACATGCTGAACTTCAATAATATCTCTACATCTTCTCTAATGTACTATCAAGGCAGTCCTTGCCTCGGGGAGCTAGAACACCCCACAGCACTGATCTCATATTTGGTAGGCTGCTGTGTTTGCATGGTGTCCCACCAAAATCAGTGGGGTATCAAATAGGAACAGCAATCTGGCAACGTGTAAGAAACTGCTAAATGAGTGCCTAAAAGACAGACATGAAAGACAAGATATTCTGCAAAAACTGAAAGAGAATGGAACTGACAACTTATATTTTTTTTTTCAGGATCAACTTTTAAAGGTTTGAGAGACCTGCTGAAAAAAAAATCCACAACTGAAGAAACATTATGAGTGTTACCTCGATTATATGTGCCCATTTTGGAATATACTTGGCATACAAAAGCAATCTAGGTTTTTTAATAAGTAGGAAATGTGAAATAGAGTGTATTTTTGCAGCTTAGCTTAGTGCTCTGGGCTTCTAAATTCCAAAACTCAGAGCAAAAAACACGGACTTGAAATCACAATTTTAATGATGGACTTTAACTTAACCTTACTGAAAATCTCATTGAGGTTGTATATTCCTCAATTATATAATTTGTCTTTGAGCAATATAAGCAGGATATATCAGAAAGAAGTTTGCCCTTACAGCAGAGTATATCTATCCATATGACAAAGCCTGCCAAAGAAATTAAAATGTAAGGTAAAACCAAAGGAAGGTGCATTTTATGTGTTGAAGTTACTGAGGGTGCACTCCCAGTCACACAATCATATCCATGATTAAACCATCCATTCACTGAAAGGAGAATAAATATTTCTTATTGTTTTATGTATCAATATCTCAGTAAATGGACAGTATCAACCACAATGGTGAACTGATCTAAAGAGATAATAGGAAAGGTCAAAAGTTGATGACACATCTCCATTACCTTACATCCTACCTTCAAAAGCACCTCAATGTATTTTCCACTTAGTAATTTGTAAGAACATATGAAGAATAGTTTGGCCAGATTAGTACACTAGTTTGGAGAACACAGACAATGTACTTTACAGAAAAACAGCTGTTCCTGCTGTGCTGTACCAAACTGTTGTGTTGGGTTTTTTTGTTTTTGGTTTTTTTTTTTTTCCTTTGGCGTTGTAATCTTTAGAACTCTGCAATATCTGAAATATCATTGACACTAATGTTAGTTACTATGTATGGATCCTCTTTACTGCAGAGTATGAAATGCAATTCTAATGTTCCTTACACAAGTTACTAGTAAAGTTTCAATTTTAATTTCAGAAACAGAAGGCTCTGTCAGCAGCTGAAATAAGGTTTCCCTAACTTACATTGCCAATGGAGGACGGCTTGAGATAACTACCATAAAGCAGCATTTATTCCATCCAAGAACTACAAAAGCCTCCTGTGATCTACTGTTTATAGTTTTGGACACAATACATCAAAAAACCAAACATGGAGCAGATGGAGACAGTTCAGAGGACAGCAATAAGAATGATCGCACATCCAAAAAATAGGGCCTATAAAGACAGACTGTGAGAATTTAAGTCATTATAGCCCAGAATAGAGAAGTCTGAGAGAAGGCAACAGATGCAGCCATATACTTTTATATATTACACACATAAATATATATGCACATATATGCACATATAAAAAAACCAGAGAGAATGGAAACAGACTGCTGTCCATATTTAATGTGCATAGGACAAGAAGTAATGGGATTAATTCACAGTGAGGAAGATTTAGGTTACACACCAAGAAGAATTTTCCAGTAGTAGAAACCCTTAAGCAGTTCACAGAAATCAACTGCCTAAGGAAGCTGTAAACTTCCGTCACTTGAGGTGTTTTGTTCTTCTTTTTCTAAGAACTAATTAAATAAAACTATTCCAGGAATAGTTCAAATACAGCTGTTCTCATGCTCTAGGGAAGGGCTGGACAGGATGATCATCTCTCAAAGTTCATTCCAACCTTCTTTTCTCGAATATTACCATTTTAAAAATCTAATTTTCAGGTAAATTAAATTTCAACTTATATGGTTTTTATGTGCAGCAACAAAAAACAAATCTAGCATTACGTTCCCTAAAAATATGACTATGCAATATATTCATTACATGTCAAATATTAATGCACTCTGTATACAGGCTGTGCATAGAAATTTAAAGTTTTTACTTTCTTTTAAAGCAGCACCACATAAAAAAAAATCAGTCATGTTCCCAGGTGTTGCTTTTATACAGAAAATTAAAAAGAAAAATGAACTAGGGAGTTACAGAGCATTTTGAAAAGCAATTTGAAAATATTTATACTCTGTTCATTAAAGCTGCCAAAACTGGGTGCAGCACATATACCAACTTCAGAACAGTTTCATTCACTATAAGCAAATAGGAATGTGTGAAAATGACAAAACCAGGCTTTACTTTAATTTCTAGTCAGGTGATTTGCTGTCATTTATTTTTGCTATTTATTAGTACAGATGTTATAGACAGTATTTAATGTTCACAGTAACAATCTCTTTAAAGAAAACATAAAATTTTTCATATTGAACATCAGACATTCAGTATGTGCTTTGTGTTTCTTTTTGGTGGGGATCTGATAGCTTTGTTGATTTTTTGTTCCACTTGTGTCCATTTTATGTCCATTGTTCTGACAAAGAACAGGAAAGTGCAGAACAGTGATGAGTGACTGTTATGTACAATTTATAAATGGTGATGATTACATTTCTGTTGCTTCATTCATATAAATAAGGTGAGATACCTACAAAAAGCAAAGTCTTAAGTGCATTTGTAACGTGCTGCTCATCTTGTAGGAAATACTTTTTAATTATTTTTGCAGTGATAAACCATTTTATTAAACCCCTGCCTCTTGTCTTTTGCTTAAGTGGCATTATAAAATGTACATTTAGCAAAATCCTTACTTTTCATAAAATTGGCAGATTTCCATCAAAAACTCAGTGCCATGATTCAGATGTGCAAGGGTACTCAAGTACAAGCAGTTTGCTAGCTGCAAGATGTAAATGTTATCTAGAAGAGTAAAATTCACCCTTGAAACAGGATTTTCATGGGGCATAGACTTCGTGCTGGCAGATTGTATCAGTCCTGAACTCCAGCAGAAGTAATTCTTACTGTGATTCAGAAAAAATTCCATTACTGGAGCTGCAGAAGTTTTGCTGGGGAGCTGGAAATCATTCACTGGTAAAAAAAGCACTGAAGGGAAAATGTGTACTATGTCAGAAAAAAATTGCTTCATGAGACATTCCAAATGTACAAATTATTTGTTTCATCACCAGTGTTTCATTAGTGATGATGATACAGCAGATTTTTGGTTTGATATATATAGGAAACTCAATTCACATTCACTGTCATAAATTTCTCTAATTTACTGATTTAGACAGAAAGTTCCCATAGCCTCAAAAAGACAGAAGTGCTCAAAGGGAAAGTAAATCAAAACCATAAAATTATGAATCTGGTATCTCTAATTATAATCTCCCCTGAAAACATTTAACCTTCAAAAACAGCACGCCTGGATTATTTCCAGTCATGATCTTTTCTTGGAAAATTGCATCTATAGAAAAAGTTCATGAAAAATAACACATTTACTCCATTAAAAAGTAACCTTTTTTTTTTTTTTAAATGAATGGCAGAAGTCCAGTAAGGAAAAGTCTATAATCATTGGCCAAATAATTACAAGTACATTAAATCTTATACTCTGAAGACAACATTTTAATTCAGAAAACTGGAGTGCAGAAATCCACTGATGATTTAAGCATCAATAACACACTTTTTTTAAGAATATGCATCAAGCGAAGCACTGTAATATTTTTGGCTTATATGATGGATGGAGTACTTCAAAGCTATAGCAGCCTTTCAGTACCTAAAGGGGGCCTACAAGAAAACTGGAAAGGGACTTTTTACAAGGGTGTGTAGTGATAGGACAAGGGGTAATGGCTTTAAACTGACAGAGGGGAGATTTAGATTAGATGCAAGGAAGAAATTCTTTACTGTGAGGGTGGTGAGGCACTGGGACAGGTTGCCCAGAGAGGCTGTGGATGCCCCATCCCTGGAAGTGTTCCAGGCCAGGTTGGACGGAGCTTTGAGCAACCTGGTCTAGTGGAAGGTGTCCCTGCCTGTGGCAGGGGCAGTTGGACTAGATGATATTTAAGGTCCCTTCCAATCCAAACCATTTTATGATTCTATAAGGTCTACAACTCTCTGGAATCTGATCTCTTCATGAAGCAAATCTCAAGATAAGAAAGAAAAAATTACACCTGGCAATTAACAAGCCTGAAAAGACAGGACCCATGGTGCAGAAGTTTAAAAGACAATGCAGCATAATGTGTGGTTCCATCTGTACCTTTACTTACAAATTAGTCCCAGTTCTCATATGCCATGTCCAAAGTTCACTTCTTCTGTCATTTACAAAAATGTAAATCTTTTGTAACCAGGACCAAAATTTGATATCATTTTTTGCACATTTCAGATAAAGATAATTTCTACTTATTCTCCTACCCCCATAAAAAAGCAATACAGTAAACATCCACCTAACAATATCTATAGTTCCGATAAAGATCTAGTTTGCTTTCAGTTCACACCTATTAGGGGGAAAAAAAAAAAAAAAAAGTTACAATTTCCTGTTTGTTCCCTATGACAAAATAGACTGCAAACCAGAAATAAATTATTTTATTGAAGAGACAATTACTGGAGATGGTATATAGTTACCTAAGCAGTTTTGGTTGACTTTGGAGGACAAGTCTTATGAGGAGCAGCTGATGGAGCTGGGGCTGTTTAGTCTGGAGAAGAGGAGGCTGAGGGAGGACCTCATAACTCTCTACAACTACCTGAAGGGGGGTTGTAGTGAGGTGAGTGCTGGTCTCTTCTGTCGGGTGGCTGGAGCCAGGACAAGAGGAAATGGCCTCAAGTTGCAGCAGGTTTAGGTTGGATATTAGGAAAAATTTCTTTACGGAGAGGGTTGTCAGACATTGGAACAGGCTGCCCAGGCAAGTGGTTGAGTCACCATCCCTGGAGGTATTCAAAATGCACATAGACCAGGCACTTCAGGATGTGGTTTAGTGGGCATGGTTGATGGTTGGACTCAATGATCTTGAAGGTCTTTTCCAACCTAAACGATTCTATGATTCTATGGTGAGCAGGGAAGGCACCCCATCTCCTGACATTAACCCTCTGTGTTTCACCTCTTTGTTTTCCAAAGCACAAGAACAGTGATGCAGTCTCTGTATCTCAACCCAGAGACAGACAGCAGACAGTACAGCCAGGTCACTTGCTGTTTATAAATAACCAGGTATCATCAGGCATAAAACTTCTCAGGGACTTTGGGCTCATGACGCAAACCTTTGCCAGGCCATTGATGTGAGCATGATGGGGTGTGAAGCCCTCATAAATAAATGTTAAGCAGTGATTAGCAAATTCCTCACCCTTATTTGTGTATGCACAGAACATATTTTTCCTGTGTAGGAGAGTGCTGCAGTCATCCTTAAACCTATTTGGTTTTGGTTTCTTTATTCCAAACAGTTTCCAGGGTGGGATTGATGCCCAACAGTGCTCATCTGCAGGAGCGTGGGGCTGCTTCTTCTGCAGCCTGCTCCAAACACAACTCACAGCTCAGGCCTGCAGTACAGCAAGGATAGGCTGTGCTGGGAATGAGGGAAGCAAGAATCCATGTTCTGATGATCAGCGGAAAGCTAAGGGAGCTACAATACTCTGTTCAGCAAGGAAATAAGGTGAGAACATATGTGGACAATCTGGCCCTGTGGTATGAATACTTCCATGTTTGCTTGATACACATTTAGCATTCAGCTAAGGTCTCTTGGCTTCTAAGCTGAAACCCCCAGCTTGTGTCCAGATGGGCTGATGATGAGCAAACATAGGACAATGTGGTCCTGTTCATGTAAGCAAGATGTCTCAGACTATTTCTCCTTGCACTGGTTTGCCTCTCCCTGCTCCATCCTTCACTTCAGGGCAATTACGCCTGAAATTAGATTGCAACCTTGCAGGAGGAAGGCCAGTTTAGGGGAATGAGGACATGCAGGATCTTGTTTAGTAATTACATTTAGCAGGTAAAAAATGTTGCTCTAAAGTAAGCCTCTTTTGCAGGAGATAAATGTTGTTATTATTATTAATAACAATTTAGACAGTGCAGTTACCATTTAATAATATAATTGTGCCCTTTGATGGAACCTTTTATCCAGGGATCTCAAAGGGCTAGTGGTAATGAAGTTGTTGCTGAACTCCAGGGACAGATGTAGAAACTAAGGCACAGGAAGATACTTAGTTTATCCTGTTAGGTAGAGTAGGAGAGCCTGTAGCAGGCAGATAATAGCCCTTTTGCCTCTGCACCCTCTGCCTTCAGCCACAGGTTGGAGATCAGCAACCCTGCAGACTGTAAGTTAGAGGAAAGGCTTCACTCTGTACTCCTCAGTGTTTGGGCTTCCAGATACACACAGGATGTTGAATCATGCTCTTTTCTTATCAAGGAGGTTATAAAGGATTTCTGTGCCATAGATATGCCTTGAGAGGTGCAGCCACAGGTTTAGACATGCAAGAAAATAAAACATTAACCTGAGTCTCCTTTACAGGTAACTGTTTCTTATTTATTGCACTATCACTGCTGCTCATTAAAATCACTCCCTGAAGCACCTGCGAAGGAAAGAAGGCACTCCTTCTCCCAGGGTAACCCTACCCCTTCAGCTTACCCCTGGGGAGTGCTGAATGTCTGCTTCATAAATTGCTTTAAGTCTAGATGATAACTAGCGTGTGTGATAAACAGCCATACGTCAGCATGGTCATTCTCTGCATGGAAGAGATTGGGAAGGGAGTTAGCAAACAGTCCAAATGGATATTGAATCAGATTTTTTTCCTGAACCACTAAAGAGGTCTATTTCAGGTCAAAGCTGGGGTCACGGACAAGCCAGCCGAAATCAAGTTCCTGATGCAAAATCCCTTCTTTCAGGGCACTGTCACCTCAGTTTCCCCTTCCTTTATGCACCATGGAGATACAGCCACCTTCCAGATGGGGAATGAAAAGCAGCAGAAGCCAGAGAAATCTGCCTTCTGAAGATACTCAGCTTTTCAGGTTTGCTTCTACCTCATTCCCCACTCTTCACAAGTTGCCTCTGCACAAGACTAATCAAGAGGAATTTCATCCTCCTGCAGAGGATATTTTTCAAGTGACCTCATGAAAAGCTATTGCTGTGCCAAAATAAACAAAAAATTCTGCTAATCAGTATCACTACAGAGATCTAGAGTGAACCGGCCTTTTTTGTTATTACTTTTCTCTCTTTGCCCTTTCTCAACCCCTCTCTAAGGCCAGCAAAGCAGTTGCCTTCCTCAAAGTGTTTGGGTCACTATGAATTATGAGTGAACTCAGTGTGAGCTGCACTCTCTGGGGCTGATGGCAGGGCTCTCTAAGGAGGCAGAGGGCACACTACTTGCCCAGACACTTATGTTTTGTGGTCAGTTTTTATAGCATCCCTGAATATTAAGCTGATGATGGCTTTCTTACTTGCTGGGGCTGACACTCATGCTGCTAGTATCCTCATCCTGGGTTTTCTCACAACACCAAATATAGACATCACCTTAATGTTTTACTGGGGTGTTACCTGTAGTCTTTGTCCAGCAAGTGTCATCTGCAGCCTCTAGGAGAGAAGTACCTTGAGGGATTTTTGTTGCCTTTTGTGGAGAGGATGGGGCAGCATCACTAGAAAGCAATGGGAAAAATACAGCAATGAGTCCTGGTAATTCTCAGGTATTCCCTGTGGGTTCTCCTGGATGTGAATGGGAGGCGTGCGGTGTGAACACGGTTACTGAAAAACTGTATTTCTGCTTCCCTCCAAACTGCTGAGCCAGCAGAAAAAGCAAGAAGAAGGAGGCAGAGATAGGCCACAAGGTTGAAGAAGACTGACTAGCTCTCCCAGTCATTGATGGATAGGTTGACTGAACTGGGACTGGAAAAAAGACACTTCAACCTTGTATCCTGCATCGGATAATTGCCAACGATGGATGCACAGGGAAGAGTATACATGGCAATACCCTGAATGTCCCGCCATCCACTGCCTATTTGCAGCTCAGGAACTTCCTGATCCGGTTTGGTTCCTATATGTTTAATAACGATGAACAACCTCTTCTTCTTCCAGGAACGTATCCAAATGGCCGTGAGCACTCTTCTATGGAATAGGACTGGGGAAGGAATCTGTAATGGTTTGGGTAGAGGTAGGATCTTTACAGGCTAAAGCTTCCTGTTCCTAAGGACCTCTGGGAAGGGAGAAAATATTAGCTCTCAGGAATGGGTTCTTGACAGGTGGAGGGTGGCAGTGCTATTAAAGGGAGGCAATCTGCCAAGTCTCATCCTTCAGAGATGGGATAGATGGCAAAGAGATAAATACATAAACTACAGCAGAGTGTCAATCTGTTCTTACAAAAGCCTGTCCTTCCTTCCGTTGCTCCCCTTCATAAAAAACAGGGTGGAGAAAGAAAATAATAACGTTCTGAGACTTAGTGTTGTGGGCACTGACCAGAAATCAGAGGACAGTTTGTTCACGTCTGGCAGACTATGAAGATGTTTATTATCAGGCTTATCTGAACTTCACAGCAACCAACTGAAGCAGTCTGCATGAGGGACTTCAGCAAGCCCAGTGCTTTCCTACTTCTTTGTGTTCTGGAATTGCTTGCAGTATCCTAAATATTTATTTACTGTGTTTATACTATTTATAATTTATATATATATATAAAATATATATTTTTTTATATATATTCATTGTTTTGATATGAAACTATTTGATATCTTCTCTTTGAATGCTGACCAGAAGTAATAAACAGTTAGTTACCAAGTTTTACATGTACTAGCCTGAAGGTTTAACTTTGCAAATTCTTCCCCAAATGTTCAGGAGACATGTATTTTCAGGCTCTGGCAAAGGGTTTCTGTTAAGTTCAGAAAGAAATGGAGTATTGCAGCCCCAGCATTACTTTCCATCTATCACAGGCAAACTTTAGCCAGTTTTGAAGTAGACGGTGGATTTTCACTTGCACTGTATTCCCCACAGCCTCTACATGAAACCCCTAACACTGTTGGTAGCCCATGTTCAGTATGTCAGCTTTGTCCTCGGAGAATGATTTTCAGAAAGGAACAAACAAGAAAATAAAACCAGGCAATAATTTGGCATGTTCCTACATTTGCTGCAATGACTTTCTGCTTTGAAACTGCCTCTGGGGCCGATGCTGTTCCACTTACTGCCATCACACAACACTTGCATATCTTCGGTTTCACAACAGTCAGCAGGTGCAGTGATATAGGGTGCACTATGCTGTCAGCAAATCCATTTAAATGAAGAGTTAGTCCTGGAGTTAAAACTAATTAAAAAAACCCCCAAACCCAGAACAACCCACCACCACCACCAACAGTGGGAAGGAATTTCTATGGATTGTTTTGCTTCCTTTGAGCCAAATTGTGCTCAACACACTTAAGACACAGCCCTATTATATTCCTGCTTACCACCCTCCTTGGGTAATCACTTAGTGTAGCAGCTTTCTTCATTTCCCTGACAGCTCTTTCACACTATGGTGAAGGGGCCTTCAGGTGCTTGCAGGGCTGTGCTACTGTAATAAGACCATAATAAAAAGGTGGTACCTTTTTATTGGTGAAACTACCTTTTAGTGGTGAAAAGGATGATAGAGGAAACTTGGCCTGGTGGAAACCACCTGTGAAAAGAAGCTGCTGACAGAGTATATGGGATTGAGCCCTGCAAGATGCCAAAGGTGGGCAAGACTAACGCCATCCCATCTCAGGATGAGATCTGAGAGGATTGCTTATTTGTATACTTCTGAAAAAAAATAGAAATAAAGAAGCAGTCCCTGATTGCAGCCGCCTGCTACACATAGGGTCTTCCAGAGTCCTTTCAGAACTGTGGTGAGCCCTGGGATGGCTAGGGCTGTTGTTTCCAGCTTTGGAACAGTGTTAATCAGTTGTTCTTTCTGGATATTGATTCCTTAAAACCTCCCAAAGCTGCTAAGGAATATTTTTTCCCCTGGGAATAGTGACATTTGCTTCCAGCTTGCAAAAAGTAACAGCGCTGTCACAAGTCTCTTTAGAAAGCAAAAACCAGTGAGTCCCAGGGATGTTTCCTAGTGGCTTCGCGGAGGACAGATTTTTATTTTTTTTTTCCCAAGACAGGCACAAATGTCGCCAAAGAACTGGGGAAGAACAGAAACTCAGATGCTGGGTCCTGGCTGCCCAAGCCAGGGACACAGGGGCTGGAGGGGGAGGCATAGAGGAAGGGCAGCATGGCTGGCTGTGGGGTGACCCTGTGATCCCAGTTCTGCGAGGATGGAGGGGGAGCCAGGAGAGGTCTGCGCCAGGAGAGTTCTGCTTCAGCAGAGACCATTTTTTTTCTGCTTTGCCTGGGTGTAACTGAATGACCTTCGTCTGCTTGGCTCCCTCAGTTGGTAGGGGCTCTCGGATCTGGGTTTTCCTGGAGAATAACAAAGTATAAGAGCAGTGAGGCTTCCCAAGAGAAACAGAGCTGGGACAAATAAATAAATAAAAGGAGGTTTATGTACATGTGAGGGAAATAGATTTTGTTTCTAAGAAGGGACCTTTAAAACCTTGATGATTTAATACAGTTAATTGCATAACAATGTCAATCAAGGTAACAGACTTTCTCCTGGTTTCCACAAGCTTGGAAGTGCTTTTTTAGTGGAGAATCTCTTCCAGAACACCTTGAACTTTCTCTCAGACAGGTGTCAAGGACACAGACATGGGGCTGAAGAGCCTCTGAGTGCTCAAACAGTGACTACAGGTCCCTGACACACACATTTTACTCTTTACAGCTTCATGTTTAGTGTTCTCTGGGATTTACCATACACATTAGGTGAAAAGCCATACTTCAGATTGTACATAACCTGTCTTACTTGGGTAAAGTCCTCGCAATCATCAATTCTTAACAAGATGCAAAACTTCTTGTTTTCCTTCTGTTTCTATATGACATCACTGTGAACATTAAGTTGAATAGCTGGGAAATAGGTATGTGTGGACTGCTTTATCACATTGTGTCTCCCTTTGTAATACTTTTATTTTTCTTCTTTTCCTTTGCTTGACTGCTTTGAATTCTCTTTACTTTGGTCCTTATCCTTAGAGATACATGATGTGTAGTTTTGTTCAGTGGATCAGCTAGGGTGACAGCCCTCAGGACCAAGTGATAGTACCCTCGTTGGACTGGATGCACCACTGTGCTATATGCTGCCTTTGCTGCCAAGTGACACCATCTTGCTGAAGTGCTAATAAGGAAGCCCATCATGCTAGAACTTGGAGATCCATGGGACAGTGACCCCAGCACAACAACTCTGGCTTTTCTCTTAACTGATGAAGGGCTGTGCAGTATGAAAGGCACAGCTTGTTTTTCAACTTGGCCTATTGATGTCGACCTTTATGTCTCGACAAGAAATACTGTTCAGGACACCAAGACAATGTCTACAGCCCTCCTATGGTGTTTTGGAGTTCTAGGGCTTTTTAGCAATTCTAGTAGCAAAACCATCACTAACCTGTTATCCTTTATTCTTCCCATAGCTGTTGTTTTCCTTTTATCTTTCCTCCTGTAGCTTTGCCCTTTCCTTTCTATGTAAATAATCTTACAGTACTAAGGACAATGATACCCACTGTTTCATGCTAATGATCTGTATAAAGGGAATGATAGCTACTGAAGACATGTGGGCCAAACGAAGCTCTCAAAACCTATCTGTGAGAATTAATGATCCTGTAGATTCTCATATCCCAAGGTAAAGAAGGGCTCTTCTCTGGGGTGCTTTCTAATTGATTATTTCCTATTTCTGTCACTAGTAGAGGCACCAAATATGTTGTAACAAATTGAAGCAGGGCTGTCGTGGTGCTGGCAAGAGGAACTGGATAGAAAAATTACTGTGTATGTGAATTTGCTCTTGGCTCAAGCCCTGTTCAGCAAAGAACTGATGCATGTGTGTATTCCTCTTCCTTCTCTGCAATGCCAGCTGGAGGCAAGCTATTGTGTAATGGAGTGTTACGTGCTGCATAAAAAGAAATCAGCCCTGAAATGGATAAACTTAGCTTACCTGGTTCTGCATCTGTGAAGCTAATGAGATGATAACTTCCTGGTTCATGGAGATGTCAGGGAGGTAGGGGACCATGGGCTTCAAATGGCTGTGAATATGCGTCATGGCCTATGGAAAGATTTGGTGGTATCTGAGTGTCAGGATGCAGATTCCAGTTCTCACTGCAGTATGTTAGCATTTCCTGCAGTATTTTAGCATTTCCTGGATGGCCAGAAGACTGGACAAGATTTGTTTCCTGGTGAATTAAGACAACTGGTTTTTTGGTCCTTAGTTCTCAATCTGTATAAGTAGGGTAACCATCTTGCAATCTTTGGTCAATCACATATGTATGATTATGAGTAAGTGTGTGCATGTGATATGTTTTATTAACAGACCAAAGTCTGGCAGGTTTTTATTTCTAATGGAGATGAGACTTCTGGGGTCAGATGTACCAAATATGAAACCTTGAACTCTCACAAATGAGTTCAGATACTAATTTTTTCCTGTACCTAGCTAATTGAAGGCTCTTGCTAGACAGGCTCCATTTATTACAATGACTGCAATTAAGGTGGTGTAATGTTCCCAGCTGTGTGCTCATAATCCAGCTTTTATAAAACTAGGATAATGAGCTCAGCAGTGGATTTTCAATACTGTTAAAAGGTTGTGAAAGAGTTGCAGAAATGAAGGTGATAAAATGACACACACTCTTATGCACTCCGAGGCTTACTCTTGTCCCTTTGAATTGATCGTGACTCAGGCCCTTAATGGACCACATACATTTTGGCTGCAAAGATGTTATTCTTTCAGCACACTTGCATATAAGTTTGTGGAAAGCCATTTACTTCAACAAGCACCACCAGAGGAGAAGCTTTAGTGTCTGGTGGGACAATCAAACTGAAGCCAACGGGGTCTCAACCTGATTCTGAGATCTCTTTGGGGGTGTGTGAGTTAGTAGATAATGCATGTTATCTAATGCAAAGCTAGGAGCCCTAACATGTGCATTCCCACAGATGATGGGCAAATTCTTCAACTGTGTCAATTCAGCATAGTGTCACTGATACTGATTACATTATCCAAAATTTCAGTCTTACATTTTGTTTGTTGCAAAAAATATGAGGGACCGTTTTATCTGTTTTTCCAATGTTTCAATTCAATGATTAATTTTTAAGCTTCAGTTATTTATTTATAAATAAAAGCCATTATTATTTATTTCATACTTCTGTTTACATTTCATAGTCAATTTCTTTAATAGTAGTCCCAAATCCAGCTTTGTTTTACTTTGCTGAAGTGAAAGAGGCTATACAACCACCACACTTACGTATAGTCTTTGTGTTTTCTTGAAAATATAGAAGTCAGTATAGAGATCTCTCATTGACCTCATGGAGGCCAGGATCAGCCATAAAGCTCAGTCAAATAATTATTAAAATTCTATAAATAATGTTGTCGTGTGATTCCTTTGTGGTTTTTCCTCTGCCTTCTGTGTTTTCCTAGCACCACAGCCTGCAGGGAGGCTGACAGGGGTGCCGTATGTGGCTGTTATTCACAGGGACTCCAGGATTTGGGATTTAAGTAGTAATTATGATGATTTCTCTTCACAGCTCAATCCCCAAATGTGCGAAATGGGATCTTAGAAGAGTTCCCCCAGCTTGTGAAGATGCCATGCTCATTTGTCTAAGAAAGGCAGCTACAAGCTAAAAACAATCATTAAAATATTAAGGACCAGAAATTGTCTGCAAGCATCTGAGTCATTATAAGCCGAGATTTTATTTACCCCCACCAATCAAGGCACCAAGTGTCATGCAATCTTTCAGTCAATAGGAGATTATTTCATGTCAAAAACTACATGTAAGGAAAGGAAACACAGTATAATTCCCACAGTAAGTGGAGAAATAAAGGATGGAAGTCAAGCTCACAGAACTCCAAAGAGCCAGGTGTCTTGTTAAGCTCTGTCCTTTAGAGGCAGTTCTCAAATTCAGTATCTTACTGTCTACCAAAATCACTAGCTTTTGTTTCTCACTTTTCACTGCAATGTCTGCAAAGTGTTTGAGTACAGGAACCATTTCGCACATTGCTAAGATGCAGCTGGAATTAAAGGGTTTGGGGTCTTCCCACATGGATATCAACTGTTTGGATCTTTTTCTGCTTGTCATCTTTCACCTTTTTGTGGAATAGACCACATAATGGGTTTGTATGTTTCTCTCAGTAGAAATTTTGATAGTAAAATATTTTATTGAAGTTATGGGTAGATTTTCAGTGGTTAAAAATGGCTTTTCATTCAGATCATTAGTACAATTGCTATATGGCAATTTATGCCAGCTGAAGATCTGTGCTTCAGTCTATGAGACCACATCAGCATTCAATTTTCCCTACTCATCTGATCCATGAGATGCAAGTGGAAACCTCTCTTTACAATAAAAGGATATTTGAGAGTCTTCTACTCCCATCAGCAAAATACTCAGTACAAGCTTAACTTAATGTTTGTGTTCAGTGTAATAGCAGCTGCTTGACTGCTGTGCTGAATCAGTTCTTTCCTTCTTCTTTCAGCCCGTCTTTCTCTTTGAAATGCAAACATTATCAGATATTAAACTGCAGTAACGCAGATAGGCTTTTAAGATTTACTCAGCACAAATAATGCAAATGTTTTTGCAGTATTTGTCCTGATCTGGAGTTAATTTGGCTCCTCCAGTTGCAGAGCAATGTTAATTTCCATCAATCCCCTGCATTGTCCAGTTCCACTGGCAGCAGCTGCTCTGTGCTTCTGCATTGTCATGTCAGGCACAATACAGTTTATGTAGGATGAAGATGTTGTTTATCACAGCAGGAAGACAGGCTTCCACAAAAGCACTCTGCAGAACCTTAATGCAGGGACAACTAGAGGAGTCAAGTGGAGATCTGACCACACTTTTCTCAACCAGGTCCCCACATGTGTTTCAGTTAACATGAGACTGTGATGAATGAAGATTAAATGTATGCTCCACAGCCTGTGCATATTACTTCCAGCAGCCTCATTCTTCAAGGAGGAATGGTTCAGGCAAAGGTCTACATGACCCAGAAAGGAATTTGATTAACATTTTCCAAAATTTCCTAATCTTTCTTGTTTCTCATGCTTTCCTGAAGTTCTGACCTCTTACTGATAATCAGTTCTTTTCACGCTTTATTTTGTTCTTTGTTGTGTGTCTCAGCAAAGGCCATGTGAAAACCAATTATTAAACTTTGCCATGATCAGTGAAAAGATATATGCTCCTAAATTAGCAAGGTGCAATACTGCATAATTATTGTAGTCATCGTTAAATTTGATTGTTAGCTATCCAATATTCCCAGCAAATTACACATCACCTTGTACAGGAAAACACAAACAACCACCCATTTCTCTCGCATACATACAAAGCTCAGTTAATTCAAACAAGTGTCTTCATATAATCAGCCCAGAAGGGCAGTGGTTGTGTGTACAGGCAACACTGCATCCTGCAAAGCACTATTAGGGAAAACCAAGACAGCATAATTCTAGTTAATTTAGTAAGTCCTAGCTTAATTTCACAACTACTTGTTTTGTTAAGATTAATTCAGCTCCTTTTCCTTCTGTTGCATGTACTACAATGAAACAATTAGAAGCGATGGACTTACACTCAGGAAGAATAAGCTCTGGTATTCTAGATATTCCTACCACACTGGTTAAGTAAAATATAATTTAACTTTTTTAGGACTCTAGACAGGTGCAAGCTAGGAGCTGCACTAAATAAAATGTTCATTGCTCCCTGTATGGTTGCATAAGAAACGTGTGCAAGCAACCAGTCTCTCAGGTAAAAAAGACCACAATACTCTTGGAAATGAAGGGGGCATGGTTTTGCATTAACTTTAGCAAAGGCAAACCTGGTGCAAGAACTTTTTTAGCATAAGTTGAATAGGCTTCTGCTTTTTTTACCTCACAGCTTTGAAAGAGAGAGGAGACTGGTGGTTGTCAGAATGAATGACAGGAGTTTCATTTTGTACCTGTATTGAGAAATATGGGGGTATTTTACACTGATGCCTCCAAATCAGTTGGATTTGCCCTGATTTCCATTTCCGACTTATGCTTGTATGCCTACTGACACATTCGAATCAACACTTTGAGGAGCCTGGAATAGCAAAGCTTTTAATTTAAAAAATGAAGACAACAGGACCTGGAGACAATGGGGTATTCTAGGAAAAAAATTTTGTGAGTCCTCACTACAACTAGGTAAGGTAGTATGATGAAGACTCTAACAAACAGCTTCAGACTTTTCCAAACCTGTACTGAGTCCCTTTCAGAAGATTCATTAATGACCCAATTTGTATTTTTTGGCAAAATTATGTTAACAGAAAAAGATCATTTTTACTTGTGGCAGAAATGCTAATTTAAAAGTTTGAAGGGCTTTTTCCTCCTTCAGTATCTTGAGCTGAGAAACTAAATACATTTTGACTCAGTACTAGCAAATTAGATGTTCATTCCAAATCAGCATTTCAAAAAGTCTCCAACGTTTTCTTGTTTTCTTTTCAAAAAAGAAAACCAAACATTAAATGCTTGCTTTGTTTTGGAAGTAGCTGATTTTCAGTGCTTCCTGTGGGAGATTTCAGGTGTCTTCCCTTCTTCTTTTTTCTTTCTGATGCCTTTTAAAGCTCTCGATCTAGTTTGAGAACAGTTTAGCCTGTCGGTGATGCTGTTGTGAGAAGCATGGGTGGGTGGGTTTCCTCACTAGCAACTGACTGACTCGACCTGTGGTCTCAGTGCACACTAAGCTCTCTGGCTGTGTTTTATTGTTTTGCAATAAAGGGGAGGCTATGGCTATTTCTAGAAGGCAAGGAAATCCCTTTCAAGCTAAGTAAAACAGCAGTGTTGGTATGCAGCCAGTAACACTAACACTTTTACCAATTGGACCACAATCTTGTGATTTGTACTATACAACTTAAGAAACCAGGGCAAGTTCCTCTCCACTGGTTTGCCTTCTACCTTCGTGCAGCAGTGCTGCAGCCCTGACCTAGACCCCTTCACTCTACCCAGGCCTCTACCAGTGCAGATGGAGCCAAATGTTTCTATCACCATGGAAAATCCCTGTCTGTGACACTGGCCACTTTCCTGATGCCAGAGGATATGTGGCTGTACTGTCACACTCAGATCCTGGTTCCCACTCAAGGACATCAAGGAGGAAGGTTTTGTTTTTTTTTTTTTCGTCACACATAGTATTCTGTCTTCTTGGTTGAACCAAAAAGCAAGAAAGCACCCACTGTTTTATGCCAACAGAAGATGTCTAGGGTGGGGAGGCAGAAAACCAGTTAAATGCACAGTTATGCCTCTGCCTAGTTGCCTGCAGTTTCCCAAGATTCTGTGCCTTGGGATTTTCCAACCCAGAGATCATGCCTGTGAGTTACAAGCCCTGGACTGATTGCTCTCCCAGGGATATGCTCCCTCACCGAGCTGCTGGCAGGGAGTTGGCAACTTAATGAGGTATTAGTGAGGAGTCACCTCCTTCTGTGACTGCCCACCCTGGCGGCTTCGGTTTACGCCCCTCCTGATGTGGAAGGGATCTTGCTTAACTGTCTTCGTAGAAATATCTTTGATAAGCTCAAGATCATGTCCCTGAGTAGTCAAGGGGTGAGCACAAGTCTCACAGTAAGGGTTTATTTTAGTCTCTTATTACATGAAGGACTACAAGTAACTACAGCATTGTTCCAGATAAAGTCCTCTGTAACTGACAAAGATAACAATGCAGATATTGCTAAATACACATAACTGGTCTGTACTGGTCCACCATCTTCCATGGACTGAAAAGTCCGTGGACAGTATAAGGAATCAAAGGAATGAAAGCAGGGTACACAGATAAAACATCAGTTTAACACAGCCTGTCACAATCTCTGCAGCCACTTCTTTTCTATCTATCTTTCTTTCTTTCTTTCTTTCTTTTCTGGTAATTTTCAGCACAGCCTTTTGCCATTTATCACTTGAAGTTTGTTTCTGCCAAAAGCTTTTCTTTTTTTTTTTTTAAGGTTTGAAATGGTATTTTAGTTGGACTTTGCAGGAGGCAATCTTGCAAAAAATTTTAGGATCCATATTCTTACTCTTGCTTTCTATGTCCCGCTATGTAGAAGAGATGGAAAAATAAAAATGGAGAGGGAATTTTCTTCAGTGGGGTGTTTAGAACTAGAGATTAAATCAACAATTTTGAATTGCCCCCGACAAGAACTCCTCCATTTCCTGTTATTTATACAGTGAGCTGGCACCTTAGTGGCAGCTGTGGCTAGTCAGTAGGATTATCTTGCCCTTTTCATCCCTTCATTACAACTCAGAATGTAATTTTTGTTTCAGGTTTTACTCAATTATCTCCAATTGTGGCTTTTTTCCTCTCTTCTTCTATACTTTCTGAGGAACTCTAAGGGTCCCTCTCCCCATATTTTCATTTATCGTGATTTATTCACTTTCTCATTTTCCTCTCTGCAGCTTTTCCAGAATCTAGCAAGTTTTGAGAGCATACAATGGAAAATTTCTGAAAGAAAGGAATGAACTCAGAAAGCTGAAAACTTCAGCAGTTTTTCATTTCATTGTGAAGTGATGTATCCTTTGTCAAGACGCCAGCCAGGAAACATGGTAGTGAAGGAAGATGAAACAGGGGAAGGATGGGTGAGCAAAGGAGAGCTACTTGGTATATGAGCATACAGTCTCTCTCCACCACTAGACTAAATGAAACCTATGATACTTTTGAGAGGGTTGATCTCCATTAAAATGGACCCACTGGTGAAATGGAAGGGTTGCGAGTGCAGTGGTAGTCTATTTGCCTATGCAAATTTCCTTCCCTGCTTGGTTTAATCAGGAGGGAGGCAGTGGAAGAGGAAGTGAACAGAAGAGAGGAGACCAGTGATCTATGGAGGAGATGGAACAATGGTCAGAGAGCGAGCAATGGTCAGAGAGCAGAAGGAGAGGCAGATGCAGGGTTGTGGCAATGAGGCTCAGATAGAGGCACCATGAGAAGGCAGCTTGTCCAAGTCAAGCCAAGCATCACCTGGTCAAGGCTGTAGTCAGTGCCACAGATCACAAGCTTCCACTTCCACTTTGCATTTGCCACTGAAGGGAGCCAGAGGCTGGGTTGCAATGAACAGCCAGTGCCTTGCCAGAGCTGGCATCAGGGATGGGCTGTGTTGGCAGGGACTCACAAGGCAACTGGTGCCTCCCAGTCAGGGTCTCCACTCTGCTTGCTCACTCACCTGGGCTGCAGGAAGGGGTCAGGGATTCCCTTCCTCTTCGCACATCCCCTGAGCCTCTTGCCTTTGCGTCTCTTTTTCCCTCCTTATTTTTAATATATAATTTTTTAATTGCAGGTTTCTTAGAGTTGAGCAAAACCAATGAAAAATGTAAACCTTTTTGTCTTCTTCTGACTATTGGCTTCTTAGGGTTAGACTGTTTTTGTAACCTTCCAACCAACATTTACACTCATCCATTTTTACTGTCTGAGATTTTAGATAGACTTGGTTTTCCAGCTAAAACTGGATTATTAATTTTCATGATAAACTGAAATTCAGAGAAAAGTAACCCAGCATATGAACTTGAGGTGTACCCACAAGCACGCTTCCAAGTCACCAGGACTTAAGTGGGTGCTTACACTGCAGGGCTCCTTTTACACAGTGGTGTCTCCAAGTCATTACATCTCCATTGTACCACATATTGTAAAATACAGGGGAAATGAAAGACCATCACTATGCAAAAATGTTTTACAGACTACTTATTTAGTGGGTACAGCAGGCCTGAAGTCAGCGCTGCTTCTAAAACAGACAGCTGCGCGAGATACAGCCTGTTAGACCTATTCGCCATGGCATTTTGTTCTGTTTTGTTCTTTACAAAAAATACCTTCCCTGCAGGTTACTGCACAATGGTTCATCTCACAGTGAATATTCCTGCACAGTGGTTATGGCTCATAAGCCAGGTTGGATCTGTATCCCACAGGAGGGAATGTTTTTCATTGTTTTCTGCACTGCTCTTCTGCTTTTGATTGGAACAAGCTGCTGTCCCCGGGGTAATCCTTGGGCCACTGCCCATTGCTGTGAGTGATGCCAACACATTTTTGAATGTGTGGCTATTAGCACTCTTTCCAAACAGGTTTAGAAAAAACCCACCTCGCACTATATTGTGATTTTTTTGGTAGACGCTCCCTCTCCCTTGTCCCCCTTGCTATTAGGATGGACTGACTGAATTTTTTTTGTAAATTAAACAAGCAAACTATGTAAATTATTGCTTGCTGACCCCAATTAAGGCTTACAGCTGCTTGGAAGATGGGACAGTGGACTCCCTTCTTCTTAGTCAATAGCAACAAGTAGACGAATATTTGAATGAAAGTCTAGTTTTCCATTTCAAATGGAGGGTGGGTCTGGGTGGAGGGAGGCAGGAGAGATGTATACGCTACTCCTCCTTGTGCTAGCACAAGTCCAAGGTACTGACAGAGTTGAGGGGCTGCAAATTTTAACTTGGGAATTAAGTCATTGAATGAGGAAAGGAGTATACCTTGGCCCACTCTGTGGGAAGATTGAGGAGACCAGAGACCAGGCTCTCGTTTGTCTTTGAAGCGACCCTTTGAGCCACTTGTTGATCTGCTGAGCTTTTACCCAGGAATAAGGCAGCAACCTCTTCCACTTTGGAAAGTGTCCAGAAAGGCAGAGTGATGCCCTGTGGATGTGCACCGGATGGCTTTTCCCCTCTCCTAACTGGTCTTCTCCACTGAGACAGCTGGAGTGAGCAGGGAGGACGCTGCAATCCAGTAAGCACCATGTGGCTGCAGTGCACGGGCACTGGCTGAGCTGGAGAAGCAGCTCCTGGCACCCTTGAAAAGTCAGGGGGCAGGGGAGAGTGAGCAAGGTGGTGGAAGAAATTGCCTGCCACTAAATCCTCCTGGGGACTGCATGATGTGAGCCACCCCCGCTATCAGCAGAAACCCTGCAAAGGACTACTCTTGCATTATTTCGCATGATTGGCTTGCTGAGGGTGGGGAGGCTTAATCAAGATGAAGCAACTCGCTTTAGAGTTGAAGGTTCAGTGTAAGAATAAAGTCAGCTCTCATACTCTTTACTATATTCTCCTGTTCCACATATGTGAATTGGGGAATAAAGCCACCTCTGTACTGTGATTTACAGCTCCAAGCAGAGCTACAAAAGCCAGTTCAGACCAGTCCTGCCTCCAAGGTTGTCACATGCCCCACATTCTCACCTACTCAGTCCTGTACATATTCACATATAGACATCTTTATTTGTGTATATAGACTTAATTATGTATTGATATAAAATTCTGAAAGCTTTGGCAGAAAACTCCATAATTCTGCAGTAGCTGGATTATATTTTGTTACTCTTTAGGAATTTCTGATGGTGATAGCAGTCATATATGCATTTTTACATCACTTTATAAACAAGATTTTAAGAATCGCTTAGCTGGGCATCTGATTAGGACATAAGGTACATTTGGAAATGTGATCCCAAAGCACTGAACAATTCTCTAGTCATGACTGCTTACTGTGGAATAATTGGGTTAGGGTATGTATGCTGCAGCTTCAAGAAGATAGGGCTAAGGCCAAGACATGAAACTCTTTCAGATAAAAATAACAGCAGAAGTTTGGAGCAGAAACTGTAAGAGCCCAAGTTCTGAAATCTGTGTCTTCACGGTGTTCTTTTTTTACCTATTTATCTGAGCTAGTCTGGTAAAAACTTGCCTCAGGTGTGTTTACACACATGTCAGTCTTGCCTTCTGGTGACAGTGAAGAGGAAGCCTCTGAAATTATTTTAAACATTTTAGAAGAATTATTTGCAAATGAGGAAAATAAGTTTTCATCTGAAGTGAGGTTTGAACTCTGATTAGCTTACTTCTCTGCATGTATCACCAGAACACCATGAACACTGTCATATCTGACTGCCCCTAGCCAGCAATGGCAGGTCTCCCACAGGGAAGGTTATGGTATGCAGTTGGAAGAAGAATGGATATTGTTAGGGAAAAGGACAAAAAAATGAAAGAACCCATAAATTAGGCACATGTTGCCTTTTGAAATGGTTGTCGAGTTAAGTAATCATAAATTACAAACAATTCTGGATGGATTAATTTATACTTGTTAGTTTTCTCAGATGTGTAACCGACAGAGAGCAGCTGTCCAGCCACTCCACTCCAATGAAGCCTTCAGTTAATTCCAGAGTCTGAGTGTAAAATAAGGAACTTGTGCTAACAAAAGCTCTGTTGCTTTGAATACTCTGACCACGTATCAAATGGTGGTGTTCCCTGAAGTGTTTTTGCACAGCAAAATGGAAATGTGAGTAAAGTCTGAATAAAAACACTCATGTTAGTTTTAATCAAGCTGGCACAGGTAAAATAACTGCCAGTATAAATTTTCATGTTAACCAACAACTAGTCCCAATCAGGAGCCCATGGGGAAATTAATAGTCATGTTGGCAACAGATTGTCACTGTCACATTTAGTAATGGTGGCTAAAAGAGAACTCAGCTAGGTGTGCTTGTCTGTGACATGGTCACACTGTTGTGTTGTTGTGTTGTCATACTCCTGGTGTGACAGCATTTTTCCAAGCATAAATGGAGTGGCATCCACCTGGCAAAACAGTGTGTAAGCCCTCATGTTCTCATGTGAGGAAATGATGATGTGAGATGGTGGGAATGGCCATTCTTTTCACAACTAACAGTAATGTACTTATCTGCCCATCTGTCTGTCTACTATTTCACATAAAAGGATGGGAGAATGCAGTATAAAATAAGGTATGGCAGAGGGTTTACACATTTTTATACCCTCTTGCAACCTTCTAACTTGAAATTTAAGTGCCTGTAAAACTACTCAGAGTCATTCAGATGATTCTTTTCATGCCATTGTTATAGTAGATTTGTCCAAAGGAGCCATTACCTTGTCTCTATCTGTAAATATATCTTGAAGAATTAGGAGCAGGTTAAACTTAGCCGTATATGTGATGGGCAAAAGTAATATTGTAACACATGCTTCATTTTATGCAACTTTTTCAAGAAACTGTGTAAGAATTGTATGTAGGCTTCAGCTGAGATAGCACCTGTTTTTTTGGAGGAAAATTAATGTTTAAAATAGATTTTTGTTTCTGTTTATTTTAGTTAACATTTATTGTAGTTTGTCATTCTTCTATAATTTCACAATTTGTACTATGGTGCTTAGCAAGTTGCGTTCTTACAGCTTACAATTCTAGAGACAGCAAAGATATGAAAATATAACCTTTGCTATGTGTTGCGCATACGTAAAGAATCCTGCTTCAAAAGAAAGCAGGAGGTGTATGGTTTTGCAAATTCCCTTATCTCTGATAGATCAAGATTACATACATCTGTCACTGTGCCTGCCATTTTTCCAGTTTTCCAGGTTGCTTTCCATCTCTCTACTGAAGTAAAATACATTCAGCTGTCTGAAGCATATGGGATGAACCTTTGCGCTGGACTTTGTTATTTTTTCCTGTATTTCAGTACAGCTATTTCTTTGCCATGCAGAGCTTTCAACATTGTCTTCAGTTTGCTCAGAGCTGCCTAAAAACTATTCATTAACAATTCACATAACTCAAAGTGACACCCACCTTCTTAAAAGACACCTAAAGTTTTGTACTTATAAACCAAAACCTCATTTCTAAAGAATTCCTACGGACATTTTAGTATCTGGCAGTGTCTTTCTGTTACTGGATATTTCTTTTACTTCCTTGCTATCAATTTAATTGTTTGTAGGTGCTGTCTTTAAATTTTCCTTTGCATCTATAAATCTTAGCTATATTACACCTGGAAGATTAGGGAAGGGAAGGGAAGGGAAGGGAAGGGATAATGTCCTCCCAGTTTTTGTAGGCACATTACTATGGTTTTGTTTTGCATGGTTTTAAGTAGAGTTGGGAACTGACTAATAGCTTTAGGGGATTGGTATAAACTTCAGTTTTATATTATGTTAGAGGAATGGACTAAAAAAAATGTGGACTAGTGCAGGCAATGAAGACAAACTTGAATTACATTTAGTGTCTGTAAATTTTACACAAAGTTTTTTCAGGACAACTTGTATCCTTCCAGAAAACTATTTAGTGAAAGGCTCAATGTTGAAGCATTACAAAGGATACACACCTCTGATTTGAGGCACATATTTTACCCTTACTGATTTCACACACAGAAATTATTATGAGTCCATTAATTTTTTGAAGTCCTTCCAGTTCTAGAGTTTCATCAACTTTTACAGAAAAAGGATGACTTTGTAAACAATCCACTGTTTCTCTTGGATTGTGCTCAAATACTTCATATAGTCATTGAAAAATAGGGCTGGAAAGGACTTCTAGATACAAAGTAGTCCAACCTCTATGCCAAAGTAAAATTGTCTATAACTGTGCCATTTCAGAAATATATTTGTTTAATCTGGTTTTTAGGATCTCAAGGGATGGAGATTGCATACATTTGCTAGGAGATGCATTTTCCTTTTTTCCTGAAAGAAGATCCTCATGTACGCTTTCTCATAACTCCCTCTTTTAATTTCTCTCTTCAGGCTAACTAATGCCAGCTTTTGAATCTTTCCCTATAGGTTTAGTTTTCTAGTCGTTTTTCATTCCCCTTGCCCTCTTCTTAATTTTTAACGATTAGTGTACATATTTCTTGAAACACATACCGGTTAGGTTTGTGCTGGGTAAAACAAATGGCATGTTACTTTCCATGCCTTGTGGGACAAAGTTGCATTCAAACCTCACTGTGCTTTTTCACCCCAAAGCTGTGACATTACTGGTTTACAATCAGCTTTTGAAACCACCCAATCCTTGTGTGTAGCTGAAGCACTGCTGCTGTGCCAGTGCTACCCATCTTGCATCTCTGATTATTCCTGCTTGAGGAAAGAATATTGCATTTATCTTCATTAAGTTTAGACCATTTGCAGAACATTTTCTATGATTTTTTTTCAGGGTTGTTTCAGTTCCTCCCTGTTTTGTCACCTACAGATGTTATAAACATACTTAATATTCTTCCATCCTACCTGTTTCTGAAGACATTGGACAGGACCCAGAATAAAATGGACACCTAAAGAATGTTTTCTCAACCTTCCTCTCATTCTGGCAATGAACTGTGCCTAGAGGCTTCCTAAGTGCTTTTTCAAAGCAGTTTTGCCCCCATTTCACAGTTCATGTTCCCATGCTGGGGAATGTCAAAAACGCCCCATGAAACTGTGTCAGAAGCCTTCTTTGGGTACAAGATACTTCATAACTATTCTTTCTCCTCAATGCATTGAAGCCATTATTTTATCATCAAAAGAAATTTGATTATCTATAATGATTTTTGGTTGACAAACCCATGCTTGTTATTTACTAATTTCCTTGTTTTCTTCCAGGCACTTATACATAACTTCACTATTTGTCCCAGATATTTTTGGAGATGGAAGTTGAATGTTGTGAGCCCTGTATCCAGATAAGTTCTCATTCCCCTTCTCACAGTATATTGAGATAAGATTCGTATGTTCAACTTCCAGTCCTTTTGCCCTTGTTTTGATGGAGAAGAAAGCAAGGAATGCAGACTAGGATACTCTTGCACCCTGAGTGAGGTATTCAAAAGAACCTGGAAGGCAGTATGAACCAAGCACTTCAGATAGACACATACAGTTTAAGAGCCTGAAGTTGCTTTAACCAAACATTTATGCTACCAGACTGAACAGTGTACCAGAGGTTGTACCTAGGTGGTGGAACAATGTTGTCTGTATAGTTTAACTGTGTGTGCAGTTCCCTCCATATTTTTACTCTGGACCAACTCCTAAAACATTTCCAGACATGCTTACAGAGTTAGCCTAAGCCAATTGGCAGATTCCAAGTGGCTGCCCTATTTTGGAAGATACAAGAGTTTAATATTATACTCGTGGTCAAATGACATGTGGTACTCCATAAAATAAGCTCTTGCACTTTCTAGTTTTCTTGTATAGAAGTAGAATTCTGTCCTGGAATGAAATTTATTAGCCCAGTCTGTCTGAGGCCTTTCCATACCAAAGATCTTAACTCTTGGTGCTAATATGGTGTTATACAGCTGCTCATATCTGATCTTTCATGAAGCATTATGCAATAAAGGTATGAATCAAAGATTTCAGTCTTTCCCTGATCCATAAAATTTGCAACCAGTTCCTTTTGACTGGGTAGAAAGAAAACCAAAAGAGCTTCCCTCCAGGTGCTTTCCCTGCATCAAAACCAAAACAAAAATACCAACTATTTTTGAAGACTTAGTCGGACTGCCTTGCCACAAGAGGATATTTTCAGTGGTAAATGTTCACATGTGCTAGGTAAGGAAGTAGGTAGCTTGTAGACAGATAAACAGGATGTTCTTTTATCACACAGTATGTGCTTAATAACATGGGAGCTCAGCTGCAAGCTTTACTTTTAGAAACATGCAGCCTAAATATGTTTCCAGTGTGGTTTGTGATTTTTTTTCCCTACAGAGCACTGATTTGATGCAACTCAGATTTCAAGTGCTCTGAAATTCCATTTACTTTATGATCTACTTCAGTGCAATGATATTTGTACCTTGAAATTTTAACATTCTCACCCTTGCCTTTTTCCTTCACATTTTTGTTCCAGTGTTTTTATAGTCTGTTCAGTCCTTTTCAACATTTCTTGCCTTAATGACCCATCCTTACAAACTAACACCATATTTTTGATTGTCATTCCATCATGTTCCATCTGGACTGACGTTATGCTGTTCCCTGCTGACCAATTTAATAGCACCGTGTTGCAATAAAACCAAAATACTAAATGCAAACCATCAAGAACATAAATACACACTAAAAGAAAAATATGAAAAGTAAAAAATACAAAACACAGACACAATAAAGAATATGGAGAATATCTATCTCTGTCTGTCTCCGTTGAAAACTCAAAATCATAAACTTTAATTTTTTTTGTTCAAGAATTTTTTAATTAAATTATTTTTATTCAATAAATATTATTGAAATTAAATCGGAATGGTTAATATAATGAAGTGAAACACTCATGGATAAACATTTATTTTGTATTTGTGTGTGTGGGGGGGGTGGTTTTAATTATTTGTGTCCCAAAATTTAAAAAATAAAACAAAAGCGCCACTGCAACAGTCATTTTCCCCTGGCTTGTGATGTGGTAACAGACTTTTCTGGTCCACCTGAAAAGAAAGAACAAAGAGATGAAGTTGACTTAATGGCCAAGCACAGGAAGAAAAAGTTGACTTATTTTACTACAGTCACTGGTATAACAAATGGAGACTTTTGTAGGTAAAGGATGTGGTAAATGTCACAGGACCAGCCAGACCTTTCTACACTTAGCACTTTATTTCTGTGTTTGAGCAATGACATTTCTGAGGTGGACTAAATAATCACCTCATGCCCAAGTCAAGAGAACTGTCTGTCTCAGTTTGAGTGAAACATGGTAGCTAAAAGCAAATTTCTGTGCATGTGCTAATGAGGATCCCTCACATATGTACCACAGATATGGCTTTCATGAAAATCCCTGGCAAAATTGGATTCCCTACATGAAATGTTCAAGTCCATTTTTTTCATGTCTGTGCAGGTAATCAGCAGTTACCTGAGACCAAACAAAAGATGATATGAAACAGAAGTATACATTCCCTTATCTAAACCCACAGAGAAACAAATGGTTTTGTACTGAGATGTGGTATATGATCCTAAGCCCACTAAGCAGTTCTGTCTATGTTTAAATTCAGGCTCAAGAAAGTCCCATTTATATGCAAGGTATTGCTTTACATATTTAGAATTAAGCTGAGGCTTCAGTATTTGGATGGAGTGAGGTCTATTTTTGTAACTTTTTTCTTTTGTATGTTTCTTTTTCTCCTGTTCAGCTGTTTGTTACAAACAATGAAGTTTGACCCAACGGTGCCTCAGCTGAAGGGAAGCCCTTGAAGCTAAGTCATTTTAATGGCTAGGGAGGTATTCCCATTTCTTGCTCAGTGTGTGGGTGTTTAGGTAGTTGGGTGGATCAGGGAAATATTACCATCTGAGGTCTATGACTTCCTTCCTTGGTGTTTCCTTTAGCTGAAACGAAACACCCCGTGTGTTTTAGCGTTAATGGACTTCAACTGTTTGTGGACTTTGAGGAAAAGCTCTAGTAAAAGCAGAACAATGATGTGCTGGCTGTGAGACAACACAGAGCTATTGGTATGTGAAATAACAAATACTCCTAACATTTACTGGCTGCAAATGATGTATTAAATGATAACTGCTTAATCCTGTCTCTGTCATGGGAGCTACAATAAAAGCAACACTAGATTTAATTGCTTGTGCATTCTTCACCAGACTGTCACTGGACTTTGCAGTTCTTATGTTTTTATTTGCATTTGCTTACTCTGTTAATGGACATAGCCTATCATACAGTCAGTCCCTGAAGATGAGCGTGAGCATAGGTCTCATGCAGGATCCAAACCCAAATTGTTTACATCTTTTCATGCCAACTTCATTTGTTTCACCTCAGGAACTAGTTGAGGTGCTCATTCATCCCATAAGCTGCACCTGGCAGGCAGGCCCCACGCTGCACATCAGGTCTGGAGTCATCTCTGTGAGTCACTCCCTTACCAAATGGTGATGCTGAGCTGTTTTGACAAAGTACGAGGGAATATGGACTGATACTGACGAAGACATGAGTTTTGTGCTCTTCATGACTTTTCAGCTGGAACTCTGATAATCCACATAGGTATGATTTGGCATATCAGAAAGGCATTTTTATGGCAAGGATGTGTAAGCATTAACAACCCTTTTCCCCTTCCCTTCCCTTCCCTTCCCTTCCCTTTGCTTATGTCAGCCTGGACACAACCATATGTGCAACTACAACAAACATACAAACACACATACATATTTTAATACTATTTTATGTGCATATGTGCATATTTACTGTGTGTGTGTAAACAGAGTTGAAAATTTGAATTCCGTATTATCTTTTTTCCAAGATGATTTTGTTTCATTACATTTGCATGGTCATTTTCCCTTCAAAATAATTAAAATTTAGAAAGACTATTTGCATCTTTAAAATATTTTTAAGGCAAAAATTTGGTTAGGTGAAAAGCTTGTTTATTATGTCTATGGATTCAAATGCAGCACTGAGAAAATGCTGCTTTGTGGTGCAAGTTGCATAAATACTTGGCATATTCCCACTGCTACTGATGAGGCTTAGTGACTGATTTATAGGAGTGTAAAGTTATGGATGAATGTTGGATTAAAACCATTGTTTTGCAAGCTGTTCAGCTGGACAGCTGCAAGAAAGTATGCTAGTTCCCTCTTTTGCTGTTTGCGAGCCAGCCACACTTTTTGCTTATCTGTAACATCAGTTCACCTTAGAATGAAATCCTGTTGATGTCTGTTTCCTGGGAAACACTGGGTTGCATCCGTCTTTGGACTCTGTTGGCCTCTGTGGTCTGGAACAGGCCACAGCACAGTTGTCAAATCTCCTGACAGAAAGAGCAGACAATGCTTGAAACCATTTTATCTCAAGGATTGTGTGCTCAACCAGTTCTTCCTCAAACATAAGTGATGCCATCTTCCTTCAGATATTCATGGCATGCCTAATTTTCGCAGCTGTACAAGACCCATCCTCTTGCTTTAAATCAGATTGCTGTTTACACAAACATGCTGAAACCACATCTTTAAATAAAACGAAATTGAGCTCAGTGGCCAATGTTTTATTCAAGATTTTGGCTCATTCTTGTTCCATCAAAAAGATGCGCTAGAACTAGGGTTACTTTATCAGGAGCAAACCAAAGGGCTGCCTTAGTTCCCACCTAAATTAAAGGCATCTTTTCTTTGATAAGAAATTATAGGAGGAAACCGGGGTATTTCTGTATGAACTGGGTGGTGGTTGGCTTCTTGCTTTCTGGCTTATATTCCATCAGCATAAAAAGTTGCCAATGATCTTTCAACATTCACCATGTTTATTAGCATCATACATGGGTAACTTCCAAGCTGAGATGTCTGCATGTAGTCTGGATTTAACTCGCATATTTTCTGCCTTGAGAGACATACCAGCACTCATTAATGAAGATCTCAAAACTTCTGAAGAAATGGAAAGGTATTTGGACAATGTAATGTTTGAATTATTGGGATGGGATGGCTGTCTGCTATTTCACATAATAAAATGAGGTGGTAGGACCTTGGTTTTTGTGACAAAGAATCATAAAGAGAAATTGCCAAAACAAGATGCATGTGTGAACAGTGAGTACTGTCTTAATCAAATTAACCAAAATGTAGATGCATCCCTTAAGAATACCAGATAAGGATGAACATGTGTTTAATCTTAGTATATTATCCTATTTCACTCAGAGCACATGAACATGTAACATTATAAAAGTGTAACATCTGTAATATCTCTGTCAGTCCTAACTATTTTGTATTGTACCTTACAGAAACTAGTATTTGATGCGTGAAACATTTGGATTGTCTGGTGGCTTAGAAATAACCCCAATTTATTTAATCTATACTAAGAAAATTCTTTGTGTATTGCAAAGCTTTTCATTTCTGAAAGGATGATTCAAAATGGTCTGGAAGGCGTTGTCTGAGCAATTCTGGATGGAGACACGTCAGCTGAGAGTCTCTGTTCAGACCTTAATGGTGTTGTGCTGCTCGGTTCCTAGGATGGGCACAAGGAACTGCAGAGAGATGTTGCTAGAGCAGGAGAGGGAAGTGTGTGCCACCAGATTATCCTTACTACTGAACTGTGGATAAAGGGAAAATACCGTGTGCCACTAAGTGTGGTGTCCTTTGTTCATTTGACAAAGTGGACCAGTGGACTGGAAGACCTGGAGTCTGTTTCTAGTTCTGCTTCTGACTTGGAATGTAACTTTTGGTAGGTTATTTGAGTTTGCCCTGGTGTACTTTGTCCTCTTTTCTCAGTGCATGGACATTCTCCATTTTACTCCCTCCCAAACAAACAAACAAAAATTTAATATATTTTAGGCTTTTTCTAAGGGGATGATGGATCAGTTTGTTTAGGCAGGACATAGCCCACTGAGCCAGAAGGCATTACAATAATAAAAATCTTCCTGTCTTTATGAGAACAATAGTGGAAAACCTCTGCTCCAACCACACTATCCAAACAGATCTGTAAGAGTCCTTCTGGTTCAAGTTAGGATGAAGAAACAGATCATCTGGGTAGCATCACAGTTCACTTCTTCAGTGTGATTTGTGACGTAATTTCAAAATAGATTTATTTTGAAGAAATATCTTTTCTTCATAAGCAAATGAATGTTTATGAGTGCCCTTGAATCCATTACTTTATGGAATTTTTTCTTGCTCTAATAACATTATTAGAGGGAGAGAGAAAGGATAGAATTTCTTGTTTCTGATTTTTTAAATATTTGAACAGAGGTAAGCTTGGTTTTCTGTTCCTTCCTCAGTAGAGATTCTCATTTTATGTACCACTTTTAATTTTTCTCCAAACACTTCAAGATCACTATTTTTAAACATATGCTTTATCTGTTATATTGCAAATGGTGTCAGAGGCATTATGTGTACTTATTGAGACTTAGGATACAGTCTCGAGGGCCTCGAATATTTCCAGATTTTGCATATCTGAAAAGAAAATTCCTTTTTTAAACAACAAAAAAGAAACGACTGAAGCTATACCGTGATTTGATTTTATAAAATACATTTGAATAAAAAATTAAAGTGTTTGTGCATGTATATGTACACACATATATACATATACATGAATGCACATACATACACATAAAAACTGTATTAATATATAGCTTAATGTTTGCTTTGCATAGTAATGTCCAATAAAGTCTCTTTTAAATCACTGTCCATTCTGATTTAAGGATGCTTATGTGATTAATTTTCCACTATTCACTTCCCTTTCTAATGGTGAAGAAAAAATTTCCTTGGTTTTCCAGTTACAATTTCTTCATTATTTTCATTTCCCACCCAGCCTTTTGCTTCATAATTTTACAGATGAACTTGACCTACTGGTTTTTGTTGTGAGTAAAGGGCTCTTCACCCATGTTAGTATTTAAATAGTAATATATTTGTAATGTGTTTTAAAAGTATATTTATTACTCACTTGCCTGTAACAAACTATATCTACATGTGAGAAATGGCATACCAACTGAAGAGTTTCAGTAGCTGGCTTCATAATTTCCACACAGACAATGTTCTGTAACATCCTGAAGTGCATTTTGAGAATCTTGGTGATAATGAAAAATTAGGTCAAAACAGGATGGTGCCCTATGTTGCAAGTTTGTACTCTCTGACTTGAGGGAACAGGCAGAGGTAAATGCAGAGCAGAGCAGGGATATGAAAAAAACATACAGAGCATCAGGAGAGAGAAACAGTCTTCCCCGGTGCAGCTTGGGTGGCAGTCAGCATCCTACAAACTTGGATTATCTGAGGTATCCAACTGCACTGGTCTCCCAGGAGAGACTGCCCCTCTGGTTTCTTGCCAAATTCCATTGTGGAAAATATAACACGTATTGCCAAGGATGCCATACAATTGATTCCTTAGAGCTTTGTACAGAAGGTCTGCATTCAAAAATTTCACCTTACTTTGGTATGCATGACCACTCTAAAAAGTAGCTCCATGAAGAAAGGTTTGTATTGGTCATTATTCAGTAATTTTCCATATGGTCTGCTTGCAAATACAGCTACACAGTGTTTGTAGTTGCTTTGGTTTCGAAGCCAACAACCCAACAAGTCTTTCTAGCTTCAGAAGGATTGTTTCAGTAACAAAAGTGTGCAAAAATGTTACTGAGACCCCATAAGTGTGTATTAAATTAGGGGTACAGCACCTACCAAAGTTTAGCTAAGGTGAAGGACTGTTTTGTTATGATCTGTTTTTCTTCTTCTTCCCACACTGATTTTTGCAAGTCACTTAGTACTGTTTCTCTGGATATCTGTAGTGATTTCTGTTCAGCCAGTCACCTGGAAGCTCAATCAGGATAACATTATTTTAGAAGGCTAGCAACAATTGATGCTGCAGTTTGAGATCAGCTTAACTGTATTTCTCCCTTTTCTTTGATAGACCAATTGCACAGGAATTTTGAGCTGGCAACTGCTGGGCACTACAAAGTAGCTAAGCTGTTCATGAGTGGGTATGTGTTAGCTGTCCTCACCAGCTCTTGCAGTCTTACGTTGGATAAGCAATTTCAATTTCATGGCTCTGTGGAAACTCAGGCATTAAACCCAAGCCTTAACTGCAATAAACAGAATGACCCCACTTTGCTTGGTTTTCACCTGAAGGACATTGAGCTCCCACATCCTCAGATGGTCTAAATCTGGGATTTCAAATCTCTTCTGCCAATGTCATTTGGGAGAGAAGAAACTAAAGTATTGAAGTCAGGGAAGCTCCTGGGGACAAAACTTCTCAAACAATTGGATTTAGTGTCCCTGTGAAGGCCAGTAGCATCTTAGGATGACAATCAGTGCTGATCTCTGTGAATTAGATGTTCTCCTGCTACTTCTTATGGAGGATAACTCAAGGTGGCAGAGGGGTTACAGTGTCTTGTTCAAGCTGTAGTGGGATTGAATTCAGTCTTAACTCCAAAATCAGCAGTATGAGAAAAAGCAATGACAAAATCAGTGTGTGCTAGAACTCTCATTGTTACTGTTCAGTAAATCTAGATATTAAGCCCAGAGATAAGCTAGAAAGAGGTATAGATGTTTTGAATATGTGACAATAAAATTGTGAACTAGGATTAGAACTGTTTTTCAAACATACCTTCTCATGCTCACAAACCTACTCAGTTTAGCCACTGAGTCCTGTTGTGGCCAGAAGACAGGAAGAAGCAAGATCAGTGCTTCTTTCTCAGATCGTGTCCAAATCAGCTCATTTGTTTTTAGTCTGGCAAAAATTTTGAACTGCCCTAGGAAAAAGAATGTGATAATATTTGGGGAAATATTGGTATATCTTTAAACAACAACTAAAAAATTAATAGTAACAAAAGGAAAAATAAAAAATGGATAGAGGCTTTATATGAAATATATAATTTTTCCTTAAATTTGCTTTCTGCTCTGTTCCTTGTTTACGAGTGCTCCTAATAAGTATGGCAAGGAAATATGTATTTAACAGAAAACAGATGTTGCTGATTAATGTTGTTAGGTAACAAGAACAAAAAAATTAGAAGCAAAATAACTCCTTCAAAAACCTTCAGGTGACAAGAAATTCTGATGATGAGAATTTAACTGTGAAGATCGACTTGACTTTTTTGGGCTGACAGACCCTCATGGTCAGCACATATTTCCACACAGATGAATGCAAGGCCAAAAAGGAGTGCTATGTGGGATTTTAACATGGGCTGCCAAACCTGGAACTGAATGACCTCAAAAAGGGATGAGGTATAGTGTGTAACCCATGTGAATGAGTGTTCCCAGAGTGATGCTGTAGTCAAGACAGCAAATACAGTCTTTACTGACTATCCAATAGGCATGAGGAGGTGGAATTAGGACTATAAAACAGAAGTAGCACCAGAGTACTGTGTTTAATCCTGCAGTCCACATCCACAATGGCTTTCGGAAAATCTGAGTGGGTGCAGGAAAGAGTTTCAGGAATGATTTGAGGCTGGGAAAAATCTGCCTTACAGTGAGAAATTTTAAGAAGCTGAATCTACTTACTTCATCCAGAAACATTAAGAGCTGACGTAATTATAACATGCAAGTACCTACATGGGGAAAAGATTTCTGATATGAAACAGTCTTAAACCAGCAAATGGCAGAATGCAAGCCAACACATGGAAGCTGAAGCTAGCCAGATTTATACAAGTAATAAAGGGTTGGGGGTTTTTTGGTAGGGTTTTTTTGTTGTTGCCTGTTTTTTGTTTTGGGGGGGGTGGTTTTTGGTTTTTGGTTTTTTGTTTTTTTTTTTTACAGAGAGGATAATTAACTATTAGAATAACTTACCTTAGGGTCATGGGGAATTCTCCAATCTTTAAATCAAGATTAGTATCTTTCAAAATAATATACAGTATAGCTCACACAGAAGTTCTAGCCTCATGCAGAAATGGCTGGGTGAGGCTCTTAGCAAGGCAAGATGATCTTGGAGATTTCTTCTGACCTTGCTAAAAATATTAATGTCTGCATGCATATATCCTGCTGTATAGTACTAATTTCTAAGAAGCTGATGATTGTTCTTTTCTCTTTATAGGGTACTAATACAAACCTCAGAGCATTCTGAAAACATCAGTCCTTGGATCACAGTCTTAATAAATTCTGTGATTAGTTTGAACATTTTGAATTATTTTGGTTTGAAAAGAATTGCCAAAGGCAAGTTAATCTAGATGAGCCTCAGGAGTCCCTTTTCTGAGTTACCTGTGAACATCACACAAGGAGCCAAAGCGCGTATTTCTGGTTCTTACTGCTGTGGATATAGGGCAGAATTAAGGAGAAGTGACTAAGGTGCACTTATGCAAGAAGCAGCAATGATAATATCCATTTTGTGTGTTTCAAACTGTTCCATCTCATTTTCCTTATGCTATAACTCTTCACAGACTGATACTCTCACTGATTAGTACCCGAGAGGTGTCTTGAGGTCCAGAGCTGTAAGAAGTGCAGAGAGCAGAGGAACTACTGTGGGGCAGCACCTCACCTTGACTACCTGTATATAAGAAACTGTGTAAATGGGAAGGGAAATATTGTCACATCAGGCAAAGAAGTAATAAAACAGCAAGCTCTTTCACAGAACAGTTTTATTTGTAAAGCTGACAGGTCTTGGCAGTCACTGGAGAGGTGGTGGTGCTCATAATTTAAAGAAGGATGCTGACACAGGCATTCTCTGGGGCTAGAAGCCCATTTAGTCCTGCAGACAGATGTGAGAGAAGCAGAAGGGAGGTAAAAGGGGTTTATCCTGTTTTCTCTTGGGGAGGACATGTGTTTCTGTTATCTTCTTTGACCTCTATATTTGATAGTCACCCTGTCAGCATCTGCTGCCAAGCTCACACGGAGCACAGATATTTTGTGACCCAGCAAGAGAGAGAGGCTTATGCCTGATGCTTTGTGGCTCACTTTACACTTCCAGCCAGGAAAACAAATACTGTGTTTATTTGAAAACCGGGCTCTAGGCAACTGTGTTAACCAGTGCTAAGAGAACACAGTATTTTTGTTTCTTGTGGATTTGTATATGTGTGTGTTTTGTATACCTATGGCCCTCAAAAGCTGTTTCAGCGGTGTTAATATTACCATGTGGCTCCCAGCCGTGTCTGTCTTCCAGCCTTGGGAGATGCTCAAGAGCAGCAGGCTCATCATGAAACCCTCATCTCTGCCTCGAAACAAGCCCAGTAGGAAGCGGGATGGGTATCTGATCCAGAATTTAATGGTGCTGACACTGGTTGATGGCATCTGCTTTCAGGACAAGAACAAATGGATTATGAGGAAGTCAGGTCAAAAAAAAGAGAGAAGTAGCTTAGTTCTTGGTTATTAAATTGGACTGGATTATGAGCGGTCTTTTGGGGGGCTTTTCTTTACAGCCTGTCAGGGTTTTAGGAAGCAGATGAGCAGAAAGACATGCAAACAGCTAACCATCCTGTGGGTGCCAGGCTGTGCATTTGTTTCACAGCACAGGTCTGCAGACATGCTTTGCTGCTCCTCCTCTGCAGCATGAAGCAACAGGGACTGAGCAGATCAACATATAACTGTATTCCCCCATTGAGCTTTTACTGTTCACCCTGCTGAGCTCGATGAAAAGCATGCTGTCTCTCATGCTGTTTCACAGCAGCTATTGCCTCTGCAGTAATTAGATTCATGCTATTTGCTAAATAAGTATCAGGCCCTGGTGACTCATGATTTCTGGGATCTTCCTTGACCTCCCCTCTGCTTTGCCTTCCCTCCCCCCAGCCTACAAAGCTGAATAAAGGACCCAGCAAGTGGTATATGAACCCAGCCTGAGCAGCCAGTTCTGAGTGAACAGAGCTCCTTCCTCCGCTACGTTTCTGCAGCTTTATCATCTCTTAGCGGGAAATCTTATCCCTGTGCTGTGGCAGCAGGACATAGTAGCCAGCAGGGTCTGCTCCACTGTTTTTCACTAACTCAGCACCATGGTGCTGCTTCAGGTGCCAGTGGAGCAACAAGCATCCTTCGTGCAAGCAGCAAGACTTCTTGCATAATGAGGTGCTGCTCTGTAGGAGGAAGGGGGACAGGATCTGTTCCCTGGTGACTTTATTTTTAATGGTGCTGGAAAGCCACCGCATTCTTGCTCCACTGCACGGAGCAGCAACCAGTATATGCTCTACAAGCAAAATTTATCTAACATTTAAACATGCTCTGGCATGGAAATAGTATAGTGATTCATCAACACTGCTGCTAAACCTGCCCCCTATTCCTGCCCAAGTCTGTTTTTCTCCCAGAACATGCTGTTTTTCTGACATGCTCTTTCCTTCTGTTTCTTTGGATGACGTGGTGTCAGCCCCTAGAGCCTGTGATTAAGAGTATGTTCCTGTCCTAGCAGGTGCCGCCATAGATGTAGATCCCAGGTTCCCACCTGGGAAACTCTTGGGCAGCGTGCAGTGGTGAGGGAAAACCGACGTGCCTGTGGCAAAGATGCAAGGCCAGCTCTTACAGTATGATGTGAAAGGACTACAGCTCTGCTTTGGAGCCAGTGTTCAAAATGTGGGTACTATGCACCTGAGCCCCACTCCTCCGGATTCAGCCAGGGAAAGCTGGAAGGTAGGGAGGTAACTGCTTTCCCACTTTTCCTCCTGCTGGAGACTCAATTTGGATGTGGTTTCTCCTTTTGGGTGCTAGCATTCTCCACCTTCTGGTGGGAATCCAAGTCTATGCTGCTTACTCAGGCCACCCCATCAGTCACATTTTCTGTTTGCAGTTCAGGTACCCCTACTTGATCATTGCAGCAGCCTACCAGGAGGTGGGAGGAAGGTGGTGGTGAGGAAAATGAGTTATGCTGGCCTCATAAACAGCCATGATGACAGTGCCGTGCAGAAGACTGGTCCAAGTGCCTTGGAACACATCCCTTTAATGCTTGGAGGTATGGAGGCTAACCAGATGCCCCAGAGTACAGGTCTCTATCCCCTTGGGAGGGAGCAGGAGTATCTGTACACCAGAGGGGTTGGGTTTTGGAGTACACAAAGGCTAGCCAACTGGAGCAAATTGCTCAGCAGCTTTCTGCGATGGAGTAACTGACCCCATGTTTGTGCTGTGGGTCAGCTAGCATCTCTACATTTGTTCTCCACCTGCAAAGATTTTCCACCATGGCAGGCTAGCTTGGTGGGCTTGGAGCAATGTTTACCCAGCCTGTGGGAGCCACTTTCACTGAGTCTACCATATCAGATGTTCATACATAAGAGCACATGGGAAAACTGTGGCCTTGCTGCTGACGATCAGCAAAGCCATCAGTAATGGGCTCAGGCTGGTGAGGAAACGGCTCTGCAGCCTTCTGGAGGTGGGCCCTGTTACTCAGGCTCAGAGCAGCATGCAGACATTTCCAAAGCATTGAATAGCTTTTACTGCTGTTTAAATCACTTTCAAAATGCATGCAGTGAAGGAAATCAGGCCACTGCAACTAAATGTTTTGAATCATAGAATAATAGGATCATAGAATCATTTAGGTTGGAAAAGACCTTCAAGATCATCGAGTCCAACCATCATCCATGCCCACTAAACCATGT
>JAVJGG010000029.1:9405961-9438082 GCA_035590195.1 Aviceda cuculoides | reverse complement strand
AACGGCATCCTGGCCTGTATCAGAAATAGTGTGGCCAGCAGGAGCAGGGAGGTGATTGTTCCCCTGTATTTGGCACTGGTGAGGCCACACCTCGAGTACTGTGTTCAGTTTTGGGCTCCTCACTACAGGAAAGACATTGAGTTGCTGGAGCGTGTCCAATGAAGAGCAACAAAGCTGGTGAAGGGTCTAGAACACAAGTCTTATGAGGAGCGGCTGAGGGAGCTGGGTTTGTTTGGCCTGGAGAAAAGGAGGCTGAGGGGAGACCTTATCGCTCTCTACAACTACCTGAAATGAGACTGCAGGGAGGTGGGTGTCAGTCTCTTCTCCCAAGTAGCAAGTGATAGGCCGTGATGACACGACCTCATTTAGATTGGATATTAGGAAAAACTTCTTCACCGGAAGGGTTGTCAAGCATTGGAATAGGCTGCCCAGGGAAGTGGCTGAGTCCCCATCCCTGGAGGTATTTAAAAGCCATGTAGACGTGGTGCTTAGGGACATGGTTTAGTGATGGACTTGGCAGTGCGAAGTTAATGGTTGGACTTGATGATCTTAAAGGTCTTTTCAAACGTAAACGATTCTATGACTCTACTAAATGATACAGAAAGTCATTAGCATAATAAAGTGTTAAAGATCTTAGCTCCTGAAAATGGTTAAAGAAAATATTCACATTTCTAGCTGAGGAGATCTTACTAACACAAATGCAATTAAGAAAGGACTGAAGCTACAGAACTGTCTGATCTGTAACAAATACAGGCTCAGGTGTTTAGAAGTCCAGACTGAAACAGGAAAACGTAATAAAGTGGAGATGGAATTCTATTAGCGTGTAGTATGAGAGGAGGGATAGAGGGGAGGCAATCTTACAAAAATAACTCTTGACTCACCTGCTTCATTCACCTAAACACATACCTTAAGCACGCCATTTCTTCGATATATTCTCTGTCCAAAGTAATTAATACTTTAAAATATTCCTGCCTCCAACTACAATGATTGACTTGTATTATTCACAGATACGTTCCAGGAAATTATTGTCACAGTCCTCTGGCAACAGCAGAATCAAAACTGAAGACCATAAGAACTTAAAAATTTAAAGCAGAATAAATCTTTAGCCTCAGTTATCTGCTGTAAAATTTTCCATGCTTTTATTTAGGGAAGATAAATGTTTGCTTAAGTTAATCAGATCAAGAAAGATTTTTGTCTTCAGCCACAAAAAAATTTCTCATAATGGAATGTTAATATAGGCTGTTTGCAGACACGCATGTTAAAATGCCTGACACTCTAAAGATACATGATGTACATGCCAACCTTTTTTAAATCACTGACGATCAACAACTTACCATTGTACAAAACATGGTTTCTGACCACTCAGCCTATTCTTCACCTTGTTTATAAAGCCATAGGCTGGCAACAATCTCTCCTGCTTGAGATTTCACAGCCAGTGAGTTCTGCTTGAGGCGATGGGTGATCCCAGACATGCATCCTGACCAGCTTCCAGTTCCTCAGTAGAGGTAGGTGCTCCTCTCCTCCCATCTTTACCCTTTCACCCTAAACCTATGTTTTCATGCAAAGGACATTTGACTGTATGACAGTGTAAACAGGTGCTGCTATCCAGGGACTAGAGGAGCAATGTACATGTCAGCACAGCACACATCAGAAGGCAATTCAAAAAGGAGCCTCAGATACTGAAAGAACTGAGGTGGAATGTAGGCTGGTTCCCTGTTTTCAAAATCCTGTATCTATATTTTAAATGGGATTGTTAACTGCTGTATTTTTTATGGTATACTGAAAAAGTGAAAAAAAAAAAAATCTTAAAAAAATACAGTAGGAGCTCACCACTAGGACATATGGAAAGCTATAATACACAGAGCTGAGACCTTAGACTTTAGATACTAAATGTGGCAGATCGCTGCCTGTCTACTAAGAAATTTCTGAATGACGAAGTCTGCAGTTAGACTGTAGCATCAGCAGTGCTGCATATGGAGAATATTGGTAACAGCAGTGATGTGAATATACTTTTAGAAAAAAAAAATCTAATTCTTATTTCTCCTGAAAATATAGAGAAGATTCCTACAACAATACCCAGCTGTGGGTTTAATCATCTGGAAAGAACCCAAGGCACCCCACAAAGAATGCAATTAGTCTGCAAATGGAGTAGGCCTAACCACTTTCGCCTGGCTGCTCCTCTCCATCTCATAAGTACCCAGCTCTACAGGGTGCCCACATCATGTAGGCACCTACAAGATGGAAGCTATGTCTACTCTTCAGTATTGGTCCATGGACTGTTTTGAATAAATGAGATTTATCAAAAATGAAATGGTTTTCACAGTGGCCTACTGTTTCTGTACTTTTACCTGTTAGTTCAATAGAGGATGTCAAACTACTCTGGAGAGGAAGTTTGGAAAGATTTTCGGATAAACCTTGCCAGTACAGTCATTATGCCCTGCTGATAATATGTTAATGCAAATAGCAGATCACTAAGCACCGATGCAATCCAGAAGTACAGAACAAGTAAAATGCTTTATTTCATCAGCATTACCTACGTTTTTCCCCTATAGCAGAAAAAGTCCCCGGTTCCATGTTTTGGAATTACAGCAATATTGTGCAATGTAGATAAACTTCTCCGGAAGGGTATTCTCTAGTGGTATTATTAATAACCACAGAAAGCTTTGCTGTCAGTTTGCTGGTAGACATACACTACCAACAAAAATTCAATCCTACACTTTGCTCATGCACAATCAATAGGAGTATCTAGAAGGCTAATACATACATATAGCCAATCAGAAGAAAAGCATGAGCTTTATTCCAGCATCTTCGGGTTTTTTATTAGCAGATTTTCATTAAAGTCTTCAACTAACAAACATAGGCAAATTTAGATGACCCTTTACTACACTGTTACTCTCCATCACAAAGAAGAAAACAGTCAGGATCTATGGAAACCAGACAATGCAGCATGAAAATGAGACATTTAAATTGAACAAAATAAATTAACCCAAATGGGTAATAACAAACATTACAAATATGTACTGACATTTCTCACCCTTCTTCTATGAACTTTCCAATGTCCAGACTAAATGTAAATAAATTTTATTTTCCTACAGGTATGATTTAAATTTTAAACTTATACCTATAGATGGTGAAAGAGATACTCCGTTTATATTTTATTTGACAGGCATGCAATTGCATAAATATTGATTCTTATTTTCCACATAAATGGTGCTGTTGGCCTTTAAATATAGTATTCGTGCAAACATATGTCTTACTTCCACCTTTCAGCAGCCTGGCACTTGTGATGGTTATTGACAAAACAATGAATCAACCCATATGTCTACCCTAGGTTATATATATACACACAAACACACACACACACACAAATAGCTGTATCTAATTCTAACCCCCCCCCACACACACACCCTCCCTGCCCAAAGCATGGCGTATACCAAGCTATGTAGTCACCCCAAGAGCATAGCTAACAAACTGTTAGCAAGCTGGGCACATCCCTATCTTGAACTCAGTTTAAAAAACTGTTTAACACAGTCACACTCTCATTACAAAGCCAGGTGAGCACACAGATACACATTAAGAAAATGTCCAAGCTAAAAAAAACTCCACCCAAGTATAGTCCTGATACAACTTGAAGTCTGTTTTGTCTTAGGAAAGCTATATTTGGTCTAATGGATAATTTTCTTTATGACTATCAGTCTTTCTAAAAACTGTAAATTAAAGAAAATAAAAAAGGAATCTTTGTTTCTTTCAGATCCCGGAGAACAGTAGGCGATATGCATTTTTTCACTATCAATCACATTAGCTTTAATTTAGACAAACCACAAAATAGCTCCTAATCCCTTCAGAATTAATTTTGAAAATTACAAATATTTTAGGGCACAAGACAGAGAAATTAACTGAAAACTTCTCAACACACTCTGTGGTCCTAACAGTTGATTACAGAAATCCCATTCATTATCTCATCCTTTGGATTTTTCTTTTACATGTGATATATTCCATTCATTCCAGAGCTGACATCTACACAAAGGTTACCTTTAACTTGAGCAGTCCTTAACAGTCTCTGTTCTCTAAGGTACCTTTGCTATCAGAGGACAGAGACAAGCTTTTTTGGTCAGTTCAGATGATACAGTTAGTATAGGTGAATTATTCTCTGTGAGGGATGACATCTGCCTTCATAAATTATTTTTCTTAAAACATTATTTAGTTTATAAAGGATGTACTAGTCAGAAAGCAAAAGCCAGATGAGATGATCATGCTGGATTCAAGAAGACATTAATTCTAGACTCTCTTTGGAGGTGTTGACTGATCCTGTTAATTAACTCCAAATATCCTGCTTGATTTAAAACATTTAAAGTGACAGATGTGTAAATATTTTCAGGGCTTCCTATGTCCCTCTCTACTAGCTTATTCTAATGTAAATTACAAATGATTACAACAGAAACATTGTGTATGCACAAGGATTCATTGTCTTCCCATCCAAGCAATTAAATATCAACACAAACATATACAGCAGCATATAAATAAAATAGGCCACTATTTCTTCTGGTATATTATGCCTACTCATATACACATCCTTTTATCAGTGTGATAAAATACGGGTTTCCAAATGATAAGCCTTTTCGTTGTTATTTTTAATAAATATTTGCATTTTACTCAATGTCAAAGAATGATCAGACTTAAAATAAAGATCAGTATACAATCAAACCTTTGAAACATCTCACAACAGGAATCAAATAAATATTCCTGTTTGTAACTTGAGATTTTTTTTTTTTTCTTTCTCATTAGCTTATGCATGTTTCTTAAAGAAAAAGAAGAGGGATCAATGAAATCTATGCACAGGAACCTCTCAGTAATATTAGCCCTTTCATAACACAAGTGTCCACTTAAATATCCAGTCCTTCACCTTACAGCTACAGTCTTTAAAATGTAAGTCACTTGTTAGAAACCCATTTCTAGGTAGGTTTTAAAACATCTAAAACCCCTCCTCATCACCCTTTATCACACAGCTCCAGACTTCTTTTTGTCCTTCCTAGCTACCTGCTACTGTCTTCACACCTACCCTGTACCTGAGGTTACCTGCCAGCGGCTCTCCCTCACTCCACGGCTGTGCAGTGGGTATGCGGGAGGACAGACCACAGCCACAGGCATGCAGATGGCTCACATGTACAGCCCATTCAGCTGAAGAGCCCTTCAAGGAGAAACCGTTCGCTCTGCCCAGGGTACCCTGATAGCTGCAGCTCTACCCTCCTTTTTCTGGGAGGAATCGCTATTGCCGACCCCAGCAGGCAGCTCTGGGGTCTCAGCAGACATAGGCAACAGTCCCAAGAAGGAGAGGTGGTGTGACCTGAAAGCACCATGACTGGAATTTGAGTAACTCATTAGATCAAGGTTCCCTTTTACAGAGCAAGGCTGCCTTTTTCTGGAGGGTTTCTCACCCAGTGATGCATTTCTCAGTCTCCTCTACTGCTGTGGGGACACGTGATCTTCAGCCCCCTGAAGATGAAGTGCTAGCAGGACCAATGGGACTAACAGAGCTTGATGAGACAGGGGTAAGGGGGCACAGTCTTCAGAGAAAGGCACATCCTACAGAAGGGACAAGTGGCAGAAGCTGATTGTTTTTCTTTAAGCCACTTTACTACCAACTATGCAAAATAAAATTGTTCCTATCTTTAAGATGTATCATATGTGCATACATACGCATATCTGGGAACTGGTATTCAACGTTGTTGCTGTCTTACCTCCAGCTAAGACTTTTATCATCTATTATTGGACAGTATTTATTTTATGGCTTTGGCCTTTTTCAAGACAGATGCAAAATGATATGCCATGATGAAAAAAAACAAAAAACAAAAAACAAAAACAACCCAAACCCCAAAACATTCCTTTTTAATTCACTCAAAATTCAAAAATTTTCTACTACTCACTGTTTCCCAACATAGTGAAGATGTCAGATTGCTGACCCAACTGCACATTTCTCAAATACAGCAGTGCAAAGCACCTCAAGCAGTCAAGAAAACACTGATTCTCAAAACAACTCGCACCTTTTTGAACCATGTGACCATCAAGTCTGCTGATTTAGGAGCCCTTCCTACAGCTTGTGGAAGGCAATGGGTGTCTTCCCTCTGGGATAATGTGCACAAGAACTGCAGAAGTGGATCTTACTACACATACAGCTGAGTACTGTTAGCCCATGTTTCAAATTCAAGAAAGATCCAGTTGTACTTGAGGCAGGGGAAGAAGCTCTTGGTAGATATATTAACTGGACAGTTTCAAGAAAGTCTGGTAAAGCTGAAGATCACATAAACACACTATGAAGCTCTGAAACTCACCTAAGTTTTTATGTAATTATAAATTAAATCCATTTAAACATAAAATCTGCTAAATTTCCAGCAAATGTAAGTCAATCTTATCTCTCCAGATCACATCATTCCATTCAATAAAAACTCCAATTTGTGGTACAGAGATGGTATATATGGTCAGATCAAGTCTTTAACCTTACTGCAGAGCATTATTTTCTACTGTGTAATTTATTACTTTTACACTAAATCATTCTTTCTGTTAGAAAGAATTGAGGACTGGAAAAAAATTGCATTGTGGAAACAGAACAAAACTGGGACTTTGGAAAATGTGCAAACACATCTCTCAGTGGGATTTTGTCACCATGATCACAGCAGTATGCAGTAAATAGCTTCTCTTTAGCTGAGTTGGACAGGCTTTAGAATGACATTAGTATTAAATGGAACCTTTGGAAAGTAGCAATTTATTTTATAAATTCTCTGTTGTTTTGTTGAGGTTTTAAATGGGAAAGTGCAACTTTATTTTAGAGTTTCTGTAAATAGGTAAAGTTTCATTGAAACAAATTACAGTCTTCAAAAGTCAGGCACAAGTGCTTGTGGCAGGGACAGTTTGAAATCTTAAACTGCTAATCGCAAGATACATTTTTACATTCACTTGCAATGTAAGATTTCAAAAGATTTAGAAAGGCTGTGCAGGGTAAAAGTTCAGCATGTGTGCACAGCTGACGAAGAATCATTTGGAGACATGCACATACCTGGGGCTGGCAGAAAATTTTATATGATAGAGATTGTACACTAGGTCAGAGGTAGCTAAAAGTGAATTTCAGATTCTTCAAGGACATTCTCCTTTTAGTGAATAAAGGGCAAATGTCCATCCACTTGTTCCATTCCTCTCTGCAGGCTTCAGTGAAGTTGACCATAAGGTAAAGTTGTACTGCGTGATGGGTACGGCCAGTTCCCAGGGTAATTGATTAAAAGGCCTCTTATTTGTGATCTCCCTCATATGCAACTGTTTTTTCATCCTTTTCAAAAATTGAAGGCTGATTCCAGAAAAAATGCCGTAATAGCAGACTCAAGTGCTAATAACATACTAATAACATGCAAATAACACTCTCCTACATGCTTAACACGTGGTACCACCAAACTGGTCCATGTACTTTGAAGAAAATCAGGCCACTGGTGAAGAATAAGCATCCAAAACTGAAAACAAAAATTAACTCCCCCCCCCCAAAAACCCTGCAACAACCCACCCCACTGTAAAATTTCCTTGAGTTAAAAGATCAGAATGACAAATGGTATTTGCTCCTTTAGTTCAAATGTACCTTTGAATTTTTTGCTAGAGTTCAGCTTTCACATATTATTTTTAGAGTGATTTGTACTCCCTCTCAATGAAGAGACTTTTTTCCCATTTATAAGAATCTTATATGTTATTCACCTCTTTATCCTCCCATGGTTCAGTTACAGAATTGCAGTAAATCTGGAGATATTGGAGGTATTTGAGTATCTTGGAACTCCCTAATAAATATAGAAAGCTACAACAGAATTACACACAAAGCTTGACTAAGCTACCTCATCAAACATTTTCTATATACTGATTTTCCAGTGTATAGTATCAAATTCAAGTTCTTTGCTCTTATTTTTATGTTGGGATCTCCACACTGGGATTCAGGACAACTGAAGTTTCCTAAAGCACCAGATATGGACTGAAATTGATTACTTCACCTTCTAAGACAAAATAATTCTCTTCAGAGAACTGTAATCTTTGACCATGATGCCAATACAAAGCTTTTGAGATCATCAGCATGCCCCAGCACATTGGGGGATTAAGGACAATGGGTTTTAGTCTTTTTCTGACACATATGTACAGCAATATGCATATTGCTTCAAGCAGAAAACTCCTACTCCACTGCATGTGTTTCTCCTCCTGGAGAGAAGACAGAACAAGCAATATATGATTTGACACACAACAAAAAGGTATTCTGATGCTACCATGATGCAATAAAAAAATTTTAGGAAAGGGTAACCACTTCCACCAAATCCCATATCCAATACATGTACTTCATGGTTGAAGATAACCAGGGTTATTTTATTTTATTTTATTTTATTTCATTTCATTTCCCCCCCCCCGCCTTCAGCCATATTTCTGCTTTTTCAGCTTAAAATGAAAAAGGGATTGTATACCTACGAATTCACCTAGTTACTTTAACTATGGATATTACTTACCACCCTCGTCCTGACTACGTCTTTAGATACACCACAAAAATGTGCTCTTGCTCAAACTGCAATTATATTGTGCTTATTGCATCATAACAGATGGAAAAGCAAGGAAGTGACTAAATCAAGATTCATGACTTTGCAGGAAGTTGAAGAAGGAACAAAAGGTGAACTAAGAAGGCTATTAGAAGGCAGGCTAAGAAACTATGTATAATTTCCATAATTTACAGGCCTTACTTCAAAAGGAAATGTATTGCAATTTGCTGTACTTCAGTTAAAAAGTTCATAAAAGTTTTATGAAATCCAACCAAGCAATTTGCAGATACACATACAAGGCAAAACAACATAATATGAAGGCTTCACTGTCATCTCATGCCATGACAAATTCCACTGTTTCCAATAGGTCTTCTTTACTTCACTATTGCTTAGATGAACTACTACTACTACTACTAGTCTGTGACCATGCATTAGCAAACAGAAGAGCACTTCTGCCTATACTGAAAAACAATCTCTGGGCTGGAACAAAGGTCAAGGGAACTGCAGATGCAAATACAAGAAAAGTTCATTACCAGGCTAATAACATGAAAGGCAGGTATGAATTAAAGCATAAACAAACAAAAGCTATAAAAGAGAATGGTCTTCTCTGCCTAAACAACTTCTGTTGAGACAGGGTCTAGCTAGTTTGGGGGGATTTGTGAGGCTAGGCTGCAGTGAGAACACCACAGTTGTCAGTTACTGTACAGATGAAGTACAAGATGGTTGATGAACAATGAAGGGTGATTTGCTGCTTTCTGCACTCGGGTATCTTGCTGACACATAAAATCTCCACTGGCTGTCATATACACCAGCCCATCACACAAGGGCAAGAGTCACAGGAAAAGTTATATACACTCAGGCAATATATAAGGCTGTTTGCACATGACTCTACACATTTCAGATCCTAATGTCTCTGTAATTAAAACATTCCAAACATTAAAGGGAAGGACAGGAAAAATAAAGTTTTAGGGACTAAGAGCTCACACAGTCTCGTTTACCTCTCCTTCAGACACAGTAATAGAAATACCTTACAGAGGATCTGGTCACAGTTAGTTCTTTGAGGATTTTCAAAGTTAGACAGTAAGGAATTACATCCTAAGCATCGTGGAGAAAAGGATTAAGAGTTTAGGCCATACTGTCCTGATCCATGGATGGTTTAGATTGTCTGTCTGGATGCAAAGCAGGTCCTGATCTATGAGAGCTGTATTTAGCTTGAAGGGGTGAATGCAGAATGAATTGGATGTTTAATAAGCATCTCTGATTGAGACAGTAATTCAGACCTACACAGTGTGGAAAAGCCAGTCACAGAGTGGTCAATTCCATTTAACCCATCCTTATTTTCATTTCCACCTCTTCTGTCTACATTTTGAAAGAAAGGACAACAGCAGACACCAAAAGAAAGCCTGCTTCTTCTCTGGGTTTTTTAGACGCTTAAGTTTCCTCAAAAACATGTTCTTTTGCAGGTTCTGGCTCTTTCTAAACCTGGTTAGGATCACCGGTCCTAGTCTTTTCCTATTTCTCCCCAGACCAAAACACCATCTAGATGAACCTCCTTACCACCAGCGTCATAACAACATTGATGCATTTTTTCAGTGAAACACATAGGATGAAAAACATAGTCCAAATATCACTCCCACAAGGAGTCATCAATGATCATAAACCTCTGCCCTGGTTTTCTATGACAGACTGCCAGAATCCTACTTACCAAGTATAGAAAAATATCACCTGCTGTTTCTGAAAACATTTCAGTTCCACAGAAATAATGAAAAGGTTCTCCTTTACACAGCAATGTAATTCCTTTAGAATACTAAGTGATGAGTTCTTCTGGTCTCTTCATATTTCCCAGAGCAGTTAGTAAATTCACCCCTTTTTTTAACCTCTTAGGGCCTTGGAACATTTCTTGGATCCTGACCCTCAAAGAACTAGACAATTTCAGATTTCTGTTCACTGGTCTCTTAATAGTTTTCCCTTCCCTTGAAGGATGGTCTTTTTACATACTAGCATGTTTTCACTCCTAGTCGTTCCAATGACCATTTCCCCTTAGCAGGGGAACACAGGTAACATAGTTGAAGCGACTTCATTTAATCAAACAATGGATATTCTCCCCCTATAAAACACATGTCACCTTTCTGTTGCACAGTAGGAATGGATAGCTAGACAGCTCACTGGACACTGACAGACAAAAATATTTAGTTTATCTGAACAGCCAGTGTGAATGAGATTGTCCCTGCAAGTCCTGCCTTTACCTAACTGCTGATGTTACTGATTTTTTGACACTAATACCACTGTTGCTGGCACCACGTTGTTTTATGCACCTGTTTCAGAAGTCGAACGAACAAACCTCCCAAGTTGCTTATAAGCACTTGTCTCCTGCAAAGTCGTTCATTCCTTCCGAGACTAATTCTCCCAAACCAGCCCTCCTGCTTGCCCATGCTGTGCACATTCTGCTACCAGTTACAAGCTCTCGGGAAGTCACGTAAGTCACTAGGGTTCCTGCTGCTTCTTCCAAATGCTTTGGCTTTCAAACACATTACCTTGGCTTGCGCTCACCACAGCATGAGCAGCTCCACATAGTGATTCTTTTGTTTAATTTTTATTTTCCTAGACTCTGATTTTGAGCTCAACATTTCTTTCCAAATCAGAACTCTATTTTAATATTGCTTTGTGCCCTGAGTTTTGCCAGAGAAACTGGTGCCAGAGACAGCTGCTGGAATCCACCTGGAGTCAAAGAGTCCTGGCCCAGGGAGTGGGCTTAAAACATCTCCAAATGAGAAGGGCAAGTTTAACTGTGGTTATGAGAAACTGCTAACACAAGAACCGAAGAAAAAGTTTCCTTAGGGGTTTAAAGTACGAAGAGAAAGACCAGAAGATTGTTGCACACGCCAGTAGAAATGGTGAATACAGGTTTTAAGGTATTTATCTAGAGATACGAAAGAATGACAGTGTCACAGCATAGCAATGGCAAATAGCCTAGGGAATGTGGGGGGGAATTCAGAGCTAAACACTCAAAGGGAAGGCAACCCGTTCATGAAAATCTTTGATTTCCTCTTTATATCTGAGCAACGTCCTCTGTTGTTCAGCATGAATTACACAAAATTACACAGTCCTACTTTATTACAGTCACTATTTTAATATAAGAATAACTTTCTGTTATCCTAGTACTTAGTAACTACATTATTAGTTAACACGACCAAGTAATCTGTTGTTAAAGCACACCTTCTAGTGTTTGCTTATTTAGTGATACTTGGCCCAGTATCCGTGTAAGCACAGCAGAGAACTGAGCAGATTACAGAAGGTATACCAAAAGTCATATTTACGTGTAGGATAGCTCTCCAGACATAGCAATCACAATCAGTAAATGGAGATTTAATCTCTGAAGTATTAAACATTTTGAGGAACTACAGAGACTGCCAAAACAGCATCCACCATTGACTCAACAGCCTGTGGTTGCTCAGCTTGTACAACAAACATAACACTGCACTTTCTTCCACCTACAGTGTATTTGGGACTACTTCAATGCACAATAAAACTGCAGTATCTGGAATAGTAATTTTACATGCATGTTGCTTAGATAGAGTTTTGAACAAAATGCTTGGTTTTTCTTCACTAAGCTTTCCTTGTAGCACATAAAGTAAGCTTTCAAGGAGCTTTCTGTCTCCTGCTGAAACATTATACAACAAAGCTTCTCACAATGTACCTTTACCTACATCGACTTCCAAAAAAGTTCAGCATTATTTGGCATTCATTCACAGTGAAATTCAGAAACTTGAGAGATGTGTCCATTAACACTTTTGAGACGTTTTCTCAAGCCATTTATCACATAATAATGAAATGTATCACTGGGAGTAATTGCAAAGAATGACTGGCAGCCATAGCCAGTTCTGAGTAAAGAGCAGACAAGTACATGGTTCATCAGGTATTTTCCTACAAATGGAATGACATAAATCCTTTGTGACTTAAAAGACTGTCTGGGCTACGTTAGTTTGAAATGTAGTTGAGATAACCAAGGACAGTAAGTATTCAGCATAATGATAACTTAATTTTGTAGAAAGAGAAATGATTAAACTGAAGGAACTCTCTGAATTTTGAATTGGCCCAAAATGTGGATTTTTTTCAAATAAATCACAATGTAATTGTAGCATTTTTAAAATCTTATTAAAACTGTACTTAAATAAACACGCATTCTCCCGCAACATTGAAAATTCAAACATTCAGATGTAATATTGAACTAATTTAAAATTTTCTTAGGGGATATTAGAGGCTTAGGTCTTGTACTCTCATTCCACTGCACAATGTCATTTAATAATCTCAGTCTGATTGTGAAACCAACTACAGAGACTTTCATCTATTAAAACAAACAAGTGTAAAATTCAAACTACAAAACAGTGAGAAGAAAATTGGATTTTTGGAATCCCTTTGGTTTAAATAATCAAAAGTAATACTAATAAAGGCAGTGCAATCATTTTCCTCACAATATGTGACATAATAATATTGAAACATGTAGATCTAATTTGTAATGTTGTAGCTTTACACGTACACATTGAAGCTGCCTGAATCCGCTCAGATGCTTTGTTTTGAATGTATTATTGCTACTTCTTTGGGCCTATTACTACTGTCTTTCCTAAGGCAAATCATCCAGTAGAGGAGGTACTTCTTCATTCACTAGTACCTTTCTGGATAAATAGTTCCACTGATGAAGAGCATAAATTCTACTCCCAGATAAGGATTTTAAGGTACTTTGTTTAAATAAGAGAAACAAAAGGAAGCAGTGCAATAGAAACTCATTCATTTGTTTCTTAGTGAAAAACAGAATATAAAACAAAGAACCCCAAGTCTTTACAGGCATGACCTGTATTTTTGGTTATGCTTACAAAGATCTTCTGAGGCACCAAATACCTTCCTAACTGCCTAGGCATTCAAGTTTTCATAAAACGGACTTAGGCACTGAAGTAGCTTTCTCATGCATGACTATCTCAGGCTAGCTACCCTTTGGGTGCCTTATGCATCTTGAAACTCACTCTGTTAGCTGGCCACCTAAACACTGAGCATCATGGCATTACATATCATGACACAAAAACTCATACAACTTTTGCAGAAGGTCTGTGAAATGCTAAGTGGGAAAGCTACAGCTGAGAGATACAAACTCCGGAGTTTTTGCTTTGGAACATAGTTAAAGTTACATGAAAATCTGAGATACAGAGCATACAATTGCAGGGAGGCCATTGTATCTTCTTACACTTTTTTTAGTAACAGCATAATTCTTACCACCACTGTTTTATGAGGAAGATAAAGTACTGAAGTAAAAGCCAACGAGAATATCTACCATTCCCAAATTCCTTTTGATGTACAAGATATGTCTAAAATCTAAGCACAGGAATAAAAATCAAAGCATGGATGCCTATACATAATTGGTATCTCTTATGAATTTATCTTCTATACTTTAAATACATCCAGATAGATAAAAATGAGAGTACTAGCTATAATAAATTGTAATCTGTGAAAAATTGAAAAAGAATAAAGAGAGATGAAGGAACACAGTGTGTTGCCTTTGTCCATATTATTTATTAAGGAATCCACAAATACTAGTTAGTGTAGAAAAAACTGCCTTGTGTAATAGCAATAAATAATATACATGGACAGAAATAAAACCAGAACCTTGACAAAACCATTTCCCTAATGTTTGAATATATAAATTTTCTCAAATTTAAAATGCATCTCTCAGTATCTAATTCACAGAAGCCATACTGCAAATGCAGCCAGCATACAGTGACTGTAAGTTTGAAGAAAAACATTACCAAATACTATGACTAACCTTGTGATTTTTGGAAATGTGAATACCAAATATGAAAATGAAACCACAAACTAAACAACAGTAACTATAGCTCCAGCAGGGCATTCTTCATCACTGCGCTTGGATACAATTTCTTTCAATGTACTTTACTCGTAAGAGAAGAAATAATTGTGATTTTCATTTGTCTATTCAAAATGTTTATAATTTTTGAAGAAAATGATCACTTAGGGGAAAAAAACAAAAAAACCAATGTCAATTGTTTTGTAAATAGTCCAACATGGACTTTATTTGCCATGGGGGTCTTTCAGATGGTGCTAGAAGACGATGAACTAAAGAATCCTTGACATACATCTGTGACCACTCCCAGACTCTGTGCAAAAGCTCTGCTACATGAAATGGAAAGCTTTGCACCATTTTATGACTGATGGAAGTCAGAAGTCCTTTTCAGTGGTAAAACCACTGAAAGTCGTAACAACAAAATCCACAGATTACTTTCGGGACGAGGGAGCTCTATCTCTATCTTACCACAGCATTTTGAAGCATTTTTAGGTGTTTTTATCATCTTGACAATGTACCTAGGAAGTAAGGAAGTTTTGCTTGTCCCATTTTAAGATGGTGACCACTGGTTGCCACAAGAAGGCCAGCACTAGAGAACCTTGAGCCAAATATTCTGTAACACAGCATACAGTATTTTAATCACTGAGAAAACCGATGGCAAACACTAAGCTAATAACACCAGTCATATAAAGTAGGTGTGAGGCTAATTAAGCTGTATTGATTGCTACTTTTTTATGTCCTAAATACATATTTTACTAGATTCCATTCTACTTGGTAGCAGGCTCTTAAAGTTATTCACATAGGATTGTTTGGCCACCTGCAATAAATCTCCAAACAAGTAGCAGGAAGCCTTTAGTTCAGTTTCCATTAAGCTTTGGCGGAGAATTTGGCCCAAAGCCAGCCTTCTGTTCCAGCTTTAGATTTGGCCCACTGTCAACATCTGCAAACCAAACTTGCATGGCTTGCACAATTCAGCATTTAATAATTATTAAATTTAGCTACTTAATGCTCGATGGATTTATGCACAGAAAATAAAAACTAAGGTTACTGAGCCAGAATAGCCAAAAAGACACAGACAAAAACATGTACTACTTTGGATATGACATAGTTCATTGTACTTTTCACATATACAGCTACAAATAATGAAAATAATTAAGAGAAGGGACATTCCAATCAAAACTATTCTACAGTCAATGTTTATACAGGCTATGTATATGTGTGGATTCTAAGATATTTTTGAGAAAGAGTAGAAGACTGAAAAAAATGCTATGCTAGGAAACCTCTGGGAAACTCAAAACAGCATAGAGCACTGCTTTCTCAGTTATTTGATTGGGAGTAGGACATACTGTACATACACAGTTTTAGCTGTGGAATTTTTAAATCTCTGAAATCCCCATGAGCCACTGTTACTATTGACCACAGTGGGGCAGAATTAACTGCTGATCATTTTTGCAAATTCAGCCTAAATAAAAACCTGAAAAACGTGGGTCCAACCTAGCCCCATTACCCTTAACATGCCAGTCATCCTTTTCATTATGCTTGCCTCTGCACCACTACAATCAAAAATGAAAATGTGTTAGTCTGTTTTTAATGACTAAGGCCTCCCACACATGCAAAAAATAACACCATACAGAGACAGATAAAGGAACGTTTAAAATTACTCCGTTTTCACATTTCTTTCTCTCCCTCCTTCCTAGCAAAAGATTTTTGTGTCCAGTAATGTACCAAGTTTAATGTTATCTTTGTGAACAATACTTTACTTTACTTGTTCTATGTTTTACTGAGAACTGAGTATATTGTTACATGGAGAATTGGAAATGTAACAGATTTGGTATTTCTTGTACAAAAAGGTGAGCACATACAGTTTTGCTGTACCATTAACTGTAATAGCTTGTTACCACACTATCAGTTGATATTCTCATGAGACAGATTTTTATGATCTTACATAAGATTTAGACTTACAATTCCTTAATAAAAGCACTTTAAGATTTCTTTAAATGGGGTATATAGAATGACTGTACTCATGGGAAAAGACTGCTGCATATCCCTGATATTGCTTCAGTCTAGAACTGTTACAGCAGCCGCCTTTGTGGATGGTTTACACCTGCATTACAGCTCAAGACTGTATTATTAAAAGTCCAGCATCTGAGTTTTCACACAAAGCTGAGAATCATAATGATTCAGGCATGGTAGCCTTAAAAAAAAAATAAAAAAAATAAAAAAAATATCCCAAAACAGTTTGTGTGCTATTCTGATAAATGTTTTTACATATGGACATTTTATGTAAATAAATAGATATGTAAATGGAGTTTCGGGTACTAGAATTGTCAGAGATTGGTGGTGAATCTCAATTAGAGAATTGTTGGTGATTTTTAAAAGGTTAAAGGTTGTTTCTTCAGAAAGGAAAAATAAAAAAATTCCTACATATATCTATATATCTTACCATGAACTAACTGTTTTTGCTTATGTTAGATGCATCCTTCTTCCCTTCTTTTGCTAACCCCTCTCTGGAAAGGAGTACAGTACTGCTTAATTTTTAGCAGAAAGTTAAAACATTTAATACCTACTTTCACATGAAGGAGAATATTTATTTGTATTAAGATGCCCCTAGGTATAACATCTGAGACTAACTAACTTCTGTTTGATCTTTTCTTTAAATTGCATTCGGTTAAACTGGAACAAGCATGAAAATCCATCTTACTTTACATGAGAAAGAAAAGTGAGCAATAAAAATAAGCAGGAAATACAGCTTCTGCTTATCCATTTTGTTATTATAGATTCATAAAACATATAAATTTTTTTTAATATGTATGTTTTAAAGAAATGTTCATTTAAGACTTTTACCCAAAGAGCCAGTTTTCTTTTTTCCTTAACTTTACTACATCTGTTGTTAATATATCAAAATTAATGAAACTTTTGAACTCATCAGTTACCTTTCTCATCATGTCCTTATTTCACAGACAGTAGTATCTCACTGCTTTCTCTACTGCCCTACTTTCCTACTTGTCCCACTTAATGAATTATTAAGTAAATTCAAGAATGAACATAATGACCAGTTACAATTCTGATAATCAGGGCTTGTGACTGTCATCTTTTCCCGTTTCCTGACCTTACCAAAAAATTGCGATCTAAAAATGAAATTACTACTTGCTTGTAAAACACACATATTTTCTATTTTCATTTGTCTGTTGGGACATTGAGATTTGTCTGCCTTTAATTACAGATTGCACAATACAAAAATTGTAGTGTGTCCTCAAGGCTAAAGTGCCATTTTGGATTGAATCATCCATCTTGCATTTAATTTTCACTCCTGACACAAGCCACAGCTTTTGTCAGGAAGAATTTTTGTTTGGATGTTAGCTTTTTATATATTGCGAGAGAAAGCTGTCTGATGCATTCCCTTAACCCAACAGCATAGTCAGAAGCATTCACAACCATTATGAAATGACTCAAGAAATCAGCTATTTAGAATGCATGAAGATCACACCAGAGGTTTCAAGAGTCTTTTTTAAGCTCCTTTCTTCCTAAGTAATCTTCCCTTCCACAGATGTCTATCATTGGATATAGGGAAACACTAGGAAACTAGAAACAGAAATTGCCACATTAGATCAGTACAATGCTCCTGCTGTAAGACATTTCAGAATAAATGAAAACAAAACAAATACGCAACCTACAGTAGGTGGGTACAAGAAAGTTCATTCTTGCTGCACGTGCACATTAGTTACTGATGTTCTCCAACATCACCAAAAGTAAGTATTTTGCAATTTGCAATACATTTTAAAGTAAGGGAATATTGAAAAAACACTATTGAAGAGCAACAGTGAAGACCATCAGCAGTTCTCTGCTAGTGTTTAGTGAAGATTCAGCCTTAAACATGCTTAAAAGATAACAGTGAATCCACAGGATGACTGGATACCTTCAGGATGCCTGAAGCCTGAGCACATTTCATCTTCTACAGTGTGCATGGTGTTGGGTGTCTCTAGGAAGTAGCCCAATAAACTGTCCTCTTGTAAACCATGGGATGTGTCCAAACCATGGTACCAACAGAGTATGGTATAAAACGTCTTAGGCTTAGCTCCTCTACAATGGAGTGAGTGCTATAGAGATAGAGATAGACTTTTTACAAGGGCCTGTATTGATTGGACAAGGGGTATGGTTTTAAAATTAGAGTAGATTTAGATTACATACAAGGAAGAAATTCTGTGCTGTGAGGGTGGTGAGACAGTGGAACAGGTTGCTCAGAGAAGCTGTGGATGTCCCATCCCTGGAAGTGTTAAAGCCCCATCCAGCCTGATCTTGGAGCAACCTGGTGTAGCGGAAGGTGTCCCTGCCCGTGGCAGGGGGCGTGGAACTAGATGATCTTTAAGGTCCCTTCCAACCCAAACCATTCTATGGTTCTGTGATCTATACTTCAGCCTGCACTAAGGAATAATGTGGACTCCACCTTTAAACTTGACCTTTTTTTTCTACCCAGGGTTTCCTCCACATCTACTGAATGATTGAATGTAGAAAGGGATTTAACATGGACTGATGCTTGAATTTGAAATACAAAATATAAATACACTATAAAATATAAAACCACAGACATACAAAGAATAACTAGATAGGCACTGTGACTTCTCTTTTGCCATACAGGAAACTTGTCGAAAAACAAATGCCAAATTTAGATCCTAGCCACTGAGCCCTCAATGAGGAAGACCTAAACCACTTCACTGTCCCCTCCCCCCCTTAAGTTACTAACATTATATTACCAAAATAACCCTGCATTGCTAAGTTTTTGGCATCTTCAAGGGGCAGAACTTCGTAATGCAAATGGACTGTCAACAATTTCACGAAATCCTCCAAAACGTATAGCTGCTGAGAAGCCATTTCACCAGAGGTAGGAAGCTCAGGCTGGCTGTGGCACAGGGCAGCTGGTCCTGATACAGTGCCACAAAGGAAACTTCAGGCTTTTCACATGATAAATGAACGTATTTGACCTTGCTGATAGGCTTGCAAAAGCTATCAAGATGGAAAACTGTTATCTGTATTTTTTCCTGAATGTTAGTTTACATTGTTTATGCACAGCTGAGCTCTTCTATTTCAAACACTGAATAAATAGATCTTTGTCAATTCCTTTGACTTTATTTGGCTTTAGATGATTTAGGGGGTTTATAGGAATGCTATTACTATTATTATTATTATTATTATTATTATTATTATTATTAGCAGCAGCAGCAGCAGCAGCAGCAGCAGCAATGCATTCTACAGGGGATACACCGTTCTCTTTTTGAAGCGGCAGGTGTTTTACTTCAGTCCTGTATACCTTTAAGGAATAATGTTTAGAACTTGACCCAAAACCCAATGAGTTGATGAAAATAATATACTTCCTACCGATCAACATACCTTAAATGAAGATAGGAAATTTCTTCCTACAGTAGAGGCTAAACAGGAGGAAACTCAATGCCAACTATTTCCAATTATTTTACAGTACGTGACTGAGACTCTAAATGAAGATGAAAATGTTAACAGATATAATAATGCATTTTTAGTGGTATTTTAGCCTTTTGCCAATGCTTTGTGATACAGCTTTCAATTATATAGTTACATACTTAGTTTTGCAAGATTAGTTTCTGAGGAACAGAAGACAAAGTCTTAATGTAGGAAATGTCAGTCTTCCAGTCAACCAGTGATGTTCCTAGCCTTGCTTATAAATAAAAGAAGATTAAAATTCAGCATAATACTTAACTAGGAATGAGTAGCCTACTGGTGAAATTTAATGTATGTTTTTTTCAACTCACCTGCAAAGACTCAGAAGATTGAATGGATAAACAGAAAATTCAAATTACAGTGAATTAAATACAAAGAAAAAATAATATCCAAACCTTCAATTACTGGTTGTGTCCTTTTTTCAACCAACTTCCCCCCCAAAAAAACTCAAACCCAAGCAAGACCGTAAATATGTTTAAAAAAATGTAGAATATATTCTAATTCTCACACTTACATATGTATTAGATTGTTAAACAATTAAATATGTTTGTCTAGGAGGTAAAAAAAAACCAACTTAAATTGCAGGAAATCTCCATCAGCAAACCACAACTTTTCAGCTATGGTATAATGCTAGAACGGAAAGATGTTTTGGCAACAACCCATGCTGAACAATAAATTCATACACTTCTAGCAGCAGACTATCTGATGATACATAATTAATCTTTGGTTAGTGACTTTAATTTAGACTACAATTATTTTTGCAAAGACTGTAACAAGCAGAAAGAGTTACACAAGGTTTTTTTCCATGTAAATTGCAATAATTCTGCTTATATCAGGCTTGGATATATTATCTTCTAACCTCTCCTTTATCCAACCCTGACTAATTTTTAAGTGCAGAGTTTGTTTTTACTTTTACCTTTCTTATGTCTGAATTTTTATTCATGCTTCAAGTTAATTTCTGCCTTTATTCTTACAATTTGCTTGTTATGGTACTCCTGAACCTTGTTTAACCATGCAGAACTTTAGAATCCTAAGCTCGAAGCAGATATTTAAATTGGGTCTCAGACACTATCTCAACTTTTCTGCATTGTGAAAGATTTAGACAGACTACTGTACAAACTGTACCAATAACTGTATAGCTGAGAGCTATACAGTGCAATTTAATTGTCTACCTACAAAGCAATGGATAATTACAACATTTGCAGTAAAAACTTCCCTAATATTCATTTTATAGATCTGAAACCATTGAATTTATAGTTAAGTCTTTTTATAGATTGCCTTCTACATTTTGGCCATGGTTCTTCAAAGACTATGTCCATTTCATTAGCAGCTACGCATCAATAACTGAATCCACTTCAAATTGGTTGCACTAACAGGATATGCTGCCAGAGAGATTTATTTTCCCTTGCCTCATAGATGATACTCATTCACTCACTCTCATTGTCATTTCTGTCTTTTCTCTATGACATTCCATTTGTGAAGTTTTATGAAGTTTTTGAAAAGCACAGGTTGCTGCTTTTCATCTTGGAGTCACTAATTCTTTGCAGCGCTTTCTGTTTCCAGTAAAGCACTTAAAATTGTTTTGCATATTCTTTTTTCTTCCTGGAAGCTGGAAAATTCAGGTCATCTTCCTGGGGTTTCTGGACAGGTAGTTCAAATAGCAACAAAATTTGCTCATTCTCAAAGACTAACATGCAAGGTCCTAAAAACTCTACAGTTTGTTTCAGTGAATTCATAGTCTCATGGTTTTCTGTACAGTATGTGTGTACTGAGAACAAAATGTTCAAAATTAATCAAATTAGAACATATTCACTGTCTAGTATACATGAACATATTTCTGTCCAAAAACCTTGGTTGGTAATGTGGTAAACCAACAGTAGGAACAACCAGTTAAGTAGTGTCAATATAATTTCCAAACTTCCATTGATTTTTCAGTATAAAAATTAACATATGTAGAAAGTGGTAACTGCTGCACTGTTGTAACGACTTTCAATTTTTTAAAGACAATGTGACAGGAAAAGAAATAACAATCAAAACAATCAAAATATTTAATGAGTTCAAAATGCTTTCATCAATATAGCAACATTCATAATACATCTTCTCAGAAGACATACCTTCTTTTGCTAATTGAACTACCTGAAAACAAGAAATAGCATCAAAACACAAAGTATTCACTAACACGTCCACAATCACTTGCTCCAACTATTAACATGTGGCAAGAGAATATCACAGATTGCATATTTATAGTTGCTTGGCTTTTAAGAGCTAACGAAAGCATGAAAGTACCCCTTGATGAGATTTGTAAAGCCCACTGAAGTGCTACGTAGGTCACCATTTGCTAATGCAGCTCATTTTAACTTCACTTGTTGAACAGGATTTTGTTTTCTTTAATTGCACATGAATTTGAGGTGGACTACAAAGTAACTGCCCTGTTTCACACATAAGCATTTCTTCCCTTGCCAAACTTGTTGTCCTGGTCGAGGTGTATGGATCATGATAAAGTTAGTCATCTAGGTAATAATTTCAGTGTCTTTTTTTTCCTACCATTTTAGCAAGGAATATGACAAGTTTGGCACATTAGCTACAGGAATCTTTAACTGACTTTTCAGAAGACAACAGACTCTCATAATTGTTCTTGATCACTTTATTTCAATTTTCAAATTAGAGTTTGTCTAATTAAAAAATGTAAAAGAATGTTTCCAACCTTTTCCACTCCAAAATGTCATTGTTTTAGCCATCCTATTTGCCTGTACCTCTCATTTTCTCACGCTTCTCATGCTCTGCAGCTGTTGATAGCTGTCATTTTCCTCCTTCACTGTTTTTTAACAGTTCAGTAAGCATAAATTCTGCAGCTTGTTAATCCTGGGAATCATTTCCCTCCAACTCACTGTCTTGTTACAGAGCTGTATCTTTGCTTGGCTCCTGCCTTGCAACCTGATTTTTTTCCAAGGCTGCTGCTTTGTGAAAATTTTTAGGTTTGTGTATTCTTTTCAGTTGGGCAGCTATTGGATAGCGGCACTGTTGCCCTCCAAGCAATTTCTAGCTTACGCACCAGAAGTTCTTTTGCTCAGTCCAGTCAACTCAGGAGCTTAGCATAAGCCCAAAAGCTGTGAGTTTTGAAGGAGATTTTAGATGAAAACTTAGTATATAAGAAGAGAGTTCTGCTAAAGACATAAGAGGCAAACCAAAAGGAATGAACTAAGTGGGAAATGCAGACAAAGACAGCAGCATTATGGAGACAAAGTGGAACAAAGCATGAGACCCCAGAGGAACAGGGAAGGGCCAAGATGCCAGTGGAATGATTTTCTGCTTAAATAGCTCAGAAAGGATTCTATGAACTTTGCTTCAGAAAAATTTAACCCCAGTGGTTTCAATTGTTATTGATTCAAGAAAACCATATTACCTTGTAATAAGATATTTAGTTTGCAGTTTTCTCTTATCATTGGACACTACCTGCTACAGAGTACATGGAAAGAATCAGTTACTAGGCATTGGCAGTGGTCTTTTCTAAGAGCAGAAATTATTGTTTACCTCAGGATAGCTGTCATTTACTTGTTTGGCATCATCGACTGATAAAAACAACCTTTTAACTTTTTTTTTACCCCTCTACTCCAAAAGATCACCTTTTATTTTCATCCTTCTCTACATCCCACATACCTACACAACATCAATTACTTCACAGCCATAAAAGAAACGCAAAGTCCAAGTACTTAGCCACCAAGTCCTTTCTAACCCATTAGAGTTAAAAGCAAAACCAAACCAAGGCAAACCAAACAAAACCAAACCAACTAACCAAACAAAAACCACAAAACAAAACTCCACAAAACAAACCAACCAACCAACCAGCCATAAATAAAACACTGTATAGGCACAACATTATGATTCCATGCCTGGCAGGCAGTCACTTACTGGACCAGCCCTTTTTTCCATCTGAGCTCCAACCACATACAGGTTTCCAGTGTATTGTTTTGATTTATTTTGCTAGTCTTTCCTAAGACTAAAGATGGATGGCATGGAAATAAGCATAGCCATCAGGGCCTTTCCATACTAAGTCCTATAGTGCAGGAATGGCCTTTTTAGCTGATCACATACATCTTCCAGACCAACATGGCAAAGGCTCATGTTGGCTTAAAGATGAGGTCCAACAGCACTGAGGACTGTAGTTTCTTACAGTCCACTCTTGGGATCCAGTAGATTAATTAAATGTTGAAAAAATCATTACGACTAAACTTGCAACAAAATTTATGAATTTGCCACAAAACGTATGGCTCTGATTTTCCTAGTATAGACAACTCCCAGAAAGATTTGCATAACCTGAATTATAGGCATAATATTTATTCCTCTGTCTTTGCCACTATGTCTGAACAATTTTATATATAACCATTTCCCATACATTTTTTCTTGCCTTGATTGGGGAGACAGACACACATTGGAAGCTGTTAGTTCAGCAGATCCATTACAGCAGGGCAGAAACATAATGGACACAGAGGGCTTTACATTTTCACTTTCCTCGAAGCACTTTATTTTTTCAAGGTAGCAATTAATAACAACATCCTTCCTCCTTACACTTTACTAACATAAGGCTTCCTGAAGCAAGCAGCTGAGATCTATAAAACCTCCCAATATAAAAGAAATATTTCATCTTTCTTCCTTAACAAAAATAATAAAAGTATGTTTATTTTATCCTTTATCCATATACCTTATCCTTAATATCTTTCACTATCTGAATGCTCACATTTCAGCCTTTTGCCTTCAGCTTTTGTAGTATTCTACCCCAAGAGCTGCCAGTCTTCAAACTCCATTAGATATGTCTATTCACTTCCAACATCTTTTCCTTTCACACAAAATGTAATGCTTTAATTTGACCCATTTGCCTTGCAACTAATCTTCCTGATTTTTGCTTCTCTGCTATGATTATGGCTCCCATTCTCCCTCTATGTCCTAACAATTAATTTTAATTAAATTAATCAGAATCTGGAGCTGAAAACTACAGTAGTCTTAGTGTTGAAGGATATTTGAGAGGAAAATGGGAATTCTTGATTTGCTCCTCAGTCATCTGCTGACCTTTTACATTCTTTTTCAAATAACACTATGGTTTATAGTATTTCTCCTTAGAAAATTGTCTTTATTGTAACTTAGATAATCATAACTAAAACAAAACTACTACTAAATACACAACAAAGACCAATAAAAACTAGAAGACCAGTCCTGCAGTCACTGTAGGTGAACATTTCTAAGGCTGGAGAGGAGTCCAACCTGAAAGGCAAGATCCTTTTCCTCACCTGGAAACAATAGTAATTTGCTGGTAAGAGTGAACTGCATAGGTAATTGGGCACTACTAAGTATTGAGCATAGCAAAACACTACCATGCTATAATATTCGACAAGTAGAGCATTGTACTGCAGGTGGAATAGTCAAGTATTTTACATTTTAGTGTTTAAAAGTTTCTAACAGTTATTTTAAAAGACATGCTTTTGAATTTGAATTCTCCATTTTCTGTATGAGATGCACTTATGAAAGCGCATTGGTGATATTGCATGTTTCCTCATATGACTATTTTATAGTACTCCTTTCATGATTTTTTCCACACCTGATTTTATGATTTTTAAGTATTTCTTCATAATGAATATTCCTTTATATAAAACCTAACTACAAAGGTTAGCAAATGCCTTACTATATTACCAAATATTACACAGTGTTATGCCATCTATATAAAAAAAAGCTCGGACTAAAAAAAAGTCACATTAATGTTAATTTAAAAGCATAATTGAACATTAAATGCTTGGGGCATGACTTATCAAACATGAAGACTGAAAGGAGCTCAAAGGCTGAGAGGGAGAGCTAAGAACGCACCACGGTCTGACATGGAAAACAATATGGTGTGCCTGATTGTGAGAAATCAAAAAGGGAAGATAGCTCCTACAACAGGTGGTATAGTAAGAATTATGCTTAAGGACTGGTAACAGAACTGAAAAAGAAGCCAAAGAATGTATGGCATGCATCTTTTGTTCATTTTTACAACAACCTCAGGTCATAACCATTACAACCTTTAAAATTAAAATTTCCAGAAAACATTAATAAACATGACAAAAGTGTAAATGAACAGCACAAGAACTGTAGCTTAGGGAGAGCTGACAGTCTTAGGATGGCCTTACATGGAAAAGATATCAAGGGGCCTTTCTGTAATGATGAGAAATACAAGAAAAATCCTTTCCTGGAGAAAAGACAGTACACAATGCTATGTTGGAGAAACAGACCCAATAGTCCTCTATTTCTTTAAATTAATCCTTCAGTTCATGGATATAATTTCAGGCTTTCTGGATAGTATCTCAGCCAACAGACTTCCATTAATAGACAAACCTCTTTTAGACACTGAAGAAGCAGCATCACAGATATGACTGAGATTCAAAATTTAGAACGCTGTCTACAGCCATAATTAACTGCAAAAGTTGGATGATGTCCAGAGCTGCAGTCCTTAGCTTAGAAGTCTGCCTATAACAGAAGGGTCTATACTAAATCCAAGTTAACCCAGAATACCATTTTAATGCAGACTATTCTGCACTCATTTTAACACAAAGAATGCTGCAGACAAAAGATGTAGTGGGGTTTTTTTGGATATGCTTTGGTTTTTTTCTCGTGGAAAGCTTCAGCTATAAAAAAATTCATTCTTTCTAAGAGTGAAACTGAGGAAAGAAAATTATTTCCCCCATGTCAAAAATACTTTCTTAGAAACTGAGATCTTCCATCATAACATCCAGGAAGACAGGGAATTATGCAGGAAATTGGCTTTTACGTCAGAAATACTTCAGATATTTCCATAGAAAATAGACCTGATTAGGCAGCATACAGCCCTTCAGTTTATTTTAGCAGACATACACTGCACACAGACTTGTAAGACTTTGACTTAGAATCATAGAATCATACAACCATTCAGGTTGGAAAAGACCCTTAAGATCATCGAGTCCAACCATTAGCCTAGCACTGCCAAGTCCATCACTAAGACATGTCCCTAAGCACCACATCTACACGGCTTCTAAATACCTCCAGGGATGGGGACTCAACCATTTCCCTGGTCAGCCTGTTCCGGTGAAGTTTTTCCTAATATCCAATCTAAACCTCTCCTGGTGCAACTTGAGGCCGTTTCCTTTTGTCCTATCACTTGTTACTTGGGAGAGGAGACCAACACCCACCTCAGTCCAACTTCCTTCTAGGTAGTTGTAGAGTGATAAGGTCTCCCCTCAGCCTCCTTTTCTCCAGGCCAAACAACACCAGTTCCCTCAGCCACTCCTCATGAGACTTGTGCTCTAGACCCTTCACCAGCTTCATTGCTCTTCTAATCTTTGAAGATTGCAGCTTTAATGGTGCATGGTAAATCCATTACAGCTTTTTCATTTTGCTAGACTTTTAATGTATCTGAGAATGGCATCTTATGGCTATAGGAGTTGTTAGAGTTGTTAGTTGTTAGTTGTCTCTAGAATTATTTCTTAAGGCTTCTTAATCCACTGCAGTGCAATAGATAGGTAACTATTTATAAGTTCTTCCTTCTTATATTCATTCTGCTGCTGCCCAAAGTGCTTGGATGAAAAGATGTGATCTAGGCAGGTGGTAATAGGAAAAGATGGAACAAAATAGCAGTGAAGAATAGGCAAAAAAAGTCTCTAACCAATTGTGGATGTGCCTTGACAGGCTTAAAGTCAACCAGTGTTGAGTCTTCACAGTCCTATGATATCTAGCAAAAAGCTGCAAAATCAATGGGAAAAGTATGCCTCTGTTCTTGACGAGAGGCAAGTCTCTATCAAGAAAAAAGGCTTTCATCTCTTTCACTTACACTACTATCTTCAGCCACTGAGGGTTGTGCTGTGAAACATTTCAAGTGTCTAAAAGAAAATAGTTAAACCAAACTGGGAATAGGAACGTTCCTTCTTCAGAGGAAAAACAAAACAACAAAAAAACAAAAAACAAAACCACATTAGAAATAAAGCACATTAAATGCACATTAAAACAAAAGCAAAAACAAAAAACCAAACCAAACCAAAATCCAAAACTCCAAACACATAAAAAGCACATAAATTACAACTGCAGTCAAGTACTCCAGAGTCAGTGAACAGTAACACTGAGTCACCCATGACACATTACTTCAAGTTCCTGGTATACATATATTAACATGTGTTTAATTGTGTGTTTTCATATACTATTTTTCTCCCCACAGAACTTCTGCTTCACTCATTCGACTGGCCAGACTGTGCCCTCAGGATTAATTTCTCAGTCACAGCTCAGCATCGCAAGGCAGCAATGGGTAGTGCTGTAGTTGTCAGTTATACGCTACTCTGAAATACTGGATTCTTTTCTTGACATGACCATGCAGTCCCTGCACGGTGATGGACAAGAAACATAAACCACAGGTTTCACCTGCAGCTTCATTATGCCTCTAGTGTTATTATAATATTCTCGTAATATGATTCAACCCCTGGGATCCTGCAAGTGCTTTGTTTATTTAACTAGTAACAGAGGCCTGTTTTGAACAAATAATGTATTACAGCATGCAAAATAGTCTGCAAGTATAAGCTGACAGCTTTGATAATTTTGTCCATAATCATCTTGTGTGACTGTTACATGTATGTAAAGGGGCAAATATATAATAGGTATGTTATAAAAAGAAACTTGTTAACATAGTAAAGCATCCTGAAACTATCGCAGGAGTGCAATAAAACAGCTAATGACAATATTCCGTAAAAAATAATCTTGCTGGTTCAAAATAAATATGGTACATTGACACTATGTGAAAAAGATATGTTGCATTACTAAACCTTTTGTCAGTACTGTCTACCTTATGCATTCAATGAGGCACTTTGTTTTTTAATAGATCATCCTGCAATTACAAATTTTATCCACCCAATTGTGCATTAGAAATTGCATTACGGTTGCACAGAGAATCTTACTGCTGCTATTTCTTAACTTTTCAGGCCCTGGCTTTCTTACATTAATATTTTAAACACATTTCTATTTCACATTATCTACATATGTAATTATTCATTCAAAGCAGAGCATATATTATAGAACTTAGCAATATCCATAATTCAGAGAAAGAAATCAGCTGTTCCAAGAGAATCCTCCTAAACAAAAGAAACATGTCAGAAGAAAGACTTGTAATCAGAACTGAAACGTTTGGGGTCATGCATCGCTATCCCAAAAGTCAGGAAAGAATTGCTTCAAAATGCAAGCTAAATGCCTAAGTATTTACAACAACAGGGAAAAATGCATTTGTAGAGAAAATTGTGGGTGTATCAAAGACACAAGGATTTCTTGTTCTTGTGGAATTTCTGCTCCTTTGGAGACCATTTCTGTACACAAGATGCATCCAATAACTACCACTGACATTTAATTATTTCATATATACAGCTCTTTTGTTGTGCATATGCAAGATTATTGATTCCTTTTACTGCCCATTAGAGTTTCCCTGATACTTTTCTGTAATTAGAATAATTCAAAGGACAGTATATCAGCCAACTAAGCAACTCATGCAGAGCCCACACTTTTGCTGTGCATCAATATGCATAGTTTTCTGTAACTTCAGGACTGCTTGATTATGATTCTCAACATATTCAATCAGAAGGGGTTCTGAAGAGATTTTCATTTCAATTATGCATGCCTCATTATCATACTTCTAGTGAAGCGGAAAGTACATTACAAGGTGAGAGCCAAAAATTATGAGATGAAAAGCACAAAGCATAAGTATCTTAGAAGGATTTCTAAATTTGTCTGAAACGATATTAATTCATAATAATAATATTAGTCATTCTTTCTATAACTGCATTTTTACATGGCACTTTACAATCGGCTCTTCAGAGCATCTTTCACAAGATCAGGTATGGCGTAAAGCTTCAGCAAAGACAGCACACAGTTATCACTGGGGAGATGAACAACTTTAGTATTCTGTGATGAAGTGAGATTTAAGGAGAGATGTTTTTCTGAGGTTGAAAATAGGTGCTCAGAAAAGAGGAAAGCCCTTAGCTGAGGGGAAATGGGGCAGTGTTATGAAAGGCAGAACTGCTGGAGACTAAACCTTAGGCTAACAGAGAGAGCTAAAACAACAGTGAAGCAACATATAATTAGGAGGTATATGGAGCATGACACTGGGGTCATCAGATCAGGAAGTACAGCATGGTTTGGAAGGGAAAGAGAAGAAACTTGACTCTGAACATAAAAGAACATCAAAGGATTTAATGAGAGAAATAACATGGTTAGAAGAACATGATTTTCAATAGCGATATTTCTGTTGGACTGGAGAGCTGAAACTCTCAGAATGGATATATGAGTCGAGAAGAAGGAGAGGAGGTATAGATACAAAGGGACTACCTGAAAAAGGAGTTGGGAAAAAAACAAAACAAAACAAAAAAAAACCCCAAACTATAATCAGGAAAGAAGTGGAGAGTTGTTAAAGTCAGGAAGGGAGAAACTAGATGAGGAATGAGAATGACGTACCATGACAAAGATCCCTGAGAGGCAGCAGAAAAGGCATAAGGAAGTAAGACAGAAATCTATGCTTAACAGCAAGGCTGTTTTTATAGAGCAAAATACAGGGAGGCCAGAGTGCAGACATCCTAGAACATGCCTGATGGAGGAACAGTGTAGGCACCCTTTATTTACACCAAAAAAAATTCAAAGGCAAAGAGGGAGGATAAAGTCAGTATGTGAACAGAAGAAGAAAAAAAAAAAAAAGATTTTTTATTAGGTGAAGACTGTGGATAATATAGGAAAAAAAGCCAAAAAGTATATAAAAGAATATATGAAATATAAATTCTTAATATAAATAAAAAGGATACAAGTTGTGAAGTGAAGGAAAGAGAGTAAGAAAGGAAGTGAGAAAGAGGAACGGTATAGACTGAGAGACTGTGAAGACGGATTGACAGAAAACATGAAATTAAAGGCTAGGGGAGGTAATAAAAGGCAGGTGAGGAGGAAAGAATCTTTCTGGCTATCAAATTTAAACTGCAAAATTTTAAAAAATTATTCACATGAAGAAACCACATTAATGGATGGGGCTTTGAGCAACCTGGTCTAGTGGAAAGTGTCCCTGCCCATGGCAGGGGGCTGGAGTAGATGATCTTTAAACATTCCTTCCAACCCAAACCATTCTATGATTCTATGATTCTACCTCTAAGCTCTAAGACACTGCTAACAATCCTGATCTGTCATCAGAAAATGGGTGTGCTGTTGGATAAGAGCCAAACATTAATTTAATGGGAGAGTGAAGACATGACAGTAGAATATGCATTAAAAAAACAGTAAAAGAAAGTGCTGAACAGACCTTTGAGGAAAATAATTAAGAACTCTAATGCTGTTATGTTTGACAAATGTGAACTGTACAAGCTAAGCACAAGTGGCAGATACCTACCTGATGTTACAGACATATTAGAATTCCTTCAACAGACTTAAGTATTGGTCTTTAGCTTTCTGAATAAATGACTGACCTTAAAGTATCTAGGCATAGCAGATACTTCTAAAATTGGTAATATTAATGAATCTTTTTAAGCCTGTGGACTATCCGTAGTTTCAAACAAATTCAGATGTCAGGCTTTGATAGGAGTCATGATGAATCAGAACAAGCACTTACCTTCCTCACTATAATTAATATAGTATTACAGTAACAGAATTATAGAATAAATAAGTCACCTCTACTAATAGGAAAGGCCATAAAGACTGCAGGAAAAATGAAAGGTGTCTGATGAACTTGTTTGCATGATAGAAAATGGTGTTCTTCCCACTGTCACAGCAACAGCAACAATGCAAAGCTTGTGTTCTTAATTATTTGCTACATATTTCTATCAAGACAAAAACTTCAATTTACTTTACCTCATGTACTCATAGTAAGAGCAGTGCTGCAAAACCACTAATAAAACACAGTACAATACAAAACCATAGAATACAATAAAACAAACCTTTAGAATAATCAGTGGGTGGGAACAGGCTTTTAGAAATTGTTGGTGCACACACAACAAAAAACATTACCTGTATCTATTTAAAAAGAATTACGTCATTACTCAAATCTAGAATTTTGCTAAAAAATTGTAGAAAAAAAATAAGTAATGAATTTTCAAAAATCAGTGAAATTTGTACTTATTTAGGTGGGAATTGCATCATTTTTCAGTGGCAAGCAAGTTTGACACAGAATTGTCAATATATACCTTTGATCTGGTAGTGAACATAATACAGTTAATAGCTGTTAAATCTTTTTTACAGGAAAATATTCTTTATTCT
>JAVJGG010000029.1:9382284-9400911 GCA_035590195.1 Aviceda cuculoides | reverse complement strand
ACAACTGAAAACATCAGGGTGTTATCAACATTCTTCGCATACTGAACTCAAAACACAGCACCGTACCAGCTACTAGGGAGACAATTAACTCTATCCCAGCTGAAACCAGGACACTGTTCAGCAATAGCTAAAACATCAGTATGTTATCAGTACTGTTTTGGTCACAAAACTAAAACACAGTGCCATACCAGCTGCAGAGAAGAACATTAACTCTATCCCAGCCAGGCCCGGTACACAAGAGATTTTTGAAAAAATATACCCAGGGAGGGAGGAGAAAATGATGTATCTCTGCATGCATCTCACTGCATTTGACTTCACAACAGAACAAGCTGTGTGATACGTAAATTGATTGTGATACATAAATTGATACATAATTTTTTGCTTACTAGTAATGCTTTGCATCTCTCATTTTGATTTGTTATATTCTTTTGTAAATTATATTGGTTTCATAAAACAGACATGAATTTCCATAATACCTTTATTAGTCCTTTAATATTGGTCCTGAACTCCGAGTCTGATTTCACCAAAGTACTCTTCTTTCATTTAAATGTTCCAGGGCAAAAGATCTTCACTCACACTAACTCAAACTCTCCTCATACAATGTAGTCTTCCTCCCAGTGAAGATACTCCATCTGAAAAAGTCTCCTTACCTTCATTAAATTTTACAAACAATATTTTAGCATGCATTTTGGTCTGTAACTGCGGTCCCAAAAGAGTTGCAGTTTCGTAGCATCCTACACCCAGGGCCATGTGAACACAAGGCAACTCTACCTACACATGTCCATTCAACTTGTTTAGCAAGTTTACCAACTCAAGAGAAACAAGATTTTACCTTCTACATTTCAGAAGAGATTGCTAGATAATAGTTTCAGAATTTTAAATCCTGTTACCAATTTAAATCTATTTTAAACAAATTAGCAGCTAGATAGCTATAGGATGTGTGGGATATTAGAAAAATACCTAGGGAATAGATGTACAAATAAAGGAAGACACCATAGCAACAGGCATAATTTTTAAGGTTTATGCAGAAAAGAAAGCATGTACTGACTTTCTACTTGGATTCATGCATGCATCAATAATGAATTTAAACTAGATACAAGACCTGTACAGCCCAATTTAATTTTAAGAAGCAATTTTTTGAAACAACTATATGCCAGTTGCACTGTACAAGATGAGATGCGTGTGCTGTATCCTTTATTGTAGCAACTATGTGGTAATTTGTCTGTCAACTCTCTTGCTAGTTGAAGTGTGGCTATTAATCTATTTGTGTTTGGATCAATTCCAATTTTCTAGTCTTCTGGGCAGCTTTCAAAAAGACTCCATATTTCATAAAAAGAACCTCCCACAACACACATTTTCTTCTGTCTTCCCATATGTTGCATTTTCCTTCAAGATAACTCTCAACTAATGTCCAAGGTTAACATGCTGCTGCCATGGACTGGCAGCACAATTAATGCTTCCTTCCAGATCTACAGAGACGAATAACACCCGATTTACTCTGGTGAGCAGGAATTCCCACATTCAGTAAGATATTTGTTAAGGGAAAGAGCAAAAAATATCTTGCATTATTTTAAAGATCTATTTTACACTGGTTTTTAATAATTTTGCAAGGCCAGCATTGATGTCTCTGTAGCTATTAAAGCAGCCAATAATAAGACCAGGTTAATACACATCTACAGTAAACATAGGGTAAATATAGGTTAACAATGATGAGAACTTTGGGCATGGCTAAGTAGTTAAGTGTAGAACACTATTTTCTGTGCTATTTTGGTTTTCATTACCAAGATGGAATGACCATAACTGACTCATTATGTTAAATGTGTAGATAGATGTTCTTTATTTTAAATAATACTTTGTTGTTAGGAATGCAGACTATTCCACTAACACTACTGATCACCATGAACACAGTACTGCTGTCCTTCATATGAGCTTGGCTCCCACAAGACAGATTTGGTCCACATAACCTGTGTCACAACTAACTTGATGGCATTGATATCTCTTATGAAAAAACAACTGACAATTAATGCTATCTTGACCTGGGAACCCAGAGTCACGTATTAGTTATGGAAAAGGAATAGCAAATATGTTTGGAAGATGGACTCAACAAAAGGCCACTAAACCTATGTTTTGCATGAATTCTGATTGCAATGAATTCTGATTGTGAGGGTTATACAAGTAAAACCTAGTGGGTGCGCATTCTTACAGAATAACAGGAATGTTGTCTTCTGCTCCCTTTACAGTTGGTGGAGAGACAGGAACTTCTGCAGCACAGTCAAGCCCATCCAAACCTTCCCTGCCCCAGAGGATGCTCTCTCTCCATTCCCTGCAGGGAAGACTAGAACAGTTGGCTGCACATCAGACTCACCACACTCGAACATCTAGCATTAGACAGGATTAATCCAGGCCTCAGTGTTTTGCTATTCTCTTTCATTCTCTCTGCATTAGAATTCTTGTTTTAACTGTATTATGGTTAATGTGTTTAACACAGTGGATGGATCTGCCCAATAAAAGGTTCTGTGATTTCCTACACAGTGCTTAAAGGCAAAAGAATAGAATAGAATCATAGAATCATTTAGGTTGGAAAGGACCTACAAGATCATCGAGTACAACTATCATCCATGCTCACTAGACCATGTTACAGAGTACCCCGTCTATGCACTTTTTGAATACCTCCAGGGATGGTGACTCAACCACTTCCCTGGGCAAAGAAAATGGATACTGAATTGCTTCTTCTCTGAACAGGCACATCCTAGTAAGAAAGAGATGGAGAGAGCCTCTCCTTATAACAGCAATACACTGAAATGGCTTTAAATGTCACGTTGTCAGCAAATATGTCAGAAAAGTCTGTGCCCTCTCTTTATGCATGAGTACAAGCACAGCCACCTCAGTGCACAGGGCTTTTTCTCTTTGTGTCAGGGACTCAAAATAATTATCTTGACCATGGCTGTAAAACATAGATAACTAGACTGTTAAAGCCAAAAGGAAAAACACGTAGTTTGGAATTAATTAACAACTCAGATGAAAATACAACCATATGCATTACTTGATAGGTAGTACAGTATGGATGGTTCCCAGAAGGCATAAATACAAACAGAATATAATCAACAGTGGGTTTGTTATTGGATTTACAGCAAGGAGAGTAGATTTTCATCATAATCCTACATCAAAGGCAGAAGGACACTAGATGACTTACTGCAGATGAACACGACTACTGCAAGATAAATAAAGTACACTCAGCATTTTCAGAGTATTAGAATAACTATAGTCAAATGGAAATGTTAAAAGATATGCTCAGCTAAGACTTAAGGAAGCTGTTTTTCTTCCCAAGGAAGTTAAGCAAACTGTGCTAAATCGTGAAGTTTTGAGATTCTTTTCAAGGAAAAACTGTTATCTACATCACTGAATGATTCCTTTGTATTATACATACCTTCTATCATCCACATCAAGCAATGAAAATAACTAGCAAATGATTTCTAAAAAGAAATAATGTCTTTAGTCATAAAAAATACCTAAATATACCAAGTAATATATCAAATTCTACCCATCACTCACAGCTACAGCGAAAGGTTCTCCAGTGACAATCTGAAGGAGAAAAATGCAGACTTTTTAAAAGGCCAAAGTTTATTTCTCAAAGAAGGAATGATCCTTTCCTATCACAAAACTTCTCTACTGCAGAATATCGTATTTAAATAAAACACTAACAAAATCAAGGAACAGAGAAATAGTCATAGTTTTAAGGACCTTCTTTCATGACATATTCTTTCTAGTCATGGAAATCATGATGAATAGGTGAGAATATGTCTCTTCTGCTCTTTCAGCACAATTTGCTACTGATAGTGATCTGTCATTCATTCCCATGATCTTCCACTCTTTTCCTTCAGTCAGAAGAACGAAACACCCAACTGCCATCTCAGCTGTTTCACTCTTCATCAGCAGGTTCCCTTGTGAAGATTTCAGTCATTTCTGTGACAGTGCTGTCTCTCTTGCTTAACAAAAAGGTCACACTTCCTCCTTGGAAGATGAAGTGGTATTTTTATATTTCAGTGATCAAAACACACAAATGCACAATTAGTCTTTAATCAGAAGATAGTCAGCAGACTGATAGCAAGAAAACCAATGCGGGGCACTTATGATGGAATTTATTGAGTGTGATTCAACCACCTAAAAGGTAGACATCTAGCCTTAGCTTCTGCTTTAATTGAGAGAAAAGCGTCAACACCTCCAAGGGTGTTTCTTTCTACCTAGCTTAGATACCTTCTTTATAAGGAAATGAATCCTCTTTGACAACATCTTTTGGGTATGACTTAGACCAATGCCATTTAAGATGCATCAGAAAGTGAGCAGTGTTGTACTATTGTACCGCATGCAACTGAACTAACAGCCAATTCTTCATATACGAATGGGTGTTAATTACTAAACAGCTGTACAGCAATTGCTGTTTGGGTTTGTGTGTATAAATATACATAGATAGATGTGTGTATATGCAGCTATTCATAGGTACTATGAATATATACATACAAAAAGATTTACAAAAGTGAAATGTATTAGGAGCAGAAGAACAGAAATCCAACCTTTTGTTTCAGTTTGGTTTGTGGACTACTATTATGATTTTAATTAGTAAAATAATCTGGTAAAAGACACTAAGTCTTAACCTAATGGCATAATATAGTCATGGCAGTCACTTCTCATAACCCTCAAGTACTTGAAGATCCTGCTTTTATAGGTGTTTCTTTGTTTATTTTTTTGATTTATTATGTTTTGCCTTTTGTTTTCTTTGTTTTTGTTTGTTTGTTTGGGGGTTAATGACTGTAGAGTCTCGGAAAGCTTTCCACAATGTTTCAGAAATATTTCACATTCAGCAATGGCAGTTATGACATGACATTTCCTATCTTGACAACATAAATTTCGGCTTTATCATTTTCTAGTGATCCCAAGGGTCCTACAAAGCTGACATGTTAGTACCCTAATGAAAGGTAGACCTTGTATGTGACCTAAATAGCCACAAGTAAGGATCACATTCTGTAATACAACCTTATCATCCACATGTATATTCAAGCCCCTGGGGGAAACTGTTGCCATAACATGAATCTAAAAGACATAAAAGATCAAGGGACCAAAATAACATAAAAGGAGAAAAGTCTGTGCACAGAAGTTGTGAATGATTTTGTGCTGCATATAACCTGCAACACTGGTGCACAATCTGGGGCTGATCGGAAATGTGAGAACATGAGACACTTCTCTGTTCAGTTCTTAATAAGTACATGAATGACAATATAATTTCATGTTCCTCAATAATTCAAGACAAATGCTCAGAGTATTCATTTTTCTCCAGTTTGTTTTTTGTATCCCATGCTGTTTGCTTTCTAGAGAAGAATTAAAAGCAAACACAGAACAAAAAGAATAAAGTATCGAGGCAAATGAGGACAGCATACAAAGGAGCAAAGCAAAACCAAATTAAGAATACGAAACAATAGCTTATTGCAACAAGAAGCATTTGAAGAACATTCTTGAACAGAATCAGAGTGTAATTTAGGTTCTCGCAACCTTCCAGTAGAAATGTGTTTGGTTTTGTAAGAAAATAATTTTAATAATGTCCACCACATTTTACTGTATGCTGAGCTAGGCTGCAATTTATACCATTTTTGATACTTTACAGCATTTATCCCACAATTTGAGATGTGATTCATCAAACATGAAAATATTTTCCAGATTATTAAACTAATTAACTTAAAAGCTGTGCAGAGGTTCTAACTCCACTTGTCAATTCTTAACTGCATTTAAGGAAAAGTTAGAAACACAACTAAGATGTATCATCTAGATTATGACAGTATCTAATATCTAGCATGTAACTCCTAACCTATAAAAAGATGATTCTTAGTGCAAAATATAAAAATATAAACGTATAGATATGATATAAAGTAGTAGTTGAAAGAACAAAAAGAAAGTTTAGAACCATAGAAGAGCTTCCAGTAGCACAGACTGATTTAACATTTGGTCATGTTGCTTTCCCTTATTTATTTATTTTGGCTTTGAATTGAACACATTATTTTCACCTCCATCTGTCACAAAGCAATCCTTGTCCCAGTTTTTGTTTGTATCATTCTGTTTCCTTCACAGCATTAGCATTTCTTCCTCCACTAAGAACGAGTGGTCTCTTACAAAACCAGTATCTCAAGCAGTGATTTTGAAGATGACATACCTGACGAGTTCAGTGAGGTGTACTTCACATTCTCATTACAATAAATGTCCATGAGCATTTCAAAGGAGAAAATGATTTTCTGGAAAACTTTAGCATACATATTGTTATAACTTAGCCTTTTTGCAAGGACAGGGAGGAAGAAAACATGACAACTGACAGCACTGGTGAAGGGAATGAGGTTAACTAGGGCAAGAAACAAAGGGATATGAGTCAAAGGAACAAAAAAATGTCTTGGAGGTACTTATAGGGATACATCTTACTCTTCACACAAGTTAGTCCACAATTAAAATGTTCTTGAAAACAACTGAACTCCATGTGAAGTGGGGAAAGCATAATTTGAATAAGGGATTTATGTACATTTATTTTATTCTAATTGCAAAATGAAATTCTGAATTCTTGCTAGATTGATTTAAGTATTGCCATTGAGTTCTGTAGATCCAGAAAAATTTCCAGATACAGTTCAGATACTCTAATCAACTTCACTGTTAAAACTGGCAACATTTGTTAAGTGACAAAACTGTCTAAAACTTCATTTAATAAAGTCAGAAGAACCGATCCTGTCATTACTTGACATATTTCTCTTAAAAAATTTGTACAAGTAGCACAATCAAACTCACACAGATGCTGTTATTTCAGAAAACAGTATTTTTTTGATATTTCCACAATCAGAAATTTCATTTCACATTATTTTAGTTTTCAGGCATTTGCTCTATCTTTATTTTACTCAAAAGACTATGCTGAGTTACTTATGTAATAAAACCTGGGGAGTCAATAGGTTCTTAAAATTCTTTGAACTTAAGGAGTTCAGATCTTTCTGTAGCATTTGACAAGCAACCTTTGTATTTTTGAGATCAATGTTTGATCATTTTCATTATCTAGACTGGAAATATATGATTTTCCTTAAGTCCTAAGGCTTAGGCTAAAATTCCTACAGGATGTTATTTCATTGTAAAACCAAGATAATTATCTTTGAAATCATCACAGGAATTAAAAGGCCACTTTACAAGGAGTTCCACATTCCAAGCTTCCATACTGTAAACTAAACACCGATGATGTTGTTTTTTTCTTTCTGAAAGATACATGACCTCAAGCCAAATGAATCGCAAACTAAGATTAAGATGAGCCAATGTGGCATGTGTATTTTCATTCAACTTCAAAAATGCAGCTGTCCAGTACAAATTGTAAAATCAAGAGACAACTCTCCAGCAGATGAATTAGACTTATGCTTCATAGGATGTCCAGAGGGATTACAATTTCAAAACAGAAGAAAGCTTAGCAGAAGAAACTCTGACTGCAGTACAAACAGCAAGTTGCATACACTGATTCTGATCACAGTCAATGAGTTAGAAAGAGGAGCACTGTCAAGTACATGATCACAGTCAAAGTGCTCAAGTCACAGTGCTTCCCGCAATCCTAAGCAAAACATAGTGCTGACATAAGTTAAACATGGGAATCAGTGTACTGGAATCCAAATGCTCTGTTTTACATGGGAGTAAGATAAACTGCATACTCTCACTTGCAGAAGCTGGGCAGGCAACACCACAAGATAATAAACAGCAACTGCAAGATGAAAATACTGGGAGATTCTGCACCCACTTCTGAATCAAGACTTACTACGCTATTTGTGATTTGTGGCGTTTTTTCCTGAAGAGCTTCTGATGACTCTGGAGAGCCCATAATGGCACCTCTACACCATGACTGCTTACTTATCTTACCCTCACCTGTAGCCATGTCTGTTGTACTAGGACATTGCCAGCAAACCCTGAGAGGGTTTTGGGCAGGTACAAGAATTTAAAATGGTAAGATGATGTAAAAGAAAAGCTAGTTATAGTCTTTAGGTAATCACGTGAATGAATCCTTGGAGCAAACTGTAAATGTTAAGCAAAGAATTCTGCTCAGTAGGGATCAGGTGAGAAGAGTAGTGACAAAAGCAGCAGTAACACGTTATTTCCAAGTCATTCCCTTCCTACATAAAACGTCAGCAGTCATAAACTTCATTCTTCTCCTTTGTTCTACAGAAATACAATTTCCATGATTCATTTAGATCTTTACATTGTGGCCTTTATCACAGTAACCAAGATCTAATGCTGGGCTTTGTAAACCGAGATTTTGCTCAGAGAAATAAATTCTGAAAATCCACAAAAGCAAGATGGACCCACATTATCGCGCTGAGCAACCAGGCTCCAGTTGTCCCTAAAGGACAACCGTGTAGTTTAGATCACACATTAGTTGTACTCACTTAAATGTTTTTAGTTATTGTCTAAATTTCCTAACAGAAGGAAAATTATATGTAAATTCTAATTCATCTTGCTCTTAAAAATAATGCACCTTCCTTTCACTGTGACAATTTCAGAGGTGGCACAGTTGATCATCTGAATTTCTAAACTTTCCCTACATTCATGCTCTACCTAAAATACCATCTACTCATTAATAGTGTCACTTGTAGGGCAAGACATTTTCCATCTGCTGAGAAAAAGCATGTGGCACCCAGCAGTAAGTAAAACTGACACAAAGAATATGATAGAAAGATGCCACAACACAAGAAAGTTTTGATTCCATTAATTCTTTTTGTGCCCTGGGTTATAGTCTACGATTTTCATAGCAAATGCAAACCAGACATTTATTAATGGCAAACAGAAAGGCCAAACCATTTATTGCAACTTGATTTACAGTATCCCATTATTTTGCTTATGCAATTTCAGCATAATCAGGAAACTTTCAGGAAACACCACTGATCACCTAAGTTTTATGTAGTGAAACACACATATGAAACAATTTCACAGTTCAAATCTAATACTTTCCAGATAGCTAGTTTATCTTATTTATTTATTCTTTTCTAAGAGTCTGTTTTCCTCCTCCAACGCTTTCATGCTTAGCTTTAAGAACGTGGTAGTTTCCTGAAGCTCAACAGAATTACTCAAATGCTTAATTATAAGTACACGTATGTTTGCAAGATCAGTGGTTTAGTCTTGTCTTTTCACATATCATATAATGGACGGCATATGGTAAAACATTCTACTAATGGTGAAGCCCTGGAGCAGCGGCCCTTTGTATCTGAATCTTCATACTGTGAATTGTTCATCAGGCAATTCATTTTAAGTGTATCAGAAATGCTTCTTCTGTGGGAACAGATGCCTTTAATGGCTAAACTCTTTATTTGATATCTCAGACCCTGTGATTCCTACTGTGTACAAGGTGCTAATCATGCTAAGATTCTGGTAACACAAGAGGAAGACATTTAAGTTATATACTTTAAGAGCTACAAACACAGTTTAAAGCGCTTAGGCATCTAAATTGATCATAATAAACAAAGCTAGCAGATACTGCTTGCTTTGTTCACAGTGCTGGCTTACTTCTTTCTCAGCCTATTCAGTCTGTATGGTTACAAAAAGATCAGACTTGCATTATGCTTGTACTTCTTGCAGTACTAATAATTTGATTTTCCAGTGCTGGATTCTTAAAAGCTTATTATTAAGGTTTAATCTTAAAGATGGTAAGTGAAGAAGCTAACAGGAAAAAATCTAAATTGCTCCCCTTCTCTGCTAAAACATTTTGGAGCAAAAATGAAAAAATACTTCTTGATTATTCTGTATATTCATTCATCAAACAAGAGGCAATATGATGCAATGGCTGAGTGTTTTATCTGATATCTCAAGACATAAAGGAAATAACAAATGCAGTAGGAAATGGACAATGAGAGACTAGGAAGGTCTAACAAGTTGTTCAACACCTAGATTCATGTTGTATACAGTCAACAATTGTTACTCTTGAACTGAACAAAATTACACTTTGGTAAACACTGGGTAGCTCATTTCCCTGGCAAGTTATCATTTTGACTCGAATAGCAGAAGATAGTTTACCATTTTCACAAATTAAGCTTTCTTCCTTGTGTGAAATTAGAATTCCCCTTTTTTTTCCTTTTTTCTTTTTTTTTTTTTTTTTTGTTCCCTAAATGAAACTGGATAGAACTCAGATCTTGCACATCTAGAGTTGAGGGTTGAGGATACAAAAAGCAGGAATGTCTCTTCTGTAATATCTCTACTCACATCTATGCATCGTTTTTGTGCTTGGTTTGTGTGAACAGAGAAGGACAAAGAAAAAAGATTTTCGACTGTAGCATCGTTATGGAGAGGAAGAAAAGGAGAAACATAACTTTCAAGATTTTTATTGCAGTTTTATCTCCTGGCACTATTATAATTTACTTTATTTGTTTAACTTAAAGACTAGGTGATTTCTTTCTCAGAAGTCTAGTATATCTGGTTATGATTTTTTTTAATCAATCAGGCCTCACAAATAGAATGTAAGTACTTTTGTTGTGTATATCTTAGTTTCAATGTAGAGATAGTAAGTATAACTTGTAGATCTTGACATGTCAGTTTCCTGTCCTTAAGCGGACATTATTTTTCAATTTTTATTAAAGAAACCTTTTTTTAATCAATTAAAAGAAGTTCACAGAATTGAGAAATTTAACACAGCTCACGGATGGCCTCCAAACATTTCACTACAAAAAAATTCTGTTAATAATTGTTACAAAAGATTTTTTCCTTCACTTTGGCACTCTGGAATAGAATAAATCTAATTCTTAAATGATTAACTTACTCCACAAGAAATCATTGATTCATTAAACAACTTTAATTAATGTTTGGAGCTTATGATCAATCCAATTCAGCCTAAACAAATATTTATCATTTTTCCTTCACAAAGTATTCAACCAGTTTAACATGTTCTTTATTTTAAGCATCTCTGTCTCTATATTTAACCAGTTATTTTGTGATGAATACAGATTATTGAATCAGGCTTTCTGGAGAAAAAAAAAAAAAACAAACCAACAAAAAATCCCCCAAACAAACCCTCATTCTTCTTTCTAATTATTTACTGAATGGGTTTGATCAGTGATGTCAGGTTAAATCCTAAATTATGTTGCAAGAGTAAAAATGGATTAAGCAAAATTAATTTTGGAAGTCATGAGTTTTCTGTCTGTATCGCTGGTTGGTGTGGCTGGGATAACTATTTTCTAGGACCACTGGATGTGGGCTGCAAGTGAATGTATGCAAACCTACTTACCCCCTGACAGATGAGACCCTGCAGAAACATAAACATGAGAAGGGTCTCCCCTTCAAGCCAGCTCTCATGCTCACTGTAAATCCCTCCTAGCATAGGCTCAGATGTGAAAGATAGAAATGAGAAGAAATCTCATGATGTTCTTCAGAGGAGAGTAGCTCATATCTCTGCTTAGCTGATGACGTTAGCTATCATATGCGTAAGGTTAATGGGAATTTTGTCACTGCATTAAACTCTAACTCCACTGAATCCTACTTTGTGAATTGTGAACTGTAATTGATGAGGGTTTTAAACTCTGCAATCCTGCCAGGGAACAGCAATGGCTGCAAAAATAAATTGGGGGTTTTATTTATATTCACAGATTTTATTTGTTCCTCTTGCAACTTTACTACTTATTTTTATTTGAATGTTAGTTTATCCCAGAAGTAATGGAATTATGAAATATTATCATCAGTCTCCAACTCTCCCTTCCCTGAATATATTGTTGGAAAAACTATTCAAGTTTCAGAGCTTAGGTCATACTCCTTTATTCAAGCAATCTACTGTGATTTACAAAAAAATCCAATCAGTCAAATGAAGACTTTATATTATAGGGTAGAAAAAGCCAACTGACGGTCCAAATTCAAACCTGACATGAAAAAAGGCAACCTGGCTAAGATACATCAGATGCTGGGAAGACTTCAGTTTTCTTACCTTTGCAGAGCTTCAACTCAAATAGCACTTTTTTCCCCAGTAATAATAAGGACAAAAACCAATACTTAATTTATAATGATTAAAAGTTTTCTGGGCACAGAAAAAGAAAAGCAACAAAGCAATGTTCTCGGGTAATCCTATTTCATTTAATCTTTTTTTTTCTCCCTTTCAGAGCTTTACTGCTTTGTTCTGTATTATTCTTTCTTCCTACTAACCTTCATATTCATTTGAACTGGAATACCCTGCTGTATATGGAAAGCCATGTAAGCAATCTTATCTTTAAAGTGTACAGTCTTATGAAAAACAATGAAGATTCTTAAAAATAAAAAATAAATTCCTATAATGGCTTACCTGCTGCAGACTTCCACCAATTAAACTGCTTAGATTTTTGAAACCAGGTATAGTTACTTCTTTGAAATTCTCTGGTTTATTATGACAGAAAAAAAAAATAGTTCAATTAATTGTAATTTTTTTTTTTTTTTACTTTAAGATTTTTATTTCACCAAGTATTCACTTTGTAGCTCATTACAATTTACCAGGTAAATCTGGAGAAGGAGTAGTGGTATGGTGAACTTCTATATTTATTGCTATTTTCAACCTCTTCTAAGACCACACAAGTAATTCTGGAAGCATTTCAGTTTAGGACTCTGTGGTTACATGAATTCTGGTAAATTAGATGTGCCAAAGCTGTTCTGTGGCACTGAGAGCAAGTGGTGTGGCTTGCATGCAAAATGTTAAAATCTCTTCTGTTCTAGAACAGAGAGGCCTTATCTATACTAGTTATCAGGAACTGCCATTGACCTATGCTAGCCCTTAAATTGTCCCTAAATACTGTTTGAGAAAGTGTTAATTGCATAAGCCAAAGCATTTTAGGAAACATGCCAACAACTAAACCACTCTAGCCCTGTTTGCTACTATACATAGCTTGCAAGTCCAGCATCTTCTGATGTACAAAGCAATAGCCCCTGGAACACCTTGGGATATAATACATTGCTCTCATCATAAAAATCACTAGTTATTAAACCTAAAATATAAGCTGGAAATTTGACAGTTTCTTCTGTGTTTGGGAACTACCAAGTAGTGCTATGACCTTTTGTCAAAGATATCCTTGCATTTAAAGATTTTGTAATTACTATATTTTAAAGCAATTACTATATAGCAAAATATAGCAATTAATATAACTACTGTGATATTAAAATAAATAAGCCAACACAAAACATTTTAAAACCTGAAACTTGCATTTTATACCAGTACTTCTGTGAACTCAATTTCAACATTGATTATTTACTCCCTTTTGATCACACCTATTTTACACTAAATATAGTTTACCAAAATCAAAGGAACAAAATAATTTTAAATATGCTATTAATAAAACAAAAGGCATCATTTGGAAAATAAACAGTAGCCTAGTGAAAATAATGACATCCTGAAGGCATATGTTGTTTGTATTTGCCATCACTTGATTACTGTTGTAGTAACATAGATGAACGTACTAGCAGTTGGCTAAGGATCTTTGTATCTTTTTAACCACAGATACAGGAGAATAGTAATTCTGGCACCACAAAGTCAAATATAATAGATGATAAAATTATTTCTAGCTACAATCAAATTCTGGAATAATACTGGGAAATTGGATTGCTCTCTCTAGGTACTTCAGTATGCATTTTGGGTACCATCTATTCAAGAAGTATATGCATGTGATATAATACAAAGAAGAGGGAACAGAAATAAGGAAGGATTCTGTATCCTTATTCAATGCAGTACATCACCAGTTGGTTCAGTAGTCTATATTAATCTACAATCTCCTAAAATTTGATACAGTCCAGTCTTCCATGGAGCAATTTGTATGGCAGCTGAATAAAAGAACTTTGAAAAATAATTCATAACTAATGTCACCTTTTGTGAAGTAAAGTATTGAACACTCTACGTTTATACGAAATATACAGTAAATGGAACAAGGAAATCTTATTTGAAGGTGTGCTTATCTTTCCTATAAACTGTAGTTGTTTAATGATTTCTCTACCTAGATTCCAACATAGGATGGAAGGCTATGGTGGCCTTGATTTGGTCTCTGCTAGGATTTGTAGGGTGCTATTTTTGCTGTTGACAAAAGTCTTGACACTAATTCTACAGCAGAATGGATTTTTCATGTCTCGTATCCCTGCTGACCCTACTGAGTACTATTTCCATTTCTGTCCCAGTGAGTCAAAGGCACAGTTACCTCCATGTCCAGCTAACACATCTCTAGATCACAACTGCTACTTCCTCTAAGCTATCCAACTACTAACATAGTTGGACTAAAATAACAACCATTGGTTTTAACATGTTTTTGCTAGAAATTTGCTGCATCTTTCTTAGTGAGCAAGACCATGTGCCTGAAGGCATGCTGTTTTTCCAACAGTACTTACTGTTCTAATAAAAATATTCATTCACATTAATATATGAAGTAAACTGAATTCTTCAGGCTGTTTAAATGTGAAATACACAATATTTCACAGTACATTTAGCTCACAAATTTTCCTCTGTCATTATTAGCTCCGTCAAGCTAAAGCTTCTGCTGCACTTACCTATTTCTGTATGTTATACTCAGCATGTGTAATCTCTATACCATGAAAACCAATGCTTTGTTTCAGCTTCCTATCACAAGCTCACATTTGAAGCCTCATTCCAACATTGTAAATGGCATACCGACCCTAACTCTTGGCACATAAGACCATTACAAACGGAATAAACACATGTCAAATCTCGCAGATTGATTTCTGTCAAACAAAGACCAAAGGTCATAAATTCTTCTTTCACCCATTCACTTAGAGAACTAAGCCTTTTTATCCTACCTTTGTAAGACTGCTGGATTCCAAGTGACAATGTCTTTCCAGCAGTAAGTAAATATACAATGACTTGAAAATCTGGAGAAGGAGATTTTGCCGATGGTGACACAAAATACATAGCAACTTAGGGCAGATACATAAATCTTTGCAAAACTGGTAAGAACAGTTCAGTATAAACATTCTAGGAGATTGCAACCACATTGCTTTCTAAGGTCCACTCCTGAAACATAGGTTTAACTTTATGTTTTCGTTTAGCTTTCTGAAGCAGAATTTCAGCAACTACAGTCTTACTTGCAGCAGGTACATAATTATAAAAGCAATGTTACATACAGAATTGAAAAGACTCACATTATGACACTCCATTTTGCTAAATTATCTTACATTTTAATGCAAGAAAATTCTAGATTAAAGCTTATCACATAGATTTACCTCTGGATTGTCCATTCTCCTATCACAATAAAATGCTTTTAAAATGTGTTACGGCTGGATTCTGCAGTCATGAGTCATGTTAAAATACACAATAAAGAAAAGGAGAGTCTGCCCTGAAGCCTTTTTGTGAAGAAGAAAGACTGATAAGATTAGAAAATACAATGGAGGAATATAGGACAGAAAAGACCACATGCATCAGTAGGGTCAGACCTTGACAACAGCACAACATCTGATGGATCCAGAAGAGTCCACTGATCAGCTATTCTCCACGCCTCTGTGGACTATGGTGCTGCCAACAACCCTACAGCAAGGACCTACTTGCTCCTTTGGGTGGGGACCAAAGTACACAGTCTAGCCTATTATAGAAAGAGACCACATGAGACCAAAGACAAGCAGTTGGGAAATGTAAGGTGGACTTCACAACCTGGAGAATGCCAGTGAAGAAAACAAGCTATTATTTTATTTTCTCTCATTTGTTGCTATCTCACCTCTAAAAAAGCAGACCATTGCCTCTTAAAAAGAGGAAAAGATGCTTGGATTTTACATATAATAAATGGTAACATACAACACAAAAAAATGCTTTAAATACTTATACTTCCTTGGTTAGCATTATATTTAAGATTTCTTCACGCAGGACTGTTGAATTTGGATGTAAATATGTACATTGTAGCTGCACTTTTTTGTTTTCTTTTTTTTTTTTTTTTTTTTTTTAAACTGGAAATCAAGTTAAAGCTCTAAATTAGCCTTTTTTTGGTGGAGGGCACCAAAGTACAAAGAAAAAAAAGAGCTCCCTTTTCTTATCAGCTACCAGTGTATACCTCTACAGACGTATGCTAGAAACATGGCAAAACTTGATAAAACATCTCTGGCATACAGAGAAGCAAGGACCGTATTGAGGCAGGGTTTGTCAACTCTTGCTCTAACATTAGGAAAACGCTTCTCCTTTGATTGCAATGAAAAGTGAAATATGCACGTAAAATGTATCTGGGAGATACCTGAATCCAAGGTTATGGAGGCCTTACCTCTAGGTCACTGAAACCAAAGCAAATTGAAATTGCATAGGAGTGTTAAAAATATAACAAATGTAAATCTGACAACCATCAAAGTCCTGAGTGTCAGTTGGATTTTTTTTTCACAGTTCTCTTATAGAATTCATGCATTTTAATAAGCCTAATAATTTGTACATATGGTGAACTATAATTATTTTGCTTACAGGTTGATTTACTAATGTTGACAGGAAAGGAGTGTAAAAGTATCATCTTTTATTTTTTTCAGATACTTGATGCAGTGATGGAGTGATTAGAAGGATTATAAATAATAAAATATTATACACTTTCAGGAATGTTCAGAAATTTTGAATTAAAACCACTATTACAAAAATGTCACAAAAGCTTCGTTCAGCGTAATTCATGCCTTAATACTCTAAGCGTCTGATGAAGTCTAATGGAGGGTTTTTTCTCCGTTCTTCAAAAAATAATAGTTTCAAGCAGCAGTGGTTCCTTTATAAAACACGGTATCTTATAATACACTGACAACCTTAAATTAAGTTCTTCTTTAGGTTTCCATGTGTAGGAATATGATGTATCCAAGATCACTTGCATCCAGTACCCAGAAATCTAAGAAAGTTTTTGATTCATGTTCCTACTTTCTTATTTAAATGGCAACACTGCAAAATGTAGGCTGGTTAAAACTCTTTCCAAGGGCAATCTATTGAAAATAACATCCTGTTCCATATGGACACTAGACATTACACCAAAGCTGCAGGTTTTCAAATCCCGAATTTAGGAACAGAGGATTGGTACTGGCAGTCTTGATCATCTGCCTCAAGCCTCTTGCAATCTCAATCAATTTTGCAAAAGCTGTTTAGTCCAAAAGGGTCAAGTGAACATATACACTATGTATCCTCACACAACAATTGACACAAAATATTTTTCAAACTCCACTGTCCACTATGACCCAAGGTCCCCAAATCACAACTACTTCCCTTCAGTATCAATATATACCTCAGGGATTTTCTTTGTTCATTTTTTTTTGGTTTTTTTTAAAAAAAAACCCCATGATTCCTGACAGCAGACTATGGCCCAAACAATAAAGGAAATTAGAAGAAAAAGACAGCGATGGCTAATGATGTAAGTTTGGGGAGGAATCCTTCTGAATCGTAGAATGGCACTTAGCAATGGGCAAGGCACAGAAGCCAGGTACTTGGCAGAGTTTATCATCACTGAAATTTTACTGTAGCCTACTATACATCTCTGAGGCCTCTGTGGCTTACCTTTTCAAGGAGGATTAAGTAAGAAAAGAAACCTCCCCCAAAACCAGTGTTATGATTTATCACATAAACAAGCAGTCTGTCTTTCAAGCAATGTGGTATCCAGAACTGTGTATTGGCCTCCCCAGATTATGGGATACAAGGCTGAAAGAGCTCTCTTCAGCTACTGAGTAAAAATTCCAGAAACTGCAAGCAGCCTCAGCATGTAATCTTGTCTGTAAATATATCAAGCTTCATTGTATGAGTAATCAAACTCCTTGTCTTCATTGCTTCTACTGCCACGACTTTTTGGAAAGATTACAATCTGCAGTTTGCAAAAACAATGAGAAGAATAGTGACAATGGCAAAAATTAATTCATATCATGAATTTATCTAATATTAAAATGCACAGAAAATAAGCTATGAAACAAATAACTGAATCATGAATTTTCATAGTTTGGAATGGGTAACTAAATAATTTTGAATGTAGTGAATACACTCAAATGGTTTTTTTTAAAGAGAATGCTTCCAATGGATTATTTATTATTTTTACCCTGTAACAATTTGTTATCTTCACAGGTGATACTGTGAGAAAATCTGCAAAAACATAATTCTGTTTTAAGGTGTTTTACTCTTACAAATAAAGACTAGAGAATCAATATAAGTAAACTAGCATCAGCACCTGAGAAAAGTTTATGTGAACACATGAACAATAAATCGATACATTAGTACAACCACCAGGCAAACTCAAACTACACAAGACAGTGTGGCAATTTTCTAAATTAATTACCTCTAAGTTAAAGGTGAAGCTTTACATGTTCCTTGACTTCCAATGTCAGTCCTAGTTCTCCCTGTCTGTAGCCCTCCTGAAACAGAGCAGTTCAGTACCTGACACACTTTGTCCCTTTGTCCTCAAACGCAAGGAACTTCCTAAGTGTCGTGGTTTAACCCCAGCCAGCAACTAAGCACCACGCAGCTGGTCACTCACTTCCCTCCCCTCAGTGGGATGGGGGAGGAAATCAGGAAAAGAAGTAAAACTTGAGGGTTGAGATAAGAACCGTTTAATAGAACAGAAAAGAAGAAACTAATAACGATAATGATAACACTAATAAAATGACAACAGTAACAATAAAAGGATTGGAATGTACAAATGATGCGCAGTGCAATTG
>JAVJGG010000029.1:9336787-9381994 GCA_035590195.1 Aviceda cuculoides | reverse complement strand
ACTGAACTCAAAACATAGCACTGTACCAGCTACTAGGAAGACAATTAACTCTATCCCAGCTGAAACCAGGACACTAAGGAATGGCACAGAGTCGGAGGTGGCACCAGCCATGCCTCCTGCACACCTTTGCTATGCTAGACCTGGGAGAAGACATTCCACTCAATTTAAAACAGAAAATAAGAATAGCTGCCCACTTTGTTATTGACAATTTTTTTTTTCATCTTACCAAATAAAACTGTTCAGTTTCCCCAGAGATAAAAGTATGTGAATGGCATACATTTGAAAGATTTCAGTACATACCCACAAAGGTGCACCCCTAAGCCCCAACTGCATTACTCCATCTCCACTAGCACACCACATGCCACAAAATACTTCCCAAAATCCTACAGTCCACTGACCTACGATAAGGTCCCAATAACATAACTGACCCTCTTCAGTACTAAGGTAATCTTCTGGCAAAAAAGTTAGGATGAACCCTGAAAGCAGACCATGACAGGTCTACTCCAGCAATGCAGAGGGCCATTGGGTGTGAGATCACTAGCTCCTCTCCAACAGCATTAAGCAATCTATTTATCTTTCTTTACAAAATGCCTTACTCTTTATTGACTCATAAGACCCTAAAGAATCATATGTATTTCTTGAATTTCATATTCACTGGAGTAATGTACTAAATTCATGAAAGCCAAAATATAAAATTTTAACCAGGGAAAAAAAAATATTACTTCAAATTTTTGCCTTTCAAGCTGTAATTCTTAACTGTTTCAGAAATTCTTCCTATCATAGTGTGAGCAGACAAAGTGAGGATTCAGTCAACAAAATGGGAGATGTAGGTGAGAGTAAGACTTGATTCACCAGGTCATGCTGACATCAGCACTCACTCTTCCACACCACCCTGCAGGTAAAATGAGGATAATATTTTGCTTTTGCAGTAAAAGAAATCTTTTCGGATAAAGCAAACAGGCCAGAGTTGTTCCAAATATGAAAGGGTTCAAGGGCAAGAGAATCAGAGTTGTGCCCTTTCTTCCATACATACACAATATCAGAACCCAGAACCAATACAATACCATACACCAGATCCACAGCAGATTTGGCATCAGTCACAGTAATTTACAGAGTTGGCAGATCAACCATATATTAGAAGGAAAAGGATATAAGAAACTGGACTTTAAAAGGTTGTGATGCCATTGTAATATTTTAATTAAGAAAGATCTATAATCTCTTAGGGGCCTCCCTTGCCCCCCTCCCCCAAGTTATAAGTTTAATTTACATTCCTAACTTTGTGAGACTGGTATTTGTTCACAATTTTGTAAGTTGTCAAACATACAGTCTCACTACATAGAAGATGTCTAATTAGCTTATGTGAGGCTTAATTTGGACAGCATTTTACTTACAAATCTATGATGCATCACACCGGTTCATATTTCAAACACATTTTAGTAAGCTGAGTCGTATTACATAAATGATCTTTAAAGACAACCACTTCTTAGAAGTGACTATCTTCAGGACTGATACAAGGGAAGACATGTCTAAGTTATCTTCCAGCAGATTTCACAGATGGCTTACAAGGCTGTCATAAGGCACAGGAGGAAGACAGTTGCTTATTTCTTTATAGTGATGCAAGTGCTAAGAACAATCTGGATTTAAGGCTAGAAGTTGTTTATTTATCAATAACTCTTCTAAACCTTACTCCTGTTCACTAACATTTCTTACATCAAAGTGAATTTCTAAAACTTAAAATGAAAAGGCTGCAAGGAAATAAGTGTATTTCATGTTGATAAGATGTCAAGTATTGCCTAACAAAAACATGTAATATGTGCCTTTCAGGTACAACATTTTATGCACTCTTCTATGCAGTCTACAGCAGAGTCTATTTTGTTGATATAAGTGAACATATGAAAGCACCATTGAGTAGTCATGGGATACACTGGTTAGGCCATTTCAGGAAAAAAATGAGGTTTTTCAAAAGGTAACTATGGGTTAATGTTGTAGATCAAATTCTGACAAACAGTACCATCATCAGTTTGTGCCCTGTCACTAGGCTGTGAAGAGAATCACAACAAACTACAAATATATATGTTTATTTTTCAAAGCCTACCACATTCATCATAATGGGCACTTTTCTCAATTTTTAAGGCAGGCTACATTTTTTCAGAATGTGTTTCTTCATTATGGAAAACAGCAGGAGGAAAAAAGGTCTAATGGATCATGCTGATGTTCTCTTATAACCTTCACATAGACCAATCCTTTTTTCAGCTTTCCAACAGCATTGTGAAAAATAACAATCCACAAAAAAAAAAAGACATTAAAAAAAATCAGGATACATTTTCTTCCCTGCAGCTTCTGAAGACTCAACTAACCTGGCTGCAAGCATCTGGCACCAAGCAAGTGGCATATGTAAGTTGTTTACAGACTTTGTATATCTCCAAAACAGAAAGCCTAAGGCTCTTGTCAAGAAGCTTCAATTCGCTCTAAAACACTGCTCTTCTAAGACATCAGTTTCTGAGCCCTCTCTTCTTTTTGGTCAGCAACGTTCTTTGAACAAACTATAGCATCTCTGGTGAGGCTTGCAGAAGGAAATCACACTGGTTAAGTGTGTGTGCCACACTGCAATCCAGGGACAGTGCTTGAGAGACATTTGAAAGTGTTAGCCTATAGTCTGGTCTTGGCTCATTGTATTATCTTCTTTTTGCTAAGCGCAGCCCTTCATTATTTTTTGTGTGTTGCGCCTTATGTTAAGGGTGAAAATTGTATTATAGAAGCTCCATTACAAAAAGCTTTTACAAAAAAAAACCATACCTTCTAATTTTTCAGTCTCCTAGGCAGTTGCTTAATTATACACTCCACTCTCATAACCTACAGACACATCGAGAAATTACTCGAGACTGTAATACCATGGCATTTAATGCAGCATAATTATTTAACTTCTTTGTTCTATATAAGGCTGAATGGAGTATGAGAGGCATACATGCTTGTATCTCTCCAAGATTCTGGTGATACATTAAACAAATAGATGGGGAAAAATTACTTTTTGTTACATAAAGCAAGAGGTTGTACTGCACTTCACAGTACTGCACATCCCACCACTCTGTCTAGAGCTCTCAAACCAGAAATAGAGAGAATTTGTCCTGCTGTTGTACTAGATGGTTCTGTTCCACACAGACCTGTCACCTTCCCTTTTAATACATGATACAGCCTCTTTGGCTGACATAATTATAGGCAAACATATTCAATAAGCCTCTTCTTCCCTTCCCAGATCTTTCCTCCCACATTGTCTATAAGTCTTTTTTTTTTCCTTCATTCTGTTTCCTTATTTGTACTTTTTTCCATTAATCCAATACATATATTTGTGTGTGAAATATATATTAATTTGACACATACAGGTAAGTTCAGCGAAGATCAACAATAATTAACAGGATATTTAAAAAAAAAAAAAAAAAAAAAAAACCAAACCTAATACTCTGAGTCTTCTGAGATTCAACCATCACTAAAATCAGAGCGCCTGACATTTCTTTCATCTTTATTACACCTGAAGAAGTTATTTTTAGCTTTTGTGCACTGTAATCCACTTGCTTTTAGCTATGACAAGCATCATAAAATAATTAACTTATTTCCTCTAGCAGTGGCATCACTGGACAGCTGGTTTAGTTATTCCCACTGTGATATATGAAGAAAATGTATTTTCTTTCCTTCATATATAAAAAGCAGTAGCCACATAAGGTGTCGGCTTCAATATGTACAGCACTACTATCTCTAATGACTCATGTCTTTCATGTATTTTCCAGTAGCTTGTTAATTTTTAAAAATCAATCTTTAAATAGGTATCTTGAAATTAATTCCAGGAGATTTTTAAACTTACTGCTAATTTGGGCAATAGGCAGTAGGGTAAGTCACTGATATTCTTTCATCGGCTTTCATCATGTAGATGTACATCAACACGATACACACATATGTATATCTACATCCAGATGAATATATAAAATGACACGAAATTGTCTGTACAACCAGAAAACAAGCATTCTTCACATTCTTACGTCAATTTTGGAAGGCATTCAAATCTCTCTCTAACATAAGTCTACATTACATTGCTTTATTCAGTGTAAGCCAAACCTCTTCAACACACATGTTAGTTTAGAAGGAACAGAGATCACCAAGTATGGTTTAATGTGTTGGGTACATAGGACAACAAAAGTATTTCTGTTATTATCTAGCTTCCAGTTTTCTCAAGCTTCAATTTTCCAATGGAATGTCAGTCTCCCTCACTAGCAATAAATAATTATGATGGAAGTATATCCATTTCATGACAGCCACATATGAGCACATGAAAATCTAAATACCTCATAAATGATGTTTAGATTTGTTATTCTAATAACAAGAGTTTGTCACTTTTCCTCCTTACTCCTCAGATCACTAGGACAGATGTCCTGTGCCAATAACGTATGTTGTACAAAGGTAAAACAGGTCCAGAATGAAAAGTCTGTCTAGAGGGCAAACAAACTGAAGTAGCCAAATAAAAGTTCTGATATTGCCACCGAAGATCTATGTTAAAATAATCTTTGAAAACAAAAGGAGAACAAAACCAGAAGTACAGGGAACTACACTAGCCATAACTGACTCCTAACATGGAGCGTATTCCCTTCATTAGAGCTGTTGGAAACTTTAAAAGAAGATTTTGAGGTGACACAGAAAATATAACAGTGTGACATGGTAGAGCAGAGCAATCTGCCTTGAAAACACAGCATCTACCCCTTGCCTGGAAACATGGGACCTTCACCCCAGTCTGGCTATTACAGGCTAAAGAGGAGGACTGAAAGAGCATTATCATTTTACCAGCTTTCAAGTGCAGGATCTGAAATGCATCACTCCTATTATTGGGCAGGTTCCTCATCTTTTTTTTATTAACCTGGCTCCCTTTTCCCTCCCTCTGCCTTTTTTTTTTTTTTTCCTTTTTTTGTTTAAAAGAAACAGAGCTTACTTGACTAGGAGCTCAGGACCACAGGAACAACCAAACAGAACTGAACATCTGATTGTCCATGAAAGTCCACCAGATGTCAGAGTAGTTAACAAAATGGTGGGCCACCCCTGAACTTCTCCCAGAGTAATGTTATCAGTGAGAGTTAGAAGGAATAACAGGAACAGTATATTCTCTTTGCTGTACTTTACTCTTCCATTATTTTTGTCTTCCAGGTATGGGTACGTAACCAGAAACAATAGGTGCACCGTATCCCAAACAGCTTCTTCAAATGTGTGCCTAACCTCTTCAACACCACTTGGAAAATAGGGAGTTTCCCTTATTAAAGTAATTGTAGTTAGAGCTAGAAATGTTTTTTGCCCCAGTAATATGTTGAAAAATATAGTTCTCAATAGACTCTAAAAAAAGGGAAGGAGTAGGAAAAGTGATGAACAATGTAAACCTCAACTAAAGAGTCAGGTGAGCTTTGATGAATTTGTAACTTTTTTCATTTTGCCAAACCAACTAATAAAAATCCCTCTCTCACAAATAAACATGCAAGTATATTCCTAAAACTCCCATTTCTTCCACAGGGCTATTACAACTAAAGGCAATTAAGCCTGACTGAGCATTCTAGATTCAAAGCAACTGAACTGCTTCTCATTCTTCTCCACTTTTAATAAAAACTCAAAGTGATTTTGGATGGTAAGCAGGCCAATGTATCTGTAGGCTATCTCTATGTTGACAAGCTTTATTCGGTCTTTGCTTGAGGTCAAGCATGACAAATTTCCAGCCAGATAACACTTGTCACATCTTAAGCCCATCCAGACAGCAATCATGCCTGCTGCTCGCAGAAGCAACATCTGCCGCTGCGACAAACGACAAACGAGAGCTCTTGATTCGCACAATCTCTTGCTGAGCTCCCAGCTCATTAGGATCTCCTAACTGCTGCCTCTTACACATGAAAAACACACCTATCATTGAGCAAGCAAAGAGCTCCCTCCCTGCTAGACCCTTGAACAGAGCAGCTCCTGCTGAGCCTGAGCTCGGCAAGAGCAAGAGTCCCCTTCACTCACAGAAGCAAGATTTCGTCAGACTGTCTATCGGCATTACCTGATGAGCAAGAGGCTCTTCAGCTGTGAAGCCAAACCCAGCTGGCTTCCCAAGAGCCCTGCTAAAACCCTGCCTGCAGCGGTGCCTGCTTGAGGCAGGAGCCTACAGCCCGCAGCGGGGTGAGCACAGGGCTCCCTCCGCGAAGCCCTCCTTTCGGCGCCTCGCCTACGGAGATGCTTTGGAGCTACAGCATCAGGTTAACGTTTACTGTCAACTCATGTTTCCTCAAAGCCCCCAAACCTACCTAACTGCTTATGGTTATACACTTGCCACGATCATATAAGCACATTTAACTGCTTGTCCCTACTTACTTATTCAAAGGTATTTGCCCCTGTATCGCCTTAAGGCTAGAAACTTTTCTGGTATGGAAAAGGACCTAGACAAACTTGGCAGTTAAAAAGAACAAAGAATTTCACAGTTAGCCTGCTTGATATGAAATAACTTCTCTCTTAAAAGAGATAGCATGTTAGGAAGAAGTGAGATTTCACTCGGGGAAAATTTCAAAAGCAGCAGCTTTTATAGGATTAACATCTAAAAGACTGTTACAATCTAATTTTCTTTTTAAACAATCCTATTCATACAACATGAGCTTAGAATTACAATATAAGAAAATGGTCTTTCTTTGAAGGAAAAAAAGAATTCATGTCTTCCTACATTTTGACAAAATTCTTTGAAAAAATACCTGGAGCAAAATTTAGCAATTTTACATGGCTCAAAAAAATTAACAAACCCAGTATATTCAGGGATTTGAGTTGGTTAATCTTTAAAACATGAGACAAGTACTGCTGAGATCTTGGGATAAAATCTTCAGTAGATATTACTGGATGCCAGAGGGTAAATGAGTGTCTAACAATGGGGGCAAAATACCCGAGATAGACTTTGCAGAGAGAAATGCTATGTCTTGTTTCCTGGAACCAGTGTCTTCCTTAACACGCCAATTAATTTGCTTTTTCTGTAGGCACTAGATCCCTTCTGCTATCCTATATTCTTATGGAGAGAGAAAGGGTTACCCCATGGCTCAAGGAGTTTCATACCAGATATCTGCTTTCTGTTTCTTACTGCACCACAAGCTTCCTATGTGATCTTCAGCAAATCCCTTTTTATCTCTTCCCAGTAAGACAACACCTGTGAACTACAACTTAGGATAAGTATACTAAAGATAGGATTGCCAAAGTATTGTTATATGAACAGAAAACATCTGTTTATATTAATAAAAAAAGATTTATTAGATAGTAGAAATCAAAATAGTTCTTTGCAGATTTACTTATACTGTTAAACAAGCCCAGATCTCTGTAAATTTGACATCTGCTCAACAAATGGGTAGGAATTCATTTATCCATTTATAGATTAACAGCTGGATGAACCTGCAGCAATTTTCTCTACATAAACAAATCTAAGCAAGAAAAAAATGAAAAGTCCATAATTCAAAATCTAAAACTGTGTTAAACCAATGCTATGACTTCAATTGTGAGACAACTGTTTATATTTAACTTCCAAGTTTTGTTTTTCTTTTTTTCAGATATAAATGCTAAAAAATATTTTTATACAAATAATAATATCATAGGTCAAGATACAGCCTTATTTTCATATCCTGCTTCTTTTGCTACCCTCCTTCATTTTTTTTTTTTTAATACACAATCAGAAGTTTGGCTTTTAAACAACAAAAACAGTATTTCATAAAGCACTTCTCAACTGCTAAGCTCCACTGAGCTGAAGGAACTGTGCAAGTATCAGAAATTAATGAGCACAGTGGACCAGAATCCAAGCTCCCAGAGGCAAGATAAAATAACTAAGTATTGAAATGAGTTTCTTGTGGCAGATCATGGAGTACTCAGTACAGATGTAAACACAGAAATTTTACTTTTTTCAGGTACTGCATGCTTAGTATAGATGCATGATCTTCACCTTGTAAGGTTTACCACATTCCATTTCAGCCTAGGGAGCTTGTTTTAAAGGAAGGAAAAAAAGTAATATACACACAAAAAAATGCACTCTGATGTATACAAAGATTACAGACCCTCAGCTGACATAAGGTAACATTATATTAGAGTTTCAGATTACAGACTCTTGAGAAACTGGTTGCTTCTTAACAACCTTCCTATTGTATACTTACAATAAAAGAGAGAAATAAATTCCTTTAAAATAATGACAATAGAATATCCTAAACAGAACTATTTCCCTCCAGAAATGACTCATTATCTATGAGGATGAGAGCCAGCAAATATAAAAGCACAAAATACCTGATATCCCTCATTAGAAAAGTTACTGTTATTTACACTCACTTATTCTTTCCTACAAGGATTCAGAATTTTTATTTTTCTTCTTATAAACAAATGAGAATAAAATGCAGCTATGATTAAGATATTTCCTGATAAATCTGGAAATAAATATATATTTTGAGAGTTTTCTTTCTTTGTAAAACACTTGGCTTAAGTAATTGCAAAAGGGGCAGGAACACCTACGGCAACGAATTGCTATTAATAACAATGTCACATTATTGCTGACTTTAGAAGCTACATTCTTCTACCCAGATCTTATTATAAACTTCCCACTGTTCAATACAGTTAGCAGAGAAAAGCACTAGTTTGACAAGCAGCATGAAGCCGACACCGGCAGCAGCAGCAGCAACACCAGTTGCCATGTGCTGCACGGAGTGCGAGGCTTGCAAGGTCCCTGGGGCGGGGAGTTGAGGGGCTTTCTGGCCCCTTGCACCCATGGGCTGTGTGCATGGAGGGAGCGGCCGGCAGGTCTCACAAGAGGGGCATAAGGAAGAAATTTTTTGCAGCAAGGGTGCTGGGACAGTGGAACAGGTTGCCCAGAGAGGTTGTGGATGCCCCATCCCTGGAAGTGTTCCAGACCAGGTTGGATGGAGCTTTCAGCAACCTGGTCTAGTGGAAGGTGTCCCTGCCCATGGCAGGGGGGCTGGAACGAGATGATCTTTAGATCCCTTCCAACCCAAACCATTCCATGGTTCTATGATTCTATGACAACAAAAAAAATCAAGAGGAAAAAAATGGTTGTCATTAATAATCCAGTAATCTACTATTAAAAGACCATCAGATACTCACTAACAGCATAAGATACAAATTTGTTTAAAAAGTTACTTACCCAAGACTGTATTTTAATTTTACAGTAAATTTTGATATCCTGTTAATAGCATCAATAGGTACATTTAGTATGTTGAAACCTTCACTCAGTATTTAGTTATTACCTTGTTGTAACTACTTAGCAATAGCAGCAGGCATTAAATGCTATTGACACTGTAACTGGAAACTGGAGAACTATTCTAGTAGGAATTGGGTTTAGGTTTGGCAAGCCACTAAAGAATTCTGTACTGCACTGCAAAAACATGACAGTTCCTCACTGATAGCTATGGAGAGTGTTGTAAATACTGAGTCTTAGGAGACACATTTATGAAAACGCTGACTACTTTCTACTTTAATTTAAGAAGACAAATTATTTAGAAAACAGATATTGAACAGAAGAAAGGGGGTTTTGAGACTTCTCATCTACTATTGTCCAAATCAGTCCCTCCAAACCTCTCTCCACCTCTCTGGTATTTTAATTTCCTGCTATTCTTAAAGATTTCATAAAATCTCAACAAACTAAGGGATGACTACCCTTTTGTGACATCTTCCAGTGAACTCATTAAGACATACCAAACTGAACACCTTTGTAACTGAGCTCTGTGAGGTTTAAGTCTACATATAGCAGGTCTGAAATCTAATGACCTCAGTTTGAATACTTTAGCTTTAGTCTTTTGACAATCAAAAACCCAACAAATTATTCCACTGTGATTATTCTAGCCAGTTTAAATGTATTATTGGTGGTACAGAGAGAGTCCCCCTGTATCCCCAGAGTTTATCATCTAACTTCATCAAAGAATTTCTACAAACAAGGAAATATTCAGCTAACAATGAGCATCTGTGGCCTTATATAGATACTAAATTAGCATGATGGCTTCTTCTAATTGTACAGTGTGGGAGATTGCAATGTCTCAACAAGCCTCCAATACATCAAGGACACTCAACAGAGATTAAAGTTAGAAATCGAGCCCAGCTGTAATGCTAGTAATACCGACTAAGTAATTTCGAGAATCCAAAATGGATTCTGAGAGAAGATTGCTTTGTGTGCTTGTTTTACAAATAGCTGTATTACTGTCATGTCCATGAATCCCAAATACGTAGCTAATTAATTGTAATTAATTAATTCATTGTAATTACCTGTAATTGTAAAAGCAACTCAATCCCCTGAAGTTTCTCACTCATTAGTTGCCATATAACACGGTTCTGTAAGATTCTTTTCCCTTGTCAGCCTGATGATCAGATTATCATAACAGCATTATGGAAACAGGTTGAGGAGAGCTACCTACTTTGTATATAAGGAACATCGTAATATCCTCAAGATTCATTTTTCTTCTCTTGAAATCTAGAAGAAGGTATAATATGTATTTATGGCTATGTGTGTCTGAAAGTACAGTGGAACTGTATGCAGAAAGTCCAAATAATTAATTTATAAAGTTACTGTACACATCATCTATCTAGTATGGGGGGAAAAAAAAGAGAAAAAGAGAGAACTTAAGAATATTTAAGAAGAAACTTATATTAAAATAGTGAAGAGCTATATGCATACAATATTTACCTATCCTCACTGAAAAAGAAAAGTTTGTAAATATAAAATTACTCATATTGAATCTGCACTTCTTACATGAAATGCATTTTCAAGATTTTCTTTTTTTTTAAACAAAACTGGCAGGAGTTTTAGTGCTCATTAAAGTTAAAAATGGGTATTGTTGTCCAGGACAATAGGCACAGCAGAATACGAGAAGATAAACCATAGCTTTAGTAATAGAAAACAAACTAGGCATGCCCTACAATCTCCTTCTCTAAGGCAGAAAAATATCCCAGGAGAGGATCTTTATTTCTCATGTACTCAGCTTTAGTACTGCTTCCACAAACTCTGCAGATGGCAGTTCCAATGGCTCCAACATCTACCTTCCTATAAACCAGCACTTCACCACTTTGGGGAGAAAAAACAATGAAAACCCACAACCCACCAAGCATCTTGGCTGGCAGCTAGGTGCAAGAGACAGCAAACAGGTAAAATATTTAGCATTTAGGTAAAGAAAATATGATTGTTTTACAAAATCATAATCTATTGTTTCAATCAGAAGTTTTTAAAATCAGGATGATTTTTAAAAGGCCTCTTACTTCTGGGGTCAGGGTTACACCTCCTGGCACAGAAAAATTCTCAAGTAAAAACTACCTGTCCTTTCACAGACCACTTCTGGGTGCCTCCAGGACCACCAGTGGGCAGGATCACAGAGAAATACCACTGCACTCCTGCACCTCAGCTCTCCTCTGGCACAAACGTTCTCCAGCTACCACGGAGGCAGTGAAATACTAATGACTTATTTTATGAGCTTGGTAGCTCTAGGATTCATTGTGCGCAACATGTCATCACACATAGGTTGTGAAGGTCACAGGGCTGGAAGGGAGCCACTGCAAAATCAAGTCGTTTCTTATTATCTCCGCACCACCTTAAAAGCTGGAGCTTTTGTTCCTTCCCTCATTAAAATATTGCTTCAGAACCGCACTCTTCCACTTTTTTTCCTCCTAAGTTTGCAGTCATTTTTTTCATGTGCCAAAACTGATTTGTTCAAATCCTGCTTCTCTGGAGTTATCTGACATATTTTTAGAGATCCTACTCAAGTACAGAATAGCAAGCCCAGCAGGCAGCTCCTGACCCATCTACACACAGAGACCTGAGCAGGCACCCTCACTAACCTCAGAGCTGTACTTGATACAGATACGCTCAAAAAAGTTCAGTGCCTGTGCTACAGAGCCGACCAGATCCAGCAGAGCCCCTGGGCACCAACCGGGTGCTGCCAGGTAGGAGCAGGCAGAGATGCCTGACTCTGAGCGGCTCCACGCGGGCACCTCCGACTCAGGCACCTCTGACTTGGGCCCCCACAGAGCACCCTGACTCATGGCAGAAACAGCCTCTCAGGTCTCCTCTAATAAATACCCCCTTCCATTATACTGGAAGTCTTTTCTCTTACCTAGCTTTATCTGCCTGTATCTGTTTTCCTAAATATCTCTGAAGAGGAGAATTGGTAAAACGAGACCTCTGTGCTGGACAAATGTGTAGCCGCACTCTGGCACAAAATGTGACTGCAGAGAAAGCAGCAGGTAACTCACTGGCTTTGTTGTTTCTGCAATTCCCCTTCTAATTACCTCCACCGCTGAAATACCTTCAAGTTACTTCTCCCATTCCAGCTTCTAGTCCACTATGATTAACAGCTTCTAACGTTAGAAACACCATTAAAATCTCAGTTGTCTCAATATAGTATTTTTTTTTTAATCATGCCCTCCCTGGTTTCCAGGGAACTCTTAAGTTATTTCAGAAATCTTTCTTTTCAAGGTATCTTTGCATCTCTTCATTCCTGTTGTCAGGTAATCAGAAATGAGGAGCTGAATTTGAAATTAAGATGCAAATACCAGAATCTGAAACTAAGTGCTAAGGCTCTTTTAAATTCAGCTCTATTGTTCGTTTTTAAGCTTCATAAGGCTCCATTGACCCAGTTTCACAATGACTTTTTTCTGTAATTTTGCCTCCTGCTCGATGAAGCGAGTACAACCCACTGTATTCATTTACTGAATTAATAGAGTTTTTCATTAAAGACAACATCTCCTGAATACAGTTTTGGCTTTTCCATTACATATATTCACTGTATCTGTGTTGCACCATTGCTTTTCTTGCATTTTAGGGATCTCCTTGTAAAAGTAAGAACTTGAGCCCATATCTCTTCACCAAGAAGTACACAGACAGTAACAAATGGACATTCAAGTTCTTTATTTCTCAGTGTTTACAAAGACATTTCCACTAATTATTCTTTTCTATCATTAATATATTAATATAACTGACTTTTTAAGGGGAAAGTGAAATGCTGAATCAGAAGTTTGCAAGTTTTCATTAACAGAAAGCTTTTTCAAGAATGGTACCACAGATACAATATGCACAGACAGCTACCTTGTACCGTAGCCTTAAATGTGGGCACTGACAGAAGAAAAGTGGCTTCAATCCAATCAGACCTTGTGCTGACTATTCATTTTGCCTAAATGCAGCGTGCAACTTGTTTCCCTTCATCATCGAAATACTAAAAGCTTCCCAAACAACACCTTCTATATTTTTAATATAAACCATTTATAAACATTGAATTGTTGGTATTAGTACACTTGCTTGTATTTTTGCTTGAATCTCTACTAAAAATTTGTATTAGACATATCTAATATGTCCACCACAAAATATTGATAATTTTAAATCTAATGCTACAAGATGGTCTTGTGACACTAGCATTACATGTCAGTTTAATAGAAATTACTCTAAAATATATAATTCACATCATAGTTCGGTTGGATGTAAGGACAGTAATTATGCAAGCATACAGCCCCCAAATGACATAATAATTATTCTCACACTTACCAAGTCAGAAGAGTGAAGAACAAAAGGACAGCTGGACTGTTTGATCAACATTCAGAGAAACTAAGAAACATCTCAGACATACACCTCCTAAGCCTCTTCATGATCTAGGAGTCTGCTTCAGCCCTTTGCAGCTGGTACCACCACCTGCCCATGGCTTCCAAGCTGAAATACATGTTGGTAAGTATCAGAAGCAGAGACAGAGAGAAAACATGAGACCTGACCTGAAGCAAGCCTCAGCCTCAACAAAAACAACTCCTTGCCAGCCCTCACCCCTTCTTACATTTTGTGCAGCCAAACTACACAACCAAGCCAAAGCTACATTTACCTTTACCACTTCTGTTTTTAAAGCTGGTCCATCTTGAAAACAATATTACAGTATGCAACTAGTGATAAGAGAAGATTGTGTTCTTCAGATTATCTGACCTGTTAAAGCTAGACCCGTTTCTCCTCCATGGGAAATTCCCATTCCCCAGGGATTTCTGCAGGTTGCAGCTCAAACATCCTGAATCTATCACTCTGCTGTGCTGGAGGGAGACAAAACTATGTTCCACTCCCACCGGGGGCTGGTTCCACACCCCCCCGCAGGCATACACATAATTCCCACAGCATCACTGGCAACACTGCTAAAAAGGTATAAAGCGACTTCTCCACAAAACTTAGAGGAAGTCTGAACAAGAAGCGCAGGTATATGGAAACCTCATTAACTTCACTGTCCAAACCCAGATATCACACTTTAAAATTGGCTAACACCTACAGAGAAGAGGAGAATTTTGAAGTTATGTGGCAGTGATACTAACCACAACTACATTGAAGGCAATTTTAGGATGAAAGACAGCAACAACAACCAAAGGTCATTGGTTCTGATCATGAATTCTCTCTTTAAAAGCAAAGGGTTTGGTTAACATAGAGACGCTTCATTGGAATGCAATGACTTGTTTTCAGTTTTGCTTTGAACCTATATTGATATCCTTACCAATGGCCATTTTAATAACCTTAAATGATTATGGTCATGGTTCTTTATCTAGCTAAGAATGTGCTCTTCCCGTCAGACTGAAGACCTTGTTTGTTCTGTTCAGAAACACCTGACTCACAGAAAGAATACCGTATCTTGAATCATAATTTAGTTGATACTAATAGCATCTCGTAATTACTGTAGATAACTGAAAACTGTGGACACATCAATGACAAACCCCAGAATTGTCTTTGTGCACATACTTTCTGCAGTTCTAAGAATTTTCTACTCAAACTGCATTATGTGTGTTGTTGGGATTACCAATGGCAAATACAACTCCTTAATAGTCTAAGATTTTTGTTCACAATTTCCACTGACCAACAGTCAAGCTGAATTTATTGAATTTATTGGCTCTGATTTCCTCTCACCCCTCACTTTGTACAGTTATTTGAATTAGTGTATATTAGCGTCAAAATACAACAAAATTAGAATGGAATCTTTTGTTTCTGTTTTATACTATGGTAAATAACTGCACAAATTGCAAAAAGACAAAATAATATTATGCAAACATCAATTGCAAATATTGCAGTTCCTATAATTCTAGACTTTCCAAGTCTGTGACGATCAGATATGCTAAAAATTCATAAACATGCAGCATATAATATACATAATGAAAAACCTGTAGTGCATACAGAGAAGCATATAAAATACAGACAAGACTATCCTTGATTTATGCCCCAGCTACCTGCAATTTCACAGTTTATTCAGCACTGAGTCAGAAATACCTGTGTTTGTATATAAGGGTCTTTGTGTTTAATATTCCCATATGGAAATTTATGCCATGTCTTATCATTTTTGAACTCACTTATGCTACATAACCATAACATCTGCAATGGTATTGTGCACCCAATGAAAAAAAAATATGCCCTTTAGTTCTAAACTCACACAAGAAACAGCATATAGTACTGTCCTATTATACTACCCTGTTCCACTGCAGGTAACATGATCACCTCCACAGCCTGGGAGAGATGGCTTAGAGGATTGTCTGTTTTCTTCCACTGGGGTAAAATACCCATTATTCCTCACCTTCAATTGCTATCTTTTAACTAGTTATTAATATGTAAGAAGCTTTTCTTTTGAATTCCCATTTATTTCAGTTTGATTAAAAGTATTTGTTAAGGCAATTTGTCAAAAGCATTTTGTCAACGAGGTATAACAACTTTTCGTTACTTTCACCGCTTCAAAGTGATTCTTCAACTTTTACATCTTAAATTTACATGGACCTATTCAGTACTAAAGCAAGAGTATTCTTTTGTGAGCTCTTTGAATATTACTTCAGTCATTTCCAGGGTACAACAGTTCTGTCTCTACCTCATTCCGCATCATGACATTCACCTAGTTCATACAGGGGCAATCGAACTGACTATTATTGCTGTATTGTCTATCCCAAAGTTTCTCTCCTTTAGTGTTTCTCAGTTCCTATAACCATCTTAGCTGACTGCTTTGTACTTTTCTTTTATGTTAGTATTTTTTCCTTTTTCTTTATGCCTGGAATTTCACCCACAGATTCAGTGGCATGTGCTGATGTAGTTAGCCATTTGTAATCAACACATTTTGCTCCATCTTTTCTTGTCTAAAACACAGAGTTGGACTATTCTATACCATGTGTACCCTGGGCATACAGGGAATCTTCATTTCAGTACATGCCTTTCTACAATCTGTATAGAAGCTCTCTACACTTGGTTTGAGGTATGTGTCTTTTTGCCTACTTAAACGGGACTTGTCAATACCATTCTTTTGTCCTTTTCACTCAGATTTCATTTCTATCTTATACTATCTGGTATTACTGGTACACAGGGTCCAAGACACTTCAGTTTTCTTATAGCACTGGCTAGGCATACACCTTAAAAGAACAGTCCTACCTCTTCAGTTCACCTCCTGCTATCAGCTGGAATCACTTTTACAGAAGCACTACTAACAGCATCATGGTTGGAAGCATACGCAGCTATCTGCTGACCTTTGCTGACAGTTCAAGTGAGCTTGGAAATTGTGGCATTATATATAAGTTCATGCCTCCAATAAGTTTCTGCATCTAGTAACTCACTTTTTCACTTTAACAGAATATCTCTAATATATCTGCTGTCTTCCTTCGTCATAACAGCAGCTTCCAGCAGGGTCAGCTGAAGATGACCCTCTGTAGGATCTCAGCCTCCATGGCTAACATCTCTCACGGGCACTTACCTCCTTGCATCAGAGACTCATTTCTCTGCTTCAAATGATACAGAAGAGAAATTTAGACTTGTTTAGTTCCCCAAGATCCAGATTCAAAATATACACAGGTTGTCCACGCCAATATACGCTCAGATGACACTTTCCCACAGAGTCAGCTTCCTTCACCACTTGTTTCAACAAAGGAGCTTTGGCTTTGTTATCCCACTCTTTTTTTTTTTTTTTTTTTTAAAAGCTGTCCCTATCAAGGTACTTTCCTGCTCTCCTACAGCTTTTAAAGAATAAAATCACGTTGTATGTCTCCCACCACCCGTCCACAGCCACCTGAGGCCACATGTTTTGAAGCTGTTGCAATGCTGAGCTCCAAAATTGTCTTATACAGTCTCAGATGTTGGGACTGTATTATATGTTTGTTCTAACCACAAAAATATCACAAAACTTTGTCAATGTATTCTATGTTTCTATGTAGCATGTTTGGTCACTATTTCTCCACAAAGAATATTTTATTCAGGTATAATTTACATTGTTCTTCAGAGCCTTCCTATATTACCTGGACAAATTACATTCTTTCAGAGTTCTATTTCTAGTATATTATCACAGAAATAGGGATAAATCAAACACTGAGACAGTGCAACACAGGTTGCTACATGGTATCTTGGATGGCTGCATAGATGGAAATCAAGAATGATTTAATTTCGAGAATTAAATTTGCAACAAAGAGATAAAGTGTCAAGAGTAAGGCTTACTTTCTTAGAAAACTATCACAAAATAACTGACTTAAAAATACAATACTCAGTTCCTTCTACAGTACATTTTAAATCCAAGGATTTGTTTAATTGGCCAAAAAAAAGCATGAAAGAAGCAAAATTCTCTCGTATGTAAACATAGGGGAACCTCTCAAGCTTTTTGTAGATTTTTGCGAATTTTTTTTTTTTTTTTTTTAAACAGGATCATAGAAAGATGTAGGTTGGAAGGGAGAATCTGGAGGTCTGGTAAACCCTCACTCAAAGCTGGGACCAATATGATGTCAGATCCAGCTTCAACATTAAACCAATTTGCTCATAGTCTTCTTCAGTCAGGTTTTGAATATCTCTAAGCATGGAGATTCCATACCTCCATCCAAGCAAGTAAAAGCAAACCCACTTTTACTTATAAAAACATACAGAGCTGTTAGGAAATATTTTCATATTGAGTTTCCCAATATAGAAAAAGATATGTGTCTCTCTAAATTATCTTTTTTTTTTAAAAAGAGAATTTGGTTTCCTGAACCACATTTAGGAAGAAGAAAACATTCATTACATTTACATGCATCAGTCTTTAGTGAAAAAATTAACTACTGCTAAGTGAAATTCAGTGTGTGTGGATTAATTGCAGACCTTGTATGAATACAGGAGAAAAGCTATCTGTTCATACAATCTGAAATTTCAAAATTGTCTCTTTCAAAGGATTGATTAAAAAAAAACAGAAATCCATCTGCATTCTTATTTGCTTATTAAAGAATACCACTATGCATATTACATGGGATCTTTAATGTAGGTAACTGAAGCTCATTTACAATTATATTGACTCATATGTTCACATGTATATATTCACTTATTTATTTTTCAGCAGGATACCTTGTAAATACAGAATTTACCAGAATTTTGCACTCAATACCAAAAGGAAAGGCATTATCTAAAGTGACCTGAGCTCCATACAAAATGGCAGCGATATTGAAATATACCTTGCAAATTCAGCTACTTTTAGTCATAGAATTTGACAAATTATCATTTCTAGGTTGTCAAGACAGAGGAATCAATCATTTGTAGCAACATGTAATGTTTTTGGTTTCAATTTTCACTTGTCTGTAAAGAATGAAATATCATAAAAGAAATAGTGGAGACATAAAGAGCACACTGCTACTAAAATGTTCAAGTAAATTCTGCCCAAGTCACATAAAAACAAAAATATATCACTATCTGACAGCTCCTTCTTGATTTAGGTGAAATGAGTTGTGAGTTTTGCTCACTCACTAACACATTACTAGCCATTTTGAAATCACCACTATTCTTGTTCTCTTGGGCCTGTGTTCCAGACAGTAATCTTGACTCATCAGCACAGCCACACTCATCTGACTCATTTCTTTTTTCAGGGCTGGTCAGAAATGCAAGTTAATTACAATGAAAAAATTCAAGGAAGAATTCTAGGCATGACAGAAATTCATGATCTGAAACTTAAAACAATTGCTCAAAACCAAATTAAATTATATTTTAAATTTTCAACCTTTTGACAGAATTGAAATACTCTGCACACTGACTTTGATCAATTCTACCTTTCTCTAACACTAAAAAGAACAGAACAGAGCTGGTTTTCTTTTGGACTAGAAAAAGAAAATTCCACAAACCCTGAATTTGCTAGCAAAAAATGAATATATAATCATGCCAAAGCTATTCCAGGAAGGAATTCATAAAGAGTAGGAGAAATGCAAATGCTGTATTTATGATGACCTTGATACAATTTTTATCCATACTGCTACAGTTTCCAAAGAAAAGCAGGTTTGAAAAACAGAAAGAACCTTCCTCAGAACTCAAACAGACTTTGGTCTCTTTGTTTTGAAAGGAACTGGGATCAGTGAGACAGAGAAAACATTTTGATTAAAAAATAAGGATAAAATCTATGAATAAAACACAGCGGTGACAGATTCTGCAGATGAGTTCCTTCTGAAAAAAAGGCCATAGACTCATCCAATTGCAGGATGTTGGCAAAACAACCATTCAACAGAGAGAAAAGAAAATGCAAAATTTGTTAGTCTGGACTGTGAGGCTTAAATAGCACTATGAAAAATTATATTGTAAATATGAGCAGATATCTTTATGTACGAAGCTGCTCATATGAAAAATGTAAAGTGTTAATTTAAGGGCCTCGTAATAGATATTAAAAATATCAGTTGACACAGCTGACAACTTCAGCTATGTTTGTATCTATGAATCAGCAAATCCCAAAGCTCAAACAAATCTCCTGGGAAGTCTCGATATCTTCCTTTTTTTAATTCATATCTTCCTTTGCTCTTAGGGACTACAAATAACAGCTGCTCTCATCCCATTTTCAGCTTCAGTGGGATCAAGAGAAAATAAAAGGCTTGTGAGACAGATTGCTGTAGAGAGGTCTTCAGCAGCGGTTGGCTAACTCAGAATATTTTGTCACTTTGGATTAATACAGGCGATTTCACAATTTATTGGAGACTAAATTGAGAATGATTTCCAGGTTTCACCTATATAATGTCATCTGTAGTATTAAGATTTTTGCTACTACTCTTTTGCCACTGTATTTATTAAGAGCCTGAAGGAAGTAAAGTGCTGAGGTGAGTTTAACCATTCTAAGACGTCTACTTCCACTGTAGTCTGCTTTTTCCACCCTAGCATAATCTTTCTCTTCCACTTGCTTCATGCACTTACGTGCACATTCATCTGAGAATCTATGTCAGGTTCCAGTTTTAAGGATATCTGATTTAGCTCACATCTAGGTTATCTACATAAAATACGGGTAATTCACAAAAGATTCACATTAGTGATGTTGAAGACTCTCACTTGCATTCACAGCATCAAACATCCTTCTACTAAGAGCAGATTTCCATTCCCCCAAAAGACTGAAGATAGGCCAGTGATGTTCACTATAAAGCAAAACTCCTTTATCACCTGTGTATCTATCTCCCTTGAAATACATCAGAGACAACAGTGAAAGGCAGTGAAAAAAGAACATCTGCACCAAAAAATCTCCTTGACCATCTGCAGATGGTCATTCTTTTTCTTAATCAAGTTCTTTAAGCTAGCACTCTCAGATGATTTCACCAGGTTTGGAAGTTTAAGGAAGTTTTTGTGGCCAGCACATTCAACCAGTTTCAAGTGACAAAACTGAAGTAGAATTTTAAAAGACGAACATTATCCCAAAAGACACTGAGATTTTTCTTCAAATTCATTCTTGCTTCCAATATGCTACCTCTCCAATATCTCATCTTAAAGTGGTTTACTTCATCCCATCCTATTACTGTAGCTGCTCAAGGTCAATGTGAAGAGAGATTTCAAAAGCAGTTACAAAGACGACAAACAAAAACATCCATACAGTGTCTTCAGAAGTAGTGCAAGATGATGCCTGAAAAACAAACACTATTCCTATAATTAACCTAATAAATCCCTCAAAGCCAGAAAGCCTTCAGGACCACACCAGAACAAAACAAAGTCTAACTGTAGTTATTATTTGGATTCTTTGGGGGTAAGATTTTAAGATAGCCCAGTAAATAGTGGGACATGAATGCCTTGTCAGATGAGCGTCTTAGGATGAAATTATTTAGATTTGCTCTTGAAACAAAGAACAAACAAAGAAGGTTAAATATTAAAAAAAAAAAAAAGAAAAAAGAAAACAAAAAAAAAACAACAAAAAAACCCACCTCAAAACAGGACTACTGAAAAAAGAGGAGACTCAATGAAGGATATTAAAGAATAGAATCTGTATTTGTGTTTAATTTGAATGGTTATTCATTTCCATGCAGATCAATATGAGGCTGTGAAAGCAACTGAAGCCAAGCCATACCAAATGTTTCAGAGCTGAATTGTCATTTCTGTTTCCTTTGCTGTAATACTCTCTTTCCCTAAAACTCAACCCTTCACATTAGAAAAGCAGCAGACACAAATGACTAGATTTAGAAAACTATAGAAAGAAAGCTGTGTCTTACTCTCATCCGAGTCCAACAGCTAAGAATTTTCAGAAATATTTTTATGTAAAACACCTCAACAGTCATTGAGACAGAAAGACGACGAAAAGATAAGAAGGCAGCATGCACTGGCACCAGTGATTAGTCAAGACATTTTTCTTCCTTTTGTTTGTGAAGATTTCAGAGAATCTTGAAAGCAGTACACATCAGGCTACCCACAATTCAAAGGTGAAACATGTTTACAGGATATGAAAAACCTATAGCTATAGCTCCCCTGTAGAGTAATATGGAGAGAGAGGTTGTTCCAAAGGCCATGTCAAAACAGGAACCCAATTCAGAAATTTAAATTTGAGTGTGAAAAACAAAGTTAAAAATTTCATCCCTTGTAGTTTCTATGACAACTCCTTTATCACCCTGGCTCCCTGCTACTAGCACAGTAACTGGTAGCACTTTCAACCTCCTCTGGGTCATGAGTAACAGGCATAAGTTCAGCAGTTTTGTTCTTCTGGTGTTGCCAGGGACCAGGGAGCGCAGATCCAGCTATGTGCTGACAGCTGTTCCATATTCTCTTCTATCAAGGCTAAAAATCTGCATCATTAACTACGCTGGAAATCATACAGCCCAGTCAGTGAAAAAAAATACACCAATAACTCATCCCGATACAAAAGAATAGTTAAAACCCACAGAATATAGAGTTCTTAAAATCTGATTTAATAACAAGACAAAGAACAACTGTGTTGCAATTGTTTATGGAAAGACATTTAGAACTTCCATAGTGAATAAAAACATCAAAGCAGCTCCAGGGTAGATGGTAGACAAACACCAGTTCAACATTTACATTCACTATAGCAACTCACTGCCTCCCTCTTGGACATATGCCGTCTATATGCATGTCTACATGGCTTGTGCTACGGTTCCAGAGAAACATCTTGAGGAGGCTGAAAATTCTCTGAAATCCTTGCCATCATAACTTATACTGCAAAAGTTGGTGACTTGGCAATTTTATTAGCTATAGAACAACTGACCTTCACCAGCTCCCTGCTTATCTTCATGTGTTTGAACAGCAGCTGTCAACATCTACTGTCAAGGATCTCCCAGTATAGTGTATCATGATGATGAGGGAATTTATACTCTGATCATTACTATGGTTACTAAATGCTACAGTAGAAAGATTTTAATAGAATTTACTTTTGTGTTCATATTGTTAAATTATCCATAGTGGTTCAGAGACTGCTGAGCGATAATTACTAAAGTCTATTTTTTAAAAGTCTTTAGGGTTTTTAATTTATTTTTACTTGACCCTATCCTTCCTTAAGTTGTAAAAAGTAAACCTACAACATGGAATTGAAACAAGCTTTCTAGCTGTACTGTATCTGAGAGTTCAACTATCCTTTATTCCTTGCCCAGTATCCTAAGCAAGGAGTAAGTAAGTGCATGGCTTGTGCTACAGCTCCAGAGACATGTCTTGAGAAGGCTTCTCTGAAATCACTGCCACACATCATGAGTCATACCAACAAAGCTGGTGACCTAGAATTACTTATGCCTTGATTAGTACCACATCACCAGAAATTTTCTGCATAAACCACTCTAACTTAAAATCAAGACAGTCTAAACTAAAACTCTTGAGAATCTTCTCTTCTGTTACAATCAACATTTAGACTTCAAGGGAAGAGGAACAGTTTTGTTAAAATATTCTGTTTAAACAGTTAAACCAAAAAGATTAATATTAATTTGAAAACAGTTTGATTTACCTATTTCAGTTTATACAACAGTTAAAAAATTAAAGTTTGAAAACAAAATGAAATGTTTTTAAACTAATCTCATCTTTTTTCAACCACTTTGTAAAAAAACCTCATGTCTGACTTTCTACCTAACTGAGAAAAACCTTCAAAACCTTCAAAGTATTAAAGCAGGAAAACCGTTTCAACCCCAAGATCATCTGATGAGAATTCTGCCAAAAAATGAATAGTATCACGTGTTGCAGTACCAAGTGATTAACATGTTCATTTGAAAGAAGACAGAGTCTCTCAACAAAAGGCATTCACAGCCTTTTTCACTGACGCTTGCCAAAGACAACAGGTCACTGCAGGAACAGTTCTGAGCATTCCTTTAACATAAACATACCCTAGAATAACATTCCAGGTTTGCAAGAACACCACGAAGTCACAGATAAAGACATATATCTTCAGCTAAGTTGCTCAACTGAGTATGAACTACTTCCTATCTTGTCAGTATTTGCAGAAAAAGAGAATTCAAGTTTTACATAGTGGAGAAAAGACTTCTGTCTAAAAGGAAGGTACTAGATAAAAGGTGTATTTCCAAAGTAACTAATACAAATGAAAGTGACTATAAACTACAAGTCTATAAATAGGTGAACCCAACAAGAGAGGACATATACACATTTTTACGTTAACTGCAGTGCTGCTCTCTTGTGCTTCAGTTCATGGGTTTTTTTCTTTTTGATGGTATGATATGATTCCCATTTTGAAACTGAGTCCTCCATGTGTCACAAAAGACTACCAAATAATCAAAAAGACCTTTTTTCAGACCCCTGCATCTATGTTCCCTGCAGAACAGGCTGTATTTAACAGCAGTGACATAATCTCTTTTCAAAAAGTATCTACATATATGACAAAATGGAAATTTTTGTCATAAGATTTTTTTTGGTCCAAAAATAAGCTCAGGTTCATATCTGAGCTTTGGTTTATTCAGAAACAGAAAACCAGACAGGAGCTGCCGCTCACAGAGACAAGACAACACTGCTGAGGTCCCCACCAGGCTGCTCAGTACACACAACACCTCATCAGGAGCCAGGTACCTGCCTGGAGAGGGAATGAGGCCACAGCAGGTCAGGATTTGAAGCAGGATTTCAGAGGTGAGTGAGCAGGTGAGACGGGTAAATAGTGGATGACATATGACTGTAAATCTACTGAGAGCATTGGAGAAGGAGGTAGACTGGTGGGAAGAGGGACGTCATAAAGCCTCATAATATTTAACATCAATCTTGATACAAATGTTGTGGATAATCTGTTTATACTCAAAGTCACTTCTGTATTCAGGTAAATATCAAACACTTATTAGCTTAAAAAAAACATATCAGCAAGGAGAAATCTCACTGCAATAAATGCAGTAATATTGAAGCAATAAACATCTATCTAGTTTATTAGATGGATACCCATGCTCCTTTGAGGATCCTGCTAGGTTTAATTTTCTTACAGCCTACAGAATGCTTCTCCATGCTACCACATAGCATAGTACAATGGAAAAGACACACAAAAAACTTATGGTGTCCTTGGCCACAGCAGGGCAATGCCATGCTCAGGCTAATTCTTCCTGTGTTGTAACATGCAGATACATGAGTTGGGGGCCACAGTAACCCCTGGGTTTCTCAACTATGAACCCACTGTACAGCACAGATGTGCTATACTTCAGCTTATCCATGTTGGTGCTACCAACAAACCTCTGAACACCTCATGGCAAATGATTAGTCTGTACCTTCTCCCTCTAAGACTTTTCACTGCTCACTCCATATTTGATATTCAGGCTCCAAGTCCCATAAAAAACCAAAGGACTGTATATATATAAAGAAAATATAATATCCTAGAAGGACACAAAATGTGTTGTTCACAGTCCTCCTACAGTCACTCAAGTGTGCTTTCGTGATGACTGCCATATGTTATGTGGCTTCTTGCACAAGAGCACTCCAAATATTTTCCACAGTTTATTTCAATAATTATTAAACATGACTATCCTTGCATAATCACAGAACATATCCACAGTTTTCACCATAGTGTCTTAGGCATCTACCTCATTTAGGCCTAAATGGAGCAAAACTGTTCCCCATCTGCAGAAACAGCAGCAGAAATTTAAGAACAGCTCTACCACTGCATCCCCATATAGCTTTGTTTTGACTCCTGGAACATGCATTTCTATCCCATGTGCTTTGACTCCATCATTAAATAGTGCCTCTACTCTTCTTGGCTGCACTTCCTGAAATTTTGGCTCTTCTATCATTTGACTTGGTGTCACAGCTATTTAAGTTGTTTTACCTATTTTTCATACATCATCTTCAAAAGTTTGTTTGCTGTGGGAATGAAATACCTGGGTAGCGTGACATGAGTAGCCAGACTACGTGATATGCATCTCCAGTCCACCATCACTGCCTGTGGCTCTGTTCTGGGAAAGGTACGTTTCTCACTGTTCTCTGCATATTCATCGCTGTACAAGCCAACATCACCATCTTAAGAAAAGCAACTCGATAATTCAGGTTGAGCCAGAGGTCACGTCAGGGAGTCCTCTGAGAAGGACCTTGGGAGAAGACTGATTTTTAGCATTGCAAGGAAAAATAGTTTCAGGTAGTAAAATATCTTTCATTACCTGTCATCAGATGAGATATTACAGTTCCACTAGCTAAATACTGGTCGCATTATTCCTGCCACGGTTCACAGTTACAAACGCTCTCTAATCTAAACAGTCAAGCTGAAGCTCTGCTGAAGTATTTCTGGCAACATAGCCATGATGAAGGCTGACATTCTGCATCTGAAAAACCATACGATGGTTGTTCAGAATGCCTTTGTCATCTCTTTTATAGGCATTTTTTTTGTTCTTGTTACTTCCCCTCCCCATCCCAGACTAGCTAATAAGATCCCTATACCAGAATTCCGACTGACTGGAAATCCATTTTAGCATTTTTCAGCACCGTTCATACTTGAAGAGAGACTGCCGTACTGAGTTCAGAACCAGCCTCTCAGCCCAGAGAAGCAGCAGTTTTCACCTCTATGAATCGTTTATTGTTCTCTTACTGTTCCAGAAAGCGCCAGGTATGGCCGTAAGACCCAAGGGCCTAGTTAGCCTGTCAGAAATAGGCTCGAATGCTGGCTCGCTTTCAGGCCCGGCCTCAGCGCACCACCCTCATGCGCCTCTGGCGGGAGGAGCGGGCGCAGCGGGCAGGCTGGCGGGGAGCAGCCGGCGCAGGGAGGCCAGGCCTTGGGCAGGTTCCCAGACCATCTGGTCTCGCTCCTGAGGTCCTGCGGGCCACTTGAGGCTCACTGGCAGGCCACGCGGCTTTGCTCTCCAGGGAGCAATCAAATCATTTATTCACTATCTGGAACCGGACAGAAAACACTCTTCCTGCTCCTTCTCTCTCCAAAACACACTCCAGACTGTCCTGGCTGTACCAAAAATAAAACAAGAGGTAGCACTGAAGACAAGGCTCTTCATTCCACTCATTTGAGTGGCAGCAGAGAGGAGTTGAACCTTCCCAAACAGCAGTTCTCAATGGCTCTACACCTGCCCACTGCACGGACGTTTAAAGGTGCTCCCAGGGGTGGGAAGCCTCCTCAGTGGAATGGCAAACAAAGAACAAAAAAAATTTAAAGTAATGACTCTATTATAAAAGCTACAATGGAGTCACATATTTTATTTTTCCTTTTTAAAAAGTCAGTCATTTCGGAATATAGAGTCACTGTGGACAAGACTAATCTCCACAGCCCCAGCAGCGTTTCTGTAACCAGAAAAAAAACAATAACACAATTATTTTAATTGCAGTGTCTTTAAGACTTAATCTCTAATAATGTGATAGCCAGCTGTTTCTGTAATCTATCTCACTTAAAGAAATTGAATTGGTTGCAAACAGCTGTTCCTAAACAGCAGCCACACAATGTGATTGCACATTTTAAGGTCACAACATGCAAACTACAGAACTGTGATTTGCAGATGACAATCTTTATATCCCTTTCATAATGCAATACTGAACCATCTGAAGGCAGATAAGGTGCATCCAGTAACTATGCAATTGAGATTAATTTACTTTCTAAAGGTAAAATAATCATTATCTGATAACCAATAAAGTTGTAAGATCCAATGCCGAGACACTGAAGTCAAACAAATTCATACAAAAAATGAGGCTGTATATGTTGAACTGTGAAAGTAACTATCATCTTATCAAGAGTGCAATAGTAACAGTCTCCATTCTAAGCCTTGGAACCAAGATTTGATGTCTTTCTGAAGTGAGCACTCCTTACTGACCTGCCTTTACTTGTTTGATGCAGGAATTATTAGCTAAAAATATCATCCACTGTCACCAATGGTGATCCTTGCAGTTCTTAAAATGTCTGAAAATAGCATCACTATGTCGTATGGATATGGTGGTATTATAAAAATCTGTATTTAATGGGGAATTCCTGATATTAATTCTTCTTCAAACACAGACTCTTCTTTACACTGGCCTATGGACACTTAAGTACCTATAGACATTCTTCCTTTAAGTACATATTACATAATGTAAATTAATCCTTTGAAGACTGAACAGATGTTTTTGTTTCATGCCTCGCTTTTCTATTCCTACTGCTAGTTTCAGACGAGCAAAAAAGGTGTAGCTTGCCCAAAATTTTCATTATAGCCAACAAGAATGAAGCATGGTTCAAAGGACTCTGTCACAGATCCTGGATCACATTCTGATGATATAGTTAGCTTATCCTGAGTGTTGCAGGTCTTTGAGCTTGCAATCCCAGGCAAACCTCTAACTGAAGGAGCCACAGCGATGGCTTATCATTACCTTTTGGCAAAAATATCAGTTCAAAGGAAAAGGAATGTTACACAAAATGACAATTTTACGTAACAAATGACAATCAAGGAATCTTACCAGAAATGTAGTTAATAGTTGCATTTTGATACAGTCAATATCACAACAACAACCAAAAAAGCAGAAACAGGATAAATTCATAAAAATGAAACTTTTCTTAAATACATAGATTTCTGTGGCATTATTTATACACTGGCAAATGCTGGCAAGACAATTTATAGACATGAACAATTGCTACGCAAAAGCACTATTAATCTGGCTGAGAAATCTGGTTCAAAGATAATATTATATGCACATTAGGAACTTAAAAAAAAAAAAAACAACAAAAAAAACAAACAAACAAAAAAAAACCACCAAAATAAAAGGTTTGCTCCTATTTTATCATAGAAAGTTTCTAAGCAAATAACAAATGCATTGACCTGGATTATATAAATCCTCTCTTCCCTTCTCTCCTCATAACATACATTTTATGAGACAGATTTTACATACACTGTCTATGTCATGTAAGTAGGTCTATTACCATGCTGGATGCCTTAAGCAAACCAGCTAAGTAGAACTTCTGTTTAACCAAACTGATAAAAATATATTTTCTCTTCAACCATACTTTATTTTGTTGGTTGCCAGGAACTAAACAACTGAGAAAATACTTGTTTAGGAAACTGCACAAATATTTAGCTAGGGGTATTTCACCCTTGGAATTCAATAAAAAACAAACTCCTATTAATAGCTGGACCAGGATTTCTCAATATAGAATACCTACTCTGAAAATATTTTTAAAAATTATTCTCTTCTATACACATATATTTAAGGAATTGATGAGTTTGCTCCACCTCATATAATCTGTAATATAGGCAAAATGTTTAATGTCCTAACTATAAAAGCTACCAAAAGCAGAAGTGTAACCACTTGCATTCAGCAACACTCCCTTTATTACAAAGGATCTGAACATTGAAAGTCCATCACTGCCCTAAGAAAACTGAATGTGCACAATCCCTACGAAGGTGAATGGGAGTCCTTGGACAGAAAAATATTCCTGAAGCTGTACTTTGAAACACAGTTCTGAAAAACACAGACAACAGAAGGTGATGAAGCAAAAGTTCAACATCAGAAGAACTTGCCATTGTGTGAATAATCTTGGAACAGCCCATCACTGTTTATCATTTTCAGTTGAGAAATCACGGACCATTTTATCCTTGCAATCCAACATCAGTGTGGAGTGGTAGCATAAGAAAGTATTATCACTAAACAAAAAATTATTTACCTGAAATGAAAACAAACTGGACTGTGAAGTGACACAGTTTGCACACAGAACAAAATTCAAGAATGCTTGCACATTTTAAAGCATATACAGAATCTTTTTTCACTGATGCAGGAAGATCTGTACATTTCTGTCACGACCAAAAGAACAGTTTCAGCAAACTGTTTTCCTGTCTTATGGAAATAAAGCACATCATCACATCTACAAGTGCTGAATAATGAAAGGATAAATTCTACTTTGACATACTGATATAAATTGAAATATTAAACAGTTATGGAACTGGCAGCACAAGTGCATTAAAGAAGGCCTGCAAAAGCTGAAAATTAAGCCAAGAGAAAACTGACCTGAGGTACTGAAAAGTATCTCACATCTTGACACTCAGAATGAGAGCCTTCAAAATACATCTTCATAGTCCTGTATTCTAAGAGGCTCACCAGTACTTCGAGGTAAGGATAACCGGATAGGCAGTGAGCAGCATGCTTTTCACTAGCTCTGTGTCATCTTTATTTAAAGCCTGAGACAGAGGCAAAATCCCAGAAATAGGATTAACAGGTTTAGAGCAAAAATGGGTTTAAGTTGACAATTTTTATACTAATTGATGGCTTGGATCACAAATGCAGCTACTATAAACCAGATTTACTGCATTGCTTGGAAAAGACAGCCACAGTATCATCTTTTCTTCAGTGTTTGTTTAGTGCTTACCAGTAATGTCCTTTTGACATAACGTGATAAATGCAACAGAGAAAAGGAAGGAAGAGGAGATCTGAACACTGTGAAATGCATATTGTAGTGTATTTTAAAATGGAAGAAAATTTGGACAGTACCTATAAAAACTTCAGGTACATATGGAAGATGAAACAAAAGTCAGGTAGATGAAGCAAGAACTTTGCTTGTATGTACTTAAGCTGCCAACATATATCCCTAATTGAACTCCACAAGTTCTTTGAAAGAAGCATTATAAAAGCATGATAATTTCATGCTGTGTGTCTGTTAGGGAGCAAGAATCAATGCAAGACTATTGACTAGTTTTCTATGAATACAAAATTTATTTTTCTTGTATTTAGCAGATTAAGCCGATCTTGTGTTTATTGAGATATGGCAATTACACTTTATCTCTGCCTTTCAAAAAGCACCTCCTGTGACATACCTTCTCACCTCAATAAACAACTGAATCACAGTTTAATGCCTGTTGTAAGTAAGCAACGCATCAGGAATGGACAAACTGGCTCAAGAGCCAAACTTGGCTTACAGTTGGTTTAAATGCAGCTTCCTTACTAGTGGTGCAGCATGGGTTTTAATAACCCTCCTGAGAATGTGGAGGAAACTTGTTCAGACTTTAAATTAAGCAGGAAAAAAATTAAAGAAATAAAGTGAGCAAGTATGTGAGCTATTGATCACTACACATTTGCTGTCACAGTGCTCAGGCTCACACGAGGCACCAGGTCCTCCTGCTCTACTCTGATTTGCACTACCTCTGACTCCCTACCAAGGGTTTTCCTTCCAACCAAGAACAAAGAAAAAGGGCATCACTGGGAGACTCAAAGCACTAGATTAGGGAAATGTTTTACATGATGGGAGAATACAAAAATCAGCATGATCAAGTTGTGACCTATATCACGGGCGTGAGGATCTCCCAAGAGGTCAGCAGTCAGAAAAACCTACTTGTGGGATGTATGAGATAGCTCTCAGGTATCTGACAACGTATTTGAGGTATCACAAAAGTTTGGCCATGCCTGGTACATTTAATAAGTGAAAAGAGCTAAATGGACCTTAGCTATATGGCAAAAAATTAAGACAAATGAGGCCAGAAAACATCCTCCATTGCAGAAATACTAGTTTTAAACTGAGAGGAGTGAGATTGCAAAAAAAAATTACAACTTCTTACAGAAAACCTGTCTGCCTAACAAATAATACAATCCAGAAAATACAAACTGAAAAAGGAAGGAACTAACCTGAAGTTTCTTTATATTCAACAGGAGCCAAACCAAGAAAAAACTATGAGATTTTTCCTTTCCCAAGTTAAAAAGCCTACATTTATATGACTGTGGAAAAAAAAGGAAAAGATACTATAGTAAACAACATGCAGGCTGCTATTGCTATTGAACCAAGACAGCCACTTATCATATACTAGCTATGCTTCTTTAAGAATCTTCCAACATGTGCCCTTAACATAGACCAGCGTAGTATTTTCCAGTGGCTACATTTATGCAATTGCAATGACTCAGTTGAGGTGTGTGTCCTCTGAAGGGGCCTATGAATGATGAAGCACAAAGTAACTCTCCCTTGTGATCCACCCACAAGACCGACTAACATACTGTAATTTCAAGCCATACCTTGGAAAAAAAGGAAGCAAAAAAGGATCAGCTCTAGATTCTCACCAAGGATGGAAGCAAGTTGCAAGAATCTCAGAAAGAATATGTACTTGTCCTCTTTTCTGGAAACTGCCCCCCTTATGGGATTCCTCTGAAGACCTGTGTGTGTATTGTAATAAATCTGAGACAAGATAGGGGAGGTCAAAGGTTTCCAAATTTTACTTATTAATGTGAAGACCCTTATGTCTAAGGATAAATGTAAAGTTTCACAGTGAATGTAAAATCACGTCTATTTTAGTATGAAACACCTTCCCTTCAGTACCAGCAAATCTTTCATAAACCTCAAGACAACACCACCTGGAGGGATGCTTCAGCCGTTAGTAGCTCCTCTGTGGAAAGCGAATTAAGCTTTTGAGGCAATTCAGATAGAAGTTAATCTGTAAAGTCTGCCACCTTGTCTACTGCAAGTTAACACACTGGCTGATACACCTTAGCGATTTTTCTCTTCATTTGTAGACCAATGAAGGGATAGATCCTTCTGCTAAGACATTAATTTTCAGGCATCTTCGGTTTTGGCATGGATTTTGCAGCCTATTTTTATCTTGCATTAGCATCACTGACAGTAGAGAATGTGAAAGAGGATGAATATAACACAGTCATGCAATCCTGTTGGGGTAGGGCTGTAAGTAATGCTAGGCATATGGCAAAAGAGTTGAGATAAAAACTGGAGTGCCCATAAACTCTTTCCTGGGTTAAATATCTGCTGGATAAAGAATCCGGGGTTTGAGAAGCATATGCAGCTGCAAAACACCAAAGACTACAACTTTTCTTGAGCCATTCTCCAAACTTTTTTTACCTTCTTGAATTACCTGAAGTGGGAACAGCTATTGATTTATCTTGTTTGTTCAGAAAATGCAAACTAAGAGGCATTTTTCGTACCTCCTAGACAGCTCAATCTTCCTTATCAATAAATATATATGTCCCTTTGACAATCACCCTATAGCCCTGAGTGACGTGCCATCTGTGGGTCCACTCTAAAGATGGCCTAACATGCCTTATAATTTCAAGATGTTTACAAAGGCAGACAAGAAACTTGACAAGGCAGAACAATAATTGTTTGAAGCCAGGTCACAACAAATAAAAGTAAATAGGTTAATATATAACTTGAAAAAGTTTCATTAAAAGCCTGCATCCTTTTAAGATATTTCTAAAAATCTTTATTTTAAAGCAGCAGACTAGTTCTCTTTCAGTTCACAGCATGGGAAATGCAAGTGCAGATGACGTAAGTCTAGTTAAACCACATTATGCACATTTCCATTTACAGGTATTCCTTTCTACAGCATACTGACAGTTTCTCCTATCTGCAGTGTACGACCATCACACAAGCAGATTGGGATATTCAATTACTTATGCCAAGTCCAAGGATAATGAGGCTTTAGTACAATTTTGTTCCATACAATTTCATTAGTTACTGGGGTCATATTGATCTGCAATTAGATAATGTTTTGCAACATCTTATGGAGATTCTGCAGCCTCATTCAGGCCTTGTCAATAAAGTGAAGAATCTTCATTTTCTACAGGCAGATATATTCAAGAAAACACAAAGGATTCAGGATAAAAGAAACAAAAAAACCCTAACCAAAAAACCCCCCCAAAACAAACAAAACAAAACAAACAAAAACCCAAACAAACAAAAAAACAAAAACAACAACAACAAAAACAAACAAACAAAACCCCCAAAACTCTCCAAGCTATTAGAAGAGAAAAAAGAAACTGGGAAAGTTTTATAAAATGCCTCCTCTTCCCACCATCAAGCCCCTTAGTGGGCTGGCAGGAAAATCTGGTGACCTGCCTCTTCTCTGTCTGACATCAGGGACAAGAGCTGGCTAAGCCTGTTTTCATGCCTTAACTACACTGCCCTCATCATCCCGAATATGGAAGCTCTATCCCTTCCTCAGCCCTGGTTTCCTGCCTAGAATAAACTAACTCTAGTTCCGCACACACCCTCTAGCACAAGCTCTTCTTTTTAAGAAGAAATGATGCTTGAGTGGATTACAAGCAGGTGATGGCAGGAAAGGGCAGATGGTAGATAGAGGCAGCAGCTGCCACTACCAGCAAAAATGGTAGGGCAAGGTCACTTCAGGAACTCCAGTCATAGCTAGAAATGCTTTTGGGATAGGTTTCTTTTTTGTTATGTCTCTCAGATGAATACTGGATAGCACAAAACAATGGATGTTTTAGCCTACGTTTTCCTACAATATAACAGAAATCAGCTACACACAGAGGAGTTGTTTTTTAAATACACAGTGATAGAAAAGTGCTTGTCACAACAGGAGACTGCACCTGACCACTAAGAAATTCCAAGAAAGGTGCAAACGATCAAGTCCTTTTCCCCTGAAATGCCTGGCTGTGACATACAACAGCAAACTTGTGGAGTACTTAATCCAGACGAAACTCCAGAAAAACAGATACCTGTCTCAGATTCCAGGAGGACTATCTGACTTGCTTAAGGAAAAGTTATGCAAAGGCCGCTGAAAACACATGACTGTTCATGACTTGAGGTTGGTTACCAAAGTAATGGAGTTATAAAACTTAAGGGCAGCTAGATTTAGTAACAAGATGCCTAAAGGAATAACAAGGTAGCCAAAGCACAGCTCTAAATGTCTTGTACTCATTACATGTTTGTTTCTGCTGTGTAATTTCTATGCCACAATGTGTTAAACTCACTTTGTTTGAGTACATCATGATAATAGCAAACAACTGAGTTTGTCCCAAACTTTCCCATGAGGTGCTCAGTGGCCTGAACAATTGATATGCCTTACAGTTAAAAACAACACACTACAAAAACAAAGCAACTAATGAAATATTAAAGCACCAAAGCAAGCATGACCATAAGCAGAGACAATGAGACACAAGGGTGCTTTTATCCATTTTTTCTCAGAGAAGGTAATGGACCAAATTTAACCAATATTGTTCTGATGCCTATCCTATGCGATGGGATTGTATACACACACTAATTATTTTTCACACTTCTGTAGATTGCCTTTCTGCTAGGATAAATCCAACATATCTTTAACACTGGTCACTTGTAAAATAAAACATCCTTAAAAGTCAAAAGGAAAGCAAAATAAGAAAAATGACACAGCTTCATGTTCAGAAAAAAGTAAAGAAAACCATCTTCAGACTACTCGTGCATAGCACTACTGTAAGGAAAGGAAAATAGTTTATTAAATTAGTCAGGCCTTTTAAGCGCAGTATGGTATCAATTAGGGATCCATGGCTATGGCTACTGTATAACAGAACCAGGGCCGATAAAAATAAATTGTATCAGTAAATAACAGGTATTCCAGCACCAAAGGAATATTGTTATATTGGAAGGAATATAAAGAAAAGTAACAAAATGGAATTAAAGGTATGTTCTTGTTAACTCTCAAGATTTCACAAATTACAGCCACAGTAGGTAAAATGAAGACATAACAACAGAGATCTCTAAATCCTCATAACCCTCTAAAAACCCCTTAAGCCTTAGGACTTAAGTCAATAACTTACAAAGTTAAGGTTTCTATTTGGTATTTTTCCTCTGGATTTTTTATGCCATAAAAGTCTATTAGAGATTTTGCTGCATTTTCCATTTCAATATCTAGGATTAGCTGCAGTCAGGAGAGGACATTGTTCTAAATGGAACCTTGGCACTAATATTCTTGCAACAAAAAATGATTACATAAGTGATTATATTCAGTGAGCAATTAATTAGGAATGTGATCATGTAAAGGCATGTACCACATAGACCTATGGTCTATATAACTAGTAAGAACTGTGGTTATTTATTCCTTTAGTTTTTAAGTGTGTAAATTACATTTTAATATCTCATTTAATAAGTCCTGAAACCATGTGTAAACTTTCCTGGTTTTGTGGGTGGGACTTTTTTCCCAAAAGCTCTATAATTGAGGAAATGTCAGTTCAGCAGGGTGAAGATCTTTCAAATACAGACAAAATGTAGACTTTTTTTGTTTTTTAATATGGCAGTACTTCCTGATTCAGCTATATGGAAGCACATACATTCAGCTGTTTGTCACCTGCACACTGACACCTTCACTCAGGAGCAGTGTTTCCTGCATATAGACTGAAGAGATATGATTCCTGAAGCACAATACAGATTGATAATTCAGTATAGCACACATACTCCCTCATCTCACATGAATCTGATCCCAACTCCTTCAGAAGTCCTACTGCAATGAGTTATCTTCATATTTATATTCACTCTTGCTTTGTTAGAGTTCAGATAAAGAAGATGGTCTAAGAAAGAGAGAGTTGTGTAGCTTCATTAGTTTACTCAATAATTTTGAGATGCAGTCCATGACTTTGAATTATTTTACCCAGTGCATGCATTTCAATGCCTGATTAGGCCTGTCTAAGAGTGAATTATTACATATTACTTCCAGCAATTTTGATTTAGAAACAGTAGTTCTGGAAAAGTAACACTGTTTTTTTTTCCTAAATATACAGAAAAAGGTGAATGCAGCTGTACCAAGCACAGTGAGATAGAAGGTCTCTCGATAATTATATATCTTTATCCAAGGTACCACCTGTAGATCATTTTAAAATACACTGACATTATAAAGCAATCTCTGTTCAGTTTGGGGTTTTTTTAATATATATAAATCCTCTCAACCCCCCTTTTATTTCTTTTATATACTTACAAAGCTCAGATAAAATGAAAAAGTCTCTGGGCATTATACTCAGCAAGACCTTGCTACACACCATGGACAGCAATCATAGCTATCCACAAGATTACTGGTAACTGTCAAAAAATGGAAGAGATAAATTCTGAAAATGTTGTGGGTTGATTTCCCAAACTTCATAAAATAAATAGGCTCACTGTGCAACCCAAGTATCACAGAAAACTAACTGGAAAAGCAATATGGCATGAAGTTATCATCACTGAGTATGAAAACTATGCAATAAAGGCCTACCTCATGTGTAAACCAGAAATCTAAATAAGTACATAATAAATACAACCATCACTGAAATCCATATGGATCATACAGACTTAAACAGCTAGAGAAACAGAGCTCAGATAAGGCAGTTGTGCCTTTTTTGACTGCAATTTTTTTCAGTTCTCAAGAATTAACAACTAAATAGTAAAGGATTAAAATCACCATACTCAGTATTTATAGTATGGAAACTTAAATATTCTAGTCCATTTCTGGCACTTTTGCTTGCTACATAGTGAGTGATAATCCTGTTTCAATTTCCTGCAGAACAGTGACCTCAAAGATTGGTGTTTTGTAGCAGTTGCAGTAATAATCAACAGTAGATGCCACACAGACTACAGACCAATTATCAAACTGATTTAACAGAATAGAAATAACTTTGCTTTCAACTATCCACCTCTTTCAAAGATGGGAGTTTTGGTAAGGGTACATCTCTACCTCTGGGGAACTGGAGTGCTAGTCCTTGTCTTAAAGACATAGGACAGCTGCACTGCTGGACCTAGACTTTGGTGAAAGCGGAAACCAAAGGAAACCACAGACTCAAATGCCAGTCAAAACGTACAGAGAAAAGTTACTGCTGCATCCTATTCAGATTGCAGAACATTTATCTGCATATGTATTCAGAGCAGTGGGACCAACACCAAAGTGCCTAGGGAGCTCTCGATAAAAGCACAGTGCTCTTTACACGAAAACCTCTTTCATCTTAGCTCCACTGACTTGCCTGACAACAGCAGGAGATGAAAATGCTCCAAAAGTTTATCTTAATCTTAGTCTAGTTTTTTCACAGGGGGCTGCTTCTAGTTCTAAACATTGTCAGATTATGTCTTTCCTGCCCATCACAAACTGTCCCTTTCTGAATCTGTATCCTTCATCCACTGTGTGAACTTGCCAAAAGCACAAATGAATTTCAAAGACCCCTAGTTCCTTGGGGTCCCACATAATCGCTGTGTGTTCCACAACAACCTTATTATACCATTACAGATGGATTTGAAATACTATGTACACATAAACTGTGGTGCAGAAGCACTCTACAGAGTACTAGATAGCCCTGGTACCTGCATTACACCTGTTAGCTTCCTCCCTGCTTCATGCATGCTAGTCTTCAAGGGGAATCATAACACAAAAGAAAAACACAATGCATACCTGGAACTTGTCCCAACACACAGCTAGAAGATGATGCACAGGGGTGTATTCCAGAGTATGAGAGATGGGTACCACTTCTAGGTACAACAATTTACACGTGGGAACAATGAAATGCTGGTGGGTTTATGTGCACATCTAACTTTACAATGAATTTTCTAGGACTAAGTGCTTTCTTGGACTAGGAAGCACAGAACAAATAAGTTAACCAACTGCTCCCCGCCTAGCCTGAAGGAGCAGGGATTATTCCTACCCTCTGCTTTCTTGTCTGATCCCTTCCAAGACAAAGCTGCTGTTCAGCATATCCCTCAGTGTTTTGGGAATTTCCAAGGATATTAAGGTGACAGAAGGCTTTTTTGGGGTGAGTTTTTTTCCCCACACAGTACTGTGTCCTGATGGCAGGCATACTTATCTAAACAAACAAGTAAGCATATTGAATAGGGAAGATATTTAATAACTGAATCTTCTGCTATAATATGATGGATTCAGAGGTATCCCTGAAAATACTCTTACCATTTTTCTTACTTATATGAAAATGTTTACTGCTGAATTAGCTCATCGTAAAGATGTGTGTTTCTGGAAGGCAAGCTTTGCAAAGTTCCCAACTGAAGAGGCAACACAGGCCTTCTGTTCCAGAGAGGCTTATCACCTGGACCTGAAGTCTCATATTGCTGATGTAGCTCAGCCTTTTTCACCTATCATTATAAACAAAGAAAACAAACCAATTAAGAAACCAAGTATTGCCTAGATATTGGGGGTGGGGTGGATGTGAACAACAAAGAAACAAGAGCTAGTGTATTATTTCTACAGTGGTTTTCATTTAGAACAAAACACTACACTAATGCAGAGCAGACTGCGAAATTAGAACTCCGGCTGTTCATTTATTATTTCAGTTCTTCTCTTCTGTTGGTTTCCCTGCTTGTGTAAGGGGATTCAGCTTTTGGGGGGTTTTTTGACCATTAGAGGTTCACCTAATAACTGTCATGTCCCATGAACAAGGAATAGTACACAGACCAAAGACAGTGTTTGACGGACAAAGTGTTGGTTTTTTTCTTAAGGACTACCCACAAACAATAAAGCTGACAAAGACATTGAGAGCATTTCAAGCAAAAGAAGATGAGATGACAGCATACAGAGACTAAGATTTCTAAAGGAAACAAGTCACCATGATTACTTTTATTAGCAGGATGTTAATAAAAATATTTAGATTATTTTGTTATAATCCTTTCCCTCTGAAAAGTAACCCATTATTAAAGACTATGAGCTGGCTGCACTTTAAGTGTGCCATAGAATATGGGTCATAAACCACTAGCAATTGAAAAAGCATCAGCATCCAAACTTAGGCTGCAGATTCAAAAGAGCAGACACAGTACTGCAGCCCCAATGCAGAACTGCACATTTCACCCCAGAAGAGAGAAAAAGTTTAGGAGGATGTACCTGACTGCCAATAGATCACCAAAGCACAGATATCTAGAGCAATGGCAGGTGATGATCTTAGAATGACAGGTGTGTTACTTTCTGGTAGTTTTCCAGGTGTTAGTGCCATCCAAATTGTGCAAAGAGGCTACTACAAATCAAGCTGGTACATCCTGAGAACACAGAGTGCCACAAAGGGGAAATACAAGCATTGGAATGCGAAGCAATACAGCCTCGTGCGTAATGTATGGTCTATTAATTCCCATCTCAGCAGGACTAATTAATGTCTTCATTTTTTTAATTCCCATTTCTATGGCTTCTTGCCATACCTATACTTCATCTTACTGCCATGTTAGTCATGATTGCACCTTGTTCCACATCATATTAGGCAAACTTGGTTGTAGATACTGCCTTCTGTCCTGTTCTGTCTGTCCAAAAGAGATTTCGTTCAGTTTGTCTGAAGGAGTATGGATTCCTGTGTATCAAGAACTCCAAGGGCAGAGTCCTTCAAGAACAACAGAAAGGACTGGACTTCCAATGCATTGTCCTTCACGGCTGCTCAGGCAATATCAGTATGATGAATCATACGTTCTGGTGACATGGGGCCATGCTTCTTTGAATTATGCATGATTGCTAGTTTAATAAAACACCATGACTCATACAGTTTTAAGGACAGAAAGATCAGCATCCTCTATAGGAACACATCTGCTAATACTGGTTTCATGAAATGCTAAGAAAATCCCTTCCTAACTGGAATCCTTAAAAAGCGTAGAAAAAAAACAGTAATTTACATATCAGCTGAAAGGGGACAAGGGGCACTGTGTCCAAAGCACGAAAACGCAACAGAGAAGTAGTACATATTTTGCAGTATCATTAATACCATATTGTAAGTGGTCCTCATCCTACCCCGTATGACTCCACAGCTTTTCTTCAAGTATTTAGTAGTCCACATTTTCGGAATGTTCCATTGGCTTTACTTTGGTACCCCAGTTCAAGAGAGACAATGAAAAAATAAGAGACGCCACCAAGTGTCCTCCACAAAAGTGGAAGGTCTCCAAGATGAGGAAAGCATTGAAGAACATGATGTAATAAAGAGAGTTTAATTAGTTGCGTTTGTTCAGCCTACAGAAAAGGTACTTAAATATATAATATTTATATATATATAATAAATATATAATACTTATAAGGTAGTTGATAGAGAAGATGGAGGTACACTCTATATAAAGATGCACGATGACACAACCAGAAGTGACAGGTAGAAACTGAATCAGTGTGAATACCAACTTGATATACAAAAAAAAAATCCCCACTGTGAGGACTGCTGAACATTGGAAACAGTTTGCCAGAAAAGTGATGCGATCTCCCTCACTGGAAATATTCAAGACTCAGCTTGACAGGGCTATTGATAAACTAATCTAAAGCCCTGCTGTCAACAGACAGTTGGACCAATTGAGCTTCAGAGCTGTCTTCCAACCTAGACTTTTTCATTGTTCCATGCAATTTTATGCATCTGAATTTTATGATGCATGATTCTCCCTTAAAAAACGGACTCCAAGAAAGCTGTCATACTCCTTAACCTGTTTTTCTTCTGCCTATATTCCAACATAGTCTGTTGGCCACTCTTGAATAGTTAGGAGCCATATATATTAGACTACATGAAATAGAAATACATACATGTTATACACATGCATACTTACATATGAATTTGCTGCTAAAGGAAAACACATTGTCTCTAATGCACTTCCCACAATGTCCAAGTTTCCTGAACAACTCGTCATGTGTCTCTCTTGGCACCAGCATCTTTCATGGTGTTGCTTTGATCAGTTGTAGCAGCTGTCCCCTGCATGCTCTGTTTCATTTGTGGTGCTGGGGACAGACCTGCAAGGAGAAGCCCCACCAAGCGCAGGACCAGCAATGGAAGTTTCTCTATCTCTTCTCAGACTTTGAATAGTGAATGTCTTCTGGTATGCACACAAGAGGAGAGTGGAAGATGAGCGTCAGAGGAGAAAAGAAGGGGGAGATATAGCCTAAGGGCTATGATGGGATTTTAGAGCCAGCTATCCCCATCTGTCAGTGCTTGTCAAGGACAGTATGAGGACTCCGGGAAAAGTTGAGGATCCACAACTAGATCCTCACCCAGCTCCTGCCCTGTTATTTCACAAACAGACATCAGAGAACCTGCAGTCATTCCCAACATAACAGCCATCAAATTACATGTCAACTGCACAACCTAGTATGGTCATTTTATATTAATCCTTTCAATATTGTGTTCCATAACAACAGCTTTTACAGGATTTGTGTAATTCTCAAAGGAGAGTGAAATTTGTCCACTCAAAAAGAAGGAAGTAAGAAGCAGAAAGAAGCAAATATTCTCAGAAATGCCCTATGATATTACAAAGTACCCACAAAACCAACCTTTTTTGAAGCATTCACTAGTTTAAAACTCACTGATAATAATCTCTGTATGAACTTTTTTAAAAGAAGTGCAAATACCGTGACATATTTCTATGATTCCAAATAAAGGTTTCATTAGCTAAATATAAAAAAAAGTTTAAAAACCCAAACAAACTAGAAGATGAAGAATGACATTCAGACTGGGAAAGTTGAACCATGATTATGTGACTGTAAAATTTTGCAACTGTACCTCAAGTTTGCAGCAATGATGACTTTCATAAACACAATACTGGATCTGACAAAGCAATGACTTGCTGTAATCTGACAATTTTCTAGATAAAAACCCCAAACCAATCCCTCTTGCTTGATCCAGAAACATACATGACTTTGTAAGAGTGCAAAGGGAAAAAAAAGACCTTCTTTTTCCCACACATACACACAGACATAAAACACACATTTTCAGCTTCATCAGTATTCCAGTTATAATAACTCAGAATAGGCAGTTTTCACTGTACATCAGTACAGCTTGGTAAACATATTTACAGAAACTGAACTTGTTTGCAAAGTAATTGGAAGTGTTCTTATGTGCTGTTTAGATTTGCAGCTCAGAAATTTTTTTTTTTTTTTTTTTTAAATTCACGTATAAGTAAGACATGCAAGGCAGGCCTGGTTGAAAACGAATCATGAAAGAAATTTACAGTTGAGTGAATGAATTAGCTAGTAATTACCACAAGGGAAAATACACAGGGAAAGACAAACTATTTTAAAAGATCAAATAGAATTGACTATAACATCTGGTACCCAGAAATGAATGTAATTTACATTTTTAAAAGTAAGACATTCATTAAATATTATCAAGCTTTACTGGAAGAAACTCTAAACCTTCCCAAAATATGCAAGCGTTCTCAGATGTGTCTGACGGGGACTTCATAGCCTCTCAAGGTTGGATGGGTATTGTATTGCATGCATGCCTTAATAGTGATTTTCTATAGCAGCTGATCATTTAAATTTATAGACACGAAAAACTATATAATTTTTAATGAATGTTGCTGTGATACCTTGGGAGATGTATAGTAGTTACTTTTATATATGTTTGTAAATTCAATGCAAGTAACGACATTTCAAAATATATTTGTGTATATATATTTTTTTTAAGATGACTTCTCAGTAATGGATAAATAAGAACAAATCTCCATCAACATCTTTACTTTTTGTTTCCTGTTCAATAGCCCTTTTAAATTGTTCTTTGATATGTCTTAATATACTTCTATTTATGTTTTTTTCCTATTACATGTCAATAAAACTCATCTTACAGTAAAAGAAATCACAACACGGTAGACACAATATTTTCCTATCTGAAGAAGGACGTGTTTGCACGAGTTCCTGTGGAGTGGGATCATCTTACTTATTACATGTCACATGACAGAATCAACATTTAGCTCTGAGAAATCCAGCAACAGTTGACAGACAAAATTCTGATGGTGAAACGCCACCTTCCATATTTTCTATTTATGCAGAGTACTTCTAATTATCACTTACTCCTACAGATACTGAGTAGTACAACAAAGTCTGTCTATCAGGCTGTCTTTCTCCAGTGTACATCTATCTATCTACATTGGCTGTACAAAGTCCACTAATTAATCACTTATTAGCGATTATGTTTGAGTAATCCTTTCCTTATTTATCAAATAATCTCTGGAAGTTTTTGTTGTGGTTTTCAAGCTCTGTGTGCTTTTGTTCTTTAATATTGCTTCTCTCAGAAACGTGCATTAGTATTTGTTTTCACTCAGTTCCAGAACCTAACTATCTTGAGTAATTTTTTTCCCCATAATAAAGACACATTTTTTTTCCCTCAAACATATTCTTAAAGTCCACAGTCCTAAAAGGCTACATGTAAAGACCTCCTATATGATCTATGAAAAAAAGAGAGAGATGGTAATAGGCTAGCTTCAGCCAGATGACTATGCAGACACACTGATTCAGTGAGTTTAAAAGCATCTGATTTTAGAATACTAATTACACATGGCATTTCACCCATACATCTGAATTGTAACCATCATTTAAAACTGGATTTCTGAAACAGAGATAGTCCACAAGAGGCACCATTTTGTTAAATGTTTTTCTTCATCACAGACCACTCTCTACCCTGTAATGTTGCTCTTAAAGCTCTTTGACCAGACCCTCCACTAACACTTAATGAAGATGATTTACACAGCAAAGAATCTAATTCATGTAATACAGGCAGTATATTTCCATACAGAACTTCTTGTTAGCAGTTTACTAAAACAACTTGATATGTGCGCACCTAACTCACAAATTTGCAAGTTACATAGGGTGCTTATGTCTGGAAAAATATATTGCCTATTGTATTACCTGTAATTCACTGAAGTTTTACCAATCTTTGGAATTATTTCTTAACATAAATTTGATATTACAGTAATTATATAAAATGTCAGGGAGTTCTTCAGTTTTATTTTCAAATGCAGTTGGTTTTAATAGTTACTGATCAAAACTCTTATTAACTTTCCACTTTGTTCCTAGATCAATTAATCTGCATGAAAAATAGCAACACTCCCTTCACTTATTTTAAACTAAATGGCCTTTAGAGTTATGTATTATTTTCTACTCTTGAAATCAACTACTGAAAAGACTGCTACCTGTCTACTGCTGGGTTGGAAGGAGTACAAGTTCCCTCTGAAATGCTGTGGAATGCAACAGGATTTAAACTTGTGCAAAGTGAGAATTTGTTTATGTGTTTTGCAAACAAAAAATAGGCTTAATTATGAGGTTAAAGACGAATTTAAACACTCAGTTAAACCACTGCCCAAAAGAATATGGTAACATTTCAATTCACTGTGGCATTGCTAATGAAGACTGTTTTTACTACAGAATATTTTAGCACAATATGTGTAAAAGGCTACTGAGTAATAACTAAAAGTATTCATTCTGCTATGATGCTGTTCCATCTGATTAGCTAGATCATTACTCATGAAACCAACGCATCCTCAGTCAATGTAATGCAGCAACTACAAAGTACTCCTGTATTTTTGCCCGCCATGGATGGATGAAATTGATTGATGATGTGTTGATGCTACCTAAGGAACAACATGCTGTATATTAGCTTTTGTGTTGCTGAGTTCCATGTAGCTTCAACAGAAAGCCAAATATTAGTATTTGAGGTCTGTTACACGAGATAGATCATTTCTTCCACAACAGTCTAAAACTCCTGCAATTTCTGAATTCCTGATGTACCCTAAAAAGAATTGGGATTTTGAAGCCCCTTCTTTCTTTTTAGTCCCTAGCCCATGATTTGCTTAATTTATCTTTCAAGAAAAAAAAAAATTATTTTTTGTAAATTCTGATATTTTTTCTGAGATTACTTACAGAAAACACATCTCCGAACTTTCAAGGGACTGACTATCTGGGGATTTTTCCATGTGACTAATAATTCAGAAAAAAAGAATCAGAGTGAAAACAAAATCATAATCCTCATACATTTTTACTTACATTGCTGTAGTATATATGAACACATGCCGTGCACTAGAGCAATGTTACTGGGACTTTACAAAATGCATACAAGATACTCCCTGCATCCAAACAACTTCACAATGTGCATATATCACTCCTGTTGATGTCACTGAATGCTTCACACATTGTAAATATGCATATCAGTGAGGTTAGATCAAACACTACGAA
>JAVJGG010000029.1:9291906-9322734 GCA_035590195.1 Aviceda cuculoides | reverse complement strand
ATGTTCTCACTCCTCTCCCTGGCTGCAGCTGCTGTTGTGCACCAACTTTTTCCCCTTCTTAAATCTGTTCTCCCAGAGGTGCTACCACAGCCACTGATGGGCTCAGCCTTGGCCAGCGGCGGGTCCGTCTTGGAGCCGGCTGGTGTTGGCTCTGTCAGACACAGGGGAAGGTTCCAGCAGCTTCTCACAGAAGCCACCCCTGCAGCCCCCACACTACCAAAACCTTGCCACACAAAGCCAATACAGTTACACAGACAAAAGGTAAACCAAACTGCACCTAAGTGAACATTACCCCAAAAAGGCACTTCAACCTTTCAGGTTAACCTTTGGGTCTTGTCACCACTAAAAAAGTTACAGCTTTTGTAATCCTGCCAACTCCACTTTGGCTGAAACATAGCAACTGATAGGTTTTAATCTTCTGCACAGATTATGACAACTTTTAAGTGATCTAAAAAGCGCCACACACTCATTACAGAAATCTAGCATCCAGTATCCTGCCTTGCTGGTTATAGGGAAGATTATTTTCCCACCTGAAGACCAAGACACTGGAAATTTTTTTTTTTTTTTTTAAACAAAGTGTCAAGTTTCATAGTGAATTCTCAATAAAAAGCTTTAAGAGGTAACTTTTCATTCTGTTGGAATAAAGCTATCACACCAGACAAAGATGCTTAAACAGACTTGGCCAACCTCTTTGCATATACCTGGTCTCTTTCCCCTGTGTTTGCACAGTAGTAGATGATTTCAACTCTCTCCACACTTCTTGGCAGGAAATGGCAGATTTACTAGTTGAATTAGACAAACCCATTCTGAGCTGATCATTGGAAATTAGCTCACTCCCATGCAAATGAGTACATCTGCTATGAGACAAGGATCCTCACTCAATGCAAAACTTGCTGCCATTGATCAAAGCTCTCAGCTTCTTTCTATTAGCAAAAGTAAGGTGAAGAAAATAAGTCACGTGCTTTCCTGGAAATTCATTTCTAGTGAGTAGAAACCATTGCCATTCTACACAATAGACAATCACAGCTGGAGATCGCATTTATACCATAGCTGAACTACATGAGGTCCTGTATCTTTAGAGTTTCTTAAGCATTAAACATGTAAACCAGCTGATTCACTTCCCCATACATAGGATGGTGATACTGTACCAGGTAGCCAGTCCATGCAACACTGATCTCAGAATGTAACCTACACCACTCATTAGCATTTAATGTTCCCGTCACCTTACTTAACAGTTACTGCTAAACTTCTGCACAACACCTTTCAGAAGAAAATTCCCCCCATATGTCTGTTCCATCCTCTAAAGACCAAGCACCCTTGAGGGGTATAACAGAAATATTTAATAATGACTAAGCCATCTTCCAGAAGTACAAAAGCAATACTTAGTTTTATGGTCATTTCACAGTTCCTATTCCCACGAGGAAATGTGGTCATGTGTGATGGAAAACAGCAACCAGATTAACCTGATACCCTGACATGGTAAGACAAAAGACAAATTTACTAAAGCCAGGAGCAAGAGGTGAAACCGATCCATAGAAAACTGAGCACTAAGGGTCTGGATTGCAATTTGGCCACAGCTGTGAGGTACATGCTTCCTGATTTATGAGAATCTACCAAGACACATTACAACAGACCAGGAAATCCACAGCTCCTATGCATCCCATCCACTGCCTCCTATAGCACAGGACATGCCATTACTGTGCCATGAAGGAATGAGCAAAGAAGGAAACACCAGACCCCTCCTCTTTTTCTCATCCAATGCTAAAGATTTACAACAATCTTCTTTTACATGCTTTACAAATAAAGTTAAAACGCAAAAAGGAATTGCTAAAGACCTTAGAATGAAGACATCCTCCCCACCTTTTTTTTAAGAAAAAGTACTTAAAAAAAGCTATTTTTCCCTTATTCATTTACCCACAGCTACCTAATTTTGGGTATCATACAAGTTACAATGACTGAAGTTGTGCAGAGCACACCACTTGCTCAGCATGGCCATGAAATAACACATCTTATAAAGTTTAGGCCTATAAAAATGTCACACACACCCCACCGCCCTCCTCCCCCCAAATTAAAGAGGAAGTAGGATTTTAAGAAGTCATGTCTGTGCAACATTTAAGCCTTACACATTTAAAACCATGTTACCTTTAAGACCAATACCATTTTAGACCATTACACATTAAAGTAGGGCATCCGTATCTACACACATAACTGAAATAAGTAACATGGTGCTTTTTCGTACTTATGCTGCATTATCTCCTGCCATCTAACACACAGAATGCATTCCAGGCTATATGCAAAAAGAATTAGGTTTTGTATTGGTTTTTTTTTTTTTTCCTCCCAGTCATTTCAAAACACTATCACTTCCACAATTTCTCAACCAGCTGCACTGTTTCCTCATTGGGCTACTTTTGTTTGGGTGATTCTGTATTACAGCAACATTCAAGATTGCTTAAGTTACCAAGGGCTGAATATTACAAAGTGTCAATTGGTATCAAAACCAGATCCAGAGTATAGATGATAATCTCCCAGTTTAAATGTGTGTTTTGGGTTTTTGTTTGTTTGGGGTTTTTTGTTTGTTTGTTTGTTTAAAGAAACTGGGCAATAAGCAAAATCAGCCAGCCAGCCTGGAGATTGTGATCTACAACTGTATTTGGGTTCCAGTTGTTTTCAATAAATGCTTTTCCCACAGCACCATACCATGCCTGACATATTGGTGGTATGAGAAAAGGGAACTGCCAACATGTCATGCCAGATCATATCTGTCCCTACACCACACAGTTTAAAGGATTCCAACCCAAGGACAAACATACCTTTGTATGGGTAATGACTTGAACATTTTAAGCTCCTCTTTCATGTTTAGTCTACTTGCATGGATCACAGATTATCATGTCCTAGTTCAAGGCATTGCCAAAACCTATGTCTCTGCCAATGCCTAATGCGTTCAAGCTCCTGACTCCTATGCCTAAGATGTTCCAAGGCATCTAGAGATGAAGCTCCTATTGCACAAGTGTAGATTAGTATCCAAAAAAGGCATCTGCACAAAGAAAGAGAAAAACAATCAGGCTATACTAACACTGACAAAAGCAAGAGATTTAAAGTTCAGACCACATAAAAACATGCTAACTCTCTCCACTAACCCAGCTGCGACCACTTGGGATTGCCCAATTGTTAAGATCGGTTAAAAATGGATTTCAGAGGAGCAGTTACCATAACGATCATAACTGGTGGTCTTTGAATGAACTGAAATAAAGAAATACTTTGGAAGAGAGTAACAGTTCCGATGCAGCAAGATGATTATTTCTCACACCTTATAATCAGTACACTGACCTGCTTAATTCTTGCATTTCCACTTGTTTACATCACTATCTAGCATTACGACCCCAGCTGTAGCTCAGCAGAGAATTTCAGAAACATCTGAAACCTGTTATGACTTTACACATGCATTTACATAACTCTTTCACCAGTGTTCAACTACCAGTTATGTTTTGGTACCAATTACAAAGCAGCAAAACACAGTATGGAGAAGTTGAGTGATGTACTTGACACCTTCCCTGGCGGGCTGTTCTATGAACCACTTTGCCAGGTGTTAAACAAAAGCTCTGTGGTATGAATAAGGAGCAACACATCACATAACAGACTTAAGCCTTTTGCCTTACAATTCTATTCTTACCCACTCAAGTTTACCTTCACCGACATTATGCCAGCTCCTCTCAGAATTACACTTGAAGACCATAGGCAGTGTTGTGGTTTAACCCCAGCCAGCAACTAAGCACCACACAGCCGCTCACTCACTCCCCCCCCAGTGGGATGGGGGAGAAAATCGGGAAAAGAAGTAAAACTCGTGGGTTGAGATAAGAACGATTTAATAGAACAGAAAAGAAACAACTAATAATGATAATACTAATAAAATGACAACAGTAATAATAATAAAAGGATTGGAATGTACAAACGATGTGTAGTGCTCACCATCTGCTGATCAACACCCCGTTAGTCCCTGAGTGGCGAATAACTCCCTGCCCCCATTCCCCCCAGTTTATGTGATGTCCTGTGGTATGGAATACCCCTTTGGCCAGTTTGGGTCAGCTGCCCTGGCTGTGTCCCCTCCCAGCTTGTGCCCCTCCAGCCTTCCTGCTGGTTGGGCATGGGAAGCTGAAAAATCCTTGACTTAGTATAAACACTACTTAGCAACAACTGAAAGCATCAGTGTGTTATCAACATTCTTCGCATACTAAATCCAAAACATAACACTATACCAGCTACTAGAAAGAAAGTTAACTCTATCCCAGCCGAAACCAGGACAGTCCCTTATAAAACCAAATAAAATGGATGTATATAAAACAGGTCTATAAGGTAAACCCACATTTTGTATGCAAATATCACACAAGAAAAGCTAGCTCAAACGTAATTGAGAATCAAATAGTCAAATGTTACTTTTTCACCAAGGGACATTCAGATCAGTATTTGCGCAGGGTATACAACCGATGTTCAGTATTTCATTTCACTGTTTCCATTCGCTCTGTGGCTCTATGCCTTATTTTAACAGCCACAAGCAATGCTGCAACATGTTGCAAATATATGAGAATCCTAATTCATTCGTTAGTACTCTTTATCCTCTTCAGTGAATGCTGCAACACCCAGTGGAATATAAGTATGTTGTCATGTTATTAGATTGTCTCATGACATACAGGGCCAAAGTGGAGGAATAGATACATTTACTAGTTTTAACACTTGAATTTGCAATCTCAATAACTTATCTTTTCATTTAAAACAAAAAAAAAAAAAAAAGAGAGTGAGTTTTTTGGTTTGTTTCTGTGTGGTTTTTTTTAAAGGTGATAAATCACTTCTTCCCCTACCCAAATCCTTCAACAACTAAAGTACAGGGTGCACAAACACAGGCGTACCGTAGAAGTCCATCTACAAAGGAAAAGAAAATCACACATATCCTTATTTCTGGCAAATGGTAATACAAGGAAGATAGACAAAACTTTTGTTTCATCACACTTCTTTCCCACTACAACGACAACAGAAATTGGAAGAGGCACTGCACTTTCTGGAAGAGGTTTGTGAACAAGAACCATCATTTTTATCTGCTTTTCCTACCAGCCAAAAAACATCATCTGAGTTCCCAGGTGTCAGAAACAGAGCTAATATACATTTGATGGTTGGAGAAACATGTAAATGTTGTTGTCATCAGTACAGCTAAGTTTCACCCAAAAGAGATACAAGGTGTCTAAATGTTGCAATCTTTCAAAAACTAAAGACAAGTAAAATAAATTCGTAAGGTTTGATTATGCAATATATTTGAAGAAACTTTCAACAAATACAAAAAATATCTTGATGTTTTGAAATGAGTGTGAAGGGTTATTTTTATTTCTTTTCAAAGTATTATAGTGAAAAAAAAGGTAAAGATTTTTTTTTATATATATATTTGTCTCCCTTTCTGGTGCTGTATTCAGATGAATATTGATTATTTACAAGCAGAGGAGCAAAAATAAAGCACTGAATGCTTAAACAAAGCACTCTCTACCCTCTTCCCTAGAAACATTGTTGGAAACAAAAAGGAAGTTATATAATTTCAAGGTTTATTCTTAATGCATAGCTTCAAAGCTTAAAAAAAAAAAACAAAACCCAACACTGTGGGAAAAACAGGTATGCTATAAAATTATTAGGAGAGACTTATTTGGCAACTGAAATGTAATATTCAGTTTCTTGTTGAACACACATGATTTATGTGCACAGAGAACCTGTCTCTCGTGATTACTGGAATGTGGTCTTACAAGTCCCCCAGATGCCAGAAACACTCAGCTTTTCTCCACGGGCTTCTAACCTGGCGACAAACTGAGGTTCGATCCACACCACAGACTGTGCAGATCTGTGCTGTGTTAGCATGGATATCTGAACAAAAAACCTGTGAACTTATTCTTGGCTATGAATAGAAACAGAATGAGGAATTTCAACAATGCTACCTGTAAACTGGACTAATAAACTAATTCTTCCTGAAGAAAAATTTGGGGATCTGAGATAGTCAAATTCAGTCAGCTGGAACAGAAACAGAGGAAGAATACGGAACTATAAAGGGTTAGGGGTGGGAGGTGTACTTTTTTTGCTTTTTTTTTTTTCCTCAGGATACATCTTCTGCTAGCATTAATTGTTCAGAAGAGCAGAGATTTATAAAGAGCTTGGTTTATTAACATTGGCAGGATTTCCTGAAGGCCACTTCATTGACAGCTCATTCAGTGTCACTCTTCGCATTTCCTTCTTTGCAACATCACCATTGAATGTTTGAGGAAAAATCTTGTAAGTGGACAGGTGTGGGGATCAGCTTCAGTGAGCAACCAGCGAGAGACTGATCACGGAAGAATTAAGTTTATCTGAAATACAAAACTCAGAAGGTGGTTTCTCTGTAGGGAGAGGGAGAGAAGCCTGTGACAAGACACGCACAGGAGAACTGATGAGTGGCTACAGCTGGGTAAAACTTTTTGGAGAATGACAATAAAATAAAATGGGTTTTGGTTGCCAAGATATAGGTATAAACTTAAAAGGAGGAAAAATGGAAATACAAAAGGCATAAGACTCTGTCAAGGTACAGGTTTTTTGTTGAGAAACAAATCTCTTGATATGCCAAAACATATGTGCAGGAAAAATAATTTCAACATTTCATTTCATTCCTGAAGTTATCTGAGTTTCCAGAAGCTGCAAATGTTTCCTTACGTTCTGCTAGGTCATTGCTAAAGCTAACACAGTTTCTATTTTTTAAAAGGCTCCATTTTTTAAAGGTGCTTTACCTTATCTTCTGCGCTAGAAAACTAACGCATCACAAAACCCTCTGGCATAGAGGACAAGCAGCAACATTCCTTGAACAGGCCTTGGGCACTTTTCCTCTGGTTTAGCAGTGCATTCAAAAATCCAACCTCTTCCTGCACTGTGTGAGCAGAGCAAGAGCTTGCAGGTGGAAGAAAAGGAGGAGGAGAAAGGAAAAGGAAAGAAAGCCTGAAGACAACATGCTAAGGAGATGGAAAGGTACAGCAGTGAAAATTCTCTGCGTCAAATTACCATGCTGCATTTGCTCAGCACCTGCGAGTAAAACAGTGCTGGTATTACTAAGGCAGCCCTCTTAACTAACACAGCTTGGTGTCCTGATTCAACAACTCACTGTTGAGCTTATCAGCAACAATCAGATGATCCATGACCTTACGCTACATCCAGGCAAGGTTATAATTCCATAGAATGATGGAATTTCAGGGGATTTTCCAGGATAAAGTTATGTTATCTTATTTAATTTACGCATTCACTCACTAGCTAATATGGGTAACAGAATCTATTTTAATGTATGTTGCCTAGCTGAAGTGAACAGTCATTGCCACCAGTACAGCATGACAGCACTCCGGAAGGTGGCAAATTATGCTCTTTTTAGCAAAGGCATAAACTAGCACCCCAAAAGCAGAGCAGCTGAGAATCGTGACCAACCTAATACCAAGGTTGCACTAGTTTAAAACCTGTCTTAAGACTAGCATTAACTCCTGCACAGTCTTACGTAGACACAAAGCAGCTTAAAAGCCATTAAGCACGTACCTCAAAATTTACTAACACAACAGAGAACTTTGTATCAGCTTAACGAATGCAATCTTAAAACACACATTTCAGTGGTTGTGAATTACGTGCAGAATCACCTTCTGTTCTTTACCTTTAACTCTAAAACGAGGGAAGGCAGTGATTCCAAAAGCAAGCTCCTGGTTTTGATGAAGCCGAACTATGGACTGAAAATTAAGTTTAAGAGACTGATTTTTAAAAAAAAAAAAAAAAAATTTGACAACAACTGTTATTGATGCATATTATACATTAAGACAGAGTAATGTGAAGGTGGTTAGCAGGATAACTTGCCTCTGTCAACCAGCAGAATGTGAATATCTATTTGCAACATGGAAATAAATTGATTATTTGAAACCAAAATGACTGTCAAAATGTTCAAAGCAACTGATAAAGATTCATAATACATTTAAAATGGGCTCTACAGAGTTCTAATCTAGACACTGAAGTAACAGGGACAAACACGAAACAGGTTACACTGTGTAGTCTTTGTAACACACCAAGCTTCTAGACAGCTTCAGTGGTAACCTCCCTTACCTACTCTGCACTCCAGCTCTTTTGTGCTGTCTTCAGAACTGAAGGCATCCTAACTTTTCACCTGAGTTGATTCAACTTTGATTAGCTGGGATTCAAATGTCTTTTTACTGAGAAACATCTAAAAGTGGCATGAGCCCAGTGACGCAATATCAAAATCTGTCTCTTGGTTCATTTTTGTTCTTGGACACAAGATAAATATTTTGTGAAAGATCATAATTGTCAAGACGAACATTTCAAAGAAGCCAGAGTCACGCTTTCATTGCAATTTGTCTGCTAATACATTATTTAGAAGAACAGAATGTCATACAGTACACAAAAAGATGTTAGACAATTTATCATCTTTGGTTTTGTAGGGTTGGCAAGAGGTTTTGAAAGGACCACTTACAGTATGGCCAGGAAATCTGGATAATAAGATAAGAGCACAAGAAAGGAACCATTAATTGTGAGTTATGGATAGTATCAGCTTACTGTACAAAGAGTCCACACGACTGCCACTGATTTATACTCCAGCGCAATCACTTAAGTAAGTAATGGCGTGTGCGAGCCTATGCAGGAGTCCTTACATAGAGCCACCTGGGTGAGGAAGGAAGCCTGGCAGACAGCCGTGAAGTCGGGACCAGCTACGAGCCCCGGTGCTCTCCACGCTGGCCTCAAGCTGGCCAGACGCAGAGGGCCGCGCAGCTGGCAGAGTCACCGCAGGCACAACCAGCCCGGCGCCTGCAGCGTCCCGGACACAGCTCCCACCAGACGGTTCCCCTCCCTGCCACAGAAGGACAGCGGCAGCACAGGTTGCTCTCCTGGTATCACTGCTTCTGCCGCCCGCAAACTCAGAGTAACGCAGCCACCGCCCCCTCCACACACCAGCTCCTACCTAAAATACTGCCTTTCCAGTGTCAGCTTTACACCCCGCTTCCCTTATGACAGTCAATACTTTGCCCTGACCCTTCGTGACTATGCATGTCATCCACGTCAAATGAGAAAAAAAATACTATTGTAATTAAGGGAACTGGCTGAAGCCCTTCTTGGGGACATATTGCAAGAGAAAGTGAAATAAAAAAAAAAAATCAGGTTTTAAAGCTCACAAGCACCTTATAAGCAGGGATTTAATGTTTATCAGAGCAGAAGATCTGCAGAGAAGACCATCTGACCCAGCTGTGGCAAGGAAGCTTTCTTCCACAGTGTGGTCCAAGGTGTATTAAGGCCCATCCCTTCCAGTCTCACTGTTCATTAAGCAAAATGAAGTCCACCTCTGTGATAAAAAAAGTGGAGAAGAGCTTACCAAGGCTGCAGGCAATAGAAGAAGAATTTCCTGGATGGCAGTATTTTCTCAGTGTGCCAGGAGCACCCTAGCCAGCTTCCAAAAGATCACCAGAGGACCACAACACAGGAGCAGAAACAGAAACTATGATCAAGGGGCTCTGTCAAGGGTGGAAGCCCATCATGCATGAGCTCCTACTGTTCACTGTCTCATTTTTTCTTTTACCCTTATTCATAGTACCTACTAAACATAATTCTTTACTGACTGACTGGTTCTATTTTCCACTGTTGTCAGGCTGAAAACAGCTGTTTAACATTCTTTGACGAGATAAAGTTCTTTAATGAGCCTGGTTGTTCACTATTTCAGTTACATCTGCAAAAACACCATCTGAAATACTATCATTTCACGATGTACCAAACGATCTTTTGTCAGCCGTGATCATTTCCATGACTGCGAACATCCAAGAAGAAAAAGAAAATTGGATGAAGGGAGAGAGAAAATGTAAGTTGCAAGAAATGGGCAGAGGAGGTAAAAGAGGTAAGTAAAACCCATAATACCAAAGAAAATTTAGGAGGAAAAATAGTAAGATACTTGGGCAGGAAGATGGGGGGAGGCGAGAAAAGCATAAATTGTGTTGACAGCATGCAAAATAAAGAGAAGTAAGGATGTAAAGAAAGTCTTTAAATTGTATATAAACAACATGTACATAAAAACAGGTAAGTATAGATAAACTAGGTATTGTTAAAATTACCACCACAGGAGGAAAACTGCAAGACTCAGAAAATGATGACACTTTAAGCATTACTAGAAGTAAAAAGTAGCCTTTTTTCTTCTTTAACAAATGATAATGTAAATACTCCAGGACATCTGACAGTATTCGGGAATAATTGCATGCACTCCTAAGATTCTAGTTCAGAAAGTAATGGGCAGGTGCCAGAACCCTTTCAGAGTTGATCACTAACAGTGCGAGTTACAGTTTCACTACAGGAAGCCAATCCAGCTCATCCATACTTCTTGTTCCTGTGTGTTAAGTGGGTGACATTTTCATGGTTAAGCCTTCATTCCTCAATTACAGAAGCTTAATCAACCTCATCACTGATGAAATCTAACAATTATATGTTTTAGCAGTCCCTCCATGGGAATTGACAGCAGGGATAAAAGAGATTATGACTTCTCGAAAGGCTGGACGAGATGAACTTTCAAGGTCCCTCCCAACCTGGGCTGTTCCATGATGCTATGATACTTTGCTCTTGGATGCAATTCCGATTGTTCTCAGTTCATAATGGTCCACAGTGCAGAGCAGCACATCTGACATCACAGGCACAAAACGCTGTGCCCAGATGAGTGCTAAATACTGCTGTTCCAGTGTGATACCTTAATGCCACTTAATAAAGGCATCACTTGCTATATTAATTAATGAATAGGAACTTGTAAGAGGAATCCTAGTAAATTCCTTCAGTGGAGGACAAAAAAAAACAAACAGAAGGGGGTTGATCAACCTTAACCTGATTTAGCATGGATTTTTTTAAATGACCAATGTCATCATTGCTCAGCTTCATATTTGCATTTCAGTTGTTTTACACCCTAGGCTACATTTCACTGAATAAATTTGTATTTTTCAAAAAGATAATTACCCGCATCAACCAATGAATGCTCATTATAGTCAAAGATGGAACAATATGCTTGCTTTGTAATAATCTGCTTTGTTTTCTTTTCATAGAAAATAATTTCCTAATAATTGTAAGGAAAAGGAAAAGGGTAAAACTGTTACTATAGTTAATGCAGTTATAATTCAATTTAGTCCTAGCCATCGGCGTAATTGTTAATATGTTCTATCCTCTTATTCATAAAGCTACCACTGGAAATGATAGCACAGCGCATTATGCATTACCTATAGCAATGCTCTTGGCTTCAGACCCAATGAACTTAAGTTTATCTTTTTTCATTGAGCTACAAATTTATTAGACAGACCTCACTATCTTCCTTTGTGAAATAAACTTGTCTGACTTGTTTCCCAACTTTAAAGTAGTGATTTGTCAACCTTTGGTAAATCAAAGTTACTTTAGCATAGAATAACAGTTCTCACTCACTTGGTTGATGGCACCAGATAAAGCAAAATTATTATTTTTCCTAGTTGAGTACGAAGCACACTGAGTGGCTAGAAGAGGATGAAAAAAGTAAGAAACAGAAATAATATATTCAGCAAAACAGGTTACTCATATGTGAAGACATAAAAGGAATGTAAATCCACCGGTGTGTTTTAGTACTGCACATGACAAAAAAAAGTCTCCCTGCTAAAAAAAAAATATATTTTTTAAATTACGTGAATGTGCTTACAAGATGTTCTACGTACTGATCCTGTTATTTGTTCACAATTAGCTTTTAAGATCAGCAGTCTTAGAATGTATGAAAAGGTTGCATGTGACCACATCCCTCACCTTTCACATTTTCTGCTACAGATTTGCATTCACTTCTTACACAGCACTCAAGCAGCCAAGGTAAATTACATATCTTTGAGATTTCTTTTTGTTCTTTACCCTGACCTGTAAGATATACTTGGGTATTTCCCTTCTTTGCAGGGTTTATGAAAAGCCTCTGAGGTACATACCATATTGACACACTTGGTTTTGCACTTTCAAAAATTCCTTTGAACAAATGTCTTTCAGTATTCCCAAGTCCGATTCAGCATAAGGCTCTCAGTTTCCCAGGGATCCATAGGATGCATGAACTAATATTTTGCCAGTAGCACAATTTTATTAGAATTTATCATTGTGAAATTTTAGTCTTTTTACAGAAAATAGACCCAGCTAGACAAGAGCATTTTACACCTTTCATTTGAACAGAAACAAACAGAAAGCATGAAGCCAATTTACAAATTGTGCCAACTTTGCTAGCGGTGAGACATTTTTTCCCTCAGTTCTGGGGGTAATTTGTTTAACACAGTTTAAAAATGCAAGTCTGAATGCGACATTTAATTTTCAAGAGCACTGCATGAATATTGGAGGATCTGAATAACTCTAGTAACAACTTCTCCCTGAAAACGCAGGAGCAATAAATAAACTTCATAATTTGTCTAAAGTTTCTTATAGTGTGTTAGATATCACCAAAATCAGTAAAATTCAAAAGTGGAAATATTTGTATTTCCAATCAGTAAGCAAAAAAATTTCCCTGCATAATCCTGTCACTGCCACAGGAATGAAAGAGTACAAAGTGACTCTTCTTCTTTCTGTGAGAGAGAAGGGTTTACTACTCTTTCAAAGACTGGAAATCTGGCACGGGAGAGACACACATACCAGAGGAAAATAAAAAGTTAAAATGGTAATAAATATTTAAACACAAACAGAGGTTCTGGAAGTTTATCCCCGTGAATTTGAATCAGGGTTTAGGGCTCCCCTGTGCCTTTGGATATTTTGTTGGGCAGCTCTTGGTATACAGCTTCTAAGCTCTAAATTGCTTTAATCTTTGCGATTGGATAATGATGAACTGCAGAGCCCAGAATTAAGTGGCAGAAGCTTTCTAGCCTTTCATCCATCCAGCTTCTTTGCAAAATGCCTATTGCCACTGATCAGAGCTTCTCTTAGCCCACTTGTTGAACACTAAAGTTAAATTCCACAGTCCCCCAGCCATAATTTAAAAAGTACTTAGACAAATTAATGGAAGCGTATGCCTCATATCCCCAACTATATTAATAAACTCTATTCCCCAGTTGTATCATAATTACCAATTTGGACACAATACGCTTTAACTAGGACTCAGAATACATTTGCTATAAATATGCAACTGTTATACTCTATGAAATACAACATAGTATGCAAAACATCCAGAGAGTAACAGAAAATCAAAGGACATGCTCACATAGTTGTCATTATTTTTCAATTCGATTGCCTAAGAAAATGAAGCTCGTGTTATTGTGCTGCATATATGCCCACTCCAGCATGAACGGGTGAGAAATACCTGCATGTCTGAACATTTCCAAAGCCTTTATGAGTTTTCAGTCTCTTCCTCAATTTCAGCAAAATGGGTCACAGAGGGAGCGGTACTGACAATAAAAGTTCCTAAGGGTTTTGTGCAAACACATAGCTGGATAAAACAGTCTCCATTATTAATCCTACTGGCAATTAACCATCCATCAGGGATGTGAGCTTTTATTCTTGATAGATAACATACCACCTCAAAAAAAGTAAAGACAAATGAAAGCACTGCTTGCAGAACTACCAATTACTGTGGAGGAACTGAGGTCCTACCGTGGTGGGACCACAGAGCTATTTACATAAATGTAATACATGCAAGACCACAGCAGATTATCCCATTTAAAGAGAAAACATTTCACAATCCCCAATGCTATGCCAAAATACTGTATTGAAACAATAACTTCTTATTAAGCAAAGCATGCCCTAACAGTGAGGCAGTCTGAGTATCAACTACAGTCATTGCCTTATGATAACAAGACAGTCCTGGAAGAGAAAGGCAATGGCACTAGAAATCTTTGCTAATGAGCGTATATTGCATGCAAGGATATCAAAACATAAGTTGTAAGCGGTTTAATGTCTCACAAGAGCAGCTAATACACCTGCTTGCTGATTCGCCCTACAGAACGAGTCACTGACAAGGTGCTGTGGGACAGACGGGATCTCGATGGGAGGCTCCTCTCTCTTTTTCAAGGGGTTGAGTCTCTTACACTCTTACTACTATGCTATTTACACAGTAATTGTCATCAATTCTACATGCACATGCCTAATACATTAGACGCCTTGCCAGAATATGAATATTTGGTAAGATGGTGAAGTCATCCTAGCACCCTTCTGGTTTCTTATCAAAGCATCTGATTCTTATTAACGACCATTTCATTTCTGTAAACTAGGATCACTCCCTCAAAATCTTATGCCTCACCAAAAAAATACCTACAGCTGTAAATAATAGCAAACCATGAATTCAAGAGTTTATGTCGCACAAGGGTGCGTGATCGGGAAGTCTATGTGTTGGCCAGTGCTAAAGCCAGAGATCTGTGCTACCGTAAGTCTGCCTACAGCAAGGCCAAAGCAAGTGTTAATAGCTGGTTTGACAGCTTTTTCTAGCTGGCTTCATACTAGGCTGTCTTTCCACATTCATTCAAAATACTCTAATATTTCAGTTTTATTTTAATTCTTTCCATAACAGGAAAAAATGTAACAACATATCAAATCCACATGCAGATTTGCTCATAGAACTATAGTAGTTTTGAAACTAAATACTAATGCAGGAAAAGGAAAAAAAATTAAGTCAGAACTTAAGAAGAAACACAGGTTAATATCCCATATATTCAGCTGTTTGCTTAAACACAAACAAAATGCAACTTATCTGAGGAATTTATAGCTCTCTAAATAACAGTCCACTTTTTCCTTTTACAGTGCTGTTGTAGAAAAAAATAAATTTATTTAGCAGTTGTGGCTCTATTCACAGACAAAATACTTGCAGAGAGATTCCTTCAAGTGTTTATTATAGTACATGAATTCTAGGACCCTCAAATTTTCCTCCTTACAATGTATCAATTAAGACAGAGACTGGAAAATGAGCGAATATGACTTCATATCAAATTTAATGTATGGCAAGAATAGATTTAGACAAATCCATTTTAAATGCTCTTACAACAAATCATATTATTTTCCAGGTTTGTGTAATGTTCTTCCAAAAGGTAATAATGCATCAGAGGAAGCAATGGCTTCAAGTATACAGAAATTTGCTACTAGATCATGCAAAATACTCTGAGAAACCAGAAATGCATGTAAATCAATATCTTACACACTATATGCCTCCACTGTCTCTAACTACTGGAAATAAGCCTTTATGTAACCATTCATTAATGAAGACTCAAAGTACTAACCTACGTGTCCATGAAGTATGAATTTAAGCTAAATGGGATAAATGAGCCAAAAGAAATTTATGCGACTTGCTCAAGTCTATGTGGTGATCACAGAGTAAATCCAATTCAGAAGTTCCAGTTCACTCTTGAGACCTTGCTCTACTCAGCACACTTGACATTGCCAGACTGAAGTAAGTAGGTTTAAATTAAAACCTACAGTTTTGAAATTTTCTTAAACTTCAGTAACGAAAAATATTACACACAGAAAAGTTTGGGGTAAAATTCCACTAAATTATAGACAAGACAATTTGAAAAAAAAATCCTAACAGACCAGTTTAACTATCGGTTGTTCACAAAGCTTCTGGTCAGCCCACAAACCCCACCCATTAACCCACCTCCCAGCCCAGGTTCTCTTCAGTTAAGGAGGGTTCACCACTCCTTTCTTCTAGCAGTACGCTCTGTTATTTTTTGACTACAAACGCTGAGGAAAAGAGTATGCAGTATAACAAAAAGACCAAGATTTGTTTTCAAAGGGAGGAGGCAGGTCAGCAGCCCGGACTGCCCGATTCAGTGCTCGCTGCCCCCACCAACACCTCCTAAGCATGATGGGGACTCGGGCAGGAGCCTTTGCAGCACACACCAGGATCCACGTCTTCTCTTTGAGTCTCCCCATGCTTCACGTCTTCACAGTCTGGATTCAGAAGTTCTTTTCACTAATTCACTGCTTTTTTTAATTCACTGTACATTCAAACTGATACGTGTAATTTCACTTGATCAACCTGTTTGTTCTTACGTCCTTTTCCTGTACTTTTAAACTAAACTTTTGACACTTTGAATTTTCTGTTGGTGAACAAATGGAAACCAGTTTAAGTCCAAGGAATCTAACAACAACTGCTGCCATAACTGCCATCAAATGCTGAAGACTCATCCATAAACAAAACAGGGATGTTTTATCAAGCTGAAAGTAAATTTCCAGGTAATCTGCCCTTGTCTGGTATGTAACGCCTAAAGGCAGATGTCCAAAAACATTCACATCAAGCGCCTGCAATTTCACTGAATAAATGTATATTAAATAGTTTTAAGTTAAATAGTCAAGCATAGTTACTGAAACAAGAAATACTATTTTCATGCTCTGTACCAGGATGTTTTAATACACAACAGTATACATTAAGTAGATTCTACTACTGGATTAGCAGGACACAAATGGAACAAAGGTAAAATTTCAGTTACTTAAAAATTAGGCATTAAGATCTCACTGAATTATATAGAACTCTTCATATAAAACTATTCAAAATCAACCACTGAAAAAACTTCTCTTTTAGGCTTGAAATCAGTTCCAGATGGAAACCATCTGCAAGCATCCTAGTAGAAGTTAAGATGACAACTGAAAGTTATAAAAGCAGATTTTCAAGTAGAGTATTTTTACTTTCATGTGGGGCAGAAAAATATCTATTACGGAAATTTCAAGAGACAGAACAGGCAATTTAGACAGTGGTGGACAGGTGGTATGAACAAAAATCTCTGTAAGCTGCTAAACACAGTGCCTAATGCTCGGCTTTACCAAGCAAAACCCTTGAAAACAAAGAGAGAGCTTCAGCTTGATGTGAGGGAGGAGGAACAAACAGAGGCATGTAAAGAGAAGATTTAACAGGCCATGAAGATGATCCTCACTTGTGGTTCTGAATACATTTCAGGAGGGTACACAGTATGAGAAAGATTACTTGAAAGAGGGTCAATCCCTGTACAAGTACAGGGATCCATGTACTTTATGTAGGTGTAAAAGAAGCCACAAGAACATCCAGCCACATAATGTGGCCACTGTCACAATCAAAGATGGTTTTATTATTGATTTCCAAATCCCAGAGCTATTCAAAGCTGACAAGCACTTAGTATATCATATTTAACACACATATATAGACATTTATCGATGACAAGCACATGTATACACTCGTATGTTAGAAACATACACTGTCAAGTGATAAGCCTGTAAAGGATACAAAACAAATACTGAGGGGGGGGAAATCATAGATGTGAAGGTCTAACTAGGGACCATCCTCTAAAATATTAAAATGGGATGCTTTCAAATTACCAATTTTGTCATCCCTTCCAGAAAAAGTTGGCTGAAAAGCAAAAATTAAAACTTATGGCAATTTAAGAGAAAATATATTCTCTGTACACATGTATCAATAACCAGAAATAGAAATAAACTTTATACCTGAAGTTTTACAGATGAGTTGACAACAGTCTTTGTAACTCAAGTCACTTTTACTTCTATCATAACGGCAACTTTTACCTCAAAGAGGTGCCATCTATGCTCACTGCTGTACGCATGAACAACAAAGAAACATTCTCCACTTATCACTTCTTCTTTGAATTACTTACTTTGACATCATTGTATCACGCCATTATAGGATTATTAGGCTCAAGATCTCAGGGGTTTCCAGCAAGTAAGTCTCGGAACTATGAACCTCATAAATAACCATGGCTAATCGTAGGCTCTCCTGTAAACCACCCAAGAAGATGACCAGAAAGAACCAAATGTGTGGCCTTCCTGGTGCTGACTGACTGGAAATGCAGGAGCTAAAGGCTTGATGGGCCACAACATGCAAGAACTTCCTGGGAGACAGGAAGAAACATCAGGTCAGTCACGGTTGTGAGAAGACAGAGTCCAAGCTTTCTAGGGTACAACCACCACCACCCAAAGGTGGGTTTTGCCACAAGCAACTATCAGCAGCACATTCACTGACCTGTAACAGAAATATTATGGCCAATTCTTTGTAAATAAAACAGGTACTATCACAGAAATCTCCAATCCCTATCTTCTATCTTCTTTTAACATAAGCACTCTGGCAAGGCCCCAGGTACTAGGTAGCTACTCAGACAGAAGGGACTGTCATTTAAATTATTTCATGCTTCAGAAGCTGCCTTGCGTATTTCAGTAAATCAAAGGCTTCCCAGACTGATGAAAACTGAGCTTGCAGTAGAAGAACATCCTCTCCACGGTCGAGGAAGACAGAGCTGATTCAGCCACACATCATGCGTGTCATGCTCTTACAAAACACCTTCGCTCTTGTTCGAAGCAAGCACGTGCAGGCTGCTAGGGAAATCAGCATGACTGCCACGAGGATTACCCCAAGAACCACTTCTCTATACAGAGAACAACACACAGTGTCTCCTTTCCAGCAGCTACAGGACTGAGGAGCCTTCTGATTATGAGCAGCAGTACCTTCGCTTTAGGTATCTGCTGCACGTAACACAGCAAGTTTCCACCTCAAATGAAAAAAAAATAAAAAATTCTATTTTATGACCCATAACAACAACCATTGTTTCGGTTAAACATGCAGGCTTCTTTCCTAACCCCCAGACTTTGGCACAAAATCTAACTCTGCCTCTTCTCAGTTTTCTTCTTGACTGTGCTAAGCAACACCGCACAAATAATGCAGTATCCACAAGCAGATGAAAAATCAGAATCAGCATTGCACAAATAATGCAGTATACAGAAGTAGATGAAAAATTAGAATCATCATTTACTTAAAACATGAATTCTCACAGTCTAGGAAATATAACCATGAGAAACCACCTCTAAAAAACCAAGAAGATACTGGATTTGAGAGGAAGACCACTTTTCAATCAACCTCTCATTCACCCAGTATACACATACAAGACATCACTGGAACCAATGTCATATAGCATTACTGTGAGTACTTAAAGGCTAGATCCAGAGACTCTAGATCCAGAGCTTATATTCAGCCTGAGGTATGGAACTATTAGGGGGAGGAAAAACAGTGGGACAAATGAGAAGGTAACTGCCCCTCCTCAATTACCATTAATCAGTATATCATGGCTAGGCATCTCTGAATGCTTGGGAACAAGCTACGTCAGTTCTCCAAGCCAGCCTATGGCTGCATATTCCACTGACCTGTGATTTTGCCTACAGTAATTATTTTTATTGATTAATTCTTTATTGTCTTTTACTTCCCTTTATTTTAGAGTTTTAAATATCACTCTGGAGATTTGACTTGCAGACTCGAGAGGGACCCTCATCCTAAATCGACGGGTGCATAGATTGGTGTTATTGATACATACAGTTATTCCCAATCTAGAGCATCTCGCATGTGCATTTACTATGCTGGATTTGTTTGCATAGTCAAAACATCACAGCTCAAACACTACCCCTAATCTGCATCCCGAATGTGCCCCAGTATTGTAAAAACAATTGGCTTGTAAAAGAGACAGTAATTTTCATGTCTAGCATTACTCTGTACTTAAAGGCATGTTGTCAGGTTGTTTCTCATAATTTCTAAATACCAGAGTGTATTTCAGATGAATGGTGTTTAAAAAATCCTTTCAAATAAAAGATGTATTTATGTAATTATACCTTCTTTTTAAGCTAACAAAAAGCTTTGACGAACAAACAGATGGGTGTTTTGGGCAAAACCATAGGTTTTGAACACACAGCAGGACAGTTTATACAATCATAAATATAGGTTACTACTACAGATGTGTATTTTTAAAAATAAAGGACTAGCTTTCCCTGCAGTAGAATCTCCAGCTATTTACATGCCATAAACCTGCAGAAAGTGACAGTTAGCTGTAATTGCAAAACTTCAAAGTACTGCATGGTTTTTGTGAGCTTTTGTGCAGGGTTTTTCCCAGCACTTTAAATGCCTGCAGAGAGAGATTCTATATGTAGGAAGATCAAAAATACTTCTCGCCATCCAGAAAAGACAATTCTGCTTACATGAGGTATGTAAGTTAATCTTGTGTATTGTTTTGTAACTGGAGTAATATTGACACTTGATCCATGAAAGCAGCCTCCTTCTCACCTACTTTCTCTGAAGCAGAATTAGTATTTAGAAAGCTCACAATCTTAATTTTACACTTTAAGAGTTGCCTTTAGAGGTGGTTCCAGCTATTTGTTCCAGCTCTACTTCCTGGAAAGGAAGGTGCCCAGATAATTTTCCTAAGGAAATTAGAATTGTGAAATGAGATCCATAACTCTGCTTAGTCTCCATAGACTTCTGAGCACTGTAGAGTCTATTATAAGAACAGGCAAGTGTATGAAGCCCAAATTATTGCAGTGTTTATCTTGAGCCAGAGATATATGTATATACATGTATGGCAGGGCAAAAAGGAAGAGAAATCCTGATGATGCCACTTTTGCATCTCTCTTAACATGAGACAACCTGAGGACCTCACCAATTTCCATTTTGCTTTTTGTGCACTACGAGGCCAATCTCAGCCTGAAGAACCAGAGTATCTCAACTACATCCCCAAATGGACCCACAGAAGTGAGTGGTCCATCTAAGGGTGCAACTGAATCCCTGTGCATGAGGTCCTGCCTTAAATATGGGTAACTTATGGGACTTTTGGAGAACAGTGACACAGATACTGTCTTTCCCAGACATTTCTCATATGGACAGGGAACATGCTTCTAGCAGAACTCTTCTGCATTTCAAGGATATAATTCTGAATATTACTGACCAACTGCAGTCTTGGGAAGCACCACTTTCCACTCAAGAACACGGACAGCAGCTCTCATCAAACATCTTGCTTCTGTCCTTCTTGCAGTTCTCTCTCTGCTTTGTCTAGAAATGCAGCTATTCACCTTTTCCTCTTTTCAAGGGTCATACATACCCTCTCTCTATCACAGCATAAAGAATGCAAAAGTAAACCCACTGTATTCTTCTGCCTTCTTTCATACAGTCTATTTATATGTTTATGACCCCAGCTACTGGTGATCTCAGGCTTACAGTCCTGCAGCCATCAAAGAACTGTATAGAAGGCATACTGCTGTATACACATGGTGGTCAATACTACCATGCAGTAGCTAGCAGGGAAAGTGTTACGTCATTTGATGCTCCTGAGAACAGAGAGTGGCAAAAAAAATCCAGAGTGAAAAACAGCAGAGTTCCCTATCAGTATCCTTAAACACCTACTATCATTCTTTCTAATGAACAGCTGGATGTGACATCTTATCTGTATCTTGTAACACTTAAAGAGCTTGTAGCTCTATCTGCTGAATGGTCATTACTACTGCCCTTCACAACACATTATAAGCCATTAAAAGCTTCTGCTCTGCTTGGTAAACATTTCATGGACATAAGGAAAGCTTTATTCAAATTAATTCATTTAAGAGAGAAGTGGGGAAAAGATGCTCATAGGTTTCTTTAACATTTCAGTGTTGAGATTCAGAGAATATCTCCTGGCTCTATCACAGTATGCATAGTTAGGGTGAGGAATTCCCATTAAAGGTACCATCTCTCCCTGCATAAAGAATTATAATGTCTAAGGTCAGCAGCTGCACCACATCTTCTCCTAAGAAAGCACATATGGATATCTTCACCTGCACATGCGGGTTCCTGACTGTGATTTCCTGTGACAAGTTACTGTAGCTTGTCCCCTTCGGTACTAGAGGGAATATTTCTCAAATAAGCACTTCAGATCAGGTCTTAGTCTTTCCCTACTACTGCCCAGTAGAAATCATATTTGATTCTTCCCTGATACACTTTTTCAGGATAGGTAGGCATCACGTTTCTTCATAATGTTTAAGAATATAAACATCTCCTGAAACTGAACACAGAATAAAACCATCAAAAGCCATTCCTGTCTGAATCTACTGTAGCAAACACTCTTGTAATAAAAGTTTGTTAGATAATAATGTGATGTGGTGAAGCAGGTGCCATATCCGGAAGACTGCCTCTTGCAAAAGTCTGTATCGACTGGAGAAAAACTCTTCCCCTAAAACACAGCATCATGCAACGCTAAACCCCGTTGGGTGTCAGGAGCTTAGCAGGAAGCTGTACCAGCCTGCAAATTTCTTAAATCCATTCTCCTAGGTGCAAGAGTATCACAGGAGCTTGTCCAGGTCACTCTGACTGGATTCGTTGCCTACACAAAACCAGGCCATCTTGAACCTAACTGGTTTCACACGGCTGAAATCAAAAGCTAACAAAAAATGCCACAAGAGTCTTTCTCCACTGCTCCAATACTGACATCCCATACTTTCTTCCAAACATCTCAGCTGCAAAGCCTGGAGGCTGAGGGAGCAGAGACTCAGATCCATCACCAGATGACCCTCTCAGAACTGGATGTCCTCCCCCTGTACTGGCCATTCATCCACACCGGATACAACTCCTCTTTTCACTCCATTTTAAGAAAGCATTTATTTGAGGATCAGGGATTGATATTTAAAACATTTCCTGAGTTTTACTATGATCCCCAAACTCGCTTCACCTGCCCAACAGGAGTCTGGGGGATATCTCTCTCTCTCTCTCACTCACAGAATAACAGACTTCTTCCTTAACCAGATACATCAACCAATCCACATGTTAGTATCTTTCCTGCTTTGCAGAATTTCCCATTTTATTTTTGATAAAAAGCAGTAGTTGTACAGCAATTATTTTAAGATTATGATCTTGGGCACATTATCAGCTGTTTTAAAGACAACATTCAATACAGCAACAACACAATAGGGCAACTGATTGGACCAAGCAAGTTTTCTACTCCTCCCCAAGCATGACATAGTAAGGTCTACAGTGTAATAGTCTCTACCCTAAATCTAATTTTTCTATATATTCCGATTATATCCTCAATCCCTTATTTCCTTGCAGAAAACAATAAAGTTGTATCAAGCCAAATTATCATTTTTAGGCAAAAATTAGCTAGTTCAGTGTTGAAACATGAAAATACTTAAAAGTAATGACCTAAGTAATCTTGTTCAATACTGGAAAAAATGGGTCTGTATACAATGTATGAACTTAACAGAAAAAGTCCAAGTCATTTCAGTAGATGCTGGATGATGTTTGTGTAACTTGCCAAAAGGGAACCGGTCCCCAAATATTTTCTTTTCCCATTTCCCAAAATGCTTTTCCACAAAAATGCATGTCTTTGCTGTTGTTAGACAATTGCAGCTAATACATAATAGCAAAGAGTTAACCATAAAAGGAAAAATCAAGTCTGATTTCAAAGAGGAAAAGTCATGGATTCAGTCCTGTAAACACACAGTATATAAAGGGTAATATATTAATCTTAGTGAAGAGCTGTACATAGACACACAGAAGCACAGCACAAAAAACTACAGAATCAATTGGATGCAAAATGTACAACATGAGGAAAATAAATAATGCTTGAGATTAACCTCGAGACTTTCATTTCAGGAAGAACTATTGTAATATCATTACGAAGAGGTTAAAAAAGAGGCAATAAGAGGTACATGCAAGGGCATGTTGTATAGGAGCATAGTGATAAATGGCAATATCAAATCACTGTTAGCAACTCAATTTCTCCATTAATCAAAGCATGCAATGAATAATCATATAGTCCATCTCCCAAAAATAGGAAGGTGGGTCTTTTTAAACTAACAAGAAAACTTTGCAAATGTATATAGGTATATAAATGGCATTGAGAGCATAGATAATAACACAACAAAAAGAATGTATAATCACTGATCAGTACATTCAGCTCAGAGTACTACGAGGCTATTTAATGTAGTTAAAAGGAAAGCTGCTGTATAGAACAGATTAATAAACTGAAATTTAGGCAATTTTAATGAAGACATCCCAAGAAAATAGCCCAGACAACCTCACAACTGCCTAAGACAGTAACTTGTGAAAAAAAGTATACAACGAACCATTACTACAAATACTTAAGAATTAACTAGCTGAAAGACTAATGACACAGTGTAGAAAGAAATTCTCTACCTGTGCATTCAATTATCCAGGAAGGTCCTTCCTAATCAAAGTGAGTTAAAGAAAAACGAGTGGTGATAATCATCAGATGCCATCATGATTTCTGTATACTTTGCTTGGAAGCATCTAGCACAGTTACAGTAGGCTTCCTCCAGTAAAATTCCTTCACAAATGTCACTGTATTTGACTGAGAAGTTGCTTCAGCTGAAAAAGCAATAGAGTAGCTATTTTTGCACTTACATTAATAGAGTTGCTTAGTTTGCGGACAGGGAGCCCTGACACTAACTGTACCCCTGGCAGTGGCCAATCATGCCCCATTCATAACGTGTTAACTGCTCCAGCTCCTTGGAACTGTAGCCCCAGTTTGCTTTTTTTTCCTCTGTGTTATTAAAGCCTAACACTGATTTTGAAGAGACTGCTATTTCTTATATATTACATTCTGTGTTCATAAAGTTGTTTCATAAAAAAGCAAAACACATAACTCACAGATTGAGAACTAAGGCACTCCAAATGTTAAAATCCATAGAGACACAGGTCTGACGCAGATTTTTACTCAAAATCTCTCTTCAGTGGAGAGCTCTACGCATGCATCAGTGTGTGTTTTGTTACATGACGACAACTGCTCTGCATGGACCAAACCCTTACATTGCCACGCAAACATTTGCTATTTAATAACTGATTAAAACAGTTGTGCGAAGAACTATTTGTAAATTCTGCTGCATTCAGGAACATACAGCTGTGATACCAAACAGTAATGGATACAGGCAGACAGCTGTGTGTGATGAAACCTAGAGCTGGAAGACAACTGTAGAGCTGATGATTTTCCCCTACTTTTTCACTTGAAAAAATTCTGATTAGCATAGATTAGTTCTCAAAGGCTGTTTATAATATATAAAATGATAGGAGAGAGAGCAGACAGTTCTCTCGTAATAATAATTCTAATGGCTTTACTTCTTCAGGGGTCAAAAGCAAGCCAAAGAAAATCACTGTCCATTTGTGTTGCAGAAGCTGAAACATACAGTTCATTATTCACAATGGTTAAAATAGTCAATCAAAACATTTTGCCATGTAGAGCGACTAGCAAAAGCTATCTCACATAATTTTGAATGAAGATATATTTAGAAATAGCAAAGCATTTCAGAAAAAGAATTTCAGAAACAGTTCTGTAATTAAGAAACAATGCTTTATAGTAAGGCAAATATTAACAACTGTATTATGTATGAATACCAAATTTTGAAAATATTTCCAAGATCTTAGTATTATACCTGTTGAAATCAGTTACATTTTTGAACTAAATTCAATAAAGATAGCACAACAGTCTTTATAGCAAGAAAGAATCCCAGTGTAGGATTTCTATCACTCGTCAGATTCTGTCATCTGTACAGGATGATTTCAAATTCCCCTTAGTTTTTGACAGAAAGGGGAAGAAAAATTAACGTCATCAACAGCATTCCCATTCATACTTCTCTATGGATAGCTGTATTCTTTTAAATAAATTTAATACAAAAGGTGGAGGGGAAAAAGGCATGTTTTGTTTTATTCAAACAGCCTTTGCTCCCAGTTAAATGTATGTTTACTTAAACAAGCTGACCAAAAACAATACAAAATTTACTTAAAGAGTCATTTCTAATATCTTCAACAAGAAATGCACTATACTGTCCACTATTTGAAAAAATACATTGAGAATGAACAAAAAAATATAATAAACCCAAACTTTAGAATAATCCAATTAATAAACTGTTCCTCCTCTGATAACGTTAATCTCAGAAGTTCCAAGCAACAAACACTTCAGAAGTGCTTGATGTCATCAGCTTTAAAAGCACACCTTTGAACCAAAATCTCACCCAACCAGGGAAGGAACACCCAAACCTAACAGCAACTAACAAATACTTGATAGGAAAAAAATTAAAAACCCAACACTCTTGAGATGACATCTAGATGATGACTATCTGCAGAATAATCATCTGAGCCAACAATCAACTGCACTCACGGCATCTCAGAAGCCGTGAGTTCTTTCACAGACTCAGTATCTGTGCCAGTATCAAAGCAGTAAAACATCAGTGCCTTTACCTCAACCACATCTCTCTCAGGAATTTCGGTGGCTGTTGAAAAGCACGCTGCGTTCCACCAGTGTGGGACTTCTGCTCTGCTCCAGGACTTGCTCCACTCCGGGAACATCCACTTCCACCCTCAGGGCAAGACTGTGCTCAGCTGTGTTCAGCTCCTGGCACAGGGGGACCTCCTGCTTTTCACAGTGGAAGGTACAGCACAGCCTTCCACAAACCATGCATGCCTTATCGTTAAAGTCATTCTGAGCACCTGAGTGGCACAGCAAACCTCGTCTAGCATTATCATTACCCATGTTTTGGCCTCCCATGTAAAACCCCAACCCCATCTTTTAGAACAATTATACATATGTAACTCGAATCTACTGTTACTCTCACATTAGTATGACAGCTTTTAGGGTTTTGTCCAACACTATCCAAAGCAAACTGGAGAACAAGTCATGAAATTAATCTCATCCCAAACACTCTTCTTGATTAGTTTCCTTCTACTCATCACTTTAATAAATTGAACAGAGCAAGTCCCCAGGAAACAACCCAGCCCTTGGCTCCTGCACCACCAGACACATCACACAACTGAGCGTTCCACCTCTTCTGGCCAACTCAAGCTATTTACTGAAGATAAGGCTCAGAGTCCCAAATGACAGTGACAGCCACATCTGAAGTGCTCAGTGAAAAAAAAAGCTTTGTTTCCATATCACATAGCTCCTCTTCTTCATAAGGAGTAGACACATTACCTACTAAATCAGTCTCTCAAGTTGGATAATAATTTCTCCCTTGGATAATTAAATATATATGTGAATTTCACTGTCTGCATCTCCACTGCATTCCCCGGTGTTGATCTTTGAGGCATGATCTGTTTTGGTTTTAGGGTTTTTAACGTATGCTTTCTCTCCTTCCTCTGATCTGTGACAGGAATGCAGAAAATTTAGGTTGGCCACAGCGACAGTAAGTCTTTCTGACTTTTCCAGTTATGGTAGGTAAAACTCAGGGCAAATACAGAAGGTTGGCTGTGTAATCATGCTAAGCCAATGTCAGAGCATACTGCCAGAGGTACATATTGATGCAGCAGACTCAAACTGGGATTCAACCCACCCACATTCAGTCTTCTCCCTGGAAACCTGAACTGAAAACACAGCCATGAGAAGAGCCAAGGAAGACTACACATTAAATCCATTTGACATTTTTAATCATTCACTACAATTCCTTACCTTTTTAACAATGCATGCAGGCAGATCTGGCGATGACTACCAGTAAGAAATACTGACAGTATCACAGTTTTCCTAGTAGCTCAGACACAAGGACCAATGCTAAATTATGATCATGAAGAAATGGTACTTATCTGAGCAGTTCAGAGGGAAGAACTGAGAGCAGACTACAGCTCTTGTTTGTTAGTCTTAATATTTGATTTAAGATGAATAAATAGAAATTACATGCTCAGCTGGGTTGGGCTGACTAGAAAAACCATGCTTAACTGTTGATATGTTTAATTTTGCTTACAGGTCTTTCTGCCAGTTCACAAAAGTTATGCCTGACAAGCCAAACAGCATGTTTGAGCAAACATCAAAAAAATCAGGAAAGAAACGTAATCTCTGTGCTTGCCCTGAAATTTCTGAATAAAGTCAACATCTTCTCTATTAAAGAGATTTGCATAGTATTAAAATAAAAATGCATGCTTTATAAAGTTGAATATACCATATTTTGGAACTCCCAGATTCAAAAGACACAAGCAAACTGGGATACAGAACATTAAAGAGGATACTAGAATAGCCTTACAGTGAACTGTATGATAGTTACTCCTGAATTTTTAAAATTAAGAACTACACACATTTTAAACTGAAGTATAAATATGCAGAAAGGCTTTCTGACAAGTACCAAGTAAAAGATAAAGAAAATACATGAAGATAAAGGCTTTTGATTATCTTAGAAGTCGTTGTTTTTAATTATATCCTTAAAGACCTCAGGTCTTACCTTCCCTTTCTTTACAAGTTTCTAACAGAAAAAGAAATGTTTCTTTTCTTCTACCAGAGCCTATGAAAACTCTGTTCTCCAGCCATGTAATAGAGTAAAAACCTGTCTGTAAGTGAAAGTCTAGAGCACCATGTTCTTTAATTCAGTGATGGGGACCTTCATTAGATTATCTCATAGCTATGGGACAAGACACTGCAAAAGCCAAATGATACATCATTAAATTATGTTTTCTTCCTCTCCAGTCAAAAAGCGAGTATAGCATTAGATTAGTTTGAAGGACTAAAAAGAAAAGGAAGAAAAGGGCTCTGTAATATGCATCAGAAGTGACAAAGCTGATACAATTGTTAAATCTCATTTATTTATATAATCAGGTATAAGCAGTTACTTATGTTAATTGTGGAAACATCAACTCTAATATATAGCCCAAATTCCAGATCAGTGCATGCTTCAGTGTTTTGTGATCTCCCTTGCACACGCCTAGTGAAAGCCTGCCACTCTGCAACAGAGGAAGGAATTACTACAATAAAACCACAGGCAGACTTTGCTAAAAGCTATACTTTTTTTGATACAACACAGAAGCAGCTGAGTGTTTTAAGTAATGGATAGGTTTGAGTCCCACTGTCTAGCAACAGTTATTCTAATTGTGATTCAGGGTGTCTTCAGAGAGTCAGAAATAGGAACCACAGGAACAGTCTCTGTAAACTGCACTGAAACAAATGACACTCCCCTCAGCCAGCTTACCCACAGTGATCTCCATCCACCATTACGGGAAAGGCTTACTTCATCTTTCTGCTATAAACTTAGTTACACGTTCACCATACTGACATCCCAACATCTTTTAATCTTACTATGTCAACATTGTATCTATGTAGGAATGTGTATTTCGGTGCATAAAAAGATCTACTGCTGCGGACAAATCAAAGTGCATTAACCTGGGAAGCTCCAAGATTGCTACGCACACCCACACACCCCTTTTGCTAGAGATCTCACTGATTATAAAACAAAATATCCAAAACTCAACAAACATTTCACGCACAGTGACATTTCTGTGGGAGCATATGCTTCCAACACTGCAACTTAAACTTTCATCACTGTTAGCGAGTTATTTCCCCAAGTTATTTCCTACACATATGCCATGCCCAGTGCCTCTGCTGAAATTACCACGTTCACTGGAACTGAACCGAGCTCTCAGTGAAACATCAGAGCTTAGCTATAAATCTGTGTAAATGCTTTTATTCTGTGCTGCTTTCATGTGTAGAACAGAACGTACATCAAGGTCACTGTAAAAGATTGTAGTTTTCAGGCTCATCGAGAAGACACCAAGGAAATCAATAAAAGCAAACTTAATTAAACACTGTCTGAAGTTATGTCTTCTTCCAAACCTGCCCAGAATTCACATCTTTATCCCCTGTGTTTCAGAGCCAGGTGTTTCACAGACATGGGAAGGCAGGCTGCTTAGCTTATACGCTATCAGTGCTGAAAGGTGAACAGGAGAATTCATTCCTTACAGCGTGACAGGTCTGGTCTGAGCTCTCTTTTAGCAGGAGATTACAGCCCTATGGGCCTCCTCTCTTGAAGCGGAGTTCCTCCGAGAGCCGAATTAGTCCCCTGCCTGCAACCTGTGCTCCATATACTGAAATAAATTGCAGTCAACTTTTTGTTTCATGGCAATGTCAAGTATAGCAATAAATACCCACAGGCTAAAAAGTAAGCAAACAAACAAGGCTGGGCAAACCATATCCTCACAGCAAGAGCATCTCAAAGAAGATCACCAGGTAGGGCACAAGAAAGTTAAAGGCGTAATAATCAAAACTCTGGCTTCGCTTTCTTAATCCCTAAGTGGGTCCGAAAGGTTAACACGCACACTGCCTCTCTGCTATAAGAAGCACCGATGGAAAGCAACTAAGAGACTCCTACAATTTAGTTACAGCTCGGCACAAAGAAGGCGGCATTTTGTATTAACGCCTATGAGGAGGCATCACCTCGTAGAGTTGCAGAAGCGGGAAGCACCGGGACACGGTGTTTCCTTCGCGGCTCCCACGCCGGAGCGCCGCACCGGCGGGATGCCCGCGGCGGACTCCGGCAGAGTTGGAGCGGGGCTCCCCCGCAATCCCAGCCGCAAACCTCCCGCACCTAAACGCCTGAAAACTGCCGCGGGCGCCGACGACCACCCTGCCTCCAAACCAGGAGCGGGCGACCAACAGCTGCAAAAAAAAAAAAAAGTCACTCCACACGAAGGTAACGCCGCGGAACGACAGCAGAGAAGGAGCGCTTACTTGCCTATACAGCACCGCCGGGCGACCTCCTCTCAGCTGGTGGAACGCTGTGCCTCTCGTCCTCCCCGGACCGCTCCGCGCTATTTCCAAAATATTTCCCCAGGGCGCCGGCACATCTCCGGGCTCAGCCGGAGCGCGCAGGGAGCCCGCCCGCCCCGCCCCCCAGCCCGCCGGCCGGCGGAGGGACGGGGAACGCCAAGGGGAAGCGGGGGGGGCAGGGGTTCCTGTGGGATGCCCCTCCGCTTCCCCTCCCCCCAGCCCCCTGACCCCCATACAGCCCCCTGACCCCCCCCCAGCCGTGCCACCAGCCTGGAGCTGCCCATGGCCATGCGCTTCCGGCACCTCAAGAGAACCGCCAAGGAGGCCGTCGGCGTCTACCGGTGAGGGCACCCCCGCACCCGGCACCCCCGCACCCGGCACCCCGTCACCCTGTTATCCCGTCACCCCGTCACCATGTCACCCCAGCACCCTGGCACCCCATTATCCCATTATCCCGTCACCCTGCCACCCTGTCACCGCCTCACCCGGTCCCCCTGTGAACCCCGCACCCCCTCACCCCGGCACCCGCTTAACCCAGCACCCCGTCACCCCCTCACCCGGTCAACCC
>JAVJGG010000029.1:9256990-9290793 GCA_035590195.1 Aviceda cuculoides | reverse complement strand
GGGCGCGGGCAGGGAGAGCCGGAGGCCGCCGCGGCAGCGGACGGAGCCTCTGCGCCGGCCCGGTCCGCGCCAGAGCCGGCCCGTCGGGGTGCTCTTGCTGGACCAGGGGTGGGGAGAGCAGCCGTGGCCTCCTCCGCACCTTCCGGGGCCTGTTTTAGCTCTGGGAAATGGTTTTTTTTTTTTCTGGAGTTAAGCTGAGGGTATCGGGGAGGGTGGTCAAAATTAAAAGGCCGGTAAAAGGAGATTGAGCTTTGCTTTTCTCTCGCTCCTCTGCCAGCCCTTTTCCTCTCAACTCGTTTAGGCTTCTTGGAATGAAAAGTAATTTTCCGATGCATCTTACAGTTAAGGAGTCTTCTTCCACCAAGCTCGTGCAAACAGAAATGTTTCTGTTACTTATGAATTCCTTTTATAAATATTTACTTCAATAATGTGCAGTGAGCCATTAAGGGGGAAAAGGATTTAAAAGGATGGCTTCACACAAGCTAAATGCAAAGATAGTGGAGTTGCTCTGAAGAGTACAGTTAAGTGTTCAGTTGATAAATGCGTGAGAATATGCAGTGATAGGTTTCATGCCTAATTGAACAGATTTGTACTTCAGTTCTCATCTAGAGATACAGCTGCTTATTTTTCCCTGTTTCTTAATACTGATTGATGTTAGCAGAGTTCTTGATAACTTGGTTAGCTTGTAGCTATCTGCCCTATTGTGATTCTACTGAAAGATTAAAAGGTTTGAACTGACAGTTCTTCTGACAAGATTGAAAAAATAAATTATTACAACTATACATATATTAGGACTAGGATGATTAAAATACGTGTCTGAGAACTGAAATAAGTGAAATGTAATGAACCAAAACCTATTCAAACACAGAAGTAACACAGAACTGTAACCCTCCTTGTTCATGCCCCTCTGAGGATGACGCCCAACCCTTAAGAGCACAGTTTTTAAACGAAGTGGAAACAAGAAATTTTTTCCGATCTTGTAACTACCCTAGCTAGAGCCAATCCACACTGAAGTTCCAACAGGGAAAACCTCCTCTGTTCCCAATATTGAATCCACCTTCACATACCACTCTCAAAGCTGGGTATAGACTAATTGGTACATACTGTGTTCCCGCTACCTGTAGGAAGAACTGTCATCTTTCATGGAGATCTCTCTTGTTTTTTTAATGTGATGATGGAAGAGTAAGATAGTTTATGTAAGCAAGAAAGTTTCATTTTCCCAAGATGAAGTTGTTATAATTAATTCATTGCACGATCTTTCAAACTATTCTTACATTTCTTAGGATACATATGTGTTAGTTACAAGTGTCATTAGCAGTAAGAATATGCTAAAGATGAACTCTACCAAACCAGGTGAAAACAGTGTGCAATATTTTTTAATCATTATCAAACTGATGCCACATGATTGTGTGAAGTAAGTGTGACTGCCAGTTTTACACACCATTAGAAGGTTAATTTTGTGTTGTATTTTTGCTTTGGGCAGCACAAATACAACATAGGATTCTTACATATACAGAAAACGTATTTCAGGTAGGCTTAGGATGTAGTCAAGAACATGAATCAACATTTAGAGTCAGAGTGGGTGAGCCACAATTGGTTTTGTGTAGTATGGGCAATGCTAATTAAGAAATTTCACATAATAAGCTGGTGGTAGGTTGGCTTCTGTCATAGGTTCTGCAGCTGCAGCAGACTGGCACCACATAAGTCACCAACAAGGATAGAGTGACAGAGGGGGAATAGTGTTAAAAATGGAATAAATAGAGGCTAAGCATGAGGATAAAATGGCATTGTTTAAAAAAGATGGAGATGAAAGGAAGAATGTCACCCAACAAGAAAGCGAGTGATATCCTTTGTAAAACTGTATTGACTATCTATCTGCAAGAGATCATTTGTCTTCTTTTCCCTTAGCAAAATTATTACAGCACCCAATCTCTAGTAAAGTATAGTTCACTTTGATTGTGGGCAGCGATTCTGACATTTGGCAGCCAAACACTGGTGCATGTGTCTGTCACACATAAACCTCACTGTGAAAGTGCTGGGAAATGAAGAGCAGAGAACTTAAGGCTATGAAAAAGAGCATGGGTAAAGAAACTACCTGTAGTAGTAGACAATGAACATGAATGCATAAGAAAAATGTTACAGATGCTTTGGGGAGCCGAGGGGAGAGCCTTTTATCCAACATCACTGCGACAGTGGGTTTTCCATCCACGTAGCAGGTCCTAGCACCTCTGGGAGCACATCATGGCTCTGCAGGGTTGATGTTAATTTAAAAGCACTCTTTTTTTCAATGACAGAGTGCCTTTAATAGACCTCTAGATGTGTTTTTAATTCTTACGAAGTATCAGGTCTTATTTATTCACATAAAAACACTCAATAAAAAGACATTATCAGTCTGTAGGAAGATCTTTTTAAGCAGAATATCAAACAAATTGAAGTGAAACATGTAGCACTGATGGGTTTTTCATTGACTCTATTAGAATAGAATGAATCTATTTTCAATATCCACTTTTGGAAAAGAGAGCAATCAGAACAGTAAATATAAATCCCGCAAGGACATGTGTCACGCTTTATAATAAATGGGTCACAAGGTCATCTATAAGCACCTTGGTACTGCCTCTATTGAGTTACAAATGCACAGCTCATTCCCAATTACTGATGACTTTGTATTGTTTTTAATTTCCATTCACAGACTGGTAATAATCCACACAACCAAGTCCAGAAAAGTCTATGAACATATTCCCTCTTTTTTCCCCACAACTAGTCTAAACTAAGCCTAAAAAAAAAATACTTGTTTTACCAGTATCTGGCACACTTATATAAAATAATGTGTCATTTGTCACCGTGACTTGTAATCTGAAAATCTGACTGGGGAAATGATGGAGACCAAAATAGCCTTTTACAGTCTGTGGGTGGCCATAAAAGTTGCAGCTATATTCCATAATATTCCTTGCTGCCGTGATTTGTTTCTCAAGAGCTCTTGTCAATCCACTTAAAGCTCGCGTAGACCCAAAGGGAGACATGGGGGTTTGTTCATACTGGAACCGAACATGCTTATACATTAAAATCCCTCTTTTCACATGTAAACAGGATATTAGCAATTCTATAAATTCTATGTGAATTTTACTTTGAAATTCTGAGCTATTCAAATCATCCCAAAGCCTGGAGAATTTAAACCCATATACACTGAAACCAAACACCAAAGAATCTCAAAGAAGCCGAACTGTGAAGTTCATAGTCTTAAATTCGCTCCTTAATCCCAAATTTTACACGCACCCTGCACATCATGTTCCATACTGTTATTATTTATGCTAGTCTATAATTGGCTTGCATCTCATTAATGGGTATTTTTAACCTATAAGAGAATTTGGATAAAATTATAACAAAGTATTTTAACTAGTTTCAGGGAAATTATCTGTGCTATCTGCCTTAGTAATTAATTCATTAAAATCAATTATCACAAATTAGAAAGGGCAAGTAACAAATTATAGACTATAAATAGTAGGATCTAAGAAAATTATCAATTTTTTTTTTCTGTATTATCCTCAATTAAAAAAAATTATCTTTGCATTACCACAATTATCCTATTTCTTCACCAAAAGAAGATAAAATTGCCCTCTGTGCATTTAAAAATTTAATTTAAAAATTTAAAAATCAATTTTACACATTGAAAAGTTCAAAACTGTTTTCTTCCCTTTGGAAGCCAAATAACTCATAAAAGACAAGTATCATTTGAAAATAACTAACTTATACTCTGTGGCATTTATAAGTCTCTGTAAGAAAACTAAAAAGATGAAAGATTACTAAAGATGCGAAAGAATTTATTTCTGTTACCTTCATAATTTTTGAAGTGGTAGTTAAAAGATGAGACAGTGGAATTCAAATATGGCATGTAATCTGCAAATAATTTAATTGATCAAAGCATTTTGAAATATATGTAGATACAGCCGTAGTTTATAAAATGATTGCTATGTCCCTAGTATTAAAGATCATTAGTATATACTTGAGACAATTTTTGTGGATGGAATAAAAGACACAGTTTTGCCCCAAAGTTGAAACCACTCTGCAAAGAGGTATTAAGGCTTAGGTACAAAATTATGCCCATTATCAGAAGATCCCTGACAGATGGGTATTAAGACGTGGCCCGCCCACCATCTTCAACCTGGCCCAAGTGTCTCCCTGTGGGAGGGTGAGGAGAGCAATGGCTATTTAATCAACAAATGCCTTCAGATGGCCCAGTTGTTTTTTTCACACTCGTAGCTCCCAGTAAGGGAGAGGGGATAAAAAGGAACTGCTTCTGTGGCTCACAAAGAAATTGGGGACATGGTTGTGCCCATGGTTGAATGAGGCAAGCCTTCCCACCTGGACCCATCTTGGCATCCCTCTGGACTTTCAGTAGAAAGGGCAGCTGCTTTAGCTTAGGTTTCCGTCCTCAGCTCCACAACAGCAATATGGTGCTCTGTGCATGAATTCGGTGTTTGCCGTAAATGCAAAGGACGGCTGCTTCACTGGAGACAAGGGTATGTAGGTGTCTTTTGGTGTGAAGAACATGATAGGTGTATGTACTCTGAACACTGTGTGCTGATGCTCTGTGCACGTGAAGAAGAAAGAACCTGGCCTAGTTTGACTATCCTGTAAAATCTAAGTAGTTTTCTGCCACGATGCGTGAAGTTAGCATGCGTGACCTATGCCTAACCCTAGGGGAAACCACCTGGGCTGTGGGAGCTGCGTCATTTGCTGATGTTTCTTGACGAAACTGACCCCAGCTCAGAACTCACTGCATTTCACATGAGAACTCACTGCATTTCTGCTTCAATGAGTCAAATACGTCAGACCCTTAGCTACTGAATAATCAGCATTGCTCTTCCATCATGTAGACTGTCTTGAAGTTTTGGGTTTTTTTCACTCTCCTAGCCACGGATGAACAGCTCACGGCTGTGAAATTGTTCCCAACACCACTGTGTGCTTCTCCCAGCACACTTCGGTGCCATCTGCTGAACATGAATGTGGTTCTGGCTCACACCGCTCCCAACATTCTAGTTCCCTAGAGCCCTGTGACTCTGGTCTTTGCTCAGCCCCCACCTGATGTTGCACAGCCCTTTCTTCTCAGCACAGCCTGCCTTTAGGCCATCTTGGTTAGCTGTCTGTCAGAAAAGGCACTGTTTGCCACCTGGGTGTTTTTCTGTGGTTGGTCAGGGACCAAAATGGAGATGAAGGACAATAGCAGAAATGCGATTAAAAATACGCTTTTGGGATGGGGTTTTTTGTTTGCTTTTTTAAACAGACTACTTTTAGATCACAACAAACATGGTGTTATCTGCTAAGCTAGCCTTGTGGCGATGTCCCACAAAACCTAATGTTGTCTGCTACTTCTTTGCTTCAGTCTGATACAAATGACATAACTAGCATAGCTTCATATGGCTCCCTTAGCCATACCTGGGAAGGAGCAGGCTTGGGGGCTGCTCTGCCTCGAGGTGCTGCTCCAGAACAGCTCTTCTGAGCCCGTTGCTGCTGAGGGCTCTGTATGTAAGACATACACCTGCCTGGGTGGTGTCAGGGTGCTGCAAGGCTCGATGGCTCCCTGGGGACCAGGCTGGTATAGTGACAAAGTCAGGTCCAAGGTCAAGCTGGGAAGACAACCCACAGACCAGGGTCCAATTCAGCAAGGTCCGTGGCCAGGGCACGGGCATGGTTGTGAGAGAACTGCATGCAGGCAAACCTACAATGTGCACCTGTGTCCTACAGCAGGGACTGATGGTTCCAGGTGGAGCTGAAACGTGGTCCTGGTCCTGTGGGCAGGGGTGGGGGTACAGGGGAGGCTGGGAGGGGACAGTCAGGGCCCTCGCCGTTGATGCAAATAGAAAATATGCTTCACCTGTAACTGCCCTGAAGCAGGGCCCACCACTTTTCTGAAGTAAACCCACTCCGGGACATTCCTACCGCAAAGGTTTTCTGTGCTGCGTATGTGTGTGCCAGATTATCACTCATTACAAAAACATTAAGGTACCGAGCTGAAGCTCCAGCTCTGAACAGCGTTTCCCAAGAGCTGTTCATTCCAGGGCAAAGCAAGTCCTCATGCAATTCCAGCACTGTTTTGCTCACAGATACAAAAAGAGACCCACAGCATCTCATTCAGAAATCATGAAATGGGTATTTTTTAATTAGTATAAGAAACACTCACGCAAAATGTTTCTCACTTGTATACAAGGAAAAACATTTTGACATGGTACCTTTGAAGTGTTCCTGCTGAGATGCAATCAGCAGCAATGAAACCTGGGAATGAATTTGGACTATCCACCTCTACTTGTATTTCACAGTAATAATCTGTCTTCCAAGTATTACTTCTCTATAAATATTATATATGTCTGAAATAATTTTTCCACAGAAGTAAAATGAAGGGTGGAATAAACCTGGTGTGTTTTTCAAGTTATAGATGAGATCTGCTAAAACTAAGAATGACATCTGCATCATCCTAGTCCCATATCAGTACTCTGGTCTTGTTGCCTGCATCGTCCTCCCCCTTCCTGGAGGGAACGCCACTGACCCAGGCATCCATGGGAAAGCTTTAGCCACACTTACAAACAGGGAAGAAACAAAATGAATGTCTTATTTATGATTTAACCAATCATGTTAGCAATCCCTTAATAATTATTTCTGTGGGGAAAAACAATGAGAAAAGTGTTGCAGAGTTATAGTCTTAAAATCTTGATACTGCATTCAATATTCCATTTTCTCTAGACACAACATGTATCCTATTTTCTTCCATTCGTGACTCAGAAGTTGAGTTCAGATGATCAGCTTCCCTCTGAATTTCAGTTGGCTGACTTTTGCAAATTTTCCTGTTTTGTGCCCACTAGCTATTCATCATCTCATAAAGACACTGTTCTTTCTTTTGTTATAAATATTTGTGTAAAAATAATTCATTTATTCTCTTCTGTACATATTTAATTATTTTAGTAGGTTTTGTGTTATCATAATGAAAGGTTGACTGAGAAAAAAAATGAAGTACTATTTAGATAAACAAAATTATTTATTGCTTTCAGAAGAGTAAATTGACTCTTGAGTATATTCTGATTCTATTTCTCTTATAGTAATACCTCTCCAAAAGGATCTGATATTATCTGCAGATGTGATGAAAATAGCCATAATTTAATATGTAGTAAAATATTAATTGCAGCTTGTTCATGATGAAAACAAACCACTTGTCACTATGCAATAGTTGGACACTGTAGTTTTTATAGGTTAATTAGCCTTCAACATGGGTCTCAGCTTTAAAAAAAAAAAAGAAAGTAGACGTGCATCTCAAAGCAATGTTATTTTTCACTGCAGATGTTACTGGGAGACTAAGTATAAATGGGTCACAGATCTCTCACAAACTTATGAAATCCTTAGCAAAACCCATCACAGGTGGAGTTGCATGGCTATGAAATGAATATGAATTCCTGGCTTTTTTTCCAAGTGGCACTAACCAGTGAGTTAGATTTTGTGCCAATACTATTATGAATGCTTTAAAGAAATGCTAACTCTCTACTTTGCTTAATTTTAAAAAGAAAATATTGAGTTAACATTTGGGGTTGAACTAGCATTTTTTTTTTCCATTGTTGATTAATAGCTCTTAAACGAAAAAAACATAAACCCCTGATATTTGCATAAAGCTTGATAAAAAAGTAGCAGAATTTTAAACACATGCAATACACGCATTTTAGAAATTAAATAATTGTGAGATTTATCAGTTATATCAGACCGGAAATGGGGAGAAAGTTCATTATTTGGTAGGAAATGATAAAATATCGTTTTTGATGATAAAATATCTCAGAATTTTCCAGAGAAATAAAAAATTCAGAAAAGCTCCTTTCACATCAGTGAAAACCTTTATCATGCTTTCTTCTTTTATTCAGTATAGTAAAATTAGAAGTAATTCCAAACCACAAAAAATATGTATTTTCTCTTCTGACAATATCAGTTTATTTTGATGCTTACTTCAAAACACAGTCCTGTCAAGCTGACTTGGTGCTACTGTGGCTCCCCACCAAAACGCTTCTGATAAATTGGCTTTTCTGCAACGGAAGCATTCTGCCAAAATAAAAAAAAAAAAGAGAGGAAGTCTATGTACCTATGTACCTCTCATGCAAGCTGTTTTGACTGATGGGCATCTAAATCCAAGCTAGTATTGTTGGGTGCTGATATATATCGAAGCTTTTTTGTGCCCTTGTAATCAAACTGAAGGCTGGAACAATGACTTGCAGCAGCTCCCATACAGAAGTTGATGTACAGCTGCCAATAGATAAATCATTTACTTTCAACACCTGTGCTGGCTACTTCCTAGAGGTTTTACATCAGCATGCTGGCTCCCTCTCTGCTGAGAGAACAGACTATTAACCTGAAGCCATTTCATGGACAAAGACACATTCTGACAAACTGAAATACTGAGAAAAAAAAGTCAAAGCTGAAATATGGCGATTCTTGGTATAAAGCTTCTTTCTGATAAAAAGAGAGGGGTTCAAGGAACTGCCACATATGTAATGTATTCTTTGTATTCTTCCTGGTACATTAGGCAAAAGGCTCTATCTGGCTTTTATGGTTCTCTTGTCTAAATTACAGTTTTTGCTTGTGGCTTCCTCTAGCCACAAAATGGTTTAATGCTCCCGGATCACAGAGAAGAATCACTTAGGAGATATTCCACAGTCTCTTGTGATTAAGTACTCTATTAAAAATACAACCCAGACATGAAGATCCTGTGGAGAGACTCGAAGACTGACATGTAGAGCTAAAAAGGGTCTTAGAAAACCTCTTACATCTGTCTAGAAAAATCAGATTTATTCCCATCGACCCTCCTGAACTTGATATTCTAGTCTGGGCAATAATCCAAGATCTTTCATGAAAATGTGTTCCCCCAAGCCTCCTTAATATAGCTAGCTCTTAGATAATGGGGCTTGAAGTCTCAAGAAACCCTTAGATCTTTCGACCCTGAGCTATCCCCATGTTACAGTCATCACTAAGCTGCATACTGCTCGAATAGTAACAGTGCAGATGCTGTCTTAAGTCTGATTTCTTTTGATATCGTAGTCAGTGAATCTCTCCTGTCCACTGTTGCTCATTCAGACCGTGAAAACATGAACATTTATTTACTCGTTCTACCCAGCTATGTCTGAGACTCCAAGAAGGAAAGAGCAATAGTACAATAGAGAACTCTTCACAGAACTGGGAATAACAATGGTAATAGTTTTTAATGGCAGATGGTGAGGGTCATGAGGAGCTGTGTGCATGCATGCACATACACAGTACAAGTCCCTGAAAATCAGCAATCAGGGCTCTACTGTTCTTAATACAGCAAAATATTGTAGTTGTAAAAGAACTCTGAAGTACTGAATGATAAATTTTGAGTGTTATTCTCGCTATTGGTTTTGTGTTATTTAGTCTTTAGTTCACGTATAAATAATAAATAAAATCATTACTTAAAAGAAAGTACACAACATAAAGCATATTAGACATCTGAAGAAAAGATTTTGTGTTTCAACGATCACAGCACCAGCATCAAATTATGTAATCTATGTATTGTAAATCAATGCACAAATATCTTTCAAAAAATTGGAATGCCATGTAGAACAAATCAAGTTGGAAATGTTGAGTATATGTGGAGCTGTGATAAAAAAGGTTGTCTAAAACAAAATAAAAGATACTAGACTGATGGTTCTTATGGGCATGTTCTTTACTAACAATGGCAATCCTGCCCACAGGCTCTGTTGGGCAGTCCCCTGCAACTGTAAAGAATACACTTTATTGCATAATCTCAGGATTGGGACTCCTCTAAGAATTAGCAAAGTCTAAAAAAAAAAAAGCAGAAAAATTATTTGTTCTTTTGAAACTTCCAATTAGAAGTTTCTTAAATGTTTCTAACAACTTGTTTGTATTTATGAAATGGCTTTTGATAGCAATGTCTGTTCATCATGCATGACACTGATGTAGTTCTGTACAGGTGTGTCTTAGATGAGAGTTAATTCTTTCAGATGACAAACTGGACATTCCTTTTGCATTATCACTCAACATTATTACTGTGTAGTTCATAAATCAATCCCACCAAGTCCATCAAAGAAAAAAACCCTAAAAAATCATAATTGCTACTGTTCCTTCGGGTCAGTGCTATGAAAAACTTCTCAATTAGAAATTTTACAGAAAAATCAATTAGGTTTAGTAGAGTGTTCCCTATAGTAAAAGCAGTACTATAAGAAACAACACTCAGTGTGTACAGTACTTAAGACAGAGTAAGGAAATGAAACTAAGTAATCAACCATGACTATGTGTGGATTAGAATGTAGAAATTGTTGCATTAATATTTTTTCACATGCTAAAAATTAAGAGGGAAGCCCATATTTGTTTCTATGATTTTGAGTCAAAGACCACTAGAGTCAATGGAAATTATTCTCTGCTTATACATAATTGCCTGATGGTCTGGATAGGGAAAGTATTAGTTTACTGATCTATTTAGTCTGGGGATGAAAAACCTGGTCCCATGTTATCAGGAAGAGGGGATTAACATGAAGCCCTCACTTCTCATACCATTTCTCTGATTACCAAGAAACAGACTTCTTCCTGTTTCAAGAAGATCACATTTTATAGTCAAAATGAATATTTCAAAAGAATTTCAATTAGCAAAAATGTCCACTTGTTCCAAAGTGGATGAAAACAAATCCCCAAATCTCAGAAGCTGCTGTGAAACAGAATTGTTGTCAGCTCTGCTATTACCCACAGAGGGCTTTGGATCAGACCCATTATCCCTTTAATCTCTTTGTGTCTCTCCCATGAGCAGCGGACAAAAATGGAAGTGGAAAGCCCTGTGCATCGGTGACCTAGATCAGACTACTGTGTTAGTAGCTAGAACAGTAAAATATCACTCCTCAAGTTCTAACAACAAGCTGTGCTATACTGTGTCAATAGATAACATGAAAAGACACACAAGGAAAACAAGGTGGTGGTGTTAGGGAAATAATATGTGAATATCTATTTTCTTATAGAAAAATGTATTCAGAAATGTATATAAAAAGGTATCTGTTTTTAGTGGCAAACCATGAAGACCTGGAAGCACCACTGCTATCTCCTAGTTTGCAATATTGTTTCCTAAAAATCTACTGAAAACAATGTAAAGCAAAGCAAAAGGTTAGCTAGCTCTGCACTGGAAGTACTTGTGAAAGGCAGGAGTACCCTTGGTCTTTCAGAATGGGATGGCACTGGTTATCTTCCAGCCAGGTTGGTAGCCACTATAACCATTCCTGTAATTTACTGGCCTAGCTTATTGACTTCTGTGTGCAAAAAACTGATAAGTCTCTGTGGGGAAATTACTGACAGATGTCTAGCATTTTGTAACACTTTTCATTCTTAAGGATTTGAAAACCATTTGTATGTCTTAGCTATACAAACATACATAAACAGAGTCACCTATGATGGTGAAGGTGACTGTTACACTACCTGTTAATTTTTGTCACATAATGTAATCACTGCAGCAATTCCTTAAACTTGGAAGATAAGGTACTCCCAGATGACACACTGGAAAGTATAGTAAGTACTGATTCCTTGTTAATGATGAACATTGTGCATTTATTAATTTGATATTTGACAGGCACAGAGAAAGGAATGTAAATGGCTGTAGCAGGAATCTGGAAGATTGCTACTAGCATTGTGATAGTAACAGAGTCACAACTGCCTTGTTACTCAATTTCAAAACCTGTCAGACAGTGGTAGTGTCAGTGTTCCTCTTTAGATAAAGGAAGTGTATGTGCAGAATACTCTAGAATTATATTTTCATGTTCTGTTTAATAAACACTGTAAATGCTCACACCTCTTGATCTACTTGCTTCAAAATATTAACCAAGTTAAAGTTGTCCTACTGTTTTGCCTAAAAGAGTAACTTTAATTCAGATGTCATCACTGATATCTGTTGTCCAGCAAATGAGAAAATAGCCAATATGTTACAAGTCTTTTTAGAAAGAGTTTGAATATGACTGAAGCCTCTCTGTAGATAAGGATTTTGTGTATTGGAAAGTACAAAGAGATAATGAAACAAATAATTCAGTATCTGTAGACGCAATAGGAGCAATAAATAAGTAATATCACCAGGAGAAAAATGTGCTTTTTTTGATTATGCATTTTGCCCACAGCTTTAAGCAATATGTGTGCTATCAGAAAACATTCTTCTTCTAACAAGTAACATTTATCTCTATCATTATACAAACCAGTCAAGATGCACATACACACATACATACATGCACAGATAGCCATACACATGGGTGCATCTCTACACATGATGTTCATGCACGTAGATGCAAAAAAATCTATGAATTAATTGTTAACCCTACACATGTATAAAACCTTTTTGGTCCTTGAAAAAAATATTCCACCTAACATTATTCTTAGATGTCTGAGTTATCCTGAAGTTACACTGACAGAAAATGAGATGAACCAAACCCCTTGACTCATGCTTTTACTGCCTTCTGTTTTAACCTTGTAAAATGGATGTTGCATTTACAGGGTTTTACTGTTTCTATTTCTTTAAAGAAAGAAAAATGTCTCTGCAGTACCACTGTCAGAGTGCTCCAGCAAGTGCACTTAGGCTATATCTAGACGGCACAGCAGATGAGCACCCTGGCATGCCTGGGGTCCCAATCTTCCAACACCCTGATGTGTGATGCTGTTCCCCCTGGCATGGTCACCCACTTTCTTACCCATAGATATGAGGATGTGGGGGAGGGAGAGAAGGAGAATAAGGTGATGGTGTGCTTCTAGGTCTGGCTCTAATATTCTCTGGGGTCCTGCAATGCAAATATAGTCTTGGAAACTCTCCTAATGCCCACTGAAGTCAGGGAATTTTTCAAGTAAACACCTATCTTGAATTCCGCCTATGACAGTAGAGGTTATAGAAAGAAAAACACTAACAATGTTTAACTGAGAAAAAGTATACTTAAGCTAAACCACAAGTACTCAAATTGCCTTAGGCTCTGAGAATTGTCAGAGTGGTTTAAAACCAAGATCAGTACTCGTTATGTGATATATTAAATTTTGTGTTATTTCTGTAGGTCTTTTGATTTTGACCATTTACAACAAGCTAAAGCTTGGACTTGGAAAAAACAGCCAGGCAGAAACTTGAAATATGTAAGTCACATTCACACAAGACATCTCAGTTTCACCATATTGCAAATTTCAAATGGAATTTTGGTCCCTTAAAAGTTTTTCTTACTGTCAGGATGTTAATTTTCATACAGCCAACAGAGTGGGTGATAAAATCATTCCTGAATGAAAATTAGTAATTTATCTAATTGCAGTGCTGCTCACAACAGTCTGTAATATTGCTTACTGTGTTAAAAATTGCCAAAATAATTTATTTTCAGAGCTTCCAGAGCCCAGTAATATATACATGATTGTGGTCAGAATTTATACAGTTGCTTCTGTCTAGATAGGTACTTAAACCTTGAAAGTCAAAATACCTCCCAACTGATGTAACATTTTTTCTAGATTTAGGCCACATCTTTATAAACAGTATTTGCTACATTTTATGTCTCCTTTGACCTGATTTGATAATTGATGTACAGGGGTCTCAAGCTATCACACTACTGCCTCATTCCATCTTTGTTAAGAAATCAAATAGTCAAATGAAAGTAAATGTTAAATCCAGAAGAGATCTTTTTCTCAGTTTATTAGTTATGCAAAATCTGCTACTGCTGTGACCATTGTTGTTCAATAATGAAAAAAAAAAAAATTAATGATCTGCTGTTTCAGGACTGAACAATTCCAAATGGAACAATATTAAAAAGAGAACACAATCTGATTGATTAAAACTTCTCCAGTGACATAGAGCAGCTTGACTGAGCATGGTTTATGACTTTATTAATGCAACATATGCACTATTTTAATTTAGGCGAAGCCTTTTGTAGTAAGTAGCAGTCCCTAAGTATTTACCCATAAGGCTGCTTACGGCAGGTTGCTGAAATTACATGAGGATAGTCTGCATCTCAGTGCACAGAAATATTGCTTTTATTAGTACAACCAATTAAAACTGAGGTACTGTATGACAGCTGTGGAAATTGTTAATAATTAGAATCCAGCAAATGACTGCTGTATCTTGATTCTGATCCCTGTACAGTCATACTCAGCTTGAAAGAATTTCAGATTAAAGGTAAAGGGAGAAGAAGGAAGATTTGATTTGAACCCATTGCCTCTGGGGAAATGGTGGTGGAAGTAAGAAGATGAATAGTACGTTTCTTCCTTGGGGACTTGTCAATCGTTGTATTACAGCCAACACTAGACCTGTCAGATAAATGAGTCATTAAGAATTCAACTTCAAGACAGGAAGTTAAGTTTTTCTGCAGATGCTGAATAACCAATACGTGCTGAAAGAGAAGTAGATGGCATTAGTCATAAGTGGCTCTAAGCTTCTTTGCATGAGGCTGGAAGAAATGACAAGATAACAGCTACCAAGTGGAGTGAGGTGGATGGGAAAGTATAATTGCCTTTGGTATGAAAAGATATGCCTTCCCATAGGATCTTCCTCCTTTGGATTTTTATGAAGACCTACCAAGAACTTAAAGAAACAATCCTACAAGTCCTAGTGAACACACATAATTTGAAATACATGTGACTCCATTTCTGAACCATGGTTGTTTACGTCATTAAGGTAAGAATAAACCCCAAGATCTGTAGGATTTGGAACTACAATGGCTGCTTTGCTTCTAGTAAAAATGGCAAACTGCCATCAGATTGAGTCTTGTTTAAGGTACCAAATGGTTCACTTTCAAAGCAGAATATAATTATCTCAGTTACTCACTGGAATTTCTGGCATGAAGTAAACCCCAAAATACTTATACAAAGTTGGATTAAATATGCATAAGTGCCTACAATGTGAAAAAACGTTCCTTACAGCAATCCATCTTGCCAACATCTTTTTAAATTTTTAGCACATATACATAGCTAGTGGACCATAACAGACGTTGAGAGCAAGACCAGTAAGAACTTTAATACCTAGGGAGGAGAAGAAGCACAAACAAAATGACCCCATTAAAATTGTAGGAGATAGCATTATTTCTCAAAAGTGGTGAGAAGGTTGAGTGATAATTACTTGACAGTAAAAGCCAGATTACTTTCAACTGCAGTTGCATTTCACATACCTAACTCTGAAAGCAAAATAGCTCAGCAGTAGACTCTGTTAATAATTTTCTTCATTACTTCAGGAGGAGTAACTCGCTGTTTTCTACGCAAGATTTGGATTTCTGTTTTCACAACTATAAATGGCATTACTATTCACTAGACCATAGAAGCCCACCTCCCATTTCTTCGGCCTGGGCTAATATTAAGAAGGGAATGCAAATAAACATACCATTACCTGTTAAACATATCCATTTATTATACAGTGATTTTTAAACAAAGTCCTTGAATGCCCCCTTTGGAAGGACAGGCAAATATAATTAAAGCTAAGCAGAAAAGATTTTTCCTATGTTTCCAAAATCTAAAACTAGGGAAAAAGCTTAATTTTTCACATTGCCTATGGATGTGAAAAACCTTAGTACAAGGCAAAGTACTTGATGTCCCACACTGAAGAGGGTAACCCGCATTGAGAGGTGGCTGACTATATTGAGGGGGCTTTCTCAGAACTGAAGTACCATCTCAAATCTGAAAAACTTTGGATTGTGATGGGGATGTGATTTGAGGTGGTCTGATAAACTGACACTTTGTAAAAATAAAAGACTGTGAATTCAAAACCAGGTCTTCTGTATTTTTCTCTTGACAGCTATGAAAATAGTGGGTTGTGAATGCACAGTTAGTTTCATGCCAGTATAAGAAACCAGTTCATCGAGATATTACAAAAACTAGACTCAGTCACATGACAATTATGCTGAAAAACAAAATTCTGGCTCATATCTATGGATGTTAGCAATTTGTGGAAGAGAATTTTACTCAGTTTGGCACCTAAAGCCATTAAGGGAGTTCCATACATATTTAACTATAAGTGTCTTGTTTGTTCTTTGCAGAAACTAGCAATTAGGACTACAAAAGGCATAACAGAGTGTCGGGCTACACCTGTCTGACTCCAGCAAACCGGCTACTCTGGTGATAATGGGTGTTCAGTGTGGAGCCGGCGGCTGCCAGAGTAGAACGCAGTCTGCAGGACACAGGTGCTCTCATCTTGCTTCTGCCCATGATCCCCTCTGTAGCAGGGAGTCCACACATTCACTGAGGAGCCTAGGATGAATATGTCTCAAGCTAGTATTGGCTTTCACAAAGAAAGACAAAATGATCCTGACAACGGTGAGGTGCAGAAGGCAGCACCTGAACGTGGTTTAGGTTATGGCCCATTCTCAGCATCATTCAGCAATTTTTCTAGCAGTTTTAAACTGCCAAGGTAATGAGTCCCTGTGCAAGATAGTTTATGCTGGGGTGAGATATTTTATTCAGCTAAAGCATCTGGGTTGCACATGGAATGTCAGTGTTTTCCGGAACAAGGGTACCATAGAGTATGAAATACCACATGGCCTTTCATTGACAACCCCTATATATGCAAAAAAGCAAATAATTGTGCTAACTTACATATCTCTGTGTGGTAACGTTATAGCGATTGTCCTTGTATCAAAGGCATTAGAACATGAATTCTTGCCAACCACTGTTACAGTCATACCATAAAAATGTCTCTTCAATGGATTTTTTCTTCTTTTTTTTGTAGCATTCTCAGTTGTATTTTATGTGCTAACTGTTGGAAAATTCAATTTCATTGTGATCATCTGTGTAATATTCCATGTTACTGTCTGTTAACATTGTGAATAGCTCACATTTATCATGGCCTTCCAATCAAATTAACAAAAATGCTGAAGCTGTGGGACTCAGTGCTTTTTCCAGACACATTTAGGAAAGCTTCTCACATATCTAGTTTTCATTTCTATCACATGAGGATTTTGAAGTTCCTTTGGCAAGTATGGATCTGATCTATTGCTGTGTATAGATGCTCAGGTAAAAATGTTTAGATATGAAGGTAATAGGTGCCCTGGAAATAGTCCTATGCAAACAGATTGATTAGAAAATTTGCCTTCTACAAGTAAGCAAACAGGAAAGAGGTTGAGTCATTGGTCTTAATTTTAGCACAAAGTTTTGCTATCCAGGAAAGGCAGAAGAGTTTTTGTGTGTAGAAAGGATGAGGGAAAGAGCAGAATTAAAGCACTCTCTGAATAACTGAAATATGAATAAGCTTCTCTACCTACCATGTATCAAGAATGAAAGCCTGTCTGGCTGAGAAGATGATGTAAGGGAATGTGCTGAAAATACCATAGAATGAAGAGCAGGGATAATGATCAGTCAGTCACCTAGCAATAGTCCACACACACAAAAAGCAACCACAAGCACTGATAATATGCCACATACCTCATTTTATCCCTATGTTTCTCATTTTGTTTATTCGCACATCACCTATTTGTCTTTTTCTGATCTTTTTTTCTCCTTGGAGTGTTTCATATGAGACCACCTCATTTCAGATGAGTCTTTGGCCCTTTGTACAACCTTCCTTTTTGCTTGAAATCTTATGGTAGTAATGAAAATAAATATACATATATATTTTTTTCACTTCACAGAAAGTCAGAAAGTCTCCAGGTAACCGAAGAGCTTGTTCCAAACCAACTGGAGTCAGCTGGACTTCAGTTAGCCTGGGTTGGGCTCTGGAGGCTAACATCCATGTTTTAAAAAGCAACTTTTCTTATATTTCAAGTTAAAAATTTTGTAAGTCATCTCATCTTAGATTTTGAAATGACAATATTCTGGAAGACACCTTCCTACTTAAAAACAACAGCAAGAACAGGCAGAAATGCTGTTTTGGCCTATCTCTAGAGCTAGCAGCATGACAGGAGATGCCAGAATTTTGCACGAAGGTATTTCTAGGTTCTTTTTTCATCTGCAGCCTGAAAAGAGGCTGTATGTTTTGTATTAATCTTTGTATTAAATATTAGACTTTAAAATAAAGCATAGCATATTTTGGTGCAATGTCAGAGCCTAAGAACTCTGGAGGGACTAATAACTGATACATAGTCTTCTTTCAAGCTTCCTTGTATTGCTGCAGAATAGATTACTGCAATAGTTCCCTCTTTGTATTTTTAACAGTGGCTTACACCAATGAACAGTGAGAAATGGCACATTCTGTGTCATCTCCACTGTTTCCAGCAGCCTAAGGTACTCGTGCATACTTGTACTACAAGTTATTTAGCTCTCCAGCTCTTTTTAGGCTGCTGGTTCCAAGATTATTCATGATATGTGAGCATTAGTTCACCCCTAGGCTCTCTTGAAATGAAGCAACAGTTCATACCAAAACAAAGCCCAGGCATGGTTTGTTCAGGAGGTACCTTCTAGTCAGCAATTTGGAAAACAGTGACTCAAGTCCAGCTGCCATGGCCCCACGCTGTCCTCGCACACGATGCCAGCAAGGCTGTGCATCCCCACTGTCCCGCACGCTCCTGTGCCAGGCCTCACCTCTGCAGCACTCGCCGTCTGGTCACCCTTCAGGTTCACAACATAAAATCCCCGCTGTTTCAGAAGGCAGCAGAGGCCTTGCATTGTTTGGCACATTTCAGATTGAAAAAAACAAACAAAAAAAGGACACAAATAAAGAGCGGTAGTCCTTGAAGCTCACAGAGGACTGACTGCCAAGCTTTTCATAGTTCAAGTGCAGCTCCCGGTCTGCACAGCTTGACTAAAGATCTGGTCCTGGAGAGGGTATCCGGATATGCATGCTCTTTAGAATGTGGCTTCAAAAGATAGGCCGCAATATGCCCTACTGGCCTCTGTAAAAATGTTGTCAACGGTTCTATTACCCATTATTTAGAGCATAAGCCAGTGTATTGTACAGCTCTGGGTCTCTTAAAAATACTATGTTAAATGATAATAACAACAACAGTAGAAATAATAATAATAATAATAATAATAATAATAATAATGAACATCTTGGGTTTTCTTTCCTTTATTTCTGGGCAGGATACACATCCTAGGCTGAAGAACCACAAGTGGACATAAGCCTTGATGTTCAAAGAGTGGTTTACTTTTTTGGCAGGCTGTTCTCTTCCACAGATTTCACTATGACTGGTATAATGTATCTTCAGGATCCACACCATCGAACCACTTCCCTCAAAAAGTATGATTTTATTTAAGTATCTCACTGAGGCAGCTGAATATATGCTTGTTCCTGTTCAGACAACTCTGTATTAAAGCAAATAGAAATATTAGGACACTTGAGTAGCATAAATTGTTCACTAGTCTTTGATCCCTCAAGGTGACCATACACACAATATCATGATTTTAGGCCCCAATTATATGCTATTACATAGCAGATGGTGTTGAGTCCGTTGTGAGTGTGGCTGAAGTAGTTACAGCTACCTCTTGTAGTCTACCATTCATGGAATCATAGGACAGTCCAGGTCAGAAGGGACCTCAAAAGATCATCTGGTCCAACCTTTCATGGGAAGGGGAGCCTAGATGAGATTATCAAGCACCCTGTCTATTCACCTCACTATTCATTATTCACTTCATTGCCCAATAATGCAGGATAAATCCTAACCACCAGTATATTCTAAGCAATAGTTCCAAGTCTCAGTTGCATCCCATATTTTGAAACAGGTTTCTTTGTTGTTGTTGTTTTGTTTTGTTTAATTGTTAGTCTAAGTTTATGGCACTGCCTTTGCATGGTTTGACCTGATTATCACAGGTGAGGAATAGCGGCAGTTCAGAGCTGTGAGTTCTTGGCTGAGCTAACGATTTAGCCAATTCCATTTAATTTAAACACCTAGAATCAAAGGTAACTTTGAAAACTTAAGCCCTGTCCTCTGAATGATTTTTTACCAAATACATTAGCATCCAACTCAATAGAGTACATCAACAACCCCTTTTAAAACATAAATTATTAAAAGCTTCAGGTGAGTCAGGGTAATTCACGCTTTTAACTGCCGCGTAGTCAACTTTTCAAAATATGTTGAACGTATTTCAGTTGGACTCACTATGGCAATGCCTGAGGCTTCAATGAAAATTCACAACTACAAGACATAAACGACACTGATGAATTCACTGGGTGACAGGCTGAAATGAAGAACAGAGGTGAAATTTCAAAATGTGAAAGGCCTCCAAATTTGTGTCTGTGTCTATTAATAAATCCATAGATAAAAGTAACAAATGGTATTTCCAGGAATGATGCAAAAAGAGATCATCCCTTATCTCTAAGGGTAAAGGAGACTATTCAGAAAACCAGAGAAGAACTTAATTATAACTATCAGCCCCATTGAATTCATTAAATGGTCAAGAACAGGAAATTTCCATGTAATCCCTGCCAGATTCTGTGTGTCTGTGGCAACTGATTTTTAATTCTGTACAGGAATAATTCCACAAAAGTAGGTTTTTGAAACTGAATATGGTTGTTAATCCTACTCTCCTCAACTTCCCTTTGCCTTACACATATAATCCATTGAGGAATGAAGCATTTGGGGCCTTAAAGCCAGAGTGCCATGAGATGTATGTCTGGATGTTGTAAACATACTTCACTAATGGAAAAAATAAATACCTGTATATAATTTGACTTTTCATGGGAAAAAGGGAGAGCTGTGACATTCTGCAACATAAGAAAGCAGCTATTTGTGGACTACAGTGAGATAACAAGGAGAAAAAAAAAGTATCTTCCTAGACCTTCCTTGTTTTCAAGCAATACTAGAATAGAGATTGAAAAGTCTTTTGCTTAAGTAAATATTGATGCTTATATAAATGTTTTTTAGCTGTCTGCCTAAATGATGAACAGGAAGACATTAAAAAAATTGTAATGCTCTGAACAAAGCTCCTGTGATCATAATTACATCTAGTACAGTACCTCATAACAAGCACTGCATTTGTGTAAGAATTTTATTTCAACTTGAGGACAATGAGAGTGTATACAAAACAACAAATAAAGAGCTAGGCTTCTACTACTCTGTCAAAAAACTTTAGTGGAAATTAAATTTTTTAATAGTGCTGCATTTTTTCATAAAACTGCACAGTAAAATATGTTCTTTGAAACAACTTGATTCTCCCCTCACCTTTAGTGCTGCTTCAGTTTTGTCTTCCTTTTAAGTTGAATAGCATTTGCTTAGCTTACTGCTTACAAAACTACAGCTTTGTTTTAGTCAGTACTACAGCTGAGCATATAAGATCTGTCAAAACACCATGAAATAGGTAATGGAGAGGAAGAGAACCTTTCCAATGAGCTTTCAATCACAAGAGAATTTTCAAGATTTCTTTAAACAATAGCACTAAAAAAAAAATGCTGCAAAAGATTTTCTGCTCATGTCACACTGACATAATTTGACCGAAGTTATATATCCTTAAAATGCTTGTAATAATAGTCCATTTTAAAATTGCTGTGTGTGGCCAACATTTGGTTACATATCATTCCTTATATGAAATTTTCTTAAGTTTTAAAAAACAAACTTTATGTATGATTTTATGGAATGTATCTTCTTTCTCTTATTGTGCGGAATAAACAATATCCACAGCTTCCTTTTTATATTGGCTTTATGCAACGTATTCTGTTCCTACATTATTGTGAGATTCTTATTCTCTAATACCAGTATCAACTTAAAGAGCGTTCTTTAAAAGTAATCTGCTGCTTTATTTTTTTAAGTGAAAGGGATAACAGTCCAAAGATATACAGAGAGCACAGTCCCCTGGGTTCAGATGTGCATGTAAGTGTACAGAGTAGACACCACTTATGGAGAAACAGTTTAATTCTGAATTGTTGGAGGGAAAAAAAATATCACATTTTAACACTGTTTATAACTAGGCAAAACTGGCATCTCAAATTTGTTCAAAATGGATACTTTTTACTGTATTTAAATTACTGTCTAAATTATTATTGCAAATGGTAAGTTGTCATTGTTAAACAAATGAAAAATGACTGTTCATGTGTCACAAGAATAGGATACTGTTCTAAAAATTAGGACTGCCTGTTTTTTCAAGAGTGGAGATAAAAGAACAGTAGTAATAAGATGAGCTTCCCTAGATATTGCCAGTATTCTGCATTATGCTTTTATGTGATAACTTTTATATAGAACTTATGACAGTGTTAAACCTCTCAGGTAGTAGGTATTGCTCCCATACTTTTATAACTGCTGTGACTTTCAGAGGGTATGGAGAGATTTTTTGTATCAACGGCTGCTTAGCTCCTTCTCTGGAGCAAATCAGTCTTCTTCTCATGCTAAATTATTCCTTACAAATTTCTCTGCTTTGGTTCCCAGTGTGCGTTTTAGTAAGATGGTAGGATATGCCTTCATGGATTTGTACTGTGCAGTGAAGAGATGCCGTTGCTATCAAATGCATAAGCAGGAATTTTGTCATCTCTATCCACCTAACATGTAGGTACCTGATCTATCATAATCATGTAGATAAATTCACAGAGAATGAGGCATCTCCAGAGGACAATTCATCTTATGCATTGTGCATACCAACCTAGGGATGAGAGGAATCACACTGAAGAGGTTCATTTATCTCCATTGAAGGAACCCACATCACTAGCATAGATTAGGCAGCTAATTTTTAGGTGGCTAATGTTGGGTGAGATGAATAGCACCCCTGGTGATGAAGTAGCATAGTAGGTCAATGTCCGAGTCCTCTGTATTATGCAGTAGCTGTAACTCCTGCTGATATTACTGTTCCTAATCAACAATGAACAGTTATAATGAACCACTAGTCCTGCTCTAATGTATATGGGTAGGAAATTTAGTATTAGCCGTATCATCAACCACAGCCTTTCTTTTTCTTAAGGATTTTTTCTTTGTCCTTGTGGAGCAGAAACAGAAAGACAGCATATTAAGCCTTTCTCCAGGCTTTGTCTTTACATCATTCTTCTCCCTCCCGTATACTGAGTTGGTTTTAGATTATCCATCTTTCTACACTAGAGTAAGGTATTATTCAGAATGTGATGCAACACATCAGAATAGTCTGAGCTTCTTGATGAAAGGCCATATAGTTTTCTTAGTTGCACACTTCGTAAGTCTTTGAGCTATTTCTCACAGCCTGCATGCTAGAAAAGTACAGTATGGGTACTGGATTTTGCTTTTTTTCAGGTTGGCAGTCAGATCTGCTGCAGGTTGCTTCATGAGAGTCTTTCATTTTTGGCAAATATCACTATTCTGTGCAACAGTAGGGTGAGATAGACTGAGCTGGAAACAGCCTGATGACAATTATTTGATATATTGTTCCAGAATGTCCTTTGTTTTACTCTGTCAATCATCTCCCATCTTCTTTTGTGTGTATTTTTTTTTTTTTGACATTATGTTCAAATGTCCTAAATTCTGTGGAGGAGCACCATGGATTTAGACACATGTCTTTAGAATAGACACTATCTTACTGTTTCATGCTTTTGACAGTAATGCCCTCATCTTTGATTCAGGCTTCTGAATACTCTCTTGGTACAATTAAGACATGACAGTAGGAGCTGCCCAGATGATGCATAAGAAGTACTACCTTAGGTGGAACTGTGAAAGATGGATTTTTCTGTATGACACACTTCCTAGCCTCTCTGATCTTGCCTCAGAAATTTGCCTTGAATCTTCAGGAAACGAACAGTCATGTTATCTTAGCTGTGCTGGGATGACAGAAGGTAAGTCTAAAAATTCTTTCCATTCAATGACAACTCAGCCAGATATTTACATTACCTGAGTTGGAGGGTTGTCCAGCCGTTCAGCTGCACTGTTGCTCTACTAACTTGTTTTGTAAGCATTTTGTCATTTGCAGAGTCCTGAAGAGCAACTGAATGTGCCAAAGGTAGCTATAAAAATGCAGTGGTAAAGAAAATAATTCAATTCAGTAAATTGAAAATTCAAAATTACTTTTTTGTATGTAACTGTATCCTAAGTAAATCAGTGATAGTTTCCCATTAACTACAACCTTGTCAGAAATATAGTGCCTCTTTTGTTGCATAATTAAAAATTACACCTTTTCTAACATCACCACACTAGATGGTTTTCTTGGCATCTTTATTTTTATTTTAAAAGCAGTTTTCTAATAATAATATCTTTTATCTTTGTTCTCAGGACAGTGAAGAAATAGTTCTGTTCTATGGTATTTTGCTTCAATATCATTTATATCTTATGGCTTTCTTTTGAAGAACCACAGAAGTAAAAGGTATTTTTCTAAGTTAATCTTCAAATAGAAAAAAAAAAAAAAAGGTACAAGAAAGTGGCTTTTCAGGGAAGATTTAGAAATTCAGAGAAAATTTCAGGCAAATATGATGTAGCATTATATAATAATAAAATAGAGGAATAAAATAAGTTAGGATAATATTTATTTTTCTTTCCATTTTCTCATGGAGCTAGACAACAACAAAAAAAGGACTAATCCTAAGATTCCTAGACTTTCTAGAAATCTCAGAGTTCTTGTGGGTATAAAACTGCCATATCTAACCCTGAAAATGGATCACAGTTTTGAAAGCTTGAATGTGGGAAAACAGTAAGAAGGGCATTTATCCACTGGACACTGCAAACCTGCTTTGAGGGAGGGGATGACATTGGTGGAAGGACAGTACCTGATGATAGGTGTTGGATTCCTTACTATAACATCCTTCTTTTTTCACTTTTTCCTTTTTGTTTGTATTGTGCTCACACAAGCAAAACACACTTTCATGCTGTGCACTTGAGAATAAAATTGGCATTAGTATTAAATCCAGGTTTGCTTCTCAGATTCTCTGTGTAAGTATCAGCCATCACGAAGATCTTAGATGAACAGAGAGCAGGTGAGAAAGACACAAGATCTTCCTTAATAAACCAGTTACCCTCTGTTTATGAACTTTCTGCGAATAATTCAGATGGGCTTCCCAGTGGGCTGCCCTTCAACGGCTGACCAGAGGGTGAACCAGGTAGCTAGTCTTCTCCCCTCCCACTTTCATCTTCCACAACATGGTATCTCCTCTTTGTTGGTGTTTGCCCCTCCATCCTCAAGTTTCCAGTGCTGAAGGAGTGAAGAATTAAATCCTTTCAGAGGAAGTTCTGGTTGCCCTAATGTAAGGCAGTTTAATCATTATTCATTCCCATATCAAAGCAGGCAGCCACCAATGGGTAGCATTTTCTAGAAATCTGCCTATATTTCAGACTAGTCAATAGAGCCCTGCAGGCAAAATTGAACCACTGAGTAAATTAAACAAAAAAAGGAAACTGAGTGGACACAGGAACAGCACTTGGCATTTGCATAGTTCTTTGTTGGCTTGGCCTTGCATGTTAAACACAGATGTGAGTGCTCACTTGGAGTACAACTGTCTAAATACAAGAAGAGATCTGAAAATGGTGGCTGGCCCAGCCTTAATTCTGCAGAAAGAAATTGTTGCACCATTTTCAGTAGTAATTAAAGCTATTGAATATTTTTACAATTATTTGTAACAGGAAAATTGTGTTCAGAATATATTATACAGCTGGCTAATGTTTCTTTAGTTGCGCTTTTTCTTTAAAAGAGTGCTGAGGCACAATTACATAAATGGCAGCAGAAAATGAAGTAAATAACATTTCAAGATCATATTGATTTCTAGACAAAACCAAAGGAATGCTTATACTTTTTTTCAGATATCCCAATAAGGAGAAAAATACAATTAATGTCCTAAGAAAAACCATAATTCAGAAATAATCTGTGCAGAGAAGAAATGGAAGTAAAGAAGAGAAAGGTCTTACTCCCAAACATATTGTATAAAAATAATTATTTCTATTCTTTTCAAGGACTAACTGTGCACTTCACTTACAAAATAGACAGCTATTTCATAAACAGAAGCAAAATGCTGAAGGATTGTGTTACGTATTCATAGAAGCTAACATTTAGCTTCTGATCTCATGGGAAAAGCTACAAAAATCAGAATTTTGAACCTGAATTGAAAATATATTAACTCTAAACTGTTCAGAAAAGAATTCATAGACTTCCAGTTGCCACAGACAGATAATTTGCTGTTACCCCATTGCTGAAAGAAAAATCATTGGTTCTATTCCTACGGTGAAGATGAAGTCATGGCCATTTCAAGAATTTTATATTAGTATCAATGTTTCATGGAGTCAGTGATAAACTAAGAACTTTAACAGTGATGCATATACACAAAAGGAAATTTTTTCCCTTTGAGAGTGAGAAAGTGGTAATATCATGTGACTTGTGACTAGCTCTGCTCAAGAGTTTTTCAATTACACAGTTTTTGTGAGAAACCACCATTTTAAGAAAACCAGAATTATTCACAGAAATTTCTGCTCAAGACTCCCTTAGGTCTAAGGTAGACTTTATGGGGAAGAAAAAAGGGGAAATATAATTGCAGAAGAGCAAACAGCAGCATGGCTAGGGTACTCTCTAAGATGTAAAAAGCTACTTTTATACTGTGGGATGTCACTTCACCAAACTTTCTGGGCATTTATAGCACAGTGTTATGTCAGGACAAATCCAAAACTCACAGCACGAGAAGGAAACATAAATCTGAATAAAATTAGAAGAATTTTTCTGCATTTCTGTGAAGGAAAAAACCCTGCTAGAACCAGGAGAACTCAAAACAAGTAGTTTGGCATTTATTTTGAGAATATTCACTCAAAGTGAAAAAAGTTGAACAATTTCCAGTTATGTACTAGTGAGATAAAATAAGAGATGAATTATGTTTGGAAGTCAAATCATATTTAAAGTCAAGAATGGTATGTTTTCTGCATAAAATAAAATAATTTAGGAGGAAAGAGGAGAAATTCTGGCTTCTGACATAAGATTGAGAGTGTAGTGCTCTGACTACTGCTTATTTCAAAATATGACCCAAAGTCTAAACTAACTTTAAAAAGTCATTATTTATTTATTTATTTTTAACTTGAGAAAATAAATTGTAAACTTTGAGACTAGAAAAAACATGCAGAAGTGTTTTGTTCTGCATCCCTGATTTTAGTGTGGTTGGCTCATGAGTCCTGCTCCAAGTCTGCTTTGAGCTGCACAAATGCTTTTTGTGTAACCCTTGCCTTATCCTCACTGTAAGGTTAAACAGAGCTACACAGTAGGGAAGGTTCAAGGCAACTTTCATGGCTTCTGTAAGTCATCTTAGAAATCAGTCAGTCATGATTAGCTATTTTGGTAATTTTTAAATAGATTCTATCACAGGATATTACCAAGGACTGAGTGACTTGAATTTCAGACTGTTCTGTTTCTGTATTAAAACGTGACAGACCGTACCAGAAACACTACAGAGGAATTTTTAGCCTGCTGCAAATAGTCACTTGCAGTTCACAATGACTGACTCACTGGTTCATCTCTTTAGTGGCTGTTCAGTCAATGGTTCAGTTCCACAGAGCCATGGCAGGGGGGCCTCCTGCAACCTATACAGACCTGAATAATTACTACTCCCCAGGCTGTAAAGCAAGACAAACTCTGAAGCCATGGGAAGAGATGGAGCTAAAGAGTATCTGGTTTAGAGCTTTTCCCATTTGTGATAGTTTTAGTGTTTGGAAGATCAAAAGCACTATTTTGAATCCTGTGTCCAATCCCAGTTATGCACAATGTATTTTAAGTACTTTTTTTCTATCAGATATTCTACTAGCAAATTAATCACATTTGTAGTAATGACAACCAGTGTTAGAGTTTTTCAGCATTGCTTTGAAATAAGGAAATATTTCAAACCGCAATATCAGTAAAGTGTTAGCCTCTACTGTAGACAGATCATAACAGTCTATGGCAGCTGTCTCGTTAGTTATTAACGGTATTCAAAACTACAATAAAGCCTAATAGCCAATGAAGAAGGGCGTCCTAATGTGGCAGCCAGTTTACAAAATAGGAAAAGTACACAGACACTGACTGAGAGGTAAAAAAAATAAAAAACTGAGGCTGTAGCACACATGCTAAGTGAACAGTAGGATGACAGAGTTTTCTTTTGTTTGCATGTTGTTTTTGTGAAAGGGTAATGAAAGGACATTGGTGAGTTAGGAAGGATGTGATAGATTTGAAATTCTGGATCTGTGGGCATCTTCTTGTTATATTGAAAGGTGTTTGATGGTTTGTACATGTGGAAAATATATTATCGAAGAATTGTTTATTATTGTTAAGAGTGTTTATATTCTTGGGTTCCATGCCAGATGAGGATACAATTAATGAAAATCACCAGAAAGTTAGAGAAGCCTGAAGGGAAAAAAAATCAAAAAATGCCAACCCTGTACATATACTTGTTTAAGAGGCAAGTCAAACAAACCATTTAAAGTCTTGAGCTTAGATCAGAGATTTACATACATGAAACAGACTGTAACAAAGAATTCGGAAATTGTCTCTGTAAATGCCAGGACTCTACAGCTGAAGGATAATACCCACTAAGTGGAATATTTGTAGACTTTTTTTCATCTTTACATGTTTTATCTTAAAATTTTTCATCCTAATAAAAATTATATTATAAAAGTAGACTAATAACGGAATTATTCTGTCACAGACTGTGAAAAGAATAAGAACACACACATGTTGACTAAGCTCAGATTTGCTTGGCTACTGAAAAGAGAGGGCTGCATCAAAAGCCAGCAGTGTGGCCAGCAGGTTGAGGGAGGTGATTCTGCCCCTTTGCCCTGCTCTGGTGAGATCCCACCTGGAGTGCTGCCTCCAGCTCTGGGGTCCTCAGCACAGAAAAGACAGTGACCTGTTGGAGTGGGTCCAGAGGAGGGCCACGAAGAGGATCAGAGGGCTGGAACACCTTTCCTGTGAAGAAAGGCTGAGAGACTTGGAGTTGTTCAGCCTGGAGAAGAGAAGGCTCTGGGAAGACCTTATTGCAGCCTTTCAGTACTTAAAGGGGGTTTATAAGAAAGATGGGGACAAACATTTTAGCAGGGTCTGTTGTGATAGGACAAGGGGTTTTTAACTAAAGGAAGGTAGATTCAGACTAGGTATAAAGAAGAAATTTCTTACAATGAGGGTGGTGAAACACTGGAACAGATTGCCCAGAGAGGTGGTAGATGCCCCATCCCTGGAAACATTCAAGAACAGATTGGATGGGGCTCTGAGCATCCTGATCTAGTTGAAGATGTCCGGCTCATTGCAGGGAGGTTGGCCTAGATGACCTTTAAATGTCTCTTCCAGCCCAAAGTATTCTATGATTCTATGAACCAAACTACTTACTAGCTCCCCTCAATGCTAATTGAGTAATTTATGTCCCTTACCTGGTAGATTTTAGACCCTAACTGATAAGACTTCATCTTTTCTATACATTGAAAGCAAAAATGAAGAGCTTTCTGCAACTGGTTGTCACTGCAGAAGTCTACGATGTATGTACCTAACAGACAGAAAAAGACTAGATGTCTTGGAAGGGATTCTACTTCCAGCAATATGTGTCAATAAATAGTCATTTAAAAAGGTGTGGGAGTCCAGGGGGAGGGACAGTGACTCCTGATATTTATGTGCAAAAATGTGAGAGTAATATATCCGTGTTTCTACAGTGTTATTTCTCACATTGCTACTTTTCTCCAAATTGAAATGTACTACTTTCAGCCTTCTCTAACTCACAAGGCTCTCTCTCCAAACTCCTTCATTCCAAGAGCTGGTGAAGAAGGAGAAGGAAAGGGCAAGAGACTGAAACAGTCAAAAATTGTTACTGGCAGAAAATGGCAGTTAACAAAAATAAAAGTCAAATTGAATTGTTGACTTTCTGTAAAAATGCAAGTCAAGTCTTTCTGGGCTTACATTTATATAATTATGCATAACTAGAAGATTTGCTTGCACATTATTTTTTTTTTCAATTCCTTGTAAAGTTGCTCACATTTTTGCATTTGGGTATGTACAAAAGTATTATGTATTTCCAAAGCACAGGACACACAATGACAGAAGGACAAGGAGCAATCCTACTGTCAGTTTTTATTTCGCTTCACCTGTTTTATAAAACTCTTGGATATAAAAAGTCAAAAACTTTGTGGGATGCTCTTATGCAAAATGTTAAAATGAATTAATTTTTTTTAGTGTGAAACAGAAGCTAAATCTGCTAAATTTAATACAAATAGTCTCCACTTATCTCAGCCTTGCCTCCTTATTACCGTTCTTTCCTGGCTATGAACACCTCCTGTTGATCTAAGCCTGGTGTTCAACTGTTATTTCTCAAATTCTTCTTTCTATCTTGATAAAAGTTTTCACATGCCATAACATTATTAAAACATTGAACAAATTCTATGGCCAGTGTAAGATTTCAGGAGATTTTTGGTGAAGCATAATTAACACTACGTTAAAATAAACTGTTTGAGGGATAAATTGTTACAGTTTATATCATTTTGAAAGACCATAATGAAACTCTGAAAGATTAAAATCTGCTATTTTTTCCTAAAGTCTTTTGAAACTGGCAGGAGGTAGAAGCCTGGCAGTTTTATTTTTCCATTATCTTCCATGGCAGCAAGCCATCTGCAAAGGAAATGAAACAGATACAGCCAGAGCAGAGCACACTGCTACAGGATATCACCCCATGAAGACATAATACAGCATAAAAGAAACAGATATTAAATAATTCATCAATGCTATCACATGATAGGTGAATAGCAGCATCAAGTGTAGACTCAGCTCTCCCTGCCCTGGTTCCTGCCCTAGCACTTTCCTGCTCCTTTTTGAGGATGGTAATAATTAGGACTGTATTCTAGTTTCCAATCTTTAATTCTAAGAATGACATCATTCATAAAGCATAAAATATTAGTGACTCTGTGGCACAAGTATGTGTTTTTCATTCCAGGGTATTGTTCCTTGAACCGGCATTTAAAATTAACATATAAATTAATTTAGCCGTGGTTAAGTGAATGCAAATTGATATTTTGGCAACCATTCTGAGAACAATGAAATTATCATTTTCTCTTAGCCAGGAAGATCTACTCTATGAGAGCATCCCCAATGAAAAATGTGAACACAAGCTCCTGACATTACCAACAAGCTCATTTGTCAGTAATATGCAGGTTGATCCACTGAACTGTTTACAGTAACTTACATAGCTTATGAGTTGGGCACCTGTAACAGTGTGCCATTAAAATTGGGCATTCATTTTATATTCTCCTCTTTTTTTTTTTCCTGTCTCCAGGGTGTATGAAACATATTATTGTTGTCCTCAAGGCATAAGTCTGATTCTGCACTACTTCATATCAGTTGATGTGGCTGTAAATACAAATCTGGTCATCCAGGCTTGGCAGTGGAAAAATATATATGAGTGCTGCTCACACCATTTTCCTTTGTGCTACTGGGTAGATGGCTGACCTGAAATATCCTACTCCAACTGACCTTCTACTCAAGAATAAACCTTTACAGATTCTTCATCTGAATTACTGAAGCATTCTCAAAATAAGATGAGAAACCTGTTATGCTTTTCTCACAGAAGTATGTTCACTTAGGATTTACAAGTTCTTGTGATTTCCAGAGCTTATTAAAAAAACAAAAGAAAACAAAACAAAAAAAACTTTGTGGGCATATACCCTTTGTTCTGATTACCTATCAATGTGATATAATGTACCTGAAACTTATGAGTTTGTTATTTGTATCACAAAAGTTAGGCATCACTGACTTCACAGAATTTACAAAGATTTTTATAACTTGGGAATTTCAGAACATTTTGTCCCTTGAAGTTATAATTGTGTGTGTGTGTGCATACATACAATGGCTGAATGGAATGTAGTGACAGAAATTGATGATAACATCTTGGTCTGATAACAGGTCTTGGTACAGGTCTTACTTCATAGGTTCTTAAGGGACAATTCCTTTTTGTACTGCTAAATGGGAACCCCTTTCATCAGTGCTTCCTATTAGATACTCCACAGTCTTCACCATTCCCTGTGTAAGGAAACGTTTTGCAATGTTGTCACTTAAATTGTGTGAAACCACTTCTGATATAGCAATGTAACTGGTTAAAATACTTATTTGTTTACATTATGCTTTTTTTTTTTCCTTAAGATTTTTAATGGACTCATTACTGGAGAGTAGCCACCAAATTTTTTAAAGGAATAACTGTAAGTCATTTGAGAATAGTTCATAATCATTACAAACCAAGTGCATAATTCTCATAATCCTGAATAACATAGAAATTAACAGTAGAGCCCTGCAAAGCTGTGTAAATTCTGTGGCTATTCAAATTCTAAATCCATGCTGAAAGGGAACTTCATTAAGACAGTTGCATCTTGTTTCCAGCTGCAGCTAAATCTTTAAATAACTGCACTAGAAAAAGAATTTAAAGGCGCCAACTTATGTAAGTTATTAACGTGAATAAAGGACAAGTGCTTTACAGTGTACTACCCCCTGTAAGCCTGTATCCATGTTTTCTGATGATTCACAGTGTATCCAGGCAACAAAGTAAATGATAGCTTTTGAATGTATTTCCTGTTCTTTCTTCATTCACATTTATAAACTTTTTTTTTCCCAGAAGACTGGTTAGCCATTTTGGTAGCAGTTTTAAAAAACTTCCATTTCATCAGTTTAAGAAAGAAAGATGTCCACTCAGCCAATCTGTGATGAGATCTAAAGATATATTTGTTCTTGCATGCTTTCCAGCTTTTTTACTTATCTCCTCTTGCAATTAAGAAATGCTTAGATTTGCCTATATCTCTAAATTCTGACTTAGTCACCTACACATCTCCATAGCTCCTTCTTGGTACCTCCATATTTCTGTTGCCGCATATCCTGCAGATGCTTCTCTAACTCCATTCCATGGAGTTTGTAGACTCATGGCCTATTGTGTACATAAAACTTTTATATTTACTTTAACTTGGTTTTGTGTTGTTTCTGATTAACTTTAATTTAATAATGCTCCCATTTAAACAGACCTTACAAATTTTATGCTCAAGTCTGGAATTTTATGCTCAATCCTATAAACAAGGTAAGGAAGATAATGCTGGTGAACTCATTCTTTTTGATTGCCTGCAGATTGTTTTCTTCAAGCTTCGGTTTTCAGGAAGCAATTTCACCAGCACTATCCTGTCTCTGGTATATTTATAATAAAAAGAGAGACCCTTAAATTCTAATAGTCACAAAGCTAAGTTCATTTCTCTCACACCACATCTATTCCATTTTAAATTTAATTTCATTTCATTGTTCTGCAATCCCATTTTACAGGGTTTTTCCCCTAACAATTACCTTTCTGCATGATTCATGAGAGTTCAGTGGCTTATCCCAGTATCTCTGCCCCCGGCAGTATTCAGCATGTCAATGCATCAGATTCTAGTAAGAATCAAAATAGATACCCAGGAAAAAATTAACTCTTTTGAATATTGTTTCATCACTTACGTCCTCTATATCCTGGAAAGGCCTGAGTATCCAAGTAATTCTCCCTTTGAAATGCATGAATTTCAAAATCAGGTTTTGGGAAGACAAGTGATTGCTTTATTGTACCTCTCGTGTATCGGCTGACACTGATTTTTAGAAACAAGTCTCCTTCATGGAAACATACTGATCTCTGAACCATGCCGAGAGGTGTTGCATACATCCCCGAGGGACAGGACCCCATCCAGAGGGACTTGGACAAGCTGGAGAAGGGGGCCCATGTGAACCTCATGAGGTTTAACAAGGCCAAGGGCAAGGTCCTACACCTGGGTCGGCGCAACCCCTGGTATCAATACAGGCTGGGGATGAAGGTATTGAGAGCAGCCCTGTGGAGAAGGAATTGGGAGTCCTGGTAGATGAAAAGCTGGATGTGAGCCAGCAATGTGTGCTTGCAGCCCAGAAAGCCAACCTGGGCTGCATCAAAAGCAGACTGGCCAGCAGGTCTCTGCCTTGCTCTGGTGAGATCCTACCTGGAGTGCTGCCTCCAGCTCTGGGGTCCTCAGCACAGAAAAGACAGTGACCTGTTGGAGTGGGTCCAGAGGAGG
>JAVJGG010000029.1:9237891-9249851 GCA_035590195.1 Aviceda cuculoides | reverse complement strand
AATGAACATAGGAGAACAGGTGCTTGCAATTCATTAGCCAACCCACGAGCAGAGGAGACGGGAACGGAGCAGAGAATGATTTGCCTGTCTTCTTGCCTCTGTGCCCTGAGTAACTGAGCCCACCGCTCTCAATCCATGGTGAAAGGGATGAAGTGAGAAAATGGTGGAATGTGGAGGGATTTATTGGGGGGGGGGGGAGAAACGTGTATTAGGAGTCATTTCATAAATATGAAATGAGCACCAGCAATCCATGCTACCAATGTGGCAGACAGTAATTTCAATTACCATTGTATCATAGGCTAACTGAACCTTTGAATAAATTGGGGAATTAATTATAGGAAAATACATGTAAGCAAAAAATGTAAGCAAAAGACAAAACTATTTAGCAAAGAATGAATTGCAATACTTGTTCACATCATTAGATACAGGTATTTATGCTAAAAGTTACTTGGTTCCAAGCAGATTGAGTTTATGCAAAATCCAAAATATTGGTGCTCAAAAATACAAGCTGTTCTGAATTCATATTTTGTTGAAAGGACTCAATAAGTGGACAGCTATGGGCAGTGAAATCTGTTTTATCCATGTGCCAAAGGGGAAACAATCTTGGGCTTTTTTTTTTTCTATACATGATATACTAACAGAATGAACTGACAAAATTAATTACAGCATTTCATTTATAGTACTTAGGTACCGTACCTAATATACTATACCTACTATACAGGGATGACAGTTTAATTGCTAGAGAACTTTAATTGTTAATATAGGGATATGAGCAGAATTAGATAGGAGAGTTATACAGTACAGCAAAAGTTATTTAAAAAAACCCTTGACTTGAATTAGATCCAAAGTTAAAATCTAAAAGTCCACCCCATTTTTAATTCATAGGAACTTTCAAATCTCAACAGATGCAAGTATTTCATTTTTATCATTCTAACAAACATTACTTAGCTATTAACCATTTTAACGACTTAAATATTAAAAGGAAGTCAAATAAGGAGAAAGTGTTTTGTAGATGTCAACTTCATTCAGATAATTTTCAAATGTGTTTCCATCCCTTTTGAGATACAACTTTATTTAAGCCATCTTTTACCAAAATAGGGATTCCAGCAGGAATTTAATTTAAAATTTCTCATGCATATCTAGACATAAAACTATCTGTTTGACTTAGTAGTTAAATAAAGCATAGGCGTCAAGTAGTTTAGTAATCTCCGTTCTATTCCTGGCATGCCAAATTTAATTATTTAGCTGTTTATTTTATCTCATGTAGTCAAGGCACATTTTTCGTATGTTGACTGCTAAAATGAAAACAATTAAGGCCAAATTCTGTTACAAACTCAGAACTCACAACCTTAAAGAGTAATTCTCTGGTGAACAGTGTTTTGAAAATAGAAACTCAGCCGAATTTCTTACTCAAGGTTTAGCTGTAAATACATTGTAATTCTTTGTCAAATCAATTACTCTCCACTGGACCCTTCAGAATCTTATGATGAAAGATGTTTTCATAGCAAAAAAAAAATTATCCTTACTGCATTTTATTATACAGGACTAACATCTAAGTCTAAAGGGTGATCTTAATTATAATGCAAACCTACAATGGTGAAAATGAAGCTGGCTCCACCAGCCCAAACTACAGGGTTACAAAGATGAATCAACCCCTCAAGAAGGGACTTTCCTGGTTGTGGGCACAGGGCAGAGATGCAAGGAGCAAGTTCAAAGGAACCTGTTTTAGGTCACAGAAGATTGAGGGAGGAAACAGAATGAGTTAATAACAATGAGAATTATGGTGAGGAGAAACACAGGGTAAAAATCCTAGTCTACTGCTGACTACTAGAGGGCTCTGCTTTCATAGATGTCCACTGTAAACAGACATCTGAATGACTTTTCATCCTAGTGTTTTCACTAACCTGACATCTATTTATCTCTCTTCTAGCTGTTTTTTAATCAGGTGATATAAAACTTTTCTGATAGTCCAATTATGCAGTAAACTTCAGCTACTTTAGCCATCTAGTGCTGTGATAAAGGCTACACAGTTCTCTTTACCTGTACAATGCTATAGCTTCTTGCTGAGAGTTCTTCAGCATTGGTCACAAAATAAAGTTGGATTAATAATGTTATTTTAGTGTGTTAGATTTCATACTGACTTCACACAGAATAATCTAATAAAATCAAGGGTTCACAACAGGCTTTGTCTTTTCTAAAGAGAAAGTGTTTTCAGGTGATAAAGTCGATGCTAAAGCCTCTCAATGGGATTTTCCTAACGTTAGAGCTAGCAAGTGAGGAAGATGCTGTACAAAAAAAGCACCTCTTTCTTCTGGAAGTAGGATCACGCTAGTTCACTGCCTTCTTAAATTGCCTTCAGAGAGTTTGTCCTATTCCTAGCAATGTTCTGCATTTCCCACCACAGCAAAAACTGATGCGGGAAAGCTTGGTACTACAGTCTGTTTCTCACTAGATAGGTAAGACGTCAACCAGCATAAATAATGCCCATGACTACCCTGCAGTGACTATTTATTTGATAGTATAGTGTGATTTACACTATCAAATGCTTTTAAAAAAAATCTAAAGCTGTTGTGCTACATTTGTCACATTTGTCAAATTCAACAAAAGTTTTCTTAGTCAGATTGATATATGCTGCCTTAAGAAGTCAGTCTGAGCCTTAGGGAAAACTGATTTGTAAGAAGATATCGTTTGTAAAAATGTAGTGTTCAAGTTGTGTGGTCATACACAGTTCAAAATAAGACAGGTAGGAGTAATATGAGAGTTTCTGTGGGTTCAGTTACAGCTTCACATTTCAAAGAGAATTTTATGTTCACATTGCCATAATTAAAAGTATATTGAGAAAGAAATAACTGTATGTTTCTAGGCGGAAGAGTTCAGCTATTGTAGGAATTCTGCTTCCATACTGTGTAGGCTATGGGTCACTTCTTTCTCTTCAACTTCTGCACTTTTTTTTTCTGCTAAGACTAGAAGCTTTTTGCATGAGTTTTTATTTAGAAACAACATACAGTTATCTGTGGAGTAACAGTCTCTGAATTCAGTATGGGAGAAAGGGGTTCAAGAACCTCTACTTTGTGCCTGCGGCATTCTGAACAAGTAGGTATGTGAAACTTGCATCTGAATTTGTATAAGTGATATTAATCACAGAATCATGAGAAAGAAGTCAATAGTAAACTTTTATGCATATGAATACTCTTCTGGGTAGCTAGAAAATTCTGGTTATGAGTATCCCTGTGCCCTGTACCACACCTATGTATGTGCAAGATGGCCAGTCTACCTGGTCACAGGCATCCTTTTCTATGAGGTGTAAAAACCAAAACCAAAATAAAAGTTTCTATGTAAGAAAGTTGTGAAAACAATTAAACCTCTCAAGTGTGCAGAACTCAGGTTTGTTTATTTATAATGCATTATTACCTGTGCATAAAAGTGCCCTTTACTATGCCTCTGCAAGAGTTGTTGTTGTTGTTGTTTTTTATAATATAAAGAAAAAAATCAATTAAGGAATCGCAACTGTTAAGGAATGTATATCTCAATCAACAGTTTGATGTTTTTGAATTTCAAAACCCAGAATTATGTTGTTGTATAGCAAGAGGGACCCCTGCAGCATAGGTTAGGATGCCTCCACATGTGGGGAGAACCTCAGCTTCCACCAACACCCCCACACCTTATGGAGCTAGGGGCTCAGGCCCTGTGTCCTCCCTCTCCTTTTTTCATTGTATAAATAAGAGTGGAATTTACTTTGTCTAACTTTAGATATATAAACAGTAGACATCCAGTCTAAATCATTCATCTAGTCTCCTCAAACAGATCAGAGGAACTGCCGTCTGGATGAGTATGCATCTTTCCTTCAACTAAATAAGTAACCAAGACAACTAACTAGCTCAGTCTGGATACACACAATTTAGGCAGATAAATTTTAGAGAGACTGAGCCCAGAGAGTTGTCACATATATTTGTAATGCAGTTTTCTTTAGTTGGACAACTGTCATTCCACAGTAAAAAACAAAAAAAAGCAGCTGAGTACCGTGCAGAACTGATTCAGATTGTTTCAACTTGACCATCTCAAAACACTTAAACACTTCTCACTTGCTGCACTCCATGAAGGCCACTTCCATGATCTGTATCAGCATCCTAATCCATTTCAGAAGACTTGCTTTATACTGAAGAAAACATTTATTGCGTTTGCATTTGACCTAATCAAATCTTCTGTTTTCAAAATAAGCCATCTCCACTTCTTTTAAGTATGAAAAATTCCAGGCCCACAAGATAATTTTCAGAAGACCATGGACAGTTGGAAAAAAGAGGGCAAAAGAGAAAAAAAAAATTGCAAAGTTGCAAGAATTCTGGTAATTTTAGTCTGAATAACAAGAAAAAAGTATTGAGCAAAGTTACATGCCCTTCCATCTCCCTGGAATGCCTGGACTTAAATTGCCATGGACACACTATGCAGTTTAATACTTGCAGGATCAAAGTTCTTCAGAAAATCCATTCCCATCTCATATAGTAATTCTAGAGAAGTCAAGTCTTAAAATTTGCTTTAAAAATTTGAAATTAGAAAACCACTGAAAAACTTCCCCTCTTCACCTCCATAAATGTCAAATGATTTTCTGCCTTGCTGGTTTTTTGTCAACATATGATACCATAGAATAATTGAATTAGGGGGGGATGGTGTCCTCAGATTGTCTGCCAATGAATCTGAGGAAATCATCTTCCAGTTTACTTCTTGGCTACTTTTTTTAGCCAGCTTCTGATTTCATTGCCCTTCTTCAGTAGTTCCTAAATAATTTGATCATTATGAGAGTTTCCTTTCAATCACAATTTGATTGAGTTACAATTGAGCTACAGTAGCCATTAAAAATCTTTGCTGCTTCCTCTTCTCACTAGGAGAAGCTGAGATCTGTTTATTTATGACATATGCCATCTTTTGTGTGTGGTAGGATTCTTGCAAAGTCCTTCAGATCCAATTCAAAGCAGATTTCAGCAGAGACACAATGTAGTTAAACATAAAACTAAATTCAACAGCGTATGACGCACTCAAAGACATTTCTGATGTACCACAGGCCTAGCTTGCCTTACCACACCAGGGAAATGTTAGAAGTACAGTTCTTTCCACTGAGGTTGCAGAAATTGTCATCAGAAAGTATTGGGAGGGTTAAAATAGCTTAAGTTTTGAATGGTAACAAGGCCAAACAACTGAGAAACCAAACCGCTCGTTTTCTGCAGTTACCCTGTGACCTTTGCAGTACGGCAGACACTGATCCATGCTGGAATCACAGACATTATAGAAAGGTGGAGCACGTTTCTCTGACCAGCTCACATTGAAACTGTCACACTCCAGGTTCCGGGACAGGATTAAGTTAATAGTCTTGCAGAGAATTTTGTTTTACGACAAAAGGAGGATCATCAAAACTACAGACTCATGGTTAAAGCAGATGTGTTGGGAGGACAAATCTCATTTGTTTTATGTCTGCAGGACATTTTGAATGCTTGAAAAAGGCATCTGTAAGGCCTTCATGCCCACTTTGTTGGCAAAGAGAGTGGAATCCAGTCTAATACCCCAGTCAGGCTGCAGAATGCAGCTTAAATTTCACTGATAAGCTTGTAGCACCAGAGTCTATATCCCTGAGGATTTTTCCTTTTCTTTTTTTTTCCTTACAGCTTTATGACTCATCATCTTCCTTCATCCATTCCCTTTCTGAAAAGGTTTGCAGCTGCAGGGCAGTGACTACAACTGACCTTGGCTTACCCTCTCTCTGGACTACTGTCTTCCTGCTCCTATCATTTCTTGTATTTAATTTCATAATCCAATTTTAGAACTGTATTATATATAGCTATATTCACAACAATAAAACATTAGCATCAATGTATCAGAGATAATTTAAGATAAAAAGGACAGTTACAAAAGGACAGGAGCAAAAACTTTGCTCAGCCAGTCAATTCACAAAACAGTTCACATGGCAAATGATTTAACAGTTCCTCCGTTCAGAGCTTTGATCTCTCTAGTTGCACTTAAGATCACATACTGTTAGGCAATAGGCATCTAACCCAAATGTTGTGTGTTCCTCTTTGAAGTACTTCACAGTTGTATATTTTGACTGTTACCAAGTCAGTACCACTGGTAGGTTTAATGAATTATCTGCAGAGAAATACCTTGCTTGTCCACTCTCTGTCTACAGTGTATTAGTACGTTTTATATCATATACTTGCCAGATGTTTGTTTACAAGTACAATTCTTTCTTCACTATTCCAATCTATATAATTCATCTCTGTTTACTAAATCAAGAGGACAAAAAAGCTGCTGCTATTGCATGGAAACATGCACATCCCTGAAGGACCTTTCAATTCTTAAGGAAGGTTTGTGCTTAATAAGATATTAAGTATTTACTGTTAACTACACAACAATATAAAGACAAAATATTACAGGCTTGGTATTAATTCATACAAAGGTCCTCTTTTATAAGCAGGTAGTCCCCTAAGAACCTAGTTCTGCATTCATTAGTACTGGCAAATATGCTATAACTTTACATTTACTGCCTGCAAGATTCAGCTGAGTATGCCTTTGCTGAAGAGTTAACATATAGCCAGATGCATAAAAGAACTTCTGACCTGAACTCAGAGATCTTTAAGTGTGTATTAGCTAACCCAGTAAGAGGCATGAGTCCAGCCTCCATATTAATAGGGTCTTAATCTTCCTTTTACAATGGGGATGCCATCTAGTTATTTTATAGCTTGATAATCCTTTGGGGCTATGTTTATATGGCCATCTGCATATTTCCTTTTGCTGCACTGGATGCCACAAATTAGCATATACACTACATTATTTTAAGGAAAAGCAAAACGATGAGAAATCACTGGATTTCTGGTGTGTTCACAGCACTGACTTGAATGCTGCAGTCATACAAGTTTAAATGTGACAAGTGGTAATGATAATTTCAACCTACTTAGAGTACCTCCCTTCATGCCTAAAGGATTCTCCATTGCTCTTTCACAGTCAGGATTCAGATTAAGACCTGCAACACAAATTTGACATCCCCCTTTTTTTTTTTTTTTTTAATTTTTTTAAATTAATTACATTGTCACTGGGGATCTATAAAAATATTTAGTCTCTCTTTGGTACTGTTTTGGGATGAAGAGTCTCCTAAGTACCTCAGGATGGCCCAAGAAGAAAATAAGAACAACAGTTGAGCACCCTATGAATAATAATGCATGATGGCAAGTTAATGATCATGCAAATGTTTTAAAAGTATTCTTAGAAAAATTAAAAAAACTGTAATCCACTCTTCTAAAACTCTAATCTACTTCAAGTTTTGTAAATTGGGACTGAGGTTAAAAAAAAAAAAAGAAGAAGAATCCAATATTCAGCGGGGAATTTTACCTCCCAATAAACAGATATGATTAATAAGACTACTTGCAGTCAATTTTAAGTACATATAGTGTGTTTAATCTGCTCAGTCAGATTAATTTGGCAACCTGTTATTTATGGCCATTTATGCTGGCTAGAATTATGGTACTATTTCAGTTTAGATTCTGTATGCTGTATCCTGTGAAGATCAAACCTGCTGGTCCTCACCTCAAAGAAACTGTGCTGTAACATGGATGTCTAATCAACCATATCTGCCTTCACTATAACAAGCCGCAAGAATGAGGGAAAAAAGCTTTCCATGAGTATTCTCTCTTTTTCTAAACATTTTTTTCTTTTTGCACTTGTCATAATTCTCCCCATTTCATGATTTAACTTCAGGCATCCTCACTGCATCCAAACACTGGGGACACTAAGAAATTGGGAGACCTCACTAGCAGTGCTGGTAAGCATGTGTGAAATCTGTTCTGCTTATTTACTGCTTAATTCAAATTGACAGTTGATTATTCTTTTTTTTTTTTTTTTTTTTTAACTTTCCTACATCGGTTTAATATAACATTAAAATGAATGAAGAGAAAATTTGAAAATATAGGTTATGCAGAAAGAATTCTAGAAACAGAAATGAAATTTCTTTCCCCTATTTCCTTTTCCATATTTGCCAGAATGCTTCCAGTTACTCCTGCTTAATTTCAGAGGGAAACTAGTAAAAGTTCATAACCGACATAACATCATAACTTGTATAAACATGTATATTTAAAAAAAGGTCTAGATAGAATTTTGCTAAGTTTCTGCTGGAAGAACTTTCAAGATTGTAATGTGATAATATTTAGACTGCAAAGTAGCACTGCTCTCTGCTGGTTGTTATAAAATTAATTTGCTATTTGGCAGCTGCATAAATTTCCTCAATGTATTTACTTGATTCATCTTTAAAATATGCTTTTATCTGGATTAAGAGACATAAAGAAATGTTTATTCAGCTATAAAGCTAAAACATATCTGCTTGCCCCTCTGACAAATGAGCATTTCTCAGATAAGGCATTGTCAGCAAAGCATCACATTTGCAGAATTTCACATTTGAAAATCCCACAGACTTTGACCTTTCTGACATAATCTGTATGTGTATTCTCATCTCTAATAACTTGTCTGATTCTTCTGCTTCTTTCTTTAACTTTGTTTTCACTTTTGTTAATTCTTTGCTCGTAATGCAACCTTCTTTTAATTAGAGAAACTGAGTTGGCATGAGCGCAGCTGAACACTGCACTGATATACAGCTCTAATCAGCAGCATCACCACACAAAGAAATTTCCTGAGACTTCTCTGTACCTTAGGAAGGGAAAATCCAGAGCCTTTGCTCCCCTTGCTGTAAGTAATATACATCAGGCTCCATCTTTTCCGTTTACAGATCCTCCTGACAAATGAAGAGACTTCCTCCATGTTCATGCAATAACAGGAGATGATGGTCCTTGTCAGTCATCTGCCTCCTCTTTTCTTGCCTCATTCAGAGGGCACTGAGAGGGCCTTGAGGTCAATAACCATTGCAGCAACATCAGCTCTGGGCATCTGAGGGTCACGAGTTAGGCTCCTGAGACCCGTAATTTTAAGAAGTAATGGTTTTGAGAGGGGAACATTTCTTGGTTTTCAGACTCGTTTTTAGGCTCTACAACCACAAAGACTGGTAAAATATTTGTACATCGATCTGCTTCTCTGTCGTTGATTTTTTCTTTCTGGAAATATATCAGATCTTATTTTATTCCAATATGCGCAATACTGTGAATCATCAGAGTTGGTCAAGCTTGTACAGTTTCCCAATCTAAATTAAGAGGACTTTGAAACTTGACAAGGACTGTGCCATGTGAAAAGAGCAGGAGCAACTCTACCCTAGCAAGCAACAGTAGAAGAAGCCTAAATCCCATTTGTTACTAGCTCTAAATGCAGGCTGGGAGTAGGTTCCCCTTTCACTGTGGGATGCATTGAGGCTGTGTTAACTTTCTAGGTCCAAGCTTTGCAAAGAAAATCTAGATTCACCTTGAAGAGGAGAATGCAATGCTATTATCTTAACACAGCACTATTTGCCACAGAACTAAAATAAAAATTTTATTCATCCACTGTAAGGAAAGCAAAATATGATTTTAATCTCTGACAAAAAGGGAAAAGAAGAAAAAAACCTAACAACCCTTTCCTCCTAATGCAATTTTGTTTCAATATCTCTAAACCAAACTGAGAAAAATTAATTGGTATGCACTAAATTATGTATGGAGGGTGAGATTTTCAAAGGCACAAAGGACTGTCAGATGTCTAACTCCATTTACGCCATTATGAATAATTATCATCAACACTGAAGATAAAGCTGTGGTATGTGATGAACATAATCCCAAGTCTTTCTGTCCTTTTAAGCAAGGAAAACATTGTCACCTTCCATGCAGGACTAAAAATCCCTGAGAAAGCAAAGCAAATGAGCAAGCAATGAACCCAACAAACTCTCTCCCCACTGAGTCCCCAGGAAAGGCATGCAGTGACTTCTTAACGATAGTTTCTCAAATCTTGTTTTTCCCAAAACTGCAAACGCAGCAACTGACAATGGCTTTGAAACAGGAATGTTGTGACTCATGCTACTCCTTATACCAAACCTGACAGTTCACTGCCCCTGCCAGGTTACTACTCAGTTTTGTTTGTTTGACTTTACCTTCTGTTCCTTGGCTAAATTTTGGTAGTAGACTCTTTAGGACAGAAACTAATTCTAGGACATGTGTACACAATACCTAGAATGATGTGTCCCATACTTAGATTTAGGTTGCCATGTGGCATTAGACTATTTAAACCATTTAAAGCATGTAACTAGTCTCTGACAAACCAGGAAATTATTTGGACATGTATCCAGTGTAAGATTTCTTCCCTTTCTCTTATTTTTTTTAATTAATTTGTAATCTTGAGAATAACCCAAATAAAAGAGTATTTTCTTATATCAAAGAGAAGAAAACACGTTAGCATGCCAAATTCTTATTCCAGTGCTCAGGAAATCGGCTACTTTTCTTGAGAATTTAGAACAACGGAGTCCTGAATTCTTTCTGTGTTTTAAATAAAATGTAGGAAAAGGCTGTTAATGCAAACCGAATGTAAGCAGGTCTAATTTTCATTATAAGTGCCCACATTTCCTTCCTCTTCATTTTCTCACCCACCTGTTTTTCTTTTTTCTTTTCCCTCCAGATCAATTCAACTGTTATCATGCCTCAGAGGAAAAAGTCTTGTGCAAAAATATGCTTCACCTTAGGAGATCAAAGCTGGTTTAAAGCTGTTTTTTTCCAAGCCTCTTTTAATCTTAGCAGCATCAAGCTCATTAGAAACAACAACAAAAACAAGAAAAAGAGAGATTTAAGCTAGTATCAGTGAATTAAAAAAGAAGCTTTGATATCTAGTAGAAATTAGTGATAGAAAAAATATTCATGTTATAAAATGGGACCCAGAGAACTGATTATGCAAGAGGGATGGAAATCCAATGTTAGTGTTCCACAGTACAAAACAGTCACAGGGCAGATTCTATCTGTTAGAGGGGAAACAGTGGGGAAACTTATAAGGAACAACCCAACTAAGCGAGAGTATAAACCTAATAAGGCAATTTTAATAAAATATTTATGGAAATGGAAAAACATTAACTACAGATTTATCCAATTGTTATGTATCATACAAAAGAAAAACGTGTTGTAAATAACATGCCAGTAACTAGTGAGAAATAGCATACCGTAAATGTCATGCTGGTCTCAAAAAGAATGTGTGAAGTGTATAAACAAAAGCATAATCACCTTACTTCTCTTTCCAGTTCAATTTGGTTGACTTGAAAGCTTCAGCATTTAAAAGTTAATACACTGATTACAATCTTCACTTCATGAGAAGAATGGGTTAATTTCCTTTTCCATTTCCATTACAACTGTTGTCATGAGAACAAATCATTTCTGCACCATTTTCAGTTTGCCTCATTCTCTCTCGAAAGATTGAGACTTCTGAATTTTAAAGCTCTGGAGTACCTCTGAAAGACAACAGTTTGCTGGACACTTCCGCCTTTTAAATAATCTATTTTTGCTACTTGTCCCTTCCGATCTTTGTCACTGGCTGTGGGAGCTAGGTGACTGACACTCAGCTCTACAATTCTATTTCATTGGAAAAGACAGTGAGGACTGCCAGCTCGCCCCTACCCAGTGAAGACTGCAGCTGGGGTCAACATTCTTGCCTGAGACTCAGTCCAGCCAGGGCCTGGCACTGTTACCATTCAGAAGAGACACCAGAAGACACTGGCAGGGATATTGGCTGCCTGGATGGATGGATGGATGGATGGACGGATGGATGCATATATTACTCAGTGCTTGGACTCCACGTTTTCGCTTGTCTGTTTTGAAGAGTTCTTGTAAAACTGTTGAGTGAAATATTGTTTCTGAATCAATTCAAAACTTCAGGGGGCAAAGTTTTTACTCACAACACAATTTCTTGAATTATGATTCATCTCAGTATCCCAAGGTAAGGTGTATTTCCACTTAGCAAAGTGTCCTGGTTTCAGCTGGGATAGAGTTAATTGTCTTCCTAGTAGCTGGTACAGTGCTGTGTTTTGAGTTCAG
>JAVJGG010000029.1:9222027-9237791 GCA_035590195.1 Aviceda cuculoides | reverse complement strand
TTCTATTAAACTGTTCTTATCTCAACCCACGAGTTTTACTTCTTTTCCCGATTTTCTCCCCCATCCCACTGGGGGGGAGGAGTGAGTGAGCGGCTGCGTGGTGCTTAGTTGCTGGCTGGGGTTAAACCACGACATAAAGAAACCACTGTTGTTCTTTTTTCATCTGCAATTCCTGCTACATAAAGGATATTTTTCCTCCTTTGAACACGAATTTACAAGAACTGCTTATGGGACCTGTAGTACTAGACTATTTCCACCTATTTCACCAGGTGTGAAAGATGGTGGTCCTTTTGCGTAGCAAGAAGAATATTCCGCTCTACTGCCTACAGTTTAATTTCCAGTTGGTTTCTGGATGCCTTTCAAGGTGTTGCTTTTAGCCTGCAAAGTACTAAACGTTTTAGACCTTTATTACTGTTTCCTTTCTATGTACTTTTCATGCTGAATTTCAATGCATAATTTCTATGCTGAAATTATCTGAAGCTGTTGATGCAAAATGGAAACATTTCACTTCAAACCCCTGCCCTCCCTGATCACACACACCATGCACACATGAAAGCTTGAACAGGTGGCAGCCAACTAAGATTTCTCCATGAAAGGGATGCAATCTACAATTAATTTTTCTACTCTGATCATTAGAGTGTGGATGTGTTGAATGTCAGAGTAAATTTCAAAACGTGACAACTTTTCTAGGCTGAGAAAATGTAACATGGAAGAGTGGATGGGAAAGTGGAGTTTTATTGTTGCTACAGCACTGCCACCAAAACCAACTTGTATTATGCAAAAAGGAACAGAATTTTATTAGATATGAGGCCATGTGCTGAAATCCTGAATACAGTTGTTATAACTAACTGATACCATTCTGACAAAGGTCATTTTTGTTTGCATAATGGAAGCGTGCTACATATCTTAATAGAATTTTAAGATCAGATTTGACCATTCTGATTACATAATGTGATCTCCTGTGTGGTGTAAACCAGACAAATCTGTTTATTTCGACAAAATCCTTCGTTTTCAATCATTTAGTATTATAAAATAACATTTAATGCCAGTGGAACAGCTTGGGCAGCTCAAGTCTGTGTTTTTCTTTTTTTGAGCTTAGAATTGCTGAATTTAGAGTTGCTGAATTTGCATTTAATGTATTCTATGGCTATACACCCTACAGCAATCCCTGATGTAAAGCCACTGCAAAGTAGCAATTCAGACACTGAATCTCCATTCTCAAAAAAATAATCCTGAATAAAAATACTTTAACAGTAATTTTGCTTGGATAATGACTGCCTAAAGTTAAAGTATGACTTTAAATGAAGGTTTTCACTAAGTTTTTGTCCCCCACAGAGGACTGATAATTAGAAAACAACTCACAAATAGTCATGCACAGGGAATTGTCCATCAGCAAAGCAAAAAATAAGTTTCTGAAATTTTCTCTAGCTGCACATTTATTTATCTTGCCTTTTGATTTAAAGAGAGGAAAATACTTACTGGAAACAAACATCAAAATGCCACTGCTTTTTAGATGTTTTGGTAGTGACATTATATTCAAACATATTACTTCATCACTACAACTTTGATTTGATTTAGTCCAAGCTTTGGGAGCTTGCATCTTAATTAGATATGCTTTAGCCTTGAAACGAATGTGCAATTTATTTTTCTATAGTGAATGTAGTTCTGCTGCTATGGAAACCAGATGTTTGATAATTAAACTTATGCTGTAAATAGTCATGTGCTGTCATGTGAAAGACTGCTCTTTACAAGTTCCTATCCAGGCAAACAGTCAGGTTTCTTGTCTATTGAAAAATTGGAAGTAGATTGGGTAAAATAGCTCCCTCTGAAACTAACTTTAAAAAGCACTCACTTTGCTAGAGTATTTTAAATAATATTAGGAAAACATTGCTGGCTTTTGTGGCTATTCTGTGGGTCAGAACCTATTATTGCCTTCCTTCTTTCTAGTTCTATTTGCCTACTATCATCCATTCACAGAAAAATGGACCTGAACAACAAAAGAAGAAATGTAAAAGTCTTCTGTAGCTAAGAAGACAGTCATCAGTTTCAGCCAAACCATTGAGGGCCTGCTTGATCCAGAGCTCAAAAAATATTTTTAACTCATACTGGTAATGTATAGCAAAAACTGTGTATTGACTAACTCTAATGAATTTTCCCTTTTCCATCCCATGAGTGATCATTCACATACTTCACGGCATGTGATTTTAAAGGGCTCAGCAGTCAGTAGCTAAATACAGTAGAGGTAGCCAGGAGACTGGCAAAGGGATGAGCCCTGAAATGAAACATGGAAAACTGGAGAGAAAGACCAGTGCACTGAATGAGCATAACTGGTAGGTCTCTGTGGAGGGAGGACAACCAGCACATTCTTCCTGATGGTCATGTGGGAAAAGGCTGAAGAGGAAATAGAAGAGGAACTGGTGGAGTACATCTGACCATGCATTTCCATGCCTAAAAATCCCATTAACTAATATAATGATATAAAGGCTTGGAATTCATGCTTTTATTCTCAACAAGGAAAAAAGTTCCTTGCTGAGGAACAAGGACACCATCTATAAGCAACAAGACTAATATAGATCTACATCTCAACATGATTTATAACTATGGATCAGTCAACCAATGCAGTAAGATATTAAAATAAACTTTGATAATATTGCTTTTACATTGAAAACAAGCAAGATCAAATGTGGTTTCAGCTTTTCACTAATCATTGAAATTCTAATAAATATTTTTTTCTCTGATATTGTTCACAAAAATAGTTGTTTCCTGGAGGAATAGCCTTACTTAATCCATACTCTCACAACTTTCATGATCACTCAAAGGACTTACCAATCTCCCTAGAGTAAAAATGTTTTTGGGGTTGAGTTTTATGCTTTACGTCACTTATGAAGGTACACAACACAATAATGTAATTGTGCAATAAAAATAACCTATTTCAGATTTTTATTTCTAGTTTAGTTTGGTGTGCCTGAGAGCAATTCTGCTGTTACCACACATGAAATGAAACTTGTACAGCAAGAAAACTTGCTACTTGTTGAGATGTGCAATGTCAAGTAATCTGTAATTATGAAAGTAGCTTTATTCTATTTACACAATTGCCTATTTTTCCTCCAAACAGCAGAAGGGACGTTGTTTGAAGGAAAGGATCTTCATACATCTAGAAATACAGCTTATGCTTTATATCTCTAACTTGCTCTAGCCTTTCTCCTGTCTCACACCCACTGCCTTACTTTCTTCTTCTTCCATCAGTTGTATTTATTATTTCTGGATCTTTAAATATTTTAAAGGTAAATGATAAAGACTGTACAAGAACACTGAAGAACTAAAGCATACGTCTAACATAAAATGTGAACTTTTAGAAGATATACTATGGACACTATCCCTAACCATTTATTTTGTTTTTCTTCTTTTCATATACCTTGCCTCCACCCCCAGGAATCCCTTTTGGAGACAATTCAATTAATTTTTTCAGCAGGCAACAGCATCAGACTGTCATGTGTAACATTTGACTGGTAACAAGAGGCATGGAGTATAACTCTGACTGTCTAGCTTCATTATGAATTTCCCAAGAATTCCACCTTGAGGTGTTATTTACTTGAAAAGGACTAGGACTGCATAGAGAACAATACCTTTTAGTACATGCATGTTAGATTTCACATCAGGCACCATGCAGGGTGTCAGAAAATATGAATCAAAGCATGTGCACTCAGACTGAAAAGAGTGTTTGAAATTCTCAGTGGGAATCCTACATACATTATTTCACAAACCTCTGAAGCCTACAGTTCCTTTATTTGTAGCCACAGGTCCATTAGGAGCACTCCAGTTTTGTGACATTTGCTGCACGAGGTCATTTTTTCCATGACAGGAGTACATATTTTCTAATCCCAAAGCAAACTTGTTCTCTCCAGCCTTGTCTCTAGGTTTAGCAAAGGACTGTATTTCATTCTGAATTCTCCTTTTTTCAAGAGGATATTTTTCTAGACAATATTTGGGTTTGTTTTGTTCAGGCACTGGATTGCCACAGTGTACAAGACAACAGTGGTCCAAATACAAGACCATTTATACCTGTAAACCCCCTGAAAGCTTTCCCTATCACCAGACATGTTTGAAATAAATACAAGCCATTTCCTAAAGCTATTCTCAATACAGAGTAAAACCTGACAGTAGATACAAAGGGAAAACTGAGAAATGTGGTTTTCCAGAGAATACAACAGCAGATGGAACCTGACTAGTGACCTCACTAAACTTTAGAAGTCATGAAAAAGTAATCTCTGAACATAAAGTAAAATTGAACTCTACACAAAGAAGGCAAATAGAAGGGGATGTAATATGAGCAAACAGCAAATCAGGAGGGAAAGCAAATCAATGAATCTCATCTACTCAATAAAGTATAAAGAAAGGAAAGAACTCGCTGCTATTTAATGCTACAGCCAGTAAAGAACAGCAATTATAGTGGCCTGCTTCTCCTCCTACTCAATCACACAAATCTTACAGTAGGAAATTAATTTATTCCCCTCCCCACTACAACCATACAGTCCATGTGTAAAAAAAAAAGCTCACCATTTTCAACTGAAACTGTAAAACAAAACACATAATAGAATTAAACCAAATGAACAAATCAATCACTTTAAGAACAAAATGAAAACTTAGATGTCCAGACACAAAAGTTTAGAGATGCTTGTATAATAACAATACATCAGTAACTTTATTTAGAGGTGATACTATGTTTTCCGTATATAGTAAACTATTAGTCTTTCATGCAAGGACTGCCCACATCAAGTGTATATGTATTATATTGGTTGCAGCTTGTCTGTGCAAGCCTAGCTGTGTGTGACAGGTGCCTAACTGGAAAAACAGGTGAGAAACCCACAAGTCTCTCACAGGATACAGCACCTTCCAGTGCTGGAAGTTTTCTGACGAATTCCCTGCCTCTTCTGCCTCTGGCTCTTTGGCAGATTTGGCTTCCTGGATGGCTCTGATCTCAATGCTTGGCTGGAAGTGTCAGAGAAGGAACACAAAGCTTTCATGTGCCTATTCCATCCCCACCAATTCTCTGTCCCAACCCTCTTCAAATTCTCACCTTCTCTACTTGCAGACTCAGTCATGTTATCCCATAGGGACAGCTGTCCACGCCTTAATTGCCTGGGTCTGACAGATGAATGACTCCAAGGAATGATTAGGTCTTGAGGGGTCTTCAGAAATGTCTGGAAGCTGCATCCTTTGTGCTTGTAGTCTGCATGTGGGACTGACTAAAGCAATTGTTTATTACATTCAGCATGGGCATGTTTCTGACATAATGGCTTCCAAGAATAGCCTTGGACCATCTTCAAAGATAGCTCCAATAATAGCATGACGTGTGAAAGTCCAGAAGTTCAAGAGCAGGGAATTGCTGCTGGTAAGGTGGATAAAGATTCCCCAAAAGCCTTTTGCTGCACACTGCAAGTTGCAGCACATTTCACAGGATCAGTGGAAGACACTGCTATTCAGTCAGTGCTGTAGGTCCCAAAACAATCCAGTTGGGAAAATTTCTGGTAAATGCAGAGAGAAAAAACCCTATCTTTCTAATAACAAACAAATTGCTTGCATTTAATGCAGCTCAATGATAATATAATATACACTGAAAAAGTCCGAAGGCTGCAACGAGTATGAGGCATCAGGGAGCAGCAGCCCCAGCAGCTCCACAGGGGAAGGGTGATAGAACCGACGGTGGCAGTGTCCTCGCTGACATTGGTGGAGTCCTACAGCACCTGAACAAGAAGAGCCAAACAGATCTGGAGATGGTCACTAGGAGGTCCAGGGCCAGGCACAAATGCAGCTCATGGCTGAAGCGGGGATGCCCCGCAGGGCTGCTCTCTGCTCCCTCCCACCCGGTTCCGGGTCCAATGACTGCGCTGCCTCAGAGCTGGCCTCCATCACAAGTAGCCAGGTCCCTGGGAACAAAAGAGTTGGTGCCATCACGGCCCTGGCACAGAGTGTCATCATCAGGAAACACGGAGTGGCTGCAAAAGCAGGTCCTGTCCTAACAGCATCAAGGAACAGCACCAGGAAAGAAACAAGAGAAGAAGAACCCAGGCTCCCCTGTGGCAACACAAAAGGGCTGATCGAATCTCGTTTGACTGTAGCCTTGCTTATTTGTAATAGGTGCAGTGTCAGTTTAAGCTGTTTGGTAGCTTTTCAAAATAAAGTCACATGTCGGGTGACTGGCAGCACAGTGTGTCACACTCTGCACATCATAGTGTCATGGTGAGCCAGACCTGCTGTGGACCCTCACTGTGGGGACTCCCTGCCTTCTGCCTTCAGAGCAAGGCAGGGAGTGGACCAACAGCTTTCTCTCAGACAGCCTGCCAGGGGAGGGGGCAGCAGCCCTCAGCCATTTTGCAAGGTTGGGAAGAAGGCTGAAGTTCCTCAAGAATGGCTGAGCCTCCAGGACTCTTATTCATTCACTTCCTGTGAAGGAGTAAATTGGTCCTAACAGCGGTGGATTGATCTGTTGAGCAGCCCAAGACTGTGGACTAATTCTGAGTGTTGTAAGGGAGGTTTAGATGGCAGGTTTGCCTCTAACTTACCATCCATGACTTCTGTATGACTGGTATTTTAGGGTTTCAGGACCGTGGTTTTCTGAAGTAGGAAAAGCAAAACTGTATTTCCTTTCCTGTGATTCTTGATGATACATATACATATATGTCTCTGCTTCAAGAAAGAGAGTAGCTCCTCATTTTACCTTCCTTCTGACATACAGAGGCATGGATTCTTCTTCTCAGGATCTGAATAAATAAGATCCCTGGAGCTTAGACACTCTCCCAGACCTGCAGACTTGTCTTGTCTTTCTGTCCCTCAAGCAAATGATACCTCATCTCTGGTGCACTAGGACTGGAAACCTCTTCTGTAGTCCCAATAGCGTCTCTGTTATTGATCACACACTGAACACACAATGACTCCTTCTCAATAAAGAAATGTTTCACTATCTAGTCAGTTACTTTAGAAAGCCATTCTTACGCAGAGATTTGCACCGAGGTCTGCTCTTTATTTGGCCATTCTGGCTGAAGCACAGCACACACCTAAAAATGTGTATGATTTGTTTACATTTCCACTATACATTTCTTTTTGGTGGGGGTGGGGGAAGAGGGTTATAAATTAACTTTAGAAGTTGTTCCCATATGGGGAGACAGGATTTTCAGCCAAAGGACGATTTAAATTTTGTTTTAACACTGATGGAATGCATTGATTTGTAACTGCTTCAGTAGACCAGTAAGTCTGTATTCTACAATGTCCCTTGGAATTACAGACCTGAACTTCAGTAAGGATGTTGAGACAGTAAACTCCTCACTCTTGAAGGTACAGACTTCGCACTGGAGAGGATGCAACTTCAGAGTGAAAAACCAAGAAGCCACCACCTATATAAAATAACAGCTTCTTTGTTATACTAAGTAGCAGTGAAGTATTAGGTTTTTAATTCCGGAGAATTTTAGTGTATGTACTCCAATCCAACAAATTAAAACAGGATATAAACAGTAGATAATATTTCATTTTTCATTCACCTTTTATCTATACAAGGATAAAATGTTTAAAGCTTGGCATTCACCACTATAGAATCATAGATTTTCACCGTATTAATGGATTTTCTTTGAGATATGCACAGGAAAAAATAATAATCTGAACACTGAATCCAGGAGGAAATAAGGAAAAGAGATCATCAGCCAGTTTCTTTCCAAGTCCACACTGGCCAAGTTCATGCAACCTGCTTTGCACAATTCCATTGCAAAAAATCAGTCAACCATGTTACAAAAATAAGTCAGAAACCAAATTTCACTATCACTACTACTGAGTGAGGAATATGCACAATAAAAACAGCAGCCCCTTATAACACCAAGTCCTGTGAGTTGTCAGGTGTATTCTGGACTGAGCTGAATGTTGTCGTGTACTCATAGACATTAAAAAAACCCAACAAACTTTAAAGCAATATTAGAAAACACTGATAAGGAGCCCTCTGTTTAGCTACTGTATTGTCTTATAAAACATGCTGGTTAACTTCATTACCTACACTTCAGAAAAAACTGAGTTGCACTCATCTCAATTTTAAATGATCTGAGAGAAAGCATAATGTCTTAGATTATTTTTCAGTCTAGTTGTAACAGTTCGAAAAAGAATGCAAGATTACTTTAGATGTGAAGATGGCAGGTGACTAAGCATATTGTGCAATGCATGTCTCTGCCACCCTCATTGCTCAGTATAACAAGTAGCTGGAGAGAGAATAGAAGTAATACCGGGTAGTTTGTTTGCGTCTGTTCACATAAAAGTGCTCGTTTAATGATGAAAAATGTGTTCATGCATTCATTCAAACAGCATCTGTACATACAGTTCTTGACGGCTGGCTATGTTCCCTCAGATTACTTAATTTTAATAGTTTACTGCTCCTTATGGTTCTGTTTTTGTTTCCATTTTGAACACGAAAATCAGTGTAGCATGCAACCAAATAGACTACCACATGAGAATACTTCTAAAAAATACTATTCATACTAGCTCTTTAAAATTATCTTATAAATAGATGTAATACTTAGTAAAAGATTCAGAGAGACTTTTTTACAGCCAGCAAACTCAAAATTAATTCACAATGTTTAGTGCACTCTCAGTTTTATATATTCAGCCATTTATTTTATTATTGATATGCTGGGTAGTGACTTTTTATGATTATGCCACTCAGAGAACATAAATTTTAATTTATAATTGCAGAACTCCATCTGAACTGCATGGTTTAGAATTGCAACTGTCGTTGACATGATCTTCTGAAGGTGAAGGAGAACTGAATTCTTGTACTTTGATCAACAAGAGCGATAATATCACATGAAAATAAACATATTCTTCACAGTTCTTATTCTTTTTATCTATAGAGAACTAAATTATGACTTGGATTTCAGAAACAGGTACAGTTCATGTGGCTAGCCTTGTAACATTTTGACAATGCTCTATATACTTCATGTTCTGACTAGGCCTTTCATATTTGTGGAAAAGTAGAACTGAATGAGAGTGAATGTATTTTTATCAATATGAACACATTTCCTAAAGCAAATGCCTTGCCAGTCATACAATAGCCTCCATTTCGTTCTTTTTTTTTTTTTTTTTTCTCCACGCTTTTGGGACTAATCCCCAAACTATGACTGCTTTTGTGAGTTTACAAACAATTCTATAACAATGGTCTAAATTTTTCAGGTGAATGTTCATAATGAATCAAAAAAACCCCATGTAGTAAATGTTTCTTTACTAGAAGGCACTGAAAAACAAAGAAATATACAAGCCAGGAGATATTAGCTGTCAAAAAGCAGTAGAAAAGAAGAATCAGGACAAAGATTCACATGCCCCAATGTCCTATCTGCAGCAGTGGTCAAGAATGGATACAGAGGTAAAAGCACGAGAACAGCTTGTGCAGTTCACAACTCAGAGACTTCTTTGACCCTATTACTGACACTTTTTTGATCTGTCATTTCAGGAGTTAGATTGAGTTAATCTCTTAATTTAGAGAGAAAACTCCATGAGATGTAAGATACTTTTAAAAAGTAACAAGGTTTATAAAGTTATAGAAACTATAAGTTTTATATAGATTTATATAATATATATTGTTATATTTTTGTGTAACAAGTTGCCTAGCCCTACTTATGTAGTTTTTGCAAACACGCGCAGCTCAATGATTTAATTTTAAATATCCGATAACTAGTCAGTGTTACTGAAATCTCAGAATGAATACCATGATAGTGTGGACCCAGTCACACTGATTTTATACATGTGCCTTTTCCATGTAAATGCAGACTTAATTGGTTAATTGTATATTAAGAGATTTGAACTGTCTGTTTTCCAACACCACCACAATTTTCCTAACTTACCTTCTTCCAAACTATACTTAACTAAAATTTTTGCATAAAGGACTTTTTGACTATATTAATAAATTTATTGTTTAAAGTGTAAAGCATTGTTGCCTTTTTTCCTTTTTTTTCAAACAAACTTTTCTAAATGCCATCATTATGTGATTGCCACTTGCTTATTTACAGAGAAACCTACAGACCATTGAACCTGGGCTGCATTTTCCTAGAGACTTGCAAAGCTAATTTTTTTTACTATACTACAACTTTGATAATTCAGTAACATTAAAAAAATGGCCTGCAATTACATTGACTGTTAGAAGAAAATAGTACACTATGGAGAACATTGTATGACCAATACTAATAATTTTAAAATATTTCTGTGAATTTGACAGGATATAAAGATGGAAGAAGCTGTTTTCCAAAAATACTGCTATTAGCTCATATTCATCTTGTTTCTAAACAAAAATGTACAGAACCAAAACAAATTTACTTGTTAGAAAGTTACATTATTGTAAAGAAGAGGATTTAAGTTATAATGTTTGCTTTTACTCCACAAAAATATTATTTTCTATACATCATAAATATTTGTTAAGAGTCTGTTGAGAAGGATGAACCTAATTAAAGAATATGCCTGGTTTTATCAAAAGAAACCATGTTAAAAAAAGGCACGATTTGGTAGATTTCTGTTGGTTTTGCTTCTTTTGAGATTTCCCGGTCCAATATCTTAGTCAAGGAAATTGAAAACACAAGCTACATTTAAATCATGTCTGTTTGATTATTATTTATAACACTTTTGCTGGCGTACAAGGATTTGTATCACATCAGTATTCTTTTGATATAGCAGGGACTGGAAAATGCACCATTCCTGCAGTGTATTTATGGAGTCTTACACAAGCAGACCTTCACACACTTTGCCTGCATTCTCTGTTAACCAGGAGCTACATCATTAGCAGTTTTAAGCTCAATCTTATACACCCTGTTTCTTAGTGATGGTTACTATCATGATTCATAATCACAGTTGTCTTGAACTTATCACAACTGATTATACATATATATGTATATATATATGTAAATATATACATCCTAGTTAAGAGAATGAGAGATCACTGTGGTAGCAGTGTTTACAAGACTGACAACTTTGGCCAGTTTGAACCTTGGAAACAATACTTTATTAGATTGATATTCATTATCAATACACATTACTAATGGTTAGTTCTTACTAATTTTCAATTATTTCTATGTATATTCAAACAATTAGTTCTGAACAAGCTTATCCTAAATTAGCTATAGTATACAATATGACAGAGTTGATGCTGATGATGCCTATGGTCCTTGATGGCCTTCGTGTCCAAGTTCAAGGTGGTCCGTGCTTAGAGGTCTTTGAGAAGGGATGATGCAACTGAGGTGGATGACTTCTTTCTTCATCTTTTCCTTGTTCATGATTGCTATTTTATGTTCTCTATTCAAAAGAAAATAAGGGCAATTCATATACTCTTAATATAGCTGAACCTTTTTGGGTTTTTTGGTTTTATCGAGGACATTCTCACTTATTCTCCAGGGTTACTTTGATTCCACCAAGCTCTGCAATATTATTTTGATTTTAATAGATATCTTTCATGCCTGATCTACATCCTTACTTTGCTACTTGAATATGTGTTCCAGCACCTCATCTGTGCAATTTTACTACAAATCTCCATTTGCCCCTCTGCAGTTATGACTGTTATTTATAGGTTTATGCTTAACTGTTACAAAATGCTACTAATAATGTTATGATGTTACAAAGTACTTACACATCTACAGTGGTTACACTATTTAGTATGCTTATGTCTGGGTTCAAGGCAAACATTAATTATATCTTGCTTAGCCTGCTTCTATTTTATGGGTGCAATTAGCATCTGCTTTGACCACAAACTCAGTGACTTACAATTTGAGTTAGTTTATGACCAACTGTACATGGAAGTAGGAGTTAATTGCAACAACCATTGTCTAGCATAGAGTACTTTAGGATGCTGGCCTAAAATGGCAAAGCAGAAACATACGTCACTTGCCTAACATAGCAGGTCTTGTTTATTAGGTCAGTAGATCTAGAGCCACCTCAAGGTGTTGGAGCTGTACAGGTAAAATTCACTTCTACTGTAACCGCAGAAGAGCAAAGGTGGCAAAAGCAGAGAGGAGGTCTATGCCTCATTTCTGAAGAGCTGTGATGGAGAGCTGGAAGGGACCAAGAATTTGTGGCAGAAATGGCTCTTGAGAATTTGTTTGCAGTACTATAGCTAGAAAGATATTTCTGGCCGCTGTCCATTGTTTTCTTATTCCCTCTCCTTAAGACAAATAGCTTCCTTCCCTAGATGACCACCTCCAGCCCAGGAGTGGCTGTAACTCACTGCTGTTAGTCTCCCTAGAAGGGAAGGTATGTATTCATCTATGCAAACAAAGTCCATCTGGTTTTAAATCAGATGGACTTTCTTCCTCATCTGTGTAAGCAAAATTCTCTTTTACAGCATGTATCCAGGGACAGGAGATAGAGACATGAATAAATTAGCATAAAATAAATTATGGGTTCTACCACCACACCTCCAAAATAATAAAATTATATATTCACAATTCATAGTAGTACATGCCTATGTGATCTGATTTTTGCTTTGTTGCCAATCTTTTCTCACTAAAGAAGAGGACGCTAAAAAATGCTAGGACTGAAAGATCTTCGGAGGGATTTTAACAGAGTTTAACAGTTCTCATCACTATGTGGAACTCATTTCAAGGTTGGGACTAACACTTTGGAAAAGGTGCTGGGAAAATGGATTTTTGAGGTGCTAGTAAAAACTGAGGAACAATTTGTTGCAGTCAAGCTAAAATAATATGGTTTTACTTTTGCTGCAATTGGAGGGTGGAGTTTTAAATTACTTTTTCTAAAAAAAGAAAGCAAGCCAAACTTATAGCACTAAAACCAAATCTTGCCAGAAACATTTTGAAGTCAATGAATTATAAAAATCTCTTTGCCTTTTTGCAGACAAATGAATTAACTAAAAATTAATCTGAAATTTTACTTTATTCATCTCTAAACATTTCAGGGATTTTATTTTTGTTGAAAGAAATAATGTGACTGTAACTGAAATCGACAAGAAAGGGTCTGAAAGAAAAATGGAAACTAAATTAAAATGATTGTGTTTATCACATACCTTCACAGCATATGTAATGAATGTGCATCATGTTATGTGACTGAATTATGAGTAGTACATCTGAATTAGATGCATATATACATATACAGTATGAACTATATATAGATTATGTGCACATATATGCATAAACAACAATATAAAAGAAGTTTCATGAAATTTCTAGCTAAGAATTAGCCATGTGCTTTCTGTTCCTATTTATAATACACCTGTTACACCAGTTTGTCATGGTCAGGTATGATTTTCCTCAAAGATTAAAGGAAGTGGCTTTTGAATTTGTGCATTCTTGCTATAAAAACACCAAATGCCAATAGATGCCTTGTCAAAAGTTGCTTAGTTAGCTGCAGAAATAACAATTCCAGTTCAAAGCTACTTGAAAACCACTCTCACAGTGCCTGCCATTTCATCCCCACAGCAACAGGAAAGAAGGGAGTAGATGGGAGGACCAGCAAGTGCAGACAGTGTATTCATCACTGCCCTTTCCTTGTTTCAGCCACTTCCACTACAGCAGGAGCAAATGGGCTTTGTAGATTGCCTACTGTGTAAAAAAGCGCTGGCCTTAATTACAAGGGGTTTCGTTGGTTTAACTTAGCAGCTTCCAATATTCTCAGTGGAAGGCAGACTCCTCGACTTGTTTTCCAGTCACATTTCTTGCATAACTTTGTTTCAAAAATGTCAGATATTAAGCAGGCTTTTTTAAAAAATTGAACATCCGGAGACTGTATGACTTTGGTAATAAGAATACAGCCCAGGGAAGGTACATAAAGCTGTAGCCTTGCTGCGCATAAAATTGCTTTGGTAGCTCTGCATCTGCAAAGATGGGAGGTTTGATCAGCATGGTTTGAGGGAGGGTCATGAGCTAAGCAAGCTAATCCTGCACTTTAATTACCAGGACACGCTGCCTTTCTCCAAGCAATCTTATTGTGAACTTTTTAAATGTACATAAAGCAGTGGTAAGCTTGCAAATAAGACATTCAGTAGAACCAAGTTTCCTTTTACCCTCAAGAAAACATAGGGGTGACTATCTGTGAATCATCCCTATAGGCCTACACAGGCCACCTTCTGCTTCAGTAAGAATCTTAATGCCATAAATGTTTAATCCATATGTTTCCTTCATGATTCATCCCTGAGCAGCTCCATATGTCAGCAATGGCCAGACGAGGCTTTTGAAATGCACATGAGCAGAGCTGGTGACTAGCAGACAAACGTGCGTCAGTCCCACAAATTGTTATTTTCTGTTTATAAGCCCATTCGGTTGGACTACAGAATAACTGTGGAGAGGACTGCTGAAGAGATCATCAGTGACATTAAACTGGATAAATTAAAGTTTATCTGGAACTATAATAAGCGTGCCTTTCCTGTCCTTGTGCTTCTGCTGCAGGGCTGGGTTTGAGCTAGCCCTCTCCTTTCTAGGGTTTCATGGCTACGCCCAGCCTGCAGGTATTGGGCTTGGGTGATGGATCCAGCCCAGCTTGTCCACTCCAATGTCACACTGAGAATAAATCACTGAGAGGGATCATTAGCATGCTTTACTTGAGTGGGTGGTCAACGGACTGGCATTTTAAGATTTACTGCAGCATGTACCTCCATGCAAAGTAAACATGGGCTATGATTCTGGTATTGGTAATCTTGAGTTGAGTGAAGGGTCCAGTACATGGATCTTATCACCACAGCGTCTGGTATGGTACAGTATTACAAGCATTCAGTTCTGTGAAACTCTCATGAAGAGTAAGGTAGGAAACCATAATTCTCACTTTATAAAAAAAGCAACAAAGCATGCAGAGAGAGGACAAAGCAGTTCACAGTTCCTTCTGGCCTTATTAGTCAGAAGCATCTGTTTTCATAGAAACATGAATAATTTCTATCCTGCATTCTCTACAAAACCCAGTTTTTAAGGCTGCATTGTGCACAAATGAAACAAAATATTTCTTGAACTCAGTAAGTGTAGTATATATATCTACAGTACTTCCCATAGGAAACTGAGGCTTAATGTTGTGATTGAACCAAGTGCCCTTGTCTTTGTATATAGGTATGCAGGCATAGGCATTGGGCTCACAAAAATATGCGCTAACTTAAGAGATGCATGGGAAGCTGTTGCTGGCATGTGAGATGGTTAGCTAAGACTGGATCAAGTACCAACTACAGACAACTGACTAAAGAAAACCTAGGTCTTGATGCAGGTCTTGCTGTAGCAATTGGCAAGATTTTTTTTCACCTAATGTGTAAGGACAAGGACATAGGGCATGAAGATTCATCTGGCTTTCATGAATATCCATTAACATTCATATATGAAAGAAATCTGACCCAGAATACACAGGACTTTTCACACTGTTGTGGTTTAATCCCAGCTGGTAACGAAGCACCACAAAGCTGCTTGCTTACTCCTCTCCGCCAGCCCCCAGTGGGATGGAGAGGAGAAAATGTAACAAAAGGCTCGTGGGTCAAGACAAGGACAGAGAGGGATCACTCACCACTTACGGTCATGGGCAAAAACCAGACTCAACTTGGGGAAGAAACAAAATCAATTTGATTTACTACAAATCAAATCAAAACAAGGGTAGTGAGAAGTAAAACCAAATCTTAAACCTTCCCTCCACCCCTCCGTCCTTCCCAGCTCAACTCCACTCCCGGTTTTCTCTACCTCCTCTCCCCCAGTGGCACAGGGGGACAGGGAATGGGGGTTGGGGTCAGTTCATCACACATTGTCTCTGCCGCTCCTTCCTCCTCAGGGGGAGGA
>JAVJGG010000029.1:9200780-9211049 GCA_035590195.1 Aviceda cuculoides | reverse complement strand
CTCACTGGTTGCAGGGCATGAGAAGCAGAAAAGGCCTTGACACTGTGTAAGCACTGCTCAGCAGTAACAAAAACATCCCTGTATTATCAAAACTGTTTCCAGCACAAATCCAAAACATAGCCCCATACAAGCTGCTGTGAAGAAAATTAATTCTGTCCCAACAAAAACAAGTAAACTGTCTCATTTTCATCCTTGGTACATCATATAATTTTACCATGTGCATAAGGATTTCTGTAATAGCAATGCTTTTCTGGATGAAGGCGTGGAAGAGACTAAAATTCCCAATTCAGCTGCTACACTCTCTATCCAGCAGTCTAGCTTAAATAACATATTCTGTAGTACTTGATATACTTAGCAGATGAATTCTTCCTCTATAAAAGTATTAACTTATTATAATAACTGTATTACAAAGTGGGTTTTGAAAAATACTCATAAGTGTTATATCCCATAGCAATTAAAGCAAATTAAAGTATTTTGACATTAAAGTGGGGGGGGAAGCCACATGATATATCCCCATACTAGATACTGTACCTATTATGCAGAATTTTCCTGTGTCAGTTCAGATGATCATCTGTCAGAGTACTTGCCTGCTATGAGCCTGAAGATCATGGAAAGAAAAAGAAAAAAAGAAAAAAAAAAAAAAAGAGAGTGCTGATTTGGAGGAGGGTAGCTTAAATCTGAACTGTTAAAGTGACCTGGTGAGGAGGATGCATGAACTTTAGCTAGGCATTAATTTTTTAAAAGGAGACAAACAACAACAAAGGTCTTTGTTATGGACAGTCAGAATTACAGGGTCCAAATTCTTGAAAGAAGCAGATCATGTGGAAAGTTTCAGAAAGGAAATAATGAGTTACCAAATCTCAGCTATTGGTAGAAATTTGAATGCACAAGAATTTTCTAAGAAGGAATAAGAAGAAAAATTAGGCAGATGCACTAAATATCTCTCTGTGGTGAACTGTTATAGATATTTTCCAATATATCTGAGGAAAAATGATGTTCTCCATTTCAAAGATGTTTTTGGGATCTAACAGGAATTATCCTTGGTCCTCAAACCCCTAATCATATCAGATGTTCCAGACACTGACATTTTGTCAGTGAATGATAACAAATGAGTGGTAACCTCTCAGAGGAGACCCGGTTTCGACTTTAAAAATCACACAGTGCCTGTATCTAGCCAGCTTATTGGTGGTTGGTACAGTGGGCCCTGGGGCCCTGCTTCCTAATTTAGATAAACTGCTGAAGCAGATTAGGCACATCCAAATCTTACTCAGATGTAGATTCAGGAAATACTTCTAGCCGCTGGGAGTTTCCATTCCATTAATAAGCATGTAGATACTCAATTACTTGCCTTGCAACTAATCCCCACAGGAATCATAGAATCGTTTAGGTTGGAAAAAACCTTTAAGATCGTTGAGTCCAACCATAAACCCAACACTGCCAAGTCCACCACTATACCATGTCTCTAAGCGCCACGTCTACACGGCTTTTAAATACCTCCAGGGATGGTGACTCAACCACTTCCCCAGGCAGCCTGTTTCAATGCTTGAGAACCCTTTTGGCGAAGAATTTTTTCCTAATGTCCAATCTAAACCTCTCCTGGCACAACTTGAGGCCATTTCCTCTTGTCCTGTCACTTGCTACTTGGGAGAAGAGACCAACACCCACCTCTCTCCAACCTCCTTTCAGGCAGTTGTAGAGTGATAAGTTCTCCCCTCAGCCTCCTTTTCTCCAGACTAAACAACCCCAGTTCCCTCAGCCACTCCAAATGAGACTTGAGCTCTAGACCCTTCACCAGTTTTGTTGCTCTTCTTTGCTGCCAGTTCATATTGAGCTAGCTATCCACCACCCCCCCAGGTCCTTTTCCACCAGGCAGCTTTCCAGCCACTCTTCCCCATGCCTGTAGCTCTGCATGGGGTTGTTGTGATCAAAGTGCAGGACCCAGCACTTGGCCTTGGTGAACCTCATACAGTTGTGCCTTGGCCCATCGATCCAGCCTGTCCAGATCCCTCTGTAGAGCCTTCCTTCCCTCAAGCAGATCGACCCTCCCACCCAACTTCGTGTCATCCACAAACTTACTGAGGGTGCACTCAATCCCCTCAACCAGTTCATTGATAAAGATATTGAGCAGAACTGGCCCCAGTACTGAGCCCTGGGGAACACCACTTGGGACCACCATAATCCCAACTGGATTTAACTCCATTCACCACACCTCTTTGGGCTTGGCCATTCAGCCATTTTTTTACCCAGCAAAAAGTATGGCCATCCAAGCCATGAGCAGCCAGTTTCTCCAGGAGAATGCTGTGGGAAATGGTGTCAGAGGCTTTACTAAAGTCTAGGTAGAGAACATCCACAGCCTTTCCCTCGTCCACTAAGCAGGTCACCTTGTCCTAGAAGGAGATCAGGCCAGTCAAGCATGACCTGCCTTTCATAAATCCATGCTGACTGGTCCTGATCACCTGGTTGCCCTGTACGTGCTTTGTCATGGCACTCAAGATGCTCTGCTCCATAGCCTTCCCTGGCACCAAGGTCAGACTGACAGGCTTGCAGTTCCCTGGATCCTCCTTCTGGCCCCTCTTGTAGATGGGTGTCACATTTGTTAACTTCCAGTCAACTGGGACCTCCCCGGTTTGCTGGGATGGCTGATAAATGATTGCAAGTGGCTTGGTGAGCACTCAACTCCCTCCGTACCCTTGAGTGGATCCCATCCAGCCCCATAGATTTGTGTGTGCCCAAGTGGTGTAGCAGGTCACTACCCATTTCCCCTTGGACTTGGGGAAATGGGGCTTCATTCTGCTCCCCTTCCCTGTCTTCCAGCTCAGCGGGCTGGGTATCTGGAGAACAGCTGGTCTTACTATTAAAGACTGAGGCAAAGAAGGCATTAAGTACTCCAGCCTTTTCCTCATCCTTTGCCACTATGTTTCCCCCACATCCAATAAAGAATGGAGATTCTCCTTAGCACTCCTTTTGTTGCTAATATTTTTATAGAAACATATTTATTGTCTTTTATGGCAGTAGCCAGACTAAGTTCTAGCTGGGCTTTGGCCCTTCTAATTTTCTTCCTGCATAACCTCACAACACCCTTGTAGTCCTCCTGAGTTGCCTGCCCCTGCTTCCAAAGGTCATAAACTCAGTTTGTTTGGTTTTTTTTCCTGAGTTCCAGACAAAGCTCTCTTTTCAGCCAGGCCAGTCTTCTTCCCCTCTGGCTTGTCTTTTGGTGTATGGGGACAGCCTGCTCTTGTGTTTCTAAGATTTCCTTCTTGAAAAATGTCCAGCCTTCCTGGACTCCTTTGACCTTCAGGACTGTCTCCCAAGGGACTCTGTCAACCAGACCCCTAAACAGGCCAAAGTCTGCCCTTCAGAAGTCCAGGGTGGCAGATCTGCTGACCCCCCTCCTTACTTCTCTGAGAATCAAAAAAACTATCATTTCGTGATCACTATGCCCAAGATAGCCTCCAACCACCACATCACCCACAAGTCCTTCTCTGTCTGCAAACATCACGTCCAGCAGGGTGCCTTCAGTATTCGGCTCCCTCACCAAATGTGTCAAGAAGTTATCTTCCACATGCTCCAGGAACCTCCTAGACTGTTTCTTCTGCTCTGTACTGTATTTCCAGCAGGCATCTGGTAAGTTGAAGTCCCCCATGAGAACAAGGGATAGTGATTATGAGACTTCTCCCAGCTACTTATAGACTATTTCATCTGCCTCTTCATCCTGGTTGGGTGGTCTGTATCAGACTCTCACCATGGTATCTGCTTTGTTGGCCTTCCCCCGATTCTTACCCATACACACTCAACCCTCTCTTCACCATCATTAAACTCTACATAATCAAAACACTCCCTAACACACAGGGCTACCCCACTGCCTCTCCTTCCTTGCTTATCTCTTCTGAAGTGTTTATAGCCATCCATTGCAGCACTCCAGTTTTGTGAGTCATGTTTCCGTGATGGCAACTATATCACAGTTTTCCCACTGCACAATGGCTTCTAGCTCCTCCCGTTTGTTGCCCATGCTGCATGCACTGGTGTAGATGCACTTCAGTTGGGCTAATGATCCCACCACCTTTATGGGGGGAGAAGCTCTAATTCCTACATGACCATTCTCAAGCGCTTCTGTGTTTTCTAACATACCAATAACCCTTATGTCTTTGCTGTCACATGGATCCCCATCCCCTGCCTCCACTGAGACGGCAGACCGAAGGACCTCACTAGCATACTGCCCCTCAAACTTCGACATGCTGCCCCCAGGCTTATCCCTAGCAAGCCTGGTTTTATCCCTTTCCCTCTTCAAATCTAGTTTAAAACTCTTTCAATGAGCCCTGCTAACTCCTGTGCAAAGATTCTTTTCCCCTTTTGAGACAGGTGTACTTTGTTTCTTGCCAGTAGGCCTGGTATCATGTAAACAAATCCATGATCAAAAACCCCCAAATTTTGCTGGTGACACCAGGCTCAGAGCCAGGTATTGATCTGCTGGCTTTTCCTGTTTCTTCCCTCATCATTCCCTGCAACTGGAAGGATAGATGACAACACTACTTGTGCTCCTGATCCCTTAACTAGTCATCCCAAGGCACTGAAGCCCCTCTTGATTGCCTTCAGTCTTCTTGTTGGAACTTCATCGCTGGCTACCTGGAAAATAAATAACGGATAATAATCTGAGGACCGTACCAGGGTAGGAAGCTTTCTCTTCACATCTTTAACCCAAGCCCTAGGGAGGCAGCAGACTTCCCTAAGATGTGGGTTTGGTCTGCATGTGGGGTCTTCTGTTCCCCTCAGGAGAGAGTCCCCTATGACAATGACCCTTCTTTTTTTCTTTATGGAAGCAGTTTTGATGCAGGGTGTAGGCCAACTTAACCTCAGTGACACCTCCAAGCTGGATGAAGCATCATCCTCGTTACTGTTCAATTCCACTTGCAGAGCCTCATACCTGTTATACAAGGGCACTTGGGAAGGCAGGGCAGTCACAGAGGAGATGCACCTGCTGTGCCAGGCAGGAACCGGTCACCATTCTCCCCTATCCCTTAAGTCACTGTGTTCGGCCAGGTGGAGAGAGGACAGGGAATCCTCCATATCATGCTTCCTGTCTGCCTGTTGGGCCTGTCCTGGGAAGGTAGGGTGTGATTCCAGTAGTCTGTCTCTCTCTCCCACTCATTGATACTCCTCAAGCTACTCACTTCCAATGCTCTGTCACTAAGTGGAGTTCCTCTACCCGAGGGTACCTCCCACAGGTGTGCTCGCTACTGCTGTCCGGTACTGCCATCAGGGTAACGCACAGCCTGCAGCCTGGCACCTGGGTGGCAGCGTGTTCCCATGGAGCTCTGTCTGGGCAGCTGCGTCAGCCACAGCGGGTGTGGAGCTTGGAGAGGCCATGGCCTTCTGCCGGGTGGAAACCATTGCTCCCTGGTGGAGCTGGTAGAGCTTCAGTGCCCTTCCTTGCGCGAAGTGCTGTGCAAACTGCCGCACCATGCCCTTGCTGATGCGCTACACCCTGGTCACTAGTGCTCCCCAAGGGCTTCTTTCACAGGTGGGGGTGGTCTCAGCCACTGTTTCTCCTGGCCCTGACCAGGTCCTGTCAGTGGCTGTCGCATGAGCTGTGGGCTCCTGGTGCCTCTCTCGAGTCCCCACTGTGGTTCCCCAGGTGCAGGAAACCCCCCTGTGCACCGTGCTGGAGCGGTCTGCTGCCAATTGTGCCAGCACCAGAGCTGCTTGCCTTGGTGCCCAAGTGAAGTTTGGAGCACCAGGCTGTGTACCTATCACCTCTTCAACCTGCACCATCACATTGCTCTCTGACAGCCCATCCCTGTCATGAAAGTTGTTTCCTTTGTGGTCTGCTATGTATTCTTGTTTGCTCTGTTCTTTAGGATTCAAGCTCGTTGGGATAAGCAGTGTCTTCCTATGTTTATATTTTTCCTGAATTTGACTAGAAGCATGGTTGAATAACATAGCAAATACAGCCTTAAGTCTTCTAGTACTAGATCACAGACACTAAATCCTATGACACAAAGCACTGGGTTTGCATCAGTCCTCTCCCCTCAGTTACTTCAAACATTAAAAATGATTGAAAGTTTAACTGTCTTCCATCATGATTGATGCTGGATTAGATATTGCCTTTGCCACTCTAACTTCACGTCAGATCAGATACTATTTGCTCTCTCATCCCTGACATTAATCCTTCATGAACTCCATATCCAATGCTCTGCTTGATTTGACAGATGTTTGACGATGTGTCCCTTTGGGAGCTCTGGTTGTGTGTGTGCACACAGATCAGCATTAATGAAGCCATGGCCCTATGGAGGTGTGCCTGCTGCATCCCATTTTCTGAGAAGTTTAAAGAGAATTAGGCACTCAGCTCAAATTAAGTTTCAGTTCTTTTTGGTTCTTTTGCCACTGATAAAAATCATCATCATTTTTTTCTTTTAAATGTTTAAATCATCAGCACAAGTATAGAAACAATACCTACCAATTACATACCAGATAGGTCATAAATGTCCAAAACAAAACTTCTAAATATCTTATGGGTTGCAAGTTGTCTGTGCAGACAAGTGAGAAAATATTAACAAATAAAATATGTACATGTTATAGTCATTTGCTAGCAATTTTGCAACAGCAACAAACATTTGCTATTTATTAAACACATATGCTAGAGGATAGTTTATTTATTTAATCAGACTCATGCATCCATAATGCACAAAATCAGAATCTTGAAGATTGCTGAAGATCACAATGTTACTTTGGTTTAGTGGTATTGCATTTAACAAATTTGTGACAAAGCTAGTATCCCAGCCCAAAGAGTGCCTTTGCTGAACATCTATTTGTAGTGTTTGCATTGCCCAGTTTCCATGCCAGAGTACAAAGGTGGTATTTTATGTTATGTTCAGTATCAATCAATCATACTTATTCATCTTTATTTGCTGTTGTCTGATACAAGCCTGAAGGCAGCAAGAATATCAAAACTAGCTACGATAAGTGTAGAATTTAATATAGTAAAGGAAATATCTGAAGTCCATCAATATAGATGAGGGAAAAAGTAAACTCTATGTCGATAGCACTGAAGCCCAAAGAAAGATTTATGGGTAAATAAAAGCATATAACTAGAATTTCATTTAGAGTAGATTTTAAGAGCGGGAGTCAGAAAGCTTTACCTGGAGCTAATATATCTGGTTTTCTGGTGTAATAATTCTAAAGAAGGCATCTTTTCCTGAAGGAAGATACATAAACCAGCAACTCCTAACTATTGCAGCCAGACCTAACTGCCTATATCTATTCATCTTGAGCCCTTTTCCTGACAGTTCTTTTCTCATCCTTGTGCTTATCTCCCCATGTGCCCACTCTACCTAACCATCCTGCAGCTCACAGGGATGCTTGCTAAATGCTCCTCCAGACTGCTGAAGGAAGGAGCTGCCAAGCTGTTGGCATCTTCCCAAGGACACCAGCAGCTGCTGATGCTGTTGCTCAGCGTCGCTCCTGTTCTCTCTGCAGAGCTTTACCTCTGGGACTCTTACAGTTGCTTCTTTGCAGTGATACCAGCTCTCCACAGTGTTGGAGAATAAAAAAATGAATCTCTAAGAAACTACTGAAACCTGAATAGATAGCTCGTGCTTCACCTCTCATCACACATACACCATCTGAATAGAATATGAAGTTACACCTAGCCAGAATGCAAGGCTTAAATAAGTTAGGAATTAATTAAGACTACAAAGAGTATTTTCCCAGTTGTTTTCAACTCTTCAGCTGCATTACAGTCTTTAATGGGTTTAAAAAATTAGTCAGATGGAAAAAAAAAAAAAAAATTATACACAAGTCCAAGCATTTCTTAGCAAATTCAGATATGATTAAATTAAGCCATTTTCATCAACCTGATGATGGAAAAGAGCCTACAGCTAATGAAGCGAGCCCAGAGCCCCGGGAGAGCTTCCATGTGAGAACTTGAGCCACTTTGTCATCATTCTTACATTGTCCTAGCTCTCATATTGCAGCACAGAGAAACACTGGATATTTAGCAAGATCAGGAATGAGGCAGCCCCACATGTTGAGCTGGTCATCTGAGCTTGTTGGCAAACACAAACCAGTGCTGACTCATACCCAAGTGATACAGATATAAAAAGCCCAGGAAGCCCACAGTGATCTTTTCTATCATACTTGGCAGTGCTGCTCTACACATCCTAGAAGAGACTCAGGACTAGGGCTATACTTCTAATGTCGATGCAAGTAAAAATATGACTACCTTAAAAAAACCCCCACAACCTTAAATATAGTTTGGCAGAATAAAAACTAAAGGCGTTTCATTACCTAATTCTAAATGCCATCACTAGCTATATAAATTTCATTTTCATAAACCCACATCTGTAATTGTATAATTCTTGTAAATAATATAAAACAAACTTTATGGCAAACAAACTACTAATTACACCATAAAGGGAGGAAAAAAATGAGGAGGGAAAGAAAAAAGGCACAGAGAGGAGTTTATCTGAGGAGTGAGATGTGAAACACGAAAGTCAAAGTGATGGAGGAATAAAATGAAAGTGTCTCTGGGCAAGCCACATGGAAAGACAACTGCATATGGATAGTTGGATAGTTAATGAAAGAGTGAAAATGAAAAAAGTCCCTTGAAGTAACCAAGGTTCTGTTATGATAAAAACAGATTCAGATAGAGACTTTCAAAAGATGTTAAAAGGACCTAGCTGCTGAACCTTGAGAGGCATCTGGGCTTCTTTGAAAATCCAAATCATCGTGTCTACTGAGAGACTTGAAAGCAGAGTTAATGATGAAACCTACAGAGATTAAAACAAAAAGTAACTTTCAAAACTTTGAATGCTCCCTTGAGACAAAAAGTGAGCAGTAGGCAGTCTGGAACCACTCATTGCTGTAATCAAGTCTTGCTGGTATTCTCAGAAAGTAAAAGAAAACAAGTGAAAAACAACAAAACCCCCCAGGGAATAGTGTGACTGCAGGTGATTTTTTGAGTGATTTGAGATAATGACTGAGAATTCTATTTGGCAAAAAACCGTAAGGGAAAACACAGGCTACAACTGGAAAAATGCCCTTCCTGTTCTGAGGCTTTTCCATGGCTAAACAAGATTAAAGAGCAAAATAACAGCAGCAAAAGCCTCTGATATATTTTTGTAAATTGGCAATAGTTTCATTAAAGAGATTGGTAACCCTGAAGCTTTCGTCAGGCACGGAGCAGAGCAGAACTAAAAAAAATTTCTTAGACTTATAGAAGAGAAAAAAAATCATTGAAGTGGGCACAACATACAATATGTAAGTATAAAGCTCATAAGTTCATATCTGTACTCCAGGACAAAGAAATCGTCCATCCTGTCAGAATCAAAATACTGCTCCACACTACAACGTGCAGCCTGTCAAGCCCAAATCTTCAAAAAGGGAACTTCCCTTTTCTGGAAAGTTTAGTATTGCCATGACATAGCAGTTGCTGAAGGTGTCTGACAATTTCCATCTCCATACATCATCACAGCCAGGCTAGCCCTTAATATTTTAAAATGTAATTACCATTGATAAGAATAAATGTTTTAACTAGTTCTCCAAGAGTATGTGAAAATCTGGCCCTTTGATATGTAAACACAGAAGGAAGGTGCAATCTCCCTGACAGATACTGTAATCAATAAGAGGGTCCAGAAAGAAAAGCCTATAATCTTTGTTAAAAGTAAATTGCATAAATTATTTCTTTCTTTCTCAGATGCTAAGATATTTTTGTAAGTGATATTGAAGAGTTTACAAATATAAGTATGATCATTAACCAGGACATTTTTTTTTTCAATCCAGAAAGAAGAGGGATAGGGATAATCTATGAATGTTAAAACAGAGCATTGCCACTTTGTCAGTGGTCTATCATCTCAACTCCCAACTTGTATTGGGAAATACAAGAAAAAAAAAACCAAAAAAACAAAAAACAAAACCCTAAACTTTCCTATTTGATTATATCTGTACTGTCCTGACCACCAGCTATGTATTTCCAGTGTTTGGTGGTATTGTCCAAGAATATTTCCCAACAGTAAGTTGGGAAAGGATGTTGTGGTTGAGACAGACAAACGACACGTGCAGATTCTTATAGTACAAGGAAAGAAGTTTTTTTATTACTCCAAGCCAGCAAATTTATACCCATTATACTTGTTACCTTATAAATGTATCTGCCTCTCATTGGTCAAAAGTTGTCAGAAGTTGTTTTTCTCACCCCTCGTTGGGTGACTTTTTCAGGTTCCTTATCACAACTGCAACTGGTCAACACATTCCTTAAACTTAGTTTCTCAGGCATGC
>JAVJGG010000029.1:9169171-9189147 GCA_035590195.1 Aviceda cuculoides | reverse complement strand
ATTAGGAAAAGGTTTTTCACTGGCATGGTGGTTAGTCACTGGAACAGGCTCCCCAGGGAAGTGGTCACAGCACAAAGCCTGTCAGACTTCAAGAAATGTCTGGATGATGCTCTTAGTCATATGGTTTAGTTTCAGGTGGTCCTGCGAGGAGCAGGGATTTGGACTCAATGATCCTTATGAGTCCCTTCCAACTTGAGATATTCAAATTCAAATGAGTTCTGGCTGCTAAAGGGATCTTATCTTTATTTTTTCCCCTAAATATTTTAAAATTACTAAATCAATTCCACTCTTTTGAAGGTTTTTTCAACTTATATAAACACATTAAATGCACAGAAACATTTTAATAAAAGATTAATAACATTCTGTGAAATATAGATACTGTGAGTGAAAAATGTTATGCTTGAATTCCTTGGCAATAGAGCAAACTATGAAGATACTGAAAGATAGTTATTATCAGAATAACTGGTATGTTGGCCTGGTTTTGCTGTAAAGTGTTAAGTGAAGGAGTTTCATTCTCTTGGTTCAGTTCTCTCAGCACTTCAGGTGGTTCACATGGCTCACTAATTTTTTTTTTTTTTTTCAGCTGACACTTGCATAAGTAATTTGAGATTTAACCTTGCTTTCCTACTTATTCAACCATCATTTTCAGAAATAGTATTTTCACATATGAGAAAACAAAAATGAAAACAGAAAGTTCTCTGTATTTTTCTTTCATTCACCATGGCCCCAAAATCACTGTTTTCTTTACAAAATTAAGCTAGTTAGCTAATGAAACAGTCTTGCAAGTTGTACAAGACGACCTATAAATATTTATACTGTGTGCATTTTCTGCGCCCCTTCTACAAGTCTACAGATACTGAAAAATAACAAAGCCTCTGGTCCAATACGCTCAAGGCAATGGAACTCAAAATAAAAAGTAATAAATATCAAAATCAATTATTGTTCTTTTTTTGTCTTCTTATACACACCAGTAGGACACTAAATTCTGTACAATACTATTTCTCTGGCACTAATAAAGGTCAAGGAAACCTTGTCTTCTATGGGTCTACCCCTCTTCTTCACTTCTTTTTCTGCATTCTGCTCTCCTGCTGCTCACTCTAGAATCTACTAATAGGTATCTGACTGAGCTTAAGATAAGAAATACAGTCAGTATCAACCAGCTTACAATCAGTCTCATGTATGCATGTGAATGAGAGACCGCTGTTAAAGATTGACTCCAAAGATGCAAAGGAACAAAAGAGAATTAAGAGTCTAAATAGAGGGACAAAATGATCAAGATTTTTTTTTACAACAAGCAAGAGCTTTCCACTGTATGGAAAGCAGGGTAAGTATTGTCTGTTTTTCTACTGTCTGTTTATTTCAAAGCCTTGCATGAGTGACACGTTGTAGTAAAGCACAGACTCCCCAACACACACACAGTTTCCTGAAGAAGATGCTTTTTAATAGTGAAAAGGCAGTCAAATGTGGCCAAGCCATAGATACAGCTATGAATTTTTCTTTTGAAAGCACTTTCTTTTGATACAGGATTCACAATACTCAGCTCTCAGAACTGTACTTGTAAGTACTACTCAGAGGTGTCTCCAGAATCCAGGATTACCTGGACACTTCTCATTTGCCTAAATACTGCATTCACTGTGTGAGTACTACATACACGTATAGTAATGTTTTATAATTGCACATAATTAGCTCAGTTTCAAGTATACATGCAATCTATGCATGTCTAGCACTGGTCCCACTGTACTGTTGCATCCACAGCTACCTGTGGATTTTCCAGATTGAAAAAAATGTAGAGCTTGGGAATCACTGGCTGTTGCTTCAATACACACAAGCATCTGCACTCTAGAGACAGTACAGGTAGAATCGGAAATTGCATACAGAGTCAAAGATGTTCAGGTGTCAGAATCTATGCCTTTATATCCTGCATCCACATCAGCTGAAAGTCTAGTTTGCATTAATTGTTTATCATTGTAATAAACTCATTATTCTATTACTTACAGGAATTCACATAGGCAGTTGCATTGCTAATAAATCTCTTCTTACTAGAGGCCTAGCTAAAATCCTGTTCTGTAAGAGGTGGTATCCACAGAGAAACATGGGACAGAAATTACAAAAAAGTGACGCTCAGGAGAGATAATGTTGGTGGTGAGAAAACAGGAGCAGCTAAAGCCATTTCACAGGCAAAATTCACTGGACACACTGCATAGATTCAAGAATGGATATAGTGGGCTGTGAGAAAGAAGAAGCAAAAAGATGAACTACTGAGTTGTTATTGTACATAAAGCAATTGAAACAGTGTGAAACTAAGCCTAGCTGAGACAGCACAGTAAGTACATTTTTTCCAAACCCATGAAACATCTGAAAGATAGATATCTCCTAATGCTGCAATAGAGGTGGTTCTTTAAAGGAGTTTTGCTTTACCTAGAATTTATGACTCTTATCTGTAATGATGATACTCATTGTGAGATGTGGATTTGAATCCAAGATTGAATGAATTCTGAGAGATACAGATTTAGATTGAGGAGAAACCCGCCCCCCGCCCCCCCCAATTTCAGACTGTGAAGTGCTGCAGCAATAATGGAAAAGGACAAAATAAGAAATAGTAAAAGGAAAGATGGAACCCCTTTAGAGAGAAGAATGAAGAGAAAGTAGTAGAATAGAAAACTGAGATTTTTTTTTTTAAAAAAAAGATACAGCAAAGTAAACAGATTCCCAAAAGACTTTGTAGAGCAAACATCTCAAAAGTCTAAGTCAAAGAAACAGCGCATAATTGCGCTCCCGTTCAGTAGTTCACAGTCAATGAGCAAACAAAATGCCAAATCAGGAAGAGTCATATGCACAAAGTTTCTCTTCCACTTCATATAAATTATTTCTCAGGTCCAATAAAGACTGCTACATATTGAAGGGAGATGGACAGAAAGCTAAACTTCTGACGCTGACAGCATTGTTGGAAATGAAAGAATAGGAGAAGCTGGTAAACAGATGACTCATGAACATAAAGTGCCCACAAGCAGAAGTTCCTGAAGTGGGAAGTGGTCTTCTCAAGGTCTTTTTCAAACTATTGTACTGTGATAATGATGCTTTCTTTTTTTTTTTTTCCCTTCCTTTTTTGTTTTTAATAGTTTCTATTTTTTTCTCTCTTTTTGAGAGAAGGAAAATTAAACTGCAATGCTGAATAGAATCTTTTCTTCATAAAATGTCTGCCTAAGATCCTTGTCAATGCAAGGATAGAGCTGTGTCCTTTCTTTTCTTCTCCCAAATCTTTTGGAAAGAAGGATGAAAAGCAAAATTCAATGTTTGTGAAATACAAATGCTAAGAAATATGGACAACAAATAGTTATTCTTAGGTATAATGAGACACTACATGCCCACTGTGAATCAAAGCAACATAAAACACTTTTTAGAATGAATAGCGTAATAGGGTAGGAACAAAAGAATTCCAGTAGCTGCTAAATTTGGTTCCAAAACACATTGTTTCAGCCTCTCAAGAAAATGTTAAGTGCTATGAGGGCAATTCAAAGATATATTCAGACTCCTGTACTAAAAAAATAAATATATCTTTAGAGCAGATGTAAGAGCGAGTTTCAGCTAGTTCCAAGTAAATGGTTACCTGCTGTACTATATAAGTATTGTGTAGCTTAATTTAGAATAACTAAGCCAAATTAAGTGGAATTAGGAAAAAATAAACAGAAACAAAACACGCAGAATTAGTCAGTTTGAGAAAACCTCATTCTAAAGGACAAAGTCAAACTCCTAAGTCACAGTACAATCCTTGAACCAAATTCTTGGCTAAATTCTCAAACCTGCAAGTAATTTTTGAACCCAGGTTTTCTCATTGAAGATATATGTTTCACAAACTTTGTAGGTAGCATTGATTTACATATACACATATGTACACACATGCACATACATACATGTCTGTATGTGTATATGGATATGTTATATATGTCTATAGGCATACATATATACACATATATATGTTGTGCTGAGAGAAGATTTTGCAAAATAGAAACTGGAACCAAGACTTGTTTTAATAATTCACATATTTTTCTGCTGAAGATACTCCATATAAACTCCGTAAGTTGTCTTTGCAACTTATGGCATACACAGTGTATGTTTTTTAAACATGATAGTAAATAATTATCTACAACTGTTTTTTCTCTAAGTAAGTGCTGAGTGCATGAATGTTCTGAAGATGAAAGAATAATGTTTGATTTTGGAAATCTTGTATATTCATTTTTATATTCAGTAGTGAACAGTGAGTATAGAAATGAGGAAAAAAATGACATTATATAAAAAGACTTTTCAAGATACAACATTTTTAGAGCAAATGTGATTGTAAGCATGATACAAGAAGTCAGAGGACTAGGGGTTATTTGCTTTCCTCTGCCCCCCCAAACTAATTTTTGAAATTGTATATTTCAAAAACTGCTCAATAGATTTTTATTGCCAAAGGCTATTTGACTACTGCAACACGTGGAAAGGAGGGGCCCAAGGGCTAAGAGAGTAATGTAAGAAAGCAAGACAAAGAAAACTTGAAATTAGATGAAGAATAAAGTAAACTAAAATAGAATTAAAAAAAGAAATACCCAATCATTTAAATTTTATGAGAATGAACAAACTGCCCAGCAATTCTACTTTTGTTTTTCTTAGGCACTGTAGTTCCTGCTGAATCATTTGGCATGATAAAATCAGGTTACATAGACACATGTCTCATACATAACTGGGATCACAAGGTAGTCCTGCATGTCCAGGAGGAATAGAGCACCTTTGCGCAATTCCTTTTTTCCTCTTCCACCTAACTTTACAGGGGCCTGGAGCTGCATTTCACTTACTAAATCTGACTAATTTAATACAGATTTAAAGATTGCCTCTTTTATTTTTAGGTTGAGAGTCCTCTTCTCCACTGGGATGTTCAGAAGTTCCCAGGTACCCACTAGCAGCTACTCATTACTTAGGAGTTTTTCCAAATAAAGCTCTGGAAAGCAAGAATGTAAAGAATATTTATAATTTTGATGAAATTGAAATACGTAAAATTTCTTTCAGTCTATTCCTAGTTAGAAACATACAATTTATTTCACATAGTGCCCATTTTTCAAGCCAAGTGAGTAGTTCAGTGAGCAAGAGAAATAATGATGACTGGTTTTCCATGTTACGAATAATTTTTTAGATTGTACATAACTGTTAAATAGGTACCAAGCAAGGCTTTTCCTGATGCTAGGTCATTCTCTGTGTCCTGCCCATGTAGGTTTTTGGTGTTTATTGAAGTGAAAGTTTCAGTATGAGCTCAGCCTCATTAATCTCTTTTCTGCTGGGCTGATTATAGCTATAAAGCCTGTAATACTCAGGGACCTCTTGTCCTTCTTGCTAATTTCAACGAACATAGTGGATGGACTCAAAACTGCAAGGAAGAAGACACCCAGAGACACAGACAGAGAGAGAAAGCACAATTGCGTAAGCCTTATCTCCCTCTCCTTAGGGAGCCGCATTAAAAAACATTTCTTGACTATGGAAATTTTAAGTGGAGGGATTTCTTCTGGCAAATAGTTAGTTGGTTTTGTTATTTTGCTATTTTTTACTGTCATGAGAAGGTCTGTTGATTAACATAGGAATACTCCAACGAGAAAATTTTACTCATGTGAATAAAAACGTGTTGGAACAGAGTCTAAGAAAGCATGCTAATTCCTTTGGGCATGCCAATATTACCAACATCAGCACCTCTATCCTGAGGCAGAGCTTATTTGCTACTTAACATTCCTGAATGTGTTATGCAACAGACTAGCACAAAGCGACTCTGTCCAGATGTTTAACATCAAGCAGTTGGAGCAGGCAGCATGCACCGTGCACAAGTTGTTTATGTATACACAAACCTGACCTACTTGAATATTATTTAATAAACAAGCTAGAATCAATGACCTAATTGGTCAAAGGCACTGAGGGCATGGCTGCAAAATCACATGGCTGATATATTTTTGTCCATCTTCACATGAAAACGTTTGTGAAGGTCTAACTCAAATGGGGGTGTGATCAGCTTTTCATTACATACAAGTTGCTTTTGTTAAGTATATGGGAAAGGGCACTGGACCAGAAAGCTGTGGAGTAGCTACTACAATTTTGTTTAAAATACAGTGTAAGCACTTAGCAGCTCTTGGATGATACCAATCAATTTAACAAATATACTTTTATATAAATTACTTCAGAGATGCAGATTCCAATAAATTGCTAAAGCACTATATAGAAAAAAACTAACGAACAATATCAAGCCCATAAACAAGCCTGTTTATATCCTATATAAACAGAATAATATATTTATATTTCAAGGGATTATTTGACTGAGTCATTACAAAGAGTCATTCATCTTAGATTATGAAGTCTGAAGCTGGAGTTAAGGTTTTCAAAACTACATTTTTGTTGCTTTTAATTTTACCATATTCAGATGCCTCACTGCTGATTAAAACGTCAAAATATTAATAAAGATATGTTTTTGAAGAATTTTAGTACTATGAGGCTCCCTGACATTCTTTGCTTGTCAGTTGCTGTGCTCAAAATCCTTTCCTGCAATTCCAAGCCAGGTGTTGACATGAATTCCTGAAATATTTTGAAGAGAGTTTAGATCATCCCTCTGCATCAGAATGAGGGGATCATTTTATCAGTTACAGCAGGTCATGTAACTGATGAAGTTTTTATCAATGTTGAAGCTTTAAAATCCAGTTAAATTTTAGAGGAAGATTAGAGCAGTGGGTGCTTCAAATTATAACAGTCAGTAGGATATAAAAACAAGTCAATTAAAGTAAAGAATTGAACCATTAGGCCAATTTTTTTCCAAAGATAATTAGCAAGTATACAGATATCTCTCATAGACATCTGTGGAGATATGGGTAAGAATGCAATCAGACATGTCTTTGAACATGAAGTAGTCCTGAGCTTTCAACAAGTATTTGTGACTGAACTAAGTAATTAATTAGTCTATTTGATATAATTTTGGAATCAGTGAAAAAAAAAAGTACAAGGCAACAATGAAAATAAACGGAAGATCAGAAGAGTTTTTCTGTTGGAGTACTTCTTTTAACTGAGATGACAGTTGTTTGTCCCCTTCTTGTTTCTAAAATAGTGTCAAATCCAAAAGGATCAAGGAGGGAAAGACCAAATAAGAATAAAGCTAACAATATGTAAAAGAACTTATATCTCTATAAATTACAAAAAGCAAAAAATAATAGTAGTTTCTTTGATGATAGACAGGCTAGGAAAACAGGAATTCAGACCCTAAATTCTCCCTGTCCTGTTCCTCATACTGCTAAAATATTCTTTATGCTCTCAAAATTTCAACTACCCTTTTTAGGACAGATGTCCCTTTTTAAGTATAATCTACAGAAGAAAAGAAAAAAAATATATATATATAAAAAAAAAAAGAAAAAAACACACACACACCCTAAAGATTGTCCTCATTCTCCCCAGTTAAACTTAAAAAAAGCAGTTCTTGAAAATTTCCAACTGAGATGATAAAGCACTTCAGGTGTGTCTCTATATGTCTAGGACCTAGTACATTGGAATGAACAAGGATTGAAGGGAGGAGAGCATGTCAATATTTTGGCCAAGATTTTTCAAATATTTCACATCAGCTCTGAACTTGCATTAGGAACCTTGGATTAGGCATGTGATCTGCGTGCAAAGAACTCAAGAACACAGATGAATTTAGTTCTGCAATTCTAGTCAAATTCAAATTAATATTAGAGTTAGGAAAAAAAGAAAATTTAAAGTCAATGAAGATATAAGATATGAAGTGTCTTGCTGTGCTAAAGAGGGAAAAGTGGGAGCTTTAAATTTTCAAAGCAATCATTATTTCTGGTTTTTTTTAGTCTCCCCACAACTTGTTTCTTTTAAAAGTACAATATTCCTGTGTTACACCAGCACCAGGAATCTGAGATATTTCTATGAGTACTGTTCCCACAGACTATGAAAAAAAGGTGGAATTAGCTGCTTTAAGCTGTGTTTGGTTTTTATGTCTATTTCCAGATTTTCACTAAGCTAAACTAAACAAGACACAAGGGAAATAAAGAACCAGAAGTCCCCTTTAAAGACAAACCTCCACCAGGTAATTGGAATTCAAAAACCCTTTCACAAAGGTGTCTAAATAGTTGCTATCAACAATCAAACGTACAAATCCTAACAGAAGAAAGAAGGTCCAGCCAGCAAACTCTCCTATCTCTAGAGATCACAAATAGCAGATATGTAGACAAGAGTGTAAAATACAGATAAGCAATACTCTCCCTCTGCACCTAGTGATGTGTGTTTCAATCAGCGCATAAACTATTTAATGAGCTCGTGCTAAATAGGTTTTGGTGAATTTTTCCTTCCACTTATTTGCCCAGTCCATTCTGAAACCACCTAAAACCTTAGTATCCACTACAACTTGAGAAACAAAAACAGTCCAGTCATAGTGAACATGGTTTCTTTTCTTCACAAACTCATTAGAGAAAACCAGACAATATTCAGGAACACCATTAAATGACTAGTCAAAACAGGGACAACTCAAAACAGATTTCACTAGGCTGAAGAACTCATTGCCTCAACTTACCTGTACATTTAGCACATTAGCAAAATTAAAAAAAAAAAAAAATCAAAAAGAATAAGCACACAGTTATAACAGTATTTAATAGCACACTTCCTGACCGGACTTCTGCATTAATTAGATTTTCAGTGATTTCATTATCTTTTCCAGAAAAAAACAAACAATTCTTTTATCTTTTTGTAATCTAAGCAAGAATGCATGCCCACTTCAGAAAAGTTTCAAAATTTCATTATACCTCTGTGAAAAAACTACATTAACCCAAGAATACTTCACAGCAAAACAGAATAATGCTCTCTTCACTATGAAAAACTCAGCCAGCAATGTTTTATGTTTTCTTTCATGCTTACGCTTTCTACTTAGTAAATTAAAACCATTACATTCTAATTATTGAGTAATATCTTTCTCTTTGCAAAGTTATGTTGGTTACCAAATGACAATGACTGAAATTGAAAGAAGAATAGGAAAATAAGACGGTAAGCTGGTTTCTACAAACCAATGTTCTGTATCACATCTTTGGTAACAAATGTTGATTTCTCATAAATAATATATTACTTTTAAGTTCTGCTTTATGAGAATATACAAAACATGCAGAAAAAATATTTCAACAAAAATCTATATTTAAAAAAACCCCAGTGATTTTATACCTAAGCATGTCAGATGTAGTAAAAAAAAGCAATTTATAAAGATTTGAAGTATATTTGTAATATATTGATAAAAGTGACTTTATAGGAACAGCAGAATTTTTATGTATGACATATTGCAATGTAGAAATACTTGCAGAAATGAGCCTTTGGCAAAACTGTAGTCTAAGAGGCACTAGATAATAGAGGAAGAACCACTGCGTAGACTGTCAGTGTGACATGACTAAATGGTAATTTATCTAGAGACCATTAATAATCAGAAAGGGAATTAAACTAGAGAGTCCATATTAAAAAGTAGTTGAGTGCCATTCACTGGCTAAGTTGATGGTATTATTTATAGAGTAATTTAGCATTGTTATGTATTGAATAATGTTATGAAGTGTCTGCTATACATGTTATTCAAGTAATTTTTCCCCATTCTGATTAAATAATATCTATTAAATATCAGTAAAAATAGAATGAGCTTTGTCCTGTCCTGACATATAGCTTTAAATTCGTTATACTTTCCTGACACTTTTATGTTATGCCTGTATAATAAACTATAACTGAAATTAAAAAAAAAAAAATCTGTCTCTTCAGTGTCATTACTGTTTAATTGAAGACATTTACATATCCAAGAATATTATCTGCTTTTTCACCCAGGCAGTAAAGGATTTCAGGTTGTTACTGTGTTTGATTTCCATAGACAGTGTAATCTAAAGGGATATTGTCGTTTCTTTTTTAATCTACTAACACTTCTGTTCAGGTAAGAGGGTTGTAATGGCCAAGTTGATCATTGGTACATGTCGACATACACCTGCACAATACTTGTAGATTTATATCTTCTATCTGTCTACAGACAAAGGTATGTCTCTGCAAGGAGACAAGTTCTCACTGGACTCAGACAGGGGTTACCCATTTCTCTGCTCTACAACTTTTCAGGCATTTACCACTGACTCCTAAGAAACAAACCACCAAGTCAACCAGCTGTAAAAGTGTAGGATGTATTTGTAGGAATCTTAACTTCTTCACAAATTAACAACTTCATAGTACTATTTTATGCCACTACTACAACACATTGCTTAAATGTTTTTGAGCAGCATCCCAGCAGACTGGCAGGATTTTATCCTTCTGTCTGCCTCCTCCCTTTCAGAGGGGTTCTTCAATCTTATGTAGTTCCCTGTCTTTCAAACAAGCACTGCTGAAACAACTTCTCTGATGCTTGAAAGGGTGATGAGCCTACATGTCATTACTGTAATTGCTTCAGGGTATTTTGAATTATTTGTATTTTTTGAAAAATCAGTGAAAGAGTTGCTACTACTCTGCAGGTTTTCTAACTAGTTGCTCAGTGAAGTCCCTTTTTCACTGGATTTGACCCCAAATTAAACATTGTATAATGTGTAACTGCAAAGCTCTTTACAAACAAATGCCCAGATAATGGAATCTCTGAGGTAATATACTGCATGGCTCAGAAAAAGACTTCATACCAAAATCTCTTACTATTGCTAATAAGCGAGATAAGGAAGCTTATCAGAAACAGTAAAATGTCCTTGTGAGGGAAATATTTTTATATGTATATATAGCTACACACATGGACACATATAGAAAATATACACATGTATATAGAAAATATACATACTTAAAATATACATACTTTTCCCCTTTCCCGCTCCAACAAGAAAAAGAGAATCAGACACTGGTAGCTTGTATATTAAAATAAGTAAGGTAGAATAAAAAAAAAAAAAAAAAAAAAAAAGAGGATTGAGGAACAGCCTCTAAGAACATCAAGGAAATGATAAATCCTTTTCCAAATGCACTGGGAGAAGAAAGCCTAGCAAAGAGTCTGGAGGGCCAATAGATTATCAAAGGATAAAGAAAACATTCAGAGGAGGTAAGGCTACACCAGAATACTAAAGGAAATATGTGTCTCCTTATTTGCTGTGCTGAAATTTGGAGAGATTCCCATGCCAGAAGCTTTTATTTCCAGGGGAGGTGCTGAACAGATCTGTGTCAGATTGAAATGTAAGTAGAAAAGGCTTTAAAACAAACTCATAAAATGAACAGCAAGAAATCACTAGGGCTAGAAGGTATTCAGTAAAGAGTTCTTGTCCAGCCCAGAAATGAAATAGCCATTTGTGGAGTGTAAAATTCACACTAAAAATGCTTTGGAACAAGAGGATTGCAAAGTGGTTAATGGAGCACAGTCCATCATCAAATGTGCTGAAATTTAATGCATACACATGTTTAAAAATGCAACCAGATTATTTTTTTTATTAAAAAAAACCCAAACCAACAAACAAAAAAACCCAAACCAAAAACAAAGGAAGAGGGAAAAAAGCTTCAAGGGACTACCAAATGCAAAGAATTCTCTGTTGATGAAGCCCTTCAGCCCAAATTACCAGGGAGTGCAAAAATTCCACTACATGCTCGCAGGGTTCTTCAAAAGACATTGGGTATAGATGGGAGCAGAGGCAGGACAGTAGGCTAGATAGGTCTTGTTCTGACCCAATGCATGTGGGCTTATTTTTTGGTTTGTTTAGTTTTTTACTGTTTCAATAAATTTTACTAGCTTAAAAATGTTAGTCACTGAGTATTCTTACTAACTGTGTATTAAGTATAGCACAGCACTACTCGTTAACCTACTGTGTTTCAAGCCATGTGCAATTCCTATGTTAGGAATCTAATATCTTACAGCTAAACTCCTAATAAAATGTTGAACTTTTCACAGATGTTCAAAGACATTTGGAAGATTTATTTTCAAAAGTCATATAATTACAATAGAGAAAATTTAATTAGAGACTCAAAGATGTTCTGTAATTGAACCCTGCAGCACAATCTTCCTTCCAAGAGAAAAGAAGCTTTCTTTGCTTGACAGAGTTGAATCAGTGTAAAAAGGTAAAGCCAACTTCAGAAGCAAAGGCTTAGAGGTAGTTGTTTGTTACCTAGAACAAATAATTGTATTTGAAACCCAATTTATTTTCACATTTGTGCAGGATTGGGACAGCTTACAGATGCAGCTCTCTCTGAGTGTTAAGTGCTGACTCAATATAAGCTCAACAATTCTCATGCAACACATAAAATGAAGACTGGAGTGCTAATAACATATCTCTGGGCATTCATTTATAAATGTCTTTGCAGTCTCAAGTTGGAATTTACAATTCAGGGTCAAATCCAGGAAAAAAGGGAAAGAGAGGAATAGCCTAATCTTCTTTGGCACCCATCCCTAATGCCTGTATTTCACAAGAATGAAATACATATCAGATACAGGATGCTCAATAGATTTTTTTCTACTTTCGAATCTTCTCCTAAGCCTGAGCTCTGCCTCTCTTTCATCTATATGCGTGTACATGTGAGAGGGCTGAGGAAATGCTGAAAGAAGGAAAAAAACCCACAAAAACAACAAACCATACCCTATATTAAAGTGACATAAAAAAAATTCTTATGTATGTATGTATATTAAAATGTGTGGGCATTAAGAAAAACAGAGAGTCCGCTTCCCTAATCCCTGCAGACTTTTATGATTTTGCACTATTCACAAAACAACTTGTTATCTCCCACAGAAATTTTTATTCCTTCTTTTTAAATTTTTTTTAATGAAGAGAATTATTTTGGAAACTTAGGCAGCATCTCTTGAGCTTAGATTTAAAGCTGAATAAAATTACATGGCATTTGCTGGTCTTCAAGCAGTTTCACAAAACTGGTCAGAGTCTTGCTAATGAACGAGTTAGAGAACAGCAAACAGAAATATGCAATACATATTTGCCAAAATTCAGCTGCATTATAATGTCCAGTTATTTTATGAAATATGATCCCTCTTAAATAACACCTGGAGTTGGTTCAAATTGCAGTGAAATCGAAAACTAGCATGACTATCAAAAGAAGAAAAAATAGAGAGATGCAGCACATAGGCCTTTAAGGTTTAGACCTCAAGGTTTTCTTGGAAATGAAACCTAAGAGGAGAGATTGAGAAAAACTGAATTCGTCATACTTACAGATTTGCTGATGGATGATGAAGATTTGGATCTTCTCAGGTATATTCCCTACCTGCAACAAAAGAAGAGTTAGACAGATGACTGGTTCTATAAGTTTGAGGTGCAAATCTGGGATAATTTTAGATAATATATGGAATTTCACTAATGTGAGACTGTTGTCAATTAGAGAGAAAGACATTAGAGTTTGACCTCTAATTGGTGGTGGATCTCTGGACACAAGCAGCATATCAGAACTTTTTAGCAGAATTTGGCCTTCAACATCTATATTTCTTCGTACTTGTCAGAAAACTTAAATTAACCACTGAAAATAGCTTCTCTGATCATTGTTATTTCAGCAAAGCAGGTCAGCAGCTTGTCAGCTCTCTCATGTAACCTTCCCCTCGTTACAATTCTAATCCATCAAGGTAACTTCAAGGATAGCTTCAAATTATTTTTCCCCATGGTAGCATTAGGTTGACACAACAAAAGCTCAGCATTCTCAAATCCTTCCTGTCCTTTGCCATGAACAGATGGCACAATAGAGACAGAACCATTTCCTTACTCTCAAAACTTAGAGGGAGTGGAATTTGTTAGGAAAAACAAAATTGATGCTATAAATATTTCTGAAGCTGCTTATAGTTTAGTACTCTAGAAGTACAGTAGCAGCAATATGCTTCTTGGCTTCAGGTACTACTGTCATCAATACATGATTGGAAGTTAAAAGAACAGAAAATATTAGCAACAAACCCCTTTTTGCCTCAATTTGAAAACTACAAATTCCTTTTCTTAACTGGCTGAGAGTCCTAAAAAGCCCAGATGGCCTTTGTACCACCATGCAGTGGGCAAAAGAATCGTTGAAAAGTGGATGGGTGATGAGCTCTGGAGTGGCAGACACCCCAACCAATATCAATACACTCCTCATTGCCGCTGTAAGTTGGAACTTTTCAAAAGCTAAAATGTTCCTGATTCCTTGTAGGGTGGGCTTCAAGTTGTCTTTGCTTCCACTCCCTCTGGTAACTCCATGAGGCAGAGCACGGCAGTGCCTCTGCTTTCTAATTTCTGCTCTTCTACTCATTACAGTGACAAGGAGGCACAACCTCACAGGACATCCACAAGTTTTCACTCTCTCTAAAAACACACATTAGACTATCATCTCCTCCACATTAGTAAGGAACCCTCCTTAGCCATGTAGCACAATGCTAGTACGTGTCCTGCTCCTCGCTGACCCTTTTAAGAGATGGCCAGAGCAGGAATCACAATTTAGCGAAGCCTAAATCCAGACTACCTAGAAGACTCTTGAGTGCTCAAAAAAATAATAATAAAAAAATTAACCTTCTGTGTTTCCCTGACACCATGGTACTCTTCATAACAAGAATGCTTTGTCAACAGGTAAAAGAAGAGTTTCATGCCTTTCTGAGTGCAAGACTAATTAACCAACCTACCTAGAAATTAAGGACCATAAAACCTCACCACTTCCAGGGCAGAGCATCTCTCTCTCCTTCCTTCTCCCAGCTAAATTTACTGAAATACCTGAAAAGGAGACCCTCACTTCTAGAGCTGGACACAGTACTTGCATTTACCTTTTTTACAGAAGAGCATAAAGGAACAAACGTATAGATAATATACTTTTACACAGCTTAACGTATTCCTGAAAAGAGGTCAGAAAATAGTGTGCTGAGTGTGATATGGTATCAAAAAGAGTTTCTCTCCACCTAGTAACTGAGACACCTCAGTATTCAACTTTAGCTGAGAGAGTGAGTCTTTAAAAAAAAGAAAAAATCACATGTGAAATTCTTTATTCTTGCTATTTGACAGGAGAATGAATATACAGCTCTTAACAGTGAACTATAGGATAAAACTAATAAAAAGGGCTGTGTTGGCTAAAGGATATATGGTGCCAATCAATCTGCATTCAAAAATACTCTGACTTATGCAGTGCAAAATCCAGGCATACAAGAAAAATATGTTTACACTGTATCACCTGGTCATTATGCAGTGCTTTGTTTATGCATTCAGTTTTCTTTTGTGATTAAAATTTTGTGTAGAGAGGTTGGTGAAGAGAAAAAAGAAGGAAAGAAAGAAAAAAAGACAAGAAACAAAAAAGAAAGCGTTGCTACCATACAGGAAAGAATAGGAACTAGATGGGATGAATCTTTTTATTTTCTGTCAATAGCAATTAAAAAACCACACAAGTAAACAATTAAAATAGGAAAATTGTCATATTTTATATTTTTTGAAGCAAGATGAAAACCAAAATTAGATTTAAAAAAATGAGTCATTTTGATTATGGAAAACAGTACTATAAAAGCTCTTAAAGTCATGGTTACTAGGAGAAAAATCATCCATGTTAATTAAGGATATTTTATAACTTTGCATTTAAAAGAAAGATTACAACATATTTTATATTGATGTTCTTACAGAGAACATTATTCCATAGAGAATAGCTCCTATATTAATATTTATGATATGCATATTGGCTTTTTGAGTTGGCTACAGTTTGTTCTCCTGCAAAATACTTTAGAAATGCTACATATCTCCAATTGCCCTGTAATTCCATCAATTATATTAAGACAGCTTTAGGGGTTAGTTCAAATCTTGGTGGCTTGAGGGCACTCTTTGATTTTAATAAAGAAGCCTATGCAAAGAGCAAGCTGCCAATCTAATTACGAGTAGGTCAGAGCTAAACTAGGCCATTTTTTTCTCTGGGCCAAATCAGAAGCCAGAGGAAAAAGGCTAGGCTAAAAGGGTTTTGCTACAAATGCCAAGCAATAGTTACACAACCAAGGAAATGAATCAGCCAGTGGCTTTTACAGAGCAAAGCAATGGCTGCCTCTGAGTATTTAGGATCACTTATGGGACCAGAGCCCTTGCGAATGTCCAGTTCCCCACAAGGGAGAGGAGTGTATGGGTGGAACTGGAGACATTTCATTTTCCTGCAGATTGCACTACGTAAAGGAGGGAGAAAGGAACAAAGTAGCAAATTTGAGAACTGCCATACTATAACATACCACTAGTTTATCTAGTGTTGTGTTATCCATTTCTGTCAATAATTATTACATAAAAGAAAGGATTGCATGCTGTATAATATATCCAGCTATATATACCTTCACATTTCCTGTCCACGTGTGTCAGAAATCTTCTCCCCCACATCAACAGTCATACTACAACATAGCTTGAATCAAGAGCCTGAAGACTTCAGGCGGAGGCAAGTGCCATCACTGCATAACTAAGCATGATTCTGAACATTATTTAGCATCCCTTTTTTTTGACTGATAGTAATTTTTCTGATGCAAGTCACCATTATTTGGACTATCATCCACACTGCATTGTTTATAGAACCACCTGAATGCCTTAAAATCTCGCTCAAAATCAGGATCTTAAAATAATAGACACTTCATGTGCAGCTATCAGGGAGGAATCTGTCCAAAAAGGCATATTTTGGAACAAGGCAAAATAAATGAAAAAATGGAGAAAAAAATGAGTAGGCTTGCTCATAGGAATAAAGCAAAACAGAAGAAGAGCAAAAAAGAAAAGCCAGGTCAGTCTTCTGTTGTCTGAAGGGAACTTTTGATTGAAATCAAATAAACACTTCAACAATATGTGTTAGGATAGAAGTCATGTATTTGATTTAAGTATCAGGTCTTTCATAAAGCTAAATGACTCACGGGAGACCCTTAACAACCTCATTGACCTGATTCTGGCAGAGCTGGAAGACCAGTAACATGATGGAGACCCATGCCCTGCCCTCTGATACGGTGTGCTTCTCGCACCCACTATGACTTGCTGATGCAGTTCCTCCTTGTGTTCTTGGTGTCATTTAACTGTATCCCCACTACTAACACTGAGAAATAAGTAGTCAGCCTCAAAATAGAGTGCATAGGAATGGGAACAGTCTCATGGAATTTTTCCCTCCAGTGCACCTACAGTTGAATACTCTAAAGCTTTGCTTAGATCAGTAAATTAGCACTGCGGAGAACATTTCCAGGCACTGGGACTCAATCATCTATACTGTTAAGTTGTTAGGATTGCCCCAGACACAGTTTTTATCCAGATGAACTAGCACTCTTGAAGCAATTCCTGTACATGATTTGGTATTTAGCAGGAATAAATTTAGAGGCAGTCACTGTGTTTTGAATGGTATAACAGGGTAACATCATGGACCAGGACCCAGGCCATTCTGGCAGTTGGCTTTAGGGCCACTGAACACTCCTAGAAACATTTGTGTCTACACTAGTAAACAGAGTTGCAGAAGAATACATGAATAGGCTAGACTAGTTTAGACTATTTCAGTTGGAAGGGACCTACAACAATCATCTAGTCCAACTGCCTGACCACCTCAGGGCTGAACAAAAGTTAAAGCATGTTATTAAGGGCATCGTCAAAACACCTCTTAAACACTGACAGGCTTGGGGCCTCTGATGGAAGACTGTTCCAGTGTTTGACCACCCTCTCGGTAAAGAAATGTTTCCTAATGTCCAGTCTAAATCTCCCCTGATGCAGCTTTGAACTGTTCCCACATGTCCTGTCACCGGATCCCAGGGAGAAGAGCTCAGCAGCTGCCTCTCCACATCCCCTCCTCAGGAAACTATAGAGAGCAATAAGGTCACCCCAAGAGAAGTGGATCTAAAAGAGAAACAGTTGGTGAGGATCGAATGTTCACACTAAACCCTCCAAAATGCACAGACTACAAAAAGAGCTCCACTTCCATCAACTGAACAAGCCTTTGCTGTGAGTAGGTGTTACATACACTCTGGGAACATCTCTTCTGAGTTAGATTAATTTGAAGAGTTTGTACACCCCAAGATGATTCCTCAGCGTTAACTGAAGTGTGGTATATCAGCTGGCTGGGGGGGTTCTTCAGAAGTACACTCCTGATTCAACCAAAAATATGACATAGGCACACTTTAGTTTACCAGTATAAGCTGCATACAAATACTAACCATTACAAAAAAAGGAAAAAGAAAAATGTTTACTGTTTCCTATATATGGGTAATACACTTGCAATTCTGACTTATGTACTTCCAGATATGATGCTAATCAAGAAATGATTGAATATATCAGGTGGTATCTCAAGAATATACAATGTCCCTCGATTTTCTGTTGACAGGTAGATCCCTTTGCAGAAATCATATCAGAAAAGAAAAGATTGAAGTCTTTACATAAAACTACTTTGTGTTAGATGACCAAAAATCAAATATCCAAGCTTTGTTTAAAAATAATTCTAATAACAATCTAGGCTACAGCCAGTCAATAAAAAAAATAGTATTCTTGAGATAAAAATCAGTGCTCAAGCTAACCTACCAGTGGGAACTATGCAGTATAAAATCAAAACAAATCAGATCAAATAAACTGAACCTTAACTTTGTAGTATAAGGTTATCACAAATGGCTGTTTTTCGAGATTTACAAATGGAACAGACTGAAATACTTCTGTGGAACATGATATGCAAAATAAGACACAAATAGATGTCATTTTAAAAAAAAAAAAAAGTCCAGTTACAGTGAAATAGCACAAGATGTTTTGCCAAAATCATCAGGCCATATTATTCTGTAAAGACAAATAAAAGACAATTAGAAAAGTTTACATCAGGGATTTCTTCAGGTCCCAAAGTCTTTAGTTATTAAGCTAGGTGGTAGAAAATTGTTACTGAGTTTTGGTAGACCTAGTTGTTTTCTAAATGCATAGCTAATACAGACAATATTAAGAACGTGCAAGTAATTTAAGAAAATAAGATATGATATGCTACCGCATTAGAATTTGTGCAAAAAGTATCATTGCAGTAAAAATTTGAAAGTCTAGGTTTATTTAATTTTTATTGTAAATAAGTATTGAATTTAGAAGTTTAAACTTGACTGCTTTAAAGACTCTTGTTTTATACCTCTTGAAATACTTTTTGAGGGTATTTGTTCTTTCACTGAAGACAAAGGTGTAGATAACGTTCTGAACATATATTTGCTTCTACTCTGTCTTTCCCCATTTCAGCTGGATTAATGGTATTCATATGAACTAATTCCCAGAATTTCTAATTCTTGCCTTCTCCCAAAGTCTCCCAAGGCTTTATAACCCATTTTGTTCTTATTTTTAAGTCTTTACAAAGTCTTTACAAAGCTCTGTGAGCAATTGCTAGAAATAAGCATTAGTATACTCCAGTTATTCCATCCCTTGTATGTGATCTCTTTCCATTGCACGCACAAAATACAAGACGACTGCTTTCTTGATGGTAAGTGGGTGATTCTTCCTCAGATTGCTTCTGCAGTAAGAAAGAATGCTGTACTTTGGAGAACAGGGCCTTTTGCTTGTCCTTCCATTTTACATTGTTTGCACTCATGCTCACTCCAGCTACTGCACTAGATCTGTGTTATAAGATTTCCTCTAATGTTTGTATTCCTCTCTATCCAGAAAGTCTAGAAGGTTACAAATGCAGGCTATGCTATATATTATGGATTAGTGTTGTGGCTTAACCCCAGCCAGCAACTAAGCACCACGCAGCTGGTCACTCACTTCCCTCCCCACCAGTGGGATGGGGCAGTAAATCAGGAAAAGAAGTAAAACTTGTGGGTTGAGATAGGAACAGTTTAATAGAACAGAAAAGAAGAAACTAATAATGATAATGATAACACTAATCAAATGATAACAGTGATAATAAAAGGATTGGAATGTACAAATGATGCACAGTGCAATTGCTCACCACTCGCTGATCGACACCCCGCTCATCCCCGAGTGGCGAATAACTCCCTGCCCCCACTCCCCCCAGTTTATGTGACGTCCCATGGTATAGAATACCCTGTTGGCCAGTTTGGGTCAGCTGCCCTGGCTGTG
>JAVJGG010000029.1:9133783-9159307 GCA_035590195.1 Aviceda cuculoides | reverse complement strand
CTATATTTAGCGTAAAGAAAGGGGCTTTTTAAGAAGTTATATCTGGGTGGGCAGTCAATCCCTACATATTTTTCTACTCTGATGATGAATGTGGACATTTTTTTTTTTTTTCTGTGAAGTTTTCCATGCTGCTGAAATCACAGGTAGCTACCTGAATAAAATGAGGAACAGTGTGGAACAGCGTAGTGTACTTTCTCCAGGATGAGGTACAGTAGAAATCATATTAACACCTTAAAACCACTGCTGTTTTCAAACAGTGTCAAAACAGGGCCCAGGGTTGAATGGGCTTCAGTGGGCTAACTTTGAGGTGCCATCAGCAAGAGTAATTATGAGTAGATCTGTGCCAGGTAAGAAAAGGTAACATGATATTTAGCAAGTACAATAGGAAGGGTAGATGTGTACACTTCATAGGCAATGTTGGACCTAGCGAAATGCCAAGATTTACTTCTTATAACTGTTGAAGTTTACATAACAGCAAAGATATTGTTTCTTGAGGGATGGTGATTTAGGTGCAGTCTGGTTAACTATTTTGGCAGCTGTACTCAACTAGTTATTAGGTAAAAGCACACATCATTGTGGAAGATCACTAGAGAGACTTTGAGTCTCACCTGATTTGAGAAATTCTTGCAGAGATACAAAATAATTTGTTAAAATTATACTCTGGGATAACTGAAAGGTGAGTCAGAAAAGTACCTCTTTATTCACACCTGTTAGGAATCACATCTGTATCAGGAACAATGCTGTATTAAAGGCAGTGGGAAATCCTTTGAAAGCACAACTACATTATCAACATAAGTAACATTATTTGTACAGATTTGGGAAATCAAAAGGTCAAGAAAAGCAGAAAGAACTAGAAAATTCCGAATGCTTTACTGCAATTATCTAATGGCCCAGTCTTAAAAAATTAAAAATCAAGACAGGGGTTGATTCATTGAATTATCATTATTTTTTCTTTTTGCTAAAGGTAGTTAATGTCCTACCAGATCTTTGGAGGAAGAGAAGAATTTACTATGTGAGGAATTGCAAATATTTCTAATATTATTATTGATAGATAATAGTTGTTGGTAAGATTTTACTAGAAGATCTGTTCAGGGGAATCCTCTCATTTGGCAATGTTAGCTCTTATGTAAGGAACAGCTAAGTTTAGATCAATTGTATTCATAAAGGACAGCAGTAAACACTTCCCTCAGCCAGGCTCATTCATATTTAGGTTTAAAGTTTGTGGGTTTGCACTGTTACCTGTGCATAGAGGTAGACTGAAAACCATTGGAGCCCTTCAAATTAGTGAAAACAGAAGGCCAAATATGAATGACAAAAACATGCATATGAAAGAAATTATCAATCAGCAAAAGAATATTTGACATCCTCAAAAGCCTGGAATTATCTTTAAATATAAAGACTCATCATATATTATTTCCTATGCAAGCCATAATTTCTCTTTTTTATAATAATTCAAAAACATTAGAACAGACATATAAATAAAGCTCAAGACCAAGGGCATTACTTGAATTAAACAAGTGGATACAAAGTTAGCATTTGGGCAATGTAGTATAGCATTCGCCCTTGTTCTTCACAGACCTCTTGTTTAAGATTAAGTCCCCACGTTAAATATTCTAACATTTAGATCCTAAAGAGATTAAAGTTATAGATGATTTCTAACAAAACAAAAAGTTAGTGTAATATAACCCTTAGTAATTCTACTGTGCTTTGTGGTGTAAAAGTGGCAGTGTTTCCTCAGAGCAGAGAAGTGCGGGCAAAGAATTTAGGAGAAAATGGGTTAAAAATAAAGTATGTGTAATTACACCTTCTCAGCTACTTCTTTTTGAAAGCACTCCACATTACAAAAGATAAAATTTAGCAGTGAGTCATCTCATAATTTTGTTCCAGAATAACTTGCTTTTTAAAAGGGGAAGTAGTGATTTTGATATTAGGAACTAAAAATTACTTTGTGGAAAATGCGCTCTTTTACCTGCTATAAATAGTTTGCATTGTCAGCTGTTAAAGATGAAATTCATTGTAAACAAAAAAAGTACAATAGATCAGAATTGTGACTGAAAACTGACCTATTATCACTCAGGCAGGTTACGGAATAGCTTCCACAGCTAAACTTTGGGGATTCTTTGTATTTTATATTAAACAGTTGTTATGGAAAAATATATAGATTGATATTCATCTGCTAGATTAAAGACTGATGATCTACTGAGACACAGTTGAGGTAGTGCATTATGACTAACATTCAGCAAATTTTATTTTACTCAATAAAATTAGGGACCAGAAGTCACATTAAAAACAAGATGGGAGTCAGACCTTAAGAATTGTTTCTGATGAAAATAAAGGTAAATAACATTAAATTATAGGTGCCGAAAATGTATATAAAAAAAATGTTACTTTTTAAACATGAAAAATCTTATCTTATGAAGAATGGCAAATATATTTCCTTAAGCTATTGTAATATATAGTCAAATGTATTTATGACTGTTGTCATAACATGATGAATTTTGCTTATATCAAGAAACACACACAAAACTTGGATGATAGTAGCAGACTTATGACCAAGGAAGGAGAAAGTATGGAGATAACTGCAGCAGTCCAACCTTCAAATATCATTTACTCTAGTTGCAAATTAATATCTTCATAGTGCTATTTCACTATAAATTTTAATTTTATTATTATTTTATGTATTTATGGTATACAAAAAGGGAGGTATTTGGTTATGATCTTCATTTTAGAATTATGGAGCCAAGGAATGGAAGAAATGCTATTTGCAGGATCTCATCCTTCTTTAACCATTAAAGAACTACTCTGATCAGTATTTTTTTTTTTTTTTAATTAAAAAATCACTATCTCACAATTACTGGTTGCGTTGGCTGGCTCAATGCATTGGCAGAATTCTGAACAACAGAAAAAAGGATTTTTAAAGAGAGGCCTTTAAATCTTACTGATGTAGGTGACAGCTGGAACCAGTGCCTTTTTTTTAAGTCTTCATAATAGCAGCATGCAACAACATTGAACAAATAAATTATCAGCTATAACATGATTTGTTATACCTACCTTGATTCATTATGTCTACCATATCACGTGTCCTCATCTCCAAATAATGATGAAATTATTGAAGCAGCTAACATGTTCTGATATAGTTATTATATTTATGTTAGCTTCACTAGAATTGCAAGGCAATACCAGCATCCTCACTTTACAAATGAAGTAGCACATGTATCTCCAAACAGAAGATCTGAGCTGAATGATTTCTGAATCATAACAGGATAATTTTCATCAATAATACTTAATATCATGTCCTAAGTGACTGCTGATCACCAGGCATTCTTTTCCAGGATGGACAATTGAAATGGTTACGTGGAGCTTATGCAATGTCCCTTCCCTTCCTTTTTTTTTTATTCATGATCTAATAATTAACAGCCATAACACATTATAAATCCCAAGGTACTAAATTGTCCATATGATTTTAAAAAATCTTGTGAAGCTCCTTCTACAGAACATTGATATCTTACAACAAACAGAAAGCACTGAGAGGAGATTTAATTAAGAATAAAAATCTCAGGACACTTGAATGAAACTCCTTTGTCAAATGTGGGGACTAGGTCAGTTAAATATGTTGCCTTGTTTTTTCCGAGCAAGACATTTCTCTGAAAGGCACTAGCTCATCCAAGGATGGTACAACATAGAAACAGCAGTCAGAGCTGTTTAACTTTGGGAAGAAAAGTAAATTATGCCTGGAATATCCGTCAAAACTCAGATACCTGCCACGTTGAAAACAGGACTTCAGTGGAAACCTCTATCAGTTGTTACAGGTCCTCTCCTCTCATAGGGAGAATCCCCACCATTTTGAGGACTTTTGTGACAGATCTCCTTGGCAGTGGACTAGGGACCCCACAGATCTTGTCTTGAAAATAGCCAGCCATCCCTGTTTTTTCAGAGACAGACACTCAGTGATCCCAACAAACTTCCCAGTAAAACAGAAAAACGTCTTGATTTCCTAGAGCAGTACCATGACCTGGAGAGCGTATTTAGTAACAGAAATATTGGGTGCTAATGTTTCAAAAAATATTTTTCTTAGTAACTATTTCATGAAGGAAGTCTACAAAACTTTTATTCCCATTCACACAGAAAGGATTCTAAAGTTTCCAGGAACAGAAACCTGAAATAGGTTGTTCATAAATTTGCAGCTTATTGGAAGCAACCTATAAAGATTCCCACTTACATCAATAAAAAAAATTATTATGCACAAGTAATAGTGTACAGCTTGCTTATAAGCAACATTAGAAATTCAAGGTTTTAGCCAAGAAATATCATTATGAAAGATCTGACAGTCTAGCACAGATGTTAATTGTTTGCTGACGCTAAACTTAGATGAGCAATTGAAACTTTATGCATAATGTTATTATATGCCCACCTAATTGGCAAAATCCTGTTTATCTTCTAGCTGTGTATGTTGCTTTTACATAATGTTTTATTACTGTAATAAAATAACATTCAAATATGCCTTTAGAAGGACAGTATAATAAAAATTCTTGAATAGCTTACTAAAATGTTAACGCTTAAATCTAAACCAATAATATTAAATAATACTTATTGCAGCTAACATATCACTGTTTTGTACATTTTCTATAATGCATGCTACATACTTTGGATAAAACTTGTACTATTTAATGTCCACTTCTGTTTATGATCAACTTCACTGCAATCAAGTTTTCTTTGAGTAACAGTACTACTCACAAGACCTATTATTACAGGTATGTAAATTTCAGAGAAGTTAAATAACAGCTTTGTTGAAAATCATTGCTTTAGTAATCATGAGATTGTGAATTTGATCACTGTTTACCAAATAGTTTTTATCAGAAAAAAAAGCTTCCCAAGATTGGAATGTTTTTCTTCCATTTGAGAGTTTAGTATACAGGAGTACCTGTATAGAAGGTAGAAAATCTGTATCTTTCTGTTCTTTATGAGTGTGTGAACACATGGTCTACACCTCTCATAAGTGCAATAGTCATACTGGATACTCTGGAGCTGGTGTGGATGCTCTCAATCTCCTCTTCACCACGTTACATTCTATATAAATAATTAGGTATTCCCTTAAGCAAAGGCTGTAACCCATTTTTATCCATTTGCATTTACCAGCAACCAGACTACAAGATCCTTCTTTCTCCCATTTATTTTGCCTAAATTGTTTAATTCATGGCAAAATACTTGCCAGAGGAAAGAACGAGAGAAAGGCATATTCTTTGGTGGTTAACTGTTGACTTCACTGACACCTGAGAAAAAAGACTATGAATAAAGAACTAGATTTATCCTATAAAATCTATTTGGCTTCACAGTTCCACCTTAAGTTATTCAAAGTAATTTTTAAATACTGAAGTTTTTAGAAGTCTAAGACATTCACTACTGACCCTTCAAATTACTTGGTAATTTTCTTCTGATTTGAAATCTGTTAATATCTTTTCATTATTTATAGAAAAAGGGAAGAAGAAAACTGTTTTCTGATTCATTTTTAAGAAAACAGAGTGTTCAGTGCTGGGACAGTACAGGCTGATGCAGTGACCTTACTGCTCAGCCTCTTCATCCAGAATCATAAATGTTATTTCAGAGTTCACTCTTCCACGCAACGAGTGCATGCTCCAAGTGTTTCACACAGGCTAATGACAGTATGTCCTACACAGGCAACATGGGGAGAAAGGCTGTATCTGCTGATGAGAGGCACATTGGTCTCATCAGGGAAATCAGCAGAGGCTTGCAGGAAGAGCTTCATATCATCCCAAGAGTAATGTGTAAAATCTTTCATGAATAATAGCTCTCTTAGGGTGCTCATTTTGTTCCACTGAGTATAAAGGCCATTTATATGATCAGTTTATTGCAGACTTTTCAAATAAGAGCAGATGGCTGGTAGTCTCATTCTCAGGCCTGAATTTCTTGTAGCCTAACATGTAAGATATATACTTGAGTGCTGGTTTAAGTACACTGGGCCACCTCTCATTGAACAGATATCACCTTTCTTTTGGGGCCATACAGCTGCCACATATAGACAAGGATTTTTCTTTGTTTTAAACTACTGAAAAGAATACTTTTCAGCTTCAATAAGTGAGTCATTCAGTTCCTTGCAAGGGGCAGTCGGACTACACTATTGACAAGGACATCTTCAAGTTCCAAGCTTCTGCTGAAAGATGAGACGCCTTGCATCTCCCAAGTACAAAAATTAGCCTGTTTCCTTTTCTTTTGGTTTATATACATTAACCATAAATTGCACAGCAATAATTTGTACCCAAGTACTGTGTTTGTTGTGTGTAAGCCACTGCATAACACGGAGTTCTCACTGAAGTGCTGGTGGGAGAGCATGCCTGTGCACAGGCAGAAAGGTAATCAATGCCTCCAGTAAAGAAAATGGGATTGTTAAGAATTTTACCTTCTAATTTTTTGGCTCCCAAAACCCATTGAATTTTTTTAAATTTAAGAACTCATACACCATTTATGGTGGTGTTTAGCTTGATGTTTGCTCTCAGTGTCATTCAGACTGATTCAGTAATACAGAATACCACTATTAAGAGTTTTAATCAGTTCTGCCCCTCTCTGCTTGCACAGGAACAGACATGGCTATTTTCTTTTGGCAAACTGAAGGGTAGTTTAAAAAAACCCAACAACTTCTAAAAAGGAGTTCTATTTCATTTCTTGGATACTTTATACAGTCTTTCTTATGCAATATATTTACTGTGCTATCAAAAATAGAGCTGTCCTTTCACTTTGTCTGGTTCAATGAAATGCTGTTCTTGGAAGAATCTAAGTTTTAAACAGTGACAAGGATTATTGAACTTCTAGACTGTGAGAGAAAGTCAATAAGGTATAATAAGAGGACAGCAACGTTGATAATATAAAAAATTCTTAATACAACAGTGAAGAAATGCAGACAAGATAAATTCAATATGCTTCTGTATGACATAATTATGTTTAGTGAACTCATTGGGGAAAAAAAAAAAAAAGAAAGGAAAAAAATACCACTCAAACATCCTGAAATAACAGGAAAAACCTACATATAGTAGAGATATACATCCTTGCCAGTGATTTATAAGGATTTAAGGGTGATTTACTTACTTCTTAGTACTTTATCAAGACGTTGATGAACCCATTCGGGATCTTTGGTATAGGAGATATCATGAGAAAGTCTGTAATTTCAAGGATCTTTTGTGATCCTGAACAGGCAGAAACAAGTAGTGATAATGAGCTTCAGACATGAGCTTGTTTGTCATCAGTATGAAGCTCAAAGGAGTTACTGAGTTAGGTTCCATACAGCCACATTAGAAGAAGAGGACTGCTATTAGAGGAGTCCCTACCTTCTTTCTTGATCAGCGTGAATTAGGAGAGGGAAGAAGAGAAGATGTGAAGTGTCATTAACCTTTCATCTGAAGAGTGACTGCAAGGAAAGGTGATTATTTAGGCTGCTAGCAGAAAACAAGATTGCAAACAAACTCCTAGTCAAAAGAAGTGACTGGTAAAACTTGAAAGCCTCACATAGCTTTGGTTGCAGCCAAAGTTTAGCCAAACCTTACTATCAGCAAGCTATGCTATATGGAGAATAGCCAGACTTTAGAAAAGTGTAGATTACTCAGGTGGCAATAAGTCATAATAAGAATGTGTAAAAGTACACTTTGTAATATATATCTTTAGATGGACAAAGACCAGTAGTTTGTACAATGTTTGATACCTGTCAACTCCTTGCACGTACATATTTTGTAATTTTTGCTTTTCAACCTACTGCAGCACAAACTTTGCCTTTTCATGCTTCTGCAGTTGAGTGTTTTTCCTTATTTGTAGAGATTTCTGATGTTTTAGATAACCAATAAGTTTAGTTGTAACTATAACATCAGTCTGTGAAACTGAGCTGTAACTGTTGCCTGGGTATCCCTTGAAAAATAGAGCACACTGGAGAAAATGGGAAAATTATATTAAAAAAAAAAAAGTAAAAGGACAGAGAACTTTACTTTCAAGATGTCTTTTCAGATGTGTAGCAGTTCTTCAGGAGTGGAAATATAAGGAGAACCTTAATTACCATGATGGGGTGGCCTGCTGTTATTTTATTTTACTGCTAAAAGGAAGTTTCTTGAAAAAAAATCACTTCACCCATACTGGTACGTGGCTACAGCTAGAACACAGCAGTTTAAATGCACATAGAATTACCCACTAATATGGAAGGAAGTTTCGATTTAATGCTGTACCCAGCTGAGCCCACAGGAAAGATTTTAGGTGGGAAACTCATCTTTTCCTAGATTAAAATGTTGGTGAACTAGCTGGATCAACATCAAATATTAAGAAGTTTGGGAGTGCAAAAAAGAGAGATATCATTAAACAAGAGATGCTTATCTGTCACAGGTTAGCTCTCAGCTAAAGGGAATGGATTAATGAGAACTGCATCCCCTTGCACAGTGTACTAAGTGATTGCTTGGTTTAAGACTTTCTGGACACCTAGGTTTCAGTTAGGTTTCCTATTTACACCATGTCCAGAACAAATCCTGTACAGTTTCTCTCCCTAGAAGTAAGATGTAGTCATTTCCAATGGCAGAAATGTATCCATTTTCATTTATCCTGGTTTTAGAGACTTTGTTTCAAATAGATTATTATTAATATAGTAGATTTATACTATACTATAAAACAAGGTGCTCTTAATTTCTAGGTTAAGAGTCAAGTTATAGGTTAATTAGATTATGGGCAACCACAATAAACCTAATGGTTTTAGAATGGTCTAATATACTCAAACAAATTATGTGTCTGATTAGATAACAGCCATTACAGTGACAGTAGATGACCATTTTGCAATCATCATTGTATAGGATTTATGACTTTACTACCTTTAAATTTTCAGAATTGTCATTAATGCCAGTAATACACTCTGAATCAGGTATTATTTTGAGATCGACTATCGTGACAATAATTCATTTCTGAAGATGGCTACCTCCTTATAGTGAAATTACTTCCAGAATAGTAATTTTCCCAGAGAGGTCATCCTTTTCTCCTCAACCCAGCCTCCATGCAGTAAAAACAGCTTTACAGCTTTTATGCTACATTATTCTGACTGAAGGGGCATGAGATTCCCAACAGCACTCCACGCTCCCACAGCCTCACTATTTCTTGGAAGGTTAAGTGAGATTCTGCACTTACGTATCCTTGCCCTTCTCTGTTCCCAACTAAGAAAGAACAGACTTAGCTACAGAAATGGTGACGTAACAGCCAATATGTTTCAAAGTTCAATGATTAAACAACATTGCATCATGGGAATGGGAACACAGCTACTCTTTTCTGATTATGTCTTATACCTGATCTTATACCTGAATGAGGGCTAACATATAATTCTACCTTCTAGTAATAATGTATCTATTACTCTTTCACACTTAAATTATCTGTTCAGGTGGGGCTGTAAGTTAAGGCAAGGAAAAATCAGCTGTCTTATTATGATGAACTTGTTTTATAACAAGGCACCCCGAAAGAACTGGTTTTGTACCACGCAACACTGGAGAATACAAGACTGAAGACTCCTACAGCAGAAGGCGGCTTCCTGACAAGCTATGCTTACCCTTGGAGAAGTCCTAACGTAGCGACATCCCAAAGGACCATCGTCTTCTAGATTTGTAATCACTGTGCAAAAAGCTTGGGCAGCCTCACCAGAAGAAGGACTTTCCTTCCACAGAGTGGGAGGCTTAAAAGTCTGAGCACTAGAGACCTGACATCCAGGTGGGCAGCAGGGAACCCACAGACATAGGAAGCTCACCTCAAGGCTTTACCAGGCTCTGCCTGGTTTTCTCCAAGACAATGCAGGCACGTTAGAAACCCTGCCAGATGAAGCCTGCATATGAGGTTTCTCTGGAGTTATAGATCCCAACAGCCTCAGCAGCTAAATGAAGCTAGCGGTAACAAGCTGAGGCTGGCGTTTCACTAGTTTCACATTATACTTTCCCCTCCCCTCTGCCAGCAATATTGGGGCTCCTTTCTCCATATGAGGAGCTCTTGGTGAACCCCAGTCTACAGAACCCAACCTATACTGTTTTTTATAAATACTCGTAAGGATTCACATTCACAAGGATTTCTTAACATGTAAATTTACTCTTTTTTTTTTTTTTTTAATCATACCAGTTATGCATTTGATGTATGTTAATTCTGGCGTTTTGTTTGTTTGTTGGTGTTAATCTTCATGGATAACTATTTTAGAACAAGAGTAGCTTAATCTAAATATGTGTAAAAAATAAGTTTCTGATTTTAAATGGAAGCTAGGGATAAAACTGTGAAACAACCTAAATAATCTTACAACTGTTAGAACTGTTAGACCTAAAGGTGCTGTAAGATAAATAGTGCTACTAATTCTTCATGAAGTGTTAAACACTGTAAATCATTAAGATATTTTTTCCCTAATGAAAATATTTAATTCAGTATTTTCAACTGGCTGGTAGTTTTTCTGTAGAGTTTAGTATAATTCCATGAAACAGAGAAACAACAGAAAGGAATTAGTTTTCCAACTACAGAGGTTTATGAAATAATTTATTTGGAAAACCATTAACTTAACATTCTTACCATGTTCTCCAGAATTCTTACACTATGGCTTCCTTTCTAAATCACCTTTTGCCTGTAATTGTTTCTAATACCTGTTAGTAAAGTATTTACTCAATGTTCATTTGTAAAGCAGACAATTTAAGGAATATGCTGGTATATAGACTGAGGAAAGTGTGAGCTGAAAACCAGTAAAGAATCCAGGCACCTAATCTAAATTTCAGAGCATATATGGCTTTAAACCATATTTCTTGTATGATTAAAGCTAAATGAGTTTACTTTTTATATTAGCTTAGTAATGCATTGTTAAACCGCACAAAAACCTCGCATGGACATTGTGATTCGATCTATATCTAGGTCATATCAATACAATTTAGTTTAATTCCAGTTGAAATCAATATCATAAATCTTGCTTAAACATTTGCAAGGGCTTTGCAGGTTTTTAACAAAATTACTTTAAAATGTCTTCTTATCAAGCTAACATGGCTTCCAAATACAGTCAAGGTGAAGTAAAGATGCTTGAAATTCAAAGTAGCTCACAGGGTTTCAGAGCTCTGGGATGAAAATCAGGTCAGATTCAAGATTTGCAGCCACAGGGAATTAAAAAACAGGGGAGAAGTAATTGATGTTGTAATAACATCATCTTTGATACCAGTGTCCGCTGCTTTCCTGACAGGGTGGTGCAAGGAAAGAATCACCCTGAGTTCTCATAGCACTGAAGTACCAGAATCCATCATCTGCCATTCCTCCTCCACCTCCACTGCATCACAGGAGGGGGGAAAAGCATTCAAAAGTGCAGAAAAAGCTGGGTTAATACATTCACTGAGATATTGGGAAGCTCTAAAAAACTTGTTCAGAAACTGTTCAGACTCATCACCAAGAAAATCCATTCGGGTCCATTTCAGGAAGGGCAGAGAGAACAGAATATATGTAGTTGTTTGAGTGATATTTATTAAAAAAAAAAAAAAAATAGTGCTACACCTGCTCGAGAAATTAGTAATACATTATGTCTAAGATGTTTTCAGGCACAGCATATTCTACCGAAGTGTCAAGAATAAATATTAGCAGCTGATCAGCTGGAATTCATGGTGAGAGAGTAATGCAATGTCCAATGTGGTTAAGCCACAAAGAATAGCAACTGCTAAATTGTAACATGACAGCTCAGAGCTCAGTGGGAAATCCAGAAGCAAGTTCTGCCTCTGTGATTATGCACCATTTAGACCTCTTATTTAGTAGCTTTGCTCATAAAGCATTGCAGGATCCTTAATGGACCCTTTACCAGCTGACTGACAGATTTCCCAGTGCTAAGAAGGGTTGAGAAACGTCGCAGCAACTCACCCCCGCACAGGCACGCTACAGCAGCCCACCCCTTCAAGGGTCCTGGAGGCACTAGTAGTCTGCCGTACGTCAGGGATCTTTGCTTACAGTTTGTATCTACATCTCACCCACTAATGATCACCTGGGTGGCACAGAGGGACCATACCTAGATTAGTGAATTAGTGAATTAATCTCTAAATAATTCCAGGCTGTCACCTGGTTTGGCTTCCTACAGCCCCACTGATATGATTTGAACTGCTCCAAAACCTCTAGCTTTGCTAGTTCAGTTTCAGAATTGTTCATAAAGAAATTACTCTTTCAAAAATCTGGTTCTTTCATGCTGCTCCTTTTAATAACTCTGGGCAGACTTCTTTGAAAGCTTGACTTCATACTATTGTTTCTGATGAGATAGCTCTAAATTTAAGCCAGCATACCTTTTGCACCTAATACTTATTGTACGATAGCTCATCTACTGATACATTGTGATTAGAGATAGATAATATCTACATCTCCTTGCCATGAGTTCCAATCCAGAACTTTACAAAGGTAAATAGAGGTTAATTACCTGAAGATTAGTTGAATAATCCCACCACAAGAAAAGCTAATGAAAAAGGTTCAATAAAATCATGCTACAAAATAGTCTTTTAATGATGAGTGATATACTGCACTAACCTGAATGGTAGATACCTGGAAATTATTTTTTTTTTTTTTTTATTTCAAATAGGAAAATTCCAAAAAAGAACACATTCCCTTACATGATTTAATAGCTCCTATTGTTCTCTTTCTCAGACTATCTTCAATGTACCTCAGTACATACTGCACCTAATTCTCCAATAAAAGAGCTCACCAAAGCTCACAATGTGTTTGCAATTAATTATTAGTTTCTAAAGTAATATAATGTTAATATCAAAGTACATATGAATAGTATTGTTTCCTTCCAGGAAATTAAAATTACATTCTGCATTTAAATAGAACATGGAAGTTTAAATTTATAGTTTCTACACTGAGCAAATTTGTTTGGGGTATGTTTTTGGTTTTGTTCATTTTTTTACTACTTTTCTAACAATCTTCTTATCCCAGGCAGATCAAATTGATAAGGCATGAGTGTGGTATAACATTTCTTTTTCCATTTTAGAATTTAGCTGACTGAGAAACTGTGTCCATCTGAGGCATTTTCATCCAATAGTATTATATCTCTTCTAGCATTATATCTCTTCAATGAAACACATTTAAGGCCTGACTAGAATATGCTTTGCTTTGGCTACAAAAGCAGCATCCTCTTCAGAATTGTAGGAGACAATTCCTGGCCCACATGGACATCTTTTGATCATTACACTGAGAGGCTACATACAAGAGTCTTTCATTAAACAGACCACTCATGCTGTTCTCTAAATCCTTTATCTGAGCATTTGGATAAATCATTTTACAAAAGATACCCACACATAGTTTGGATTTAGAAAAGCTGTTGCACATTTGGCATATGAAGACCAGTAACAAAGTACCTACACAGAAGGTAGTTTTGTGTGTATATAGTAAAAAAGTTTTGGTGTACCTTTACACAAATACATATACATACAAAATGATGGTATAAAGTAAAGGAGATTTTAAAGCAAGTTGTTTGTTTGGGTTTTTTTCCTGTGTTGACAAGAGGCTGATCAGTACCCTTTCAAATATTTCATTTGGTTTCTTTTCTTGCATGAGATTTTATGAGTACTTTCACTAATTTCATTAATTCCTAACATATTTTGTGTTTAAAATTCTCTAGTCAAGCTCCGTAATTAGCCAGCAAATCATATGCTGACTGGACTGTAGCCTTTACACACAGAAGACTGGGATTAAAGTATCTCAATTATTATGACCTTTTTGAGGACATAACAGCAGTCAGCTGTAATTTACACCCTCCCAGATGAGTTCTAGCTTTAGCTGCGTTCCAGTTCAAAACAAAGCAAGTATCTGAACTTGATTAATTTAAACAAGGGCTGTAGATAGCTCAAACTGGTCAATTAGATTTTGCCCTAAAATACACTAAGAGCAATTATTTCATCAATAATAGCTGAGCACCTTTTTAGGAGACTAACACATTTCATCTGAGGCTGTTTTAAAATCACAGCAACAAAACACAGCATAATGGACAAGTTTAATTACTTGTTGCCTGCACAGAGTGATGGTTAGCTTTGAAAAATGCAAATACAGTACTATTTACATCAGTATAGTTAAGTTAGGCCGGAGCAATCCTAAAATGTTCTTACCCTATATACTCCTATCCTGAGTTCATGGATGTGTGAGTTTGCAAAGTTATGATTGTTTGACTGCTAGCTCTTTTTTTGCTAAACCAGCAGAAAAGCAAAGGCAAATCAAGGATGCCTTATGTCTTTCTGAAACCACTGTTAAATCTGTTACCAAATGTTTTCAGTGGGACTACTGCCTGTATAGTTAACATTGAACTTTTTTACATGAGGAGATATTTGCAAGATACTGTAACGTAATTTGGATTTTTTGCTCATTACAATAATTACAAAACAGTTGGGATAGAAAATTTCATTCCCTAATGGATTTCTTCTCCACACCTTCAGATCTATAACCCTGCCCCCTCCCTGCTTCTCCTCCCTGAAAACCTACTAGCTACAATACACAGTTACCTGTTAGTGCTTTTTACGATATAAAAGTGGAGTGAAAGAATCCAAAGGTTCATAATTATGCCTTTATGCCTAATCAGAAATGGAAATATTTTACTTAAAACTGCCTTTGTCTGCAAATCTAAAAAAAAAAAAAAATCAACTTTTCTCAGTAGAAAGTAAGAATACTTACAGATTTGGGTCATTGTTCCCTGTTGTGAACCCATATCACTATTGGAAGTAGCTAAGACAGCATGGAGTATGTACTCCCAACAAGGATCTCTGGGCAATAAATCCCAGAGGAGGCAATATGGAGGACAGCAAGAAGAAAAGTGCTAGTAGAAAAGTGCATCAGGGGATGCAAAATTCTTCCTGCTGTTGCTATACAGTAAAGGTACATAAAAGTGGTCATTGAATAAAGGCAGCAGAGTCTGCCACCTGAAGTGGCAAATTCTAGCAATAACTTTCAAAGGTAGCAGTGTCTAAACAAAACTCTGTGCCTACTATGAAAATGTTAATGATAGGAAGCCTAGTAGTGCTAGCCGTATTTTTAGTGACAGCCCCCCCTTCCCTCTCAGTCTGAGTATGAATATACTTTTGCATTATAGAACATTCCACTTCATTATTGTTCATAAAGGAATTAATAGAAGTACAGCCTCATTAATTATCTCAGTATACCATGACCTGAATACCTTCATATTTTTCTTTCTAATGCCCTCATGTTCAGCGTTACATTACCTTAATACGGTAAATGTATACTTCAGACATCAAAATTCATCACCAACTTTTCATCAAATTAAAATTGCACACCATTTTGCTATTCATCAGTCTTTTGATTGACACAGATTGTTGGCATTCACAAAGTAAGACTTGAGCACACGCCAAATACATATAAATTCCCTGACTTGGCAGGAACACCACTGCATTGCTTGAAGCCTGGGCCAGTTTTGGGAGATGATAATCCAGTCTTGGACCCCAGTGCCTAAATTTCCTTTTAACATCTGTTATTCAGCAGTAAATTTACTGGACTGTGAACAACAGGTTCATATTGCATGAATGTTCTTGAAACCTCTGCCTGGGAATTTGCATGCAGTGCATAGCTGAGTCCATGGCTGAAGCTGGCTGGAATCAGTTTCATCCTTTGATGCAGACAAGTTGAAAAATGCATTCAATGATATCAGCTGTTCCTTTTATACAGGTATGCAGATGACTTGTATTTCAACAGTCCTTTAGAACAGCTCTGGCAAAAGCTTCCACATTTTTTGAAACTAAATCTGTTGATTTGCAAAGAGAATACATAAAAGTTTTCATCTTTCTCTAATGTGAAAAATGTCAAGTGCCACACATTAAAATGGTATGTAGGCCAGCAGCCCTGAAGAGATCATCCTATTTCCCTGAGCCAGTGAATCCAATCTGAACTTGTATTTCAGATAAATTGTGCAAAATATCCCAGTTTGATCCTGAGTTTGATCACAGTTTTCAGCATCTTTGACAAGTATTGTGATTATTTGTACCTCTTAATTTGAAGCATGAAAAATACACAAAACCAATGTATCTTTGTCTCCTAATGATACAATTTGACAAGCTAGATTTCCTCATTGCAAGTTAATATAGTCTCTAATTACTAACGTGTAAATTTTTAATTTCCTCTCTCTCCATTTGTTGTATAAGAAATTTCAGGCTTGGCTTGCAGAGATGACTTTACAGAAATGTTCTCCTTTTTGCATCTTAAAAATACAGCTGCACATCTTCCCCCTCACACCATTTATTGCCATCTCCTGGTAACAAGCACTACAAAATATCTAAAATTGATGGCACTTTCAGGTGGAATAAAGTTGGAGTTATACAGTTGTATAAAGACCAAAGGACATTTGCTTTAGTTCTGTTTTCAGTATCTACCAACATGACTGAGATTAAATCATTTTGTAACTTTTGAAATCCAAATGTCTTTAAGTCATCTGTGCAACTTCTTCCTTTGCTCTTCAGTAACAGAGGTACACCACAAAAAATGCCCAATTTGTGAAAAGGGACAAAGGTCTTGGCACATATCAATACATTTTAAATACAGCTCAGTGCCTCTCCCAAATGAGCAGCATCAGCAGCATAGTTATCCTACAGCCAAACATCTACAAAATATCTCTTGTGACTGTTGAAACAAACAGATAATGGCTATGTGGAAGTTTCAGCTTGAGAACCTTGGAAGAGCTATATATGTGCCGAAGTTCTCTCACATGAACTGTCCAAAGCAGGGTGGACAACACTGACTGCATGAGGCTCTGATGCAGAGTAGGAAAGGGTTATTTAGATGTACTTTAGGATCACCATTCTTCATTGCTCTGCATTCCCTGAAATCTAACATACAGAACACAGCCTGCAATTTAGTTCTTGTAAAACATCCCTGAGCAGGCAGATTTGGGTGCTGTCTTTCACCAGAAAGTTGCTGAAATATAGTTCACCAGCTACAGACCGTACTGTTGAATTATGCAAAAAAAATACCAAAAAGAGACAATAATAATCTAGGGTATGAGGCTAGAATGGCAAAAGAAAATTGTCTTGTCTCATATTACTATAAGCTATTCTTTAGTAGGCAATTAAAAAAAAAAAAAGCTCTAAAGTAAAAGAAACCAATGATATATTTCTATGGGAAAACAACATATGACCAGAAGATACCTGCATTTGTATTCATTAGAAGTTATTTCCAAGTTTTAATTCAAGTTTTCTTTAATGAAATCTTAAGCTCTGACAAATGGTGAAGTTGAACGTTTCTAACCACAGTACTCAGTGAAATAGTTTGCCTTCAGAACATAACATGAGGGCAAACATGGTATATGATAAGAATAGAATAAAGAGATAGAATTAAAAAAAGTATGATTTTTATTACTGCTGCTATACTGGTAAGTGACTTACTGGAGACCGGAAAGGGACAATCCCTCGTAGAAGTAGAATACACATAAAAGCAATGGCACTGAACAATTCATGGCCCCATTTTATATGATGTATGAATTTAGATGTAAAGTCAAAATACAAATTACCTCCTTCAGAGAGGTTGCAGAGAAAAGCCATTATGAGGAAATCATTGCTAAAAGAGGAAAACATGGGGTTCATTAATGTGGAAATTCACAATATGCTTTAAGAAGTGAGAGATATTTTTTTCCAGACAATTCAGATCTCTGCAAACTTAAGGGACTGACTTTTCCCTCTCCACTGAGCTTACCAAACTCCTTTTTATTATCCCACAAGGGTAGTTTTCACTTAGTATGCACATAATTCCTATTAAACTTTACAGGAGTTATGCACATGCATCAAGGATAAAATAAATATCCTTGATCTTATATCTACAAATCCCTAGTAGAGAGACCATAAAACCAGGTAGAGGATAAACTTTGCTAGCTCTGTAGTTTGTTCTCTGAGTCTTAAGTGTGACAAGTACAAAGATATGTACATGAGGAAAAGATGAAACCACAGAAAAATGAAAGCAAGACAGTTCAATGTCTTACAAGTAAGGCTGAGATATTAACAGATTTTGATTGTTAACAGAATAAAAACCTAGTTCCAAAACACTGTTTGTTTTCCTGAGAAATAAAACTTTTCAAATATTTTTGCTTCTGATTTTTTTAGCCACATTTTTCATGTGGGTTTATATCTAATGGTTTTGGTCAAACTGAATGTGCATTCCTCCATGAACATAATGGTCAACCACAAGTTTTTGCACTGCTTCATTTGTGGTACAAAATGTTTACACAAAGTAAATCAAAACAGAGTGCACTGAAACATCACTAAGCTGCACTCAAGGAACTTTGACAATTCAGAACAAAAAAGAGTATAATATATGGCTGCTCTATATTGTTATAACAACTATATTGCAGTTAATAAATAAATCTTAGTGGATAAATGACCAAAAAATTAAAGACTATAAACCAAAAACCTCTTAGAAGGTGAATGGGGATTTAAGATTAAATCCAGCAATGAAGAGGGTACTGAGAAGCAATTTCCTCACCTTTCCCTCCCAAACAGGCAGTTCTAAAACACATTCATGCCAAGACAGTTCTTGTGAGATTGCCTGTTGCTTTCTTTCATTACAGGGAATGTTTCGTCCCTATTCTCCAAAGACTGAAAGAAGTATCTTGCACACATTTGTTATTCTAACTAGACTGCAGGAGACAGTCCTCCTTCAAAGGAAAAAGCCAGTAGCAAAACCACGGGTCATGAAGAGCAAGCGTATTGCATCAGGTACCACCATTATGGTAGGAAAACAATAAGAAGTGATGAAGTGAAACACTGTCATAAAGAATGTGTGGGATTCACATTGGGGTAAAGACATATGCTATATATCATGGGCTTTCACTTAGCATTACTACTTAAAGATCCATTATGTAACAATAAGATAAGACACACAATAATACCAGAGTCCAGTCCTTCTCAAAGGCATGGGGCGCAATGATGTTTCCTATGAACAAATAGGTTGAGTCTAAATGATCAAACCAGTATAAATTTCATTAAAAGCACACTTGATTTAATTTGCAGGTAATCAAATGTTACCTAATATCTGAGGTACCGGGCAAGCAACCTAATCACTGTTGGTATTAGGAAAGAGAGGCTGAAAGGAATTTAAAAATTATGAATTCATACATTTTGCTTTTTGGATTGAACTTCCAGAGTTTCTGCCATATGCTATTTTGCACTGACATTGACTCAATTTACATTATGTACATGACAATCAGGTTTTTAACCTGCCATTTCTTCCATGCATGGGCTAACCAGTTTTTGCCACTGAAGCAACAGAACCTGGAGAACGTCACGTACTTAATGTATTTACATAATTTATTACTCAAGGGTTTACTATTTACAGTGATTGATTAAGCCCTAACACATTTACAGTGTGCTTACTCTTACAGCTTTGATCTCTGTGACTAAGCAAATGACTGTTCTGTCAGCTTTGCCTCAGTAGTCCAAGCTTTTAATTTCTGCTGAGTTAAGAAGGACCTGCTCAGAGGTAAGACAAATGTTTGAAACAGTAAGTTTACTTTTACTTTCATGCTAGTGTAGTATTTTTCCTCCTCTGTTATCTGCACATCAGTTGGAAAGAGTTCAGGTTTATTCTTGCATATGACTGACAGATCTTGTAATTCAGAGACAAGGTTACAAAATATCCCAAATTAATGACTGTAGGGTATCATATTTAAAACTATTTTGAAAGTCTCCAGATACACTATGTGTTGCTTCATCTGTTCTTGAATAACATTTTCTAAAAGCCATGGAGTTGGATGACTCTGAAAGCTGTCAACTTCAATATTAAATGTTTTCAAATCAATGTTGATGGCTGGAGAAAGTCAACCATGCCATATACTAGCGCTCTACCTTTACAGGGGGAAGCTAACCTGCGTGAACTAGAAAAGCTGTTATCTGGACAGTTAAGTTATGCTTGTTAAACAGTTAAAAGGTGATCAAGCTTTGTCAAAGACAATGATGCATTTATGTCCTCCTTAGACTCCTTTTTTCCTGCTACTCATTAATCTCTATTTCTGCTTGAGCACAGCCTTTCTGATGCGACAAAACTATTTTGCCTAATTGATTTCTATGGAATCCCCAAGATACTCTAGTAGATTTGGATGGTGACTTACAGTTTAGTAAGGGACTAAAGTGTGTAATGTTACTAAAAAAAAATCAGAAAGCTTTCTTTTATATAGACAGATTGAATGTAGAGGAAAAATCATAAAAACATAGTTTCTTTGAAAGTACACTCTTGCTTTTTAAATGTTTTTGCTGTCAGCATAAGGACCCTGATTACAATCAGGAAGAATTTTATTTACTTCGTTGTAAATCAGTGTTAATAGAACTATTCCTGTAAACAGCAGAAAGGCCAGAATAGAAGCTGCTAACTTGATGGTTCTTCTAACTTCCTTCACCTTTTCCTGCTGTGTTTTTTTTGTATAAGTAGACTAAGGAAGTGAACAGTTTTAGCACAGGCTTTTAAGCGCACTTACTCATTCTTATAATTACTGATCAACATGAACAACAGGAGATTAAAATCCAAGATATAGAGTAACCTTTGTTGAAAGTACATTTTTTAGGTTCTTTAGTCCAGCACATTTCAATACAAAAAAGGGAAGCAGCAGGATGTCAATGGTGTTTTTTTGTGATAGTCAGGAGAAGTGTTTTTCTCTATGATGGATAACCAATTCAGGGAAAGACTTTCAGAACTGCATTACTTCTAAGTAACCTCAATGAAGGAAATCTAGTCAGTTAAAAGCAGTAGTTATTTCAAACAGATAATCCGCTGTAGAATACATAACCAATTTAATAACGTTATATATAAATTTTTATCTACTAAGGAAACATACAGAAAAAGGAGTTGAGGTTTTCAGTATTTCAGAGTATGTGATATAACAATACGCGATATATAAATAGGGCAAAGATATAAATTTTATGTGAAATTTGTCAAAAAACTCTCCAGTCTTTCTAGATTATTCTCTAGTCTCCTAGTTGAGTATTGAAGCTCTTCCTGTGTTTAGTATTTACTGAGAGAAGGGCATGGCACATCCTGTCATGGTGCAGCTCATCAAAAAATATTGCTCACAGTTTTACAAAAGTGTTCCGTATTTTTGGAAATAGTAGCATGCTAACTTGTTTAAATAAGTATGGAAAACTGAAACAATAAGTTACTTTTTATTTTAAGAATTATTTTAGTTATTATTTTTTTACGTAATATGTTTTAGAGAGTTATTTTTAATTGGCCTGCGGAAGTCAACTGATAGAGAGGAAGTCCAGCAACTGGTAATGGAAAGGGATTGTAAACGAGCTATTGTTTCTTTTTTCACAAAATGCTTACAGATTGAAACATGTCCATTACTGCTTTTTTTTACTAAAATAGGGAGCAAACTTCTTTTACAAACACTTTAGTGAAATATGATCTGGTATATACATCTTATTTTACTTTACTTACAGATTAGCAGGGGACATTTGCTTTGACAATAGCTTCCAAATGCTTAATTGTTTTCAAAATTATTTATTTTCAGAATATCTAAAACCAAAGCTGTGATTAAAGTAATATTTTCAAGATTCATCATACTTGAATGGGTAGGCAGTAATGAGAAGCTCTAAAGTGAGTATAATTTTGAGACATTGAAAAATATAGATATGATTTATAATTGCCTTTTCTGTGTGTTACCCAATGGGAGAAAGAAATGATTGCATGAAAAAGCACAGTAATGTGGCTAATGTGGCTGGATTTTCAACCATCTTGGGAAAAAAATTCCTAAAAATGCAGTTTTATGGTAGGATCAATGACAGCTAAGGGTTCTCCATTTAGTTAGTTAAATCATTTGTTTAAATTAAATTGAAATTTCACATATTGCAAAAAAATCCTCTCTTCACGGATTTTGTTAGCTGTCATTGTTTTCTCCTGCAAGGTTTTACCAAAGAAAAACTAAGGGAAGAAAAAGGGGCTGTCAGGCTATTTTACAGCACTAGATACATTAAATGGCTCAAATTAGCATCATCTTCTTCAGCAGAACTCCTAAAAGTCACAGAGAGTCCTGCATTGTGTTGAATCTTCAAATACTGGCAGAAGTAGAAGCAGGGGTAAACATAAATTAATCATACTAACAATCTTCTATTACTTTAAAAAAGATTATGTAAATGATTTGACTCTCATCTAAAATAACTTCATAATTTGCTTGAAGTGTTAAAAATCATCATCCTTTAAAAAAAAAATCTAATAGCGTTTGATATAAATTACATTAACATAGATGTTCCACTGCAGGACTTGGCTGTACTGAAGACAGTGAAGGGAAGTGAAAATTTTAATTTCTCTACAGCTTCAAAGTTAGCTATAAGTAATGTACCTAAAGTGATTTGGTCTTTGCAGCATTTGTTAAATTTCTCTTCAGTTAGGTGTAAATTTAAGAAGCAGAAATCAGAAGGATTTTTCCAGGGAAAGTATGTCTGTGATGATTTAAATGAAAATCACTAGTTTTTCAGTTTAACCTTGTGATGAACAGTAACAATTTTACTATTTTATCTGGAGTCATGTTAGATTGCATAAGTGATGTGGATGGGCAGCCAGCTTCCCGCACCCTACGTTGAGCATCACCCTCCATACAGCAGCAGATAAGAACTACCTCCTTGCCCTTGAGGTCACTGACTCCCTAGGGAAGAAGTCTTCCTGTGTACAGAAAAGAAGCAGACAGAAAGAGTGAGTTCATTGGGACATAAGGAATTGTAGTTTGTTGCAACTCAGAAGTTGGTAAGACTGGGAATAAACTCCTGTGAAAGAACATGCACAAAAGGAGGACACAGTTTGGAGAGATTTATTTACAAAGTCTTTTATTCCTGTTCTGTTTCACCTTGAGTTCTCTTTTCATAGATATTTTAAAAGTGAGCTTCTTGGAAGAATTACTCATGCCTGTTTCTGTTCCAATAAAACCTGTTTTTTGTGGGCAAGAGCTCCTCTCTCTTCAGCACTTGCTGGTTAACAAAAAAGGGAGAAGGGGGGGCTAAGCTATTCCAACTTGCTTTTTTCCAAATATCACCACAGATTTTAACAATATCCAGAATGTGTGTTTCATTTGGGTTTCCTTGTCTCCAAGGAACTTCGTTTGTTCTGGGTTTTTATTATAGAAGGGAAAAATACATTCTTTTGTAGACAAGCTTTATCTGTTTCTGCTAAAGATACACTGACACATATTAACAGCCAGACTGCAAAAAGCCAGAAGAGAAGGAAATATTTTATAGAAAAATAACCTCATCATCTTTTTAATCTTAGGCTACATACAATTTGATCAGGTTTTTGACACTTAGATATAAGAGCAAATAAGATTATTATTTTTTAATATATTCAAGAAAATGTGCTATGGAGGTCAAACTCAGAATGCTCTGGCTTAAGAAGTCATATATTTTAGTTATGTAAATGTTTACCTGACTCACCTTCTATATCTATCTGACTGTAGACAAGACAGGAAATTTTCCTGATTGACATAGGTCTATGGAGAAGAATGATGAAAGTGAAGTTAGTATTAATCACTGTTACACTAAGTATGTAATTTACTAGTATGCTGAGAGAAGTTTATGGGGAAAAGTAAAAAGGACAATGGGAACTTATAGCAGTAATGTTGGAGTGTCTGAATTGCCTCTAAAATCAGTACATTAGAAGCTGTAAACAAAAGATTACCACAGCAGAGACATTTCTTCTTTGTTGGAACCCCAGGAGAATTAAGGAAAGAGATAAAATTAGTCATTAAGCCCTCAATTAACCAATCTATTATTTTAATTCAATCTTGGAAGCTGACTAAAGGCAGAATTGGATGATTGACTTCTAAAGTTTTTATAGACTCAATGAAAGGACAAAAAAGGTTTACGTTTTATGAGATTAGAATTGGTTTGTCTCATTAGAGGTAGCTGAGGGTATTGGCAGGACTGTTTTAAACCATCTCTGGTTACATCTACAGTCACTTCATACAGCAGTGCCAAAAATGACAAGCATGCTCCTTGCTCAGCTCCATTAAATCCATATGGTCATTTGGAGAGGCCTCAGCTGCAAATGTATCACTGTCCACAGGTCCAAGCAATGTTAGGGCTACCTGCAAGCTCATCGTACGGATAATGACTGCCTTTCTAAAAGTAATATTGTCAAAACTATGTCATATAACCAGGAGGTTACCAACTTAGATAAACTTGTTAGAGTGAGAGCAAACTCAGAAGCAAGCCTGCACTCTGAAAAGATAATGGGCAGGGGGAGGAGATTTGGTTTTACACATTTTCTTTCACTCTAAACAATATAGCTGAATTTTATTTACTTAAAATTTAGGTGGTTCTAGTGTATATGCTGATTAAAAAAAAATAGCCTGGCGAATTAAATTCCCTTTTTCTTAGAGCAAGTACAGCAAAAGAAAGCAGAACTACCTCTGAGCTTTGGAAATCCCTGGATCCTATCCCAACAAGAAAAATACCAGATGTTCCATGGTCCCAAACCTTCTGTCACCTTCTGCACTGTCAAAGACACTGTTACTACCATGGCTGCCTGAAGAATAGGCAAACTTAGAGAAAACTTAGAGTCAGTGCTATGCAATTAGGAATCCATGATGGTAATATATCACCTGTTACTTTTTGTAGTATAATTTTAATAGTTTCTATTTATGGAATTCAAACTCAGAATTCAGTCAGAAATAGAAATATATTGTAATGAGTCAATATTTACCTCTTCTATATCAAAGAATAAATTCATTTAGAATATGAAGCTCCATGAAAATGGGATTAGATGGGTGTTAGCCTATGTCTTAGGTCTTGAGGATGGATAGAGGAGAAACCACAGTCCTTGCACTATTTAAAATCCAATAAAAGTCCTCAAGGACTCTGTTTCATACTAAATTTTGCAGAAGTTGCTGTTCTTTATAGTGAACTGCATTTTAGGATGGGGTGTTTCAATTCTATAATGATTTGTTTTTTAAAGGACAATAATTATAGAATCATACAATTGTTTTGGTTGGAAAAGACCTTTAAGATTATCGACTCTGACTGTTAACCTAGCACTGCCAAGTTCACTGCTAAGCCGTGTCCATAAGCACCACATCAACATGTCTTTTAAATACCTCCAGGGATGGTGACTTAACCACTTCCCTGAGCAGTCTGTTCCAGTGTTTGACAACCATTTGGAGAAGAAATTTTTCCTAATGCCCAATCTAAACCTCCCCTAGCACAACTTGAGCCATTTCCTCTTGTGCTATCACTTGTTACTTGGGAGAGGAGACCAATGCCCACCTCGCTACAACCTCCTTTCAGCTAGTTGGAGAGAGCAATAAGGTCTCCCCTCAGCCTCCTTTTCTCCAGGTCAAACAACCCCAGTTGCCTCAGCTGCTCCTCATTAGACTTGTGCTCCAAGCCCTTCACCAGCTTCATTGCTCTTCTTTGGACACACTCCAGCACTTCAATGTCTTCCTTGTAGTGAGGGGCCCAAAACTGAACACAGCACTCAAGGTGCAGCCTCACCAGTGCTGAGTACAGGGGAACAATCACCTCCCTGCTCCTGCTGGCCACACTATTTCTGATACAGGCCAGG
>JAVJGG010000029.1:9099761-9112452 GCA_035590195.1 Aviceda cuculoides | reverse complement strand
GATGAACGCGGTGTCGATCGGTGGGTGGTGAGCAACTGCACTGCATATCATTTGTATATTCCAATCCTTTCATTATTACCGTTGTCATTTTATTAGTGTTATCATTATCGTTCTTAGTTTCTTCTCTTCTGTTCTATTAAACTGTTCTTATCTCAACCCAGGAGTTTTACTTCTTTATCCTGATTTCCTCCCCCATCCCACTGGGGGCGGGGAGTGAGTGAGCGGCTGCATGATGCTTAGTTGCTGGCTGGGGTTAAACCACGACAGAATAAAGAGAATGTCTTAACGAAAACATTCTTTCATTGTCTAACTTCAAGAGTATTCTTTTCCTACTGCATACAGGAAAGACAGAAAAAATTAATGATTACTTGCAATGTAACCATCAATGATAGTGATTACTTGCACATGGGGTTCAGTTTTATATGCAACCAAAAGCTCCATTTCTGATTTGACAGCTGACTGGAAGAAGGGTGTTTTTATTTTTCTTTTCATTTTAAAACAGACATGCATGTACGTATGCTTGTGAGCATATATTATATTTGAAATAAAGATGGAACTCCTCTTGCCTAAGTCTCAACACCTACATACCAGCTAGATGTCTATACTCTTTTTAGAGACAGTGAAGAAAAACTGGTATTGCTAGAAGACACTTCATTTTATTCTAAAGCAGTAATCTAAAAGAGATTGTGTGAATTAAGCCTTAAAAGCACCTGCTCCACTTATTATGAAAGGAATAGACTAGTTGTTCACACTGTACATTAACAGATGTAATTTAACAGATAAATTCCACCCTTAGTTTGGGTGGCAGTAGAGGCAAAATCTGTAACTTAGACAAAAAGGAAGAAACAAATCAGGAGTTTTTAAAGAAAGAATATTGAGTGAGACAATATGAAATAATCTCATTTGCACAGTGGTACTCAGTTGCAAATGGGGAACTGAGCAAGGTCTCTGTGTCCTGGAGAGAAAAGAGTATGTGGCTTTCAGAGCAGTGAACACAGAATGCTGCTTGATGAAAGCAGCAAGTTAGAGGATGTGACAATGCCTTTTCTGGATGCATATGCAAAAAAGTGGTATAAACCAGGACAAGACCTGACACCGAAATTCACACTGAGCTTCATAAAGATTGTAATAGTAACAAAATGAAAAATTAATGTGTTAAAACCTGATTTGAATGAATGGTGTTTCTCACTACAGTATTAACATTTTACAGCAGGAATTTTCCTATTGCATTATCTTTGAATCCAACATACAAGTTGGAAAAGATGCCTTAAGATGTAAGTATATTTCCTTTACCTTAATTTTTTGTAATTATTCACATTCATTATGTTTTTGTCAGTCCTAAGGAATTTCAGGAATATTTACTTGCTCTGCTAATTAATGGTAGGATAATATGTCCTCCCTAGGCATATAATGACCGATAATTTATGGGCATATATAACAGAGTAAAATTTCACAGTCTCTTAAGTCCTAATGTTGGGCTGCTAGTGGAGCAGAATCTCCAGGTTCCATTCACTCAAGAGAACTTTTTTAAACAGTCAGTCTGACAGAAGGTTTCTTAAAATATAGATGCAGAAGTCTGAATTTCCATCTTCAATGTCTCATTTTCCGAAAGCTTCATTTTTCAATTTTGCCAGCATGCAGCTTATTTAATTTGTAGTTTTTAGGTTTTTTTTCTCTGCTTTCATTTCCTTCAAGTTATCTGAAGGATATGACTTCATTTTATGCATTATTAAAAAATAAAAAACTTGTAGAAAGCTTTTCACCTGGAACAAAAGCCATAGATAGTGCTAGTGTGTAGCTCTGGCAATACTGAAGTTGACCATAGAACTGTTACTGGCTGGAACTGCAGCACTGCCAAGTTATCCTGCTGTAATATGGCAATATCTGTGACTCTGAGGACAAATATTTAACCCTGAATAATAAACACATCTTGCATAGCCAACAGGATAACTCCATCTATTTTGCCCTGTGCAATAAATACTGCTGATTCTGGCAGCACTGAAGACCGTTCCTTCTTTCGTGGACATGGTGTCATGAACATTTTTCCTACTTGGAGTACAAATGACTCCACCATATATTTATTTTCTAACACCTGAACAGCATGCCGCAGATGGTACAGCTCAAAAACTGTTATAATTTGCCTCAAAATGTACTTTTATACACCAAAAAACCTCAGTTTAATAGCATTGGCTCTTCTATGATAGGAAGTATGCATTACTGTTTGTTTGTAATTCTTGTATTTTCATACAAGAAAAAGTAATTTATTTTTTTCTTCTGCAAAAGTTTTAGTCTGGCTTGCACCCCTCAACTTCTGTTTATGAAAAATTAGATCTTTGTAGTTGTATCACATCACCTTTTTAACACTGACATCTCTACGTTTATATGACGCACTTTTTTGCTGGCACAATGTAAAAACTTGAATTGTGACAGCACCACACATTTCTCCTCACGATGAAATTATACTTTGATTTATTTTTTCAACTTATAGTCCAGGAACAAGGCCAATAACTAAGGAAAGGGAAAACATAAAGAACAGCTTTACTTTTATAAACTACACATTCATTTTCCTCACACCTTCCATACAGTGGAGTTCAAATGCCAGTACATTATATGATAATCACTTTGCCAGAAGAAGTCAAAGATGCACCTGGAGAGAACCAACATTTTGTGGAAATTCTATGAAGCCTCTCGGATAAAAGGCAGCAGTTACTGGCAGCACTTTTTTCTTTCCTGTTGGTAACACATATAAAGGACCTTGCAAAAACAGCAAGAGACGCCGGTGAATTCTGAAAGACTCTAGCTGTCTACAGTTTTGCTCATTGAGAAGAATGAAGAAACATGAGTGAGAGAGAAACCTTTAACTTTATGTGTCAAAGACATTTTCACAACATCTGAAGGGAATATCTTCCCTAAAAATACAGAAAGATCAGAAAGTAAAATGTTCATTGAGAAGAATCTGTGATGCTTCAGGAGCAGCCACATAAACATCACTGCTGCCTCATTTTTAGAGGATGCCTTTGCCTGCTTTAAAGACTACCAGTCAATTAGGGACAAAAAGGAAATGTCAAAGACTGTGCTTGCTGCAGCCTTTGTGTCAAATGCATCCTGTGACACTGTCATGTCTTCTGCAAGGGACATGACTTTGAACATATTGTAGACCATACAGTTACCAGCACTGATGTGGAAAATAGACAATTAGCTAAGAAAACTGCTCTTGTCAACAAATTTTGGGAGGTAAATGGTTTTGAGTGGTTTTGTCTAATAACAGAAAAGTAATGTCTGCCTGAAACAAAAATACTCCATCTCTCATCAGATGTACACGGAGATGGAAGAAGTGTGGAGGGGTCCCTTTTAAGTAGTGGTGGGGAAAAAAATGAACAAATGAATAACAGAAAAGATCATTTGGAGAGAAAAACAAAAGCTACCATGAAAACAAGTCAGAAATTCTATTTATATCTCCCCTATCTCCCAGACTGGGAGAAGGCAAATGAAGAATGTGGTAGCCTCCTTTTAGCACCTTGACACTATAAAAAATGACATAACAAATTAATAGTTTAAAAATACTTCTGCTCATAAAATAGCAACATGTGTACTAGTCTGTACCTTATAAAGTTCACCAGACTGAAAAAAGGAAAAGGAACTGAAGAGAAGAATGTCAGCCTCTTATGTGGCTAGTTTGAAAGGAAAGGCATTTATGATAATAGATCATCCCTTTGTGGTTACAGCACAGACAGAGGGTCAGGGCATGTGCACTGAGCTCTAACAAATATACTGCCTACTGATATGTAAGTCCCTCAGTTTCTACCTTGTGGCGTTTCAGCTCTTTATCAGGATACTTAAAAAAACTCTAAAGGGAATTGTGAGCTAGAATAATCAATGTCTGTCATCTGTCTGCTAAGATTCACAAATGAAAGGCAGAATAAAAGTTCGCAGATATTGACAATGTATGCATATTGATACTGAATGAATGAATCATGAAAAATTAATTTTGAAGTAGAATCAAAAAATCGCAGAATGGTTGAGGCTGGAAGGGACTTCTGGAGGTCATCAGGTTCAACCCCCCTGCTCAGGCAGGGCCACCTGGCACCACTTGTCCAGGACTATGTCCAGACAGCTTTTGAATATCTCCAAGGAGGGAGCTTCCACAAATTATATCTGGGAAACCTGTGCCAGGGCTCAGTCACCCTCACAGTAAAACAGTGTTTCCTGATCATAGACTCATAGAATGGTTTGGGTTGGAAGAGACCCTAAAGATCATCTAGTCCCTACCCACCCCCCCACCCACCCCCCCATGGGCAGGGACACCTTCCACTAGACCAGATTGCTCAAAGCCTTATCCAGCCTAGCTGTGAACACTTCCAGGGATGGGGCATCCACAGCTTCGCTGGACAACAAGGAAAATGTTCAGAGGGATGCTCTTGTTTTTCAGTTTGTGCCCGTTGCCTCTTATCCTGTCATGGAAACCACTGAAAAGTCTGGCTGTGCCTTCTTTGCAACCTCTCTTCAAATATTTGTACACATTGATGAGAATCCTCCTGAGCCTTCTCTTCTCTAAGCTAACCAGTCCCAGCCCTCTCAGCATTTCCTCACAGGAAAGATGCTCCAGTCCCTTAATTATCTTCATTGCCCTTTGCTGGATTCTTTCCATCGTCATTCTTTCCAACATCATAGACTCTTTTTCTGATCGTGTGGTTTCATATTTCCTTCTATTTGTCTATTGGATTTCTACAGATTACATTACAGTTTTCACAACTTCGTGATTCTGTGGATTGTTCTGAAATATCACTGGAAGTAACAAGGCTCCTGTGGGCATTCAGCCATTCAGTTTGTAAAACGCATAATACTTTATATTATTTTGTCTGTTCATTTCACTTTGCGCTGCCCTAGGCTCTGAAAATATAACAAACACCTGCTCTGTCAAGTAACAGGAATATTCACAGGAGGCAGCTAGAAGGAGGAACATCTGGAGGACATGTTCTCGCACCATAATATTATCTAGAGAACGAAGAACTTTATGAGCTGTATGTTGAATCGGTCAACAAACCAGCCTCCACCACTCAAAATGGATCGAACAACTTATGTAGCAGTACCACAAGGCTAAAATGAAGACAGTTTTTCCTAAAAGCTTTTTCAGTACATCATCAGTTGCAATCTGTCTTACATAATCAGTGGGAGGAATAGTTATTCAGACAGCATTTTAGATCCCCCCCAAGACCCACTCAGGAAAACTGCCAAAAAAAGACAAAGAAATGAAAAAAAAAAGTTGACCTTACAATAAAGAATTAGAACCTTGCCTTTGATCCAATTCAGTGATAAAAAACCACACTGAAATTGTCTAAAGTCTGCAACAAGTAGGAGGAAACATTGAGTGACTGTTGGCTGTCTGTGGGAGATGTGATAACATGAGGTGATAAAACCCCTGAATCAATGAGCTCTGCAAAGCACCTATAAACTTCAGAAAAGTGATTTATGGGGATAGAGAGCAGTGAAAAAATCAAATTAAAAAGAAGTCCTGATCTAACAAAAATGAAGAACACCAGGGCACAAGAAGCACCATGAGAATCCAGACACTCCTATGGCAACACTCAAAATCTGATCAAACTTCATTTAACCACAGCTCTGCTTCTCTGTAGTAGATGTAGAGACAATTTGACACATACATATTGTGTAGTTCTTGATAATAAAATCACATGTTCATTGTGTCATTCTATATAGTTTGAAGAATGACAGTAAGGCAGAATTGCTATTCACACTCTTTGTAAGAGTTCTCTTGTCCACCTCCTGTAAGAACCGACTATTACAGACGACCTATTACAGAACAAGCTAGAGTTCCATAATTGCTTTTGAACAGAAATACAATGCTCATTTCAAATCCAACTGTTTTTATTTTTATGGTCACCATGCTCTATGTGTTCTTTTCATCTGTAAAGTAATCATGTAGAACACGTGAGGCATCCAGTGGAAGGGGAAGGAAAAAAAGATGGAGCACCATAGGCAACAAATGTTATTACAGTAAAGGTTATTTTAAGGAGTGGAAGCTGCTTATCCCTCTCTGTATTTAACTTTTTCAGCTGGTGTGTCCAATTGCTTAAAAAAGCACAAACACCAAAACATGAAAATCTGCAACAATCATTAACAAGCAGCTCTTCTGAATACACAATTTTTGTTTTCTCATGATACTTGTTAGTTTAAACAGCTACTGGTTTTGCAGGCAGTCCCAGTTGCTGCCATGTTTCTTGCATGGAATTACGTAGACATGTTTGTGAAAGAAGGTTTTATGAAGTAGCAAAAGATCAAATCAATTTAATGATTAAATTCTGAGTTACCCAAGGGTGAAGACTCACAAGGACAGAAATACTCACTTAAAAATGGTAACTGGCAAAATAATGTACAAATCAAGAAAATTTGTATCCTATATAGACTAGAGTATAAACCAGGAACAATATTCATAAAACCTACAACAATTCTGTCCTCCCAAGCATTGTACTTATTTCCTAACTAAATATACAAAGTATAAAAAAATTAATACAGATGGTTCTATCATTAAGCATAATCAAGGAAGGAACACAAGCATTTGCAGTCATTTAGTACCTCACATCCACCTGCATATATAACATGCATGCACACATCATATTTAATAACACTTTCTCTTCCTTGAGTTATATTACTGCTGATGTATGTTCCTTAGAAAACCTGACAACATCTGATGAAAAACTTACCTCCAATTTCAAATGTGTTTGCAGGTAAGCCAAATTCATGTGAATGCACCTATTTGAAGACGTTTTTACATGATCTTCAGTCTTCAGAATGCACATAAGGTACAACGGCAATTCCATTTTCTTTCCCAAGATCCAACTGGTCAAAGCGAAGCTGCATGATCTATGTATTGGCTTTGTGTGGCAAGGTTTTGGTAGTGGGGAGGTTACAGGCGTGGCTTCTGTGAGAAGTTTCTACACAATCTACTTCAGATTTCTCAGTTCCTGAGCTCACTAGTTTTCCATGTTTCAGAAGGCCAAAAAACCCAACAAAACTTTACCTATCCCCAGCACAAGCAAATGGCCTACAGTCAGTAGAGGCTTATCTAAAAAAATCAGGGCCCAGTTAGTTAGTATCAAGAGAGAGAAGTCAGGTACTTGCAGTTCCAGGAGAATCCCATGTCATAGCTTCTAAAATATCATCATTACTTAGAGCCTAAAGGATGGACAAATTATCCAACAATAAACATAATGTGTTTTCTAGAAAGACATACATAATCTGCTACAAAAATAAGAAATCAGAGACAGTGCTTAAAGTCCAGATCTCATGTTCTTACAGCACAGAAGCAGTGGTGTGGATGAAGGTTGTGATACATATATGGTAATGAAACACGAGCAAATGGAGGTGATTTGGTCTGGCTAATGTCTGCATTAACATAAGCCAGAAACAAGCACACAGAATGGTACAGACAGAGGACACAGCCAGAGAGTCAGTCTTTTTTCATCTGAATATTCCAATCCACTATTGTTCCTAATGGATAGAACTATCACTGTAAAGATTCTTACATAAAGAAAATTGTAAGCATTCTTTTCCTCAGCAATTTACTTGCATAGATCCAAATCTAGCTTTATTAAAATATCTTTCAAACATGATGAATTTGTGTACAACACATATTTGTAAACTGTTGTGTTAAAATATAATGGTCTTTTTAAACAGACATGAAGGACAGAGTGTATGCATCATAAGTAATGAAATATTATTCCAAGTAGCATTTCATGGCATTCCCCTAATCAATCTAATCCAAAACAAACCAGGCCATTTTTTGTGATATAGGTTATAAATTAAAATGTTTGCAATCCAATCATTTTGAGGCTTGTTGTTTAAACATGTAAAAAATGATTGTACTTCAGAGCATGCACTGAGTCATTTGACAATGTGGCTTGCTATTATGTCACTTTGGGAAACATAGCATTTATAAACAGCTCACCAGGCTGGGCTTAAAATAAGTAGCTATTATTTCTCTCAGGTCTATTTCTGATGTCTACCTTCCCTATTAAACTTTTCCCCTGAATATCTGTGTGGAATTTATTCACTACAGTCCAACTTAACTATCCTAAGTGCAAGTTAAGATTTAACAAAAAAAAAAAAATACTTCTAGTTGCTGGATGTCCACTGATTCTGACTCATCCATATGGCCATTATCTCTTTCAAGTGACAAGTCTTCTTTTATTCCAAGGTCCTTCCAAGAAAGCTCTATATAACCAAAATTCTCCCATTTCCATTAATGTCTTTTAATATGGGACAAAATTCCTGGCTTTTCTCCTGCCATTTTTTTCTTCAAGTTTGCAACTCTTTTTATTCCTCCTGAGTTAAGTTACTGGGGGACAACAGACTTCACAGAACCTGCTGAACATCACGCAGGAAATGCAAACTGTTTTCCGGACTCCTAGAAAATAGTTTTGTCCAGCATAGGGAAAGCATGAAGCTCTATCGTGAAGACAGCATTGAGTCCAGTATTTAGTCTATAGTGTTAACAGTGAGAGAAAAGATAGCTTTTCCTTTGTTTCCTGCTTTTACTTTGAGCGTATGACCTCACGCATAATTCAGAGTGAAAGAAACCAATAGAAAATAATTCCATCATCAGATCTTCTACACAGTACCTACTGAAATAGACATAACCCAGTCTGAATATTTTGTACAGAAAAGAATCACTTAGTAATCCACTACTTCACCTTGCCAATGAGCTACCTGAACTTTTCATTTTATCTCACTGAAAGATAACAGCACAACCCTTGTAATTTAGTCAAAAAGACCACATGACTCCATAAAACACAAGCCAGATTGCGAAAAAATTATAAGAGAAAGTAAGTCATGTAGCTATTTTATAAAATCATGCAATATGATTTTCAATTAGATTTTATTCATGAATTTGTTCTTAACAGATGTGAAATTAGTTTATCAGCTCCAGGTCTTTAGAATATTCTAAATTCTTAGCATATGTTGAGAAGTAAGAAAGAAGACATAGCCTTCTATTTGTACATTTTCTTTCCTCAGGCTTTTCTCTTGCAAAACAGAATCTATTTAACACTACTTTACATTTAAAAGTAATTTTGTAGCTGTGAGCTTGCATATCTCATCTCAATTCTGCTCCAATAACAAAAGTTTCATTGTTTCTAATGTTTTAAACACCTTGTAATTATCTTAAATCTCCACTATCAATGTACTCTCTCTTAGGTTAATGTAGCATCCATTTAGTTCTTTGATTATAAACTGGAAGATAATGAATATTAATATTTCTGTCAGCAATTTAAAATAGCTTGCAGGTATACCTATGTACAGTACTCTTAACAGCAAACCAGATGTCTCAATCTGTTTCTGCTTAAATTTATTGAAATTTTGCGAGTGTATGCTGAGACTAAAGGGCTTCATTATTCCACTGTACTTGTTACATTAGTTTTTCAGTTTTCCAGCTACTTATCAGAAGTTCTGATTAGCTCTCCCTATTTTCCTTCTTTTTAAATTTCTTTTTTTCTTTTTTTCCTTTGGTCTGATTCAATTTCAATTACATTTTTAGTAACAGCAAAAACTCCAACAACCCACAAGAAGCCAACAGTTGTTTCTACAGCATAACTTAATAGCAATGTGCTTGACCCAATGGAAATAGCCCTAAACTAAGAGTCAGAAGCCCAGCTCCTGGTGCTAAGAATAAGAGAAAGGTTATTCTCTTTGGTACACACAACTAGAAAAGAACTTTGTGGTAATTTTCTTGCAGCCTTGTCATATGTGACTCATTCACATGTTTACCAACTTTTATCTTAAAAATTAATTAGGTTGTTTGCCCTGTGCTCTTCCCATTGGAAGGTTATCCTGTAACCTTACTTAGTGTACTTTACTTTCTTCTTATATCTGATTTAAACATATTCATGTCCATTTCATGAAATGTTGTCCATATCTCAAACTCCTCCTTTTACTGAACTAACTTCGTTCTTTTCCACATGTTTATCTCTGCAGGTATCCATCTAAAACCCCTCATACTTAATTTGTGCTATGTCAAAGAAGCTGCTAGTTTTCTGGGTAATCTTGCTCACTTGCCTCACCTTCTGTGACTGACTCAGCTTCCCAATTCAGGAAAATATATGGTCAATAGGAGGAAATAGGTGGAAAATACAAGGTAAACTATGTTAGAAGTTATTGCCAATATAATCTACCCATCGTTGGTTCTTCTGTAGCCAAATCTCTGTATAGTCTGCAGAGAAAGCAACTGTCATGACCCCTATAGTTGAATCATAGGTTCTTAATTCCAATCAAGTTGACCTATTGTTCAGGTTATTCCTCAGTGACGACTTGTGCTATTAAAAACTTTCCCAGGTTTTAAGTGGTTTGTCCCTTGGGGCATTACAGGCTTTCTCTTTTCAAACGAAACATATAAGCAACTTGTCAGTTTGTGTACATTCTATGTGTTTCTGTGTGTGCGTCCTCCACAAATAGTCTGAAGCTGTGACAGTTCATAAGGGCAGCATAAAGATCCCCAGAACCCATTCTGCAGGATGCTTCATACCTGTATTTCATCAGCTTGTGCTAATGGCAAAGGACAGGCTAAAGACTCCTTTACAGCTGCTTGAACACAAAATGAAAGCCTGCTTCTTTCATTCAGCAACAGACCTGTGTTTTACCTCAGGTAAATCCTAGTTTGCTCACCTGCATGTTAGCCAAGACAGCGGACATCATAGAATTAGTAAATTCTTCTCTCAGTGTTTAAGATTCTACATGAATGGGAGCCAAACAAACTCAAAGATGTGTGGCATGTTATTCCTCATGCTCATTCCTCAACCAAGAACATAACTGCAAGCTCTGTATTTAACTTTCTCAACAGCTGACAGTTCTCTGAGATGCTCCAGTAAAAATACAGAAAATAATAGTAATAATTAAAGGTCTGTTCCATGGGTACACTGAACTAACACAGTTGTCACAACAGTTTCTCTGGTCAGCAGCACACAAGAAGAACAATGTGGTCAGTATCCTATCTGACCACCCCTCAGTCTCCCCTGACCCTGAAGATTCAGGTACCCACTTACAGGGTAGGGTGTTTTTTTGTGGTAGAACTTTAAATGTAAATCCAAAGCAAAGTTTAATTAGACACTTTCATTCTATCATTTAATACTAACCAGTAGAATTCAAATGAAATCTCTTTCAGGATCTATATGAATATCTGAAGAAACTCCAGAAATTACAGGAAAGCCTTATTATTCATGGGAAGTTGAGCAAATGTTCCAGTAACAGGAGGGGTTATTTCAGAATAAGGTTACAGATAAATAAACTAGTGACAAGAAGAGCAACTGAGCAGGAAAGGGAGAGAAGCTATTACTTACTGAAGAGTAATTATGAATAAATGGGCCAAACCCATGCAACATTCCAGAAACAGGTTCTAATTCTTTCCAGAGAAGGAAGAGTTGGGATCAGGAGTGCAGGATTCTGCATGGTAATAAAAGTCTGTTCTGATCTCCTGGTCTGTGGCCCTGTTTCAGGAATGGGTTACCAGCATACTCAAAGCAGGCATAAGAGATTAATTTTGTGCCTTATAATCAAATTTACAAGTTACTTTTTCTCATTCCTTTTCCATTGTTGAATCTTCACACACCATACTGAAGTAGTACCCATAAATATAACAAAGTAATAAAATGTTTTGTCTGCAGTCTGATAAAGCACATACACTTACCTCACCTATCCCGAAACCCTGGTATTAAGCTATACCCCTCTCCTTTTACTGTAAGATTGAACTTCTTACTAGAAAATGGTATATGTGAAATATAATAAAAACACTAAAATGACTCAATGTTATTTTGTTTGGACACTTGGTGTCAATATTAGAAAATAAGGTAAATGCCTCACTGCTTTGGAGGTAGGGAATTAATTTTTATATTGATTTTCTCAACAAACTGAGATGATGCCTAAAGAATCTCTCTTTTAAAATTCTAATCTCTAAAATCTAACTTTAACCCATAAAATATCAAATTTTGTATCTATATCTAAAAATACAAAAATATACAAATATATTAAAAAGACACTATCCCAAACCTGAAAACTTGTAGTTCAGATACATAGAGTTTCATTCTTGTTTAGAGACTGGTCTTAGACTACATGAACCATGAAGAAACCTGGCAGAATGATTCCCATGATGCAGTATGACAGCTTAGCAAAACAAGACAGTGAAATATCATGGAAAATGTAGTTCAGCAAAGTGAGAGTAATCAAAATATAACTGTAGCTTACCATGTTTAGAAAAATTCTAAGGAAATTGAGCCAAGCAAGGTTAAGAGACAATACCTCCTCTGCAGAGAAAATAGTCTGGAGAACCTCCGTGCTCTAGACAGCAAAGTGGTATTTTATCATGTCTTTTTTCTAAAATACTTCAAACAATCTGGTTCTAACATTTGGATGAGCAGACTGTTCTCAGCATTAAATATTTCAATGGATTATTCTTGTATTTCAAATAACTGATGGGTTTGTAAATTGGACGTATTAAAAGATTACCAAAGCCTGGCTATGGATTACTGATTGGAATTGAATAGAAAACAGTTTTCAAATGTACAGCTACTGTTACTTTTCTTTTCTTTTTAATTAGGAATGAAGTGAGTGTAGATCTGTGAATTCTTGTCAATTAACATTTTGTCTCTCTTCTCTGATATATATATATCATATATATTATATAATATAT
>JAVJGG010000029.1:9055626-9080872 GCA_035590195.1 Aviceda cuculoides | reverse complement strand
GCCGCGGGGAGAGGTGGAACGGAGCAGGGAGGCTGCGCGGTGTCCCCAGAGGGGCCGGCCGTCGCTCGAGAGGAGAGCTCCGGACCGCCAGAGAAAGCCGGCTCCCGGCCGCCCTTCCCTGCCTCCGCGTCCTCGCACACGCCGCCCCCTGCGCCTTCATCTGCCGCCGGCGGCGGAGGCGGAGCGGCCGGGCCCGGCAGGCTGCCCGCCGCACCAACAGCCCCCCCGCCAAACCCCAGCCTGACGCGCGGGGCCGTCCGTTGATGGCGGCCGGGCTGGCGGCAGCAGGTTGGGTTGGGTTGGGTCGGGTCGGGCGGGGAACGAGGCCTCGTCGGGAAGGCGGGTGGGGGACGTGCCGCTGCCAGCTGAAAGCGTGTTTCTCCCTCGGCAAGCTGTCAGGGAGCGGATTTCGCTGGGACGGCGGCTGGTCTCTGCTCCGCCGTCCTTTGCAGGCCTCGCCTGAGGGGTGCCGTGAGGAGGCGATACCCCACAGCCGGTCACAGCACTGCTGTTGGGACCGACATCTTCTCCTTGATGAGGAGGGCGTTTCTCCTCAGGGTACTCCCAGTAGGTTTCTCCTTCAGTACTTTGCCCTCTCGAGGGAGCTCACCTTCACGCCGACTCTCATCCTGCGGCAGGCAGCCTGCTTTCCTCATCGTGTGGTACTGAAGCTCCCCGAAGGCTTTCGCACTCCCCTGAACTTCACCTCTTCAATTCTGATGCTGCTCTTTTGCAGGGTCTAGAAAAGCTAGAAACAAAGACCGTGTATGAAAGCTCCATAAAACGATTCTTCAGCTAGAAAAAGAGCCAGCAAAAGCCGTGTCGTTCCTAACTGACAGGCCGCTGCACTTTGCTGCACAACGTCAATTCAACTAGATTGCACACAACATGCGGCTGCAAATTCAACTAGATTGCACACAACATGCGGCTGCAAACGCACTTTAGTGCTTGCGTTTGTGGGGAGGCAGAGTTACCGCCCTCCTCTCGTGAAGGACTATTTTACATAAGAAAGATGAACCACATCACACAAAAAGCACTAAGGAGAGGAAAGGGGCTCGGCTAAAACTCTTAAAACCCCATCAGAAACTCGAGGTCTCTTTCTCACACAGCTATCACATCAGTCTTCAGAGTAACAGTTTTTTTCGGGATCTGAACAGAAAAGCCGGGGAAGGCAGAAAGCATTCAAAGAGCATGCTTTTTCAGTTCCTTTCCTGCTGGGTTGCCCAACCAGGGATGAACCAAGTGCCAGGTTGCTGTTGTCCTTCAAAAGGTTCAAGCACTGGTTGCAGTTTCCAGGTGCTACACGTAGATATGCACTCTGTGCAGGTCCTGGGTTCCTACTCTGACAAGGTCTAGTTGTACACCTTGCACCCATGTTCTGGTTGCTACATGAAGAAAGCCGGGGAAGGGAATCCAGGAAAAAGCTGTAGAGGTTTCCAAAAGGTCACAGAGCTTGACAATAAGGGGATCAGGCTGAATCAACAAAAATGAATACCCACATCTGGAATGCATCACTTTCTAAAGTCTGTCATAGTATTCAGTGGTACTGCTGTAAGAAAATTTGGAGAAAATACTATGTTAAAGTTATAAGACAATACCTCAATTTACCTCCCTTAATCAAAGGATTAAGTCTCTTCAAATCTTTTATATCATAGAATTAAATCTCTGAGAGAAAAAATGTTTCATAAAGGAAAACAAAGTTAATTAAATTTATCTCAGCATTTATCACAACATGCATGTTTGCTTAAAAATACTATTTTCTATTCAAGGAAATAATGCATTGTCAATATAACAACTTTTTTAAAAATATTTTATTTCTCAATTTTTTTGATTAATCTGAATTGCATAAATTTGAGAATAGGTAGTTGATTTCTCAGTGTATAAATATACAGCCTGCACTGACTGTTTTCCTTTCTCTCTCCTGGGTTCTTCCTTGTGAAAAATAATCACCTGATTCGTGTCAATATAAAACCATGCTAGGGCTACATGGTGAAATGTGACCCTCTCTGTATATATGATCTTTAACCATTCTGTTTGTCCTCGTATAACCGCAAGCTTAGAGGAAACAAAAAGATGTGTAAATAGTTCTTGTTTCTTGCGGGGGTCATTTGACGCCAGTGCTGCTGCTAATCGCGGGTGCTAGGCAGAAGTTTGTGAAGTGCATGAGTGCGAGCCGGGGTCGTCCTGAGGGGAGCTGGGGTCGTCCCAGGGACGAGCCGAGGAAGACTACTAACTTCATCCAAAGACCACCAAATGGGAGTAGGGAAGACCCCAAGAGACGAGGGGTCCATGTGCTAAAAGGGATATGCCTATTTGCATAAACCCCACCTTTTCTTATGGATATGTGTTAGTGAAAGAAATATAAACCGAAAATGGGAAACTGTGTGCATGCATCTTGGTCGAGCAGAGACTCCCGGCGCACCCAGCGCACCCAGCGCTGTTTGCTTGCCTTTATTCATTTAATAAAATTATAAACTTTAATTGAAAATGAGCTTTGGACGGAATCACATTTCTCACACTATTTAAGTAAAATAGACTAAACAGTGAGATGAACTTGCTTCTTGGTTTAGAAGTTAATTCCAGCATTTAGTTCAGTTGTTATTTCCTGGGTTTGTATTTGTGTGTATTTCAATAGTATTAAACCATAATTCCTATAATTCTTACCCTGCATATTATGCATGCACAATTATATTGAATAAGCAATAAATAACCTTGATTCAAAATTTCAGCCGATGTAGATTTACCTAAACACAATTGACACATGATGTTGTTTCCAGTTCTGTCTTGCTCCAACAGAAATCATTCTGCAAGATTGATGATACTTGCCTTCAGACACTGACACTAGCTGGTTTGTCCTCTGAAGATCACCCTGTATTAAGAAAGATGAGCTCCTCCTGAAAAAAAGGGGTAAGACCAGGGACTAATTTTGAACCTCTGAATCTCTCTGTGACTTAATTTGTTTTCTCTTTCTCTCTCTTAATTGATCATGGTTTCCTAACTAGGCTATTTAAGTGCCAAGGGCTATGTAGCATGCACACTTCAGAATAACTTTCTCATTAAAACATTAGAGGACAAAAGCTCAAGGAGAATTTGCAATCAATATTCCATATTGTCTTTTACAACTCCTTCCTTCAGCAGCCATTCCTGGCACTAAATTCATTTTCAGATCCTTTTACACAAAGGTAACAGGAAACATGTAGACCTACATAAAACTCAATTTCACCAAAGAACAGTGTTTGTTTCTAAAACAGTAATCTTTTTACACAGCAGAAGCTGAAAGTGAATGTAATAATAGTTTATTAGAGAAAATTCTGAACTTTTAATGTTTTTTTTAGTCATTCCATGCTCTGGTGATGTTTCAGGGAGGATTTCCTTCTGGTAAAGGCTCTATAATTTAAAATAAGTGAAGACATCAGGATGTGTATCATTAATTGTTAATTCTACTCACCCAACTTCATTGGTTTCCTACAGAGTAGCTAGTTAACAATGATCTATAGACAGATTTTTTAGAATACCTATAAACAAAAGAAAGCTAAGGTACTTTATGAGATGGTTCCCACACCATCTGCTACACTGCTTTGAATGAAATGACAGTAAGAAAGAGTTCAACAAAAGTGATGTAGCAGATGGCTTTGAGATAAAATGATGACATTTATGCCTTATTTTCATTTTCTTTTTATGTACTACTGAAGGGAACACAGGAACTTAACCCCCAAATTCTATTAGAAGATCGTAAAATTATTCAGAACTATAAAGTACACCAGAAGAAAAGTCTCAAAAATGCAGCTTGTAAATCCACTATAATGTAATGGGGGAAAAAACAGCATCCTAGATTAATAGAAATGGTTAAGAACACTATGTTAGTGAACATCTCCCTTTATCCTTCTTTCAGCCATGTCTAAGGTTGGCTATTTAGCTGTCCTCCCATATAAGCATACCGTTACTGGTGCAAGAATCTTCCATTTCTTAATCCAGTGTTCTTTCCTTTATATCTTCCTGAGATTGTCAGTGAGCTTCATTTTAATCAGACGCCCCACCTAACTTTTGACCTAGTGTTTGGGAACCAAATGAGTAGTAGCTAAAGATATATCTATTTTGCCAGTCATTGCTTTCTTTTGTTTGGGACATGAGAAGTACCTGAGTGACCTGTTACCAAAATTCTGTGTAAAATGTATGGTTCCAGTGCAATGCTCCCTCTAATGGTGGTTCAGTTCATTCCCAGCAACTGGTTTAACAACCTTCAAATAGTCTTTTCATAAAATTAGGCCTCACAAGTCATTATGATTTACAGATGAAACCTGAAAAATTACTTGCAAAGGAATAATAAACAAATTAATAAATAAATAAAAGAAAATATTATGCTACTGTAGAGGAGCTTGAGTCAGATCGATTGTAACATTAACATTAGTTGAATTTTTTATATTAGAACAGAAACTTTCCTTTACTATTGCCCTTTGCAACACCATCAGCAGTAAATTTGTTTCAGTTTCTAGACAGTTAGGTGCATTCCAGGTCTCTCTGAGCATTACTTCCCATTACAAAACTCTTTCATCTTATTTTGTAGACAGAATGCCAATGTATTTTACACCTGATTCTGCATTGTACAGCATAATTCACAGTGGAGTAGGAGCAGCCTGCTTATGAAATTCAAGTTGCAGAATCAGCTACTAAACTACTTTGCAGTTCCCAAGATAAACAGAGGCAAAAAGAAAGTGATAAAATGGTACTGGGGAGAATGTGGTTGTATATATTTCCATGATGCAATGACATGTGATAGGACACTGTAGGATAAATTCTGGAAAAAAAAACAAAAACAAAAACAAAAAAAAGGCACTGAAAGAATTGGGAAAAATTATAAAGTCAGACTGCATTATGAAACAAACTTTTTCTTATAAATACTATTAGAACCTATTTCTAAGGAATTTCCTTCTACAGATAATAATTTTACTTTGGGAAGATGAGACTCTTTTCATATATTTTTTTTTCCTATTATTAGAAGTTGAGACTAAGACCTAAGGCAGATAGTCACCAGGAGAGAGAGAAGGAAAGTAGAATTTTATAACTGCCTCCTGGTAACAGCTTTACAGAAGTCAGATGTTACTTGAATCTTTAACTTTGTAATTATACAACAGACCTGACAAAGATAACTTGTAATGATCTGCAAGTAACATATGAAACCAGAAAATTTTATCTTTATCATGGTGGTATTAAAATGTTACTTGTTTCACTGAAGAGTATTTTTTTAGAAATACTTCAAGAGTAATCGACTGCTCTAGAATGAAATTATGTGACTGGTTGATGTGTGGACCCATTTTAGTGATGTGCACTGCTTAACAGATAGGCCCACACACAGAAGAACCTGCTGCCTCTGAAATATCATTGTTGTGCAGTAATGACTCTCTTCTTCCTTCAAAATCCTGACAGGATTCCTCCAAATTAATTATCCTTTGTCTTAGAAGTAGAGACCTCCATGATACAGTGCTAGGCAAGGCTCCCTGTTCCCCATAATTGATGTGCACAGGATTTTGGCATTCATTCTTTGTACACTTTACTAGGAGAAAATAGAAAAGATAATGCTATGAGAAGAAACACACCAGAGGGAAAAATTCTTGAATCTGTGCTACCCTAGGCTACAGTACATGTCTCCTGCAACATAATCTGCCACTATACCTAACCGCAGAGACATCATATGTCTTCCACTAGGTAGATATGTTGGGTATGTGCTCCTTCTTCAAAGATACCAACATTATACACTATAAGTGTAGGCAGAAGAATCTGAAGTGCCCTTTTTGACCATGGACCATTCACTTCTCCACAGTAATCACGGGTCAGCGAGTATGATCATATCCACGCTATCCCCATATATAGGCTGGCATCATACACTGCAATACCAACTGTTCAGGAAAGAAATAGAATGTTGAACTAGTAGTTGGGGCTTGATAAAATGAATATAGTTAAGAAAAATCAGGGGAAAAAAGTGGAAGATGAAGACTAATTAAATAAGAAACCTTTGGAACATAAGGAAGAAGTAAAGAAAAGATTGAGAGAGTCACCTTAAGTTGATATAGCTTTACATTCTTTGTGAAGAACAAAGGAAATTAAATCTCTGAAACACAGAGAACTGTGAATCAAGCAGTCTTTGTCCAAGCACTTTTAGATTGAAAGCTAACTGCCCTTTGACTAGGCATTTGAGATCCAGCAACTGTAAGGTAGGGGGTTTTTTTCAGCTAAATAGTAGAAGTAAACAGAGAAGCTTGAAGCACACTCATTACGCTTGTAACAAATAAATATGGTAAAGGTTGTATGATCTAAAGGTGGAGCACTAGAATCTGTGACTGGTGATCTAGAGGAAATTCACTGAAGGAGAACTAGAACAGAGAATCCTTGATTTTACAAAAAAAAAACCAAAAACACCAAAAACCACCACCAACAAAAAACAAACAAACAAACAAAACCCCAAAAACAAAAACAAAAAACCCCCCAACAACCAAAAAACCCCCACCCCCCCCCAAAACAAACAAACAACCAAAAAAAAAACTCAAAAAAACCCCAGAACAGTCTCTTTAGCTTACTTGACATTTTAGAGATTTCAAAAGTTTAATATATTTTCACATTAAAAAAATCTATAATTTATCCATTTCTAATTAAGAAAGCACAGATGACAACATTTGTCTCATGCAGAGCTGAACCTGTTCCCAAAATGCTGAGATGATGCCTATTGCTAGGCGTGACCCAGAAGAAAATGAATGAACAAGAGTTGTATAATTTTAAAGGCAAATGTACATCTTGTCACATATGGATTGATACAAGGATTAAAGACTCCTTACAAAATTATGCACAAATTCTTGGTTCCTGTAATATAAAACAGAATCCTTAATCAAAAATTATACCTAAGAATTTGCTCTTCTCAACAGTTGTCAGTCAAAAACATAATCTTCAAAATTTTCAATTCTATTATCAAGTAATTCTATCAAATATTGTTCATTTTTAAAGAAAATAAATTGTTTAGATTCAAAGATATTTAACCTGCACTACCTTGCTATGGATGAATTCACACCAACAGGTTACAGAGAAGAGTTATGTACTCCTTCCTGTTGATTTTCCCTACAGAACTTAACAACTTTTCTTGCTAAGAATTGCTGATGATCCTTTCGCACATTTATACACGTTAGCTATTTATACATACAGACACTCATGATACATAGACTTATGCAGCAACGCTTATCATTTTATTTTGCTGCCTACTTTTGTTTTATCTTTAGAGAAGAAAAAAGTGCAAGATTATACATTTTAGAATATCTAGATACCAATGAAGGTATTAAAAACTATGATTACAGTTGTATTTTAATAGCATTTAGGTTTTGTAGCTGCATAGTGAAGCATAAAAATACAAAGAATGTTCCCTAAAGGGTTCACAATTTAATCTGCCCTTGGTATTTTTCTGAATTCATTTTCATAAATACATTAAAATAACAAAACATAGTTCCTATTGAAAAAAAATATGGCATATTTTGTGTTATTTATAATGAATTACAACCTCTGACATAAAAGAGGAGGCAGGCTTGTCCTGTATACTTGAAATACAGGAGAGACTTGTGTGTTTAATTGCCATTGTTTACAATATATTACTTCCAAGACAGAACAATCTGAGAGGCAGTAACATAAGCCCTGTGATTCTATATGGGTTTTCTCCATACGGTGAAGAAATGGGTGGATCTGGACAGAGATAACCTTGGACTAGTTCTGCTAAGGCAATAGTTTGTCTAAGTTTTACCGATTTCCCTTAGCATTAAGAGTCATAAGAAGGACTTTAGAGTCCAATGACACTCTCAAAAAATCTTCGTAATAGACAGCCTCCAAATACATTCCAAGCTAGAAGAGCTAAAAACATTTATTATGTATTTTGTTGAAAGGTATTAAGTTAGTTTTAAAACAATGCCACTCACACAAATAGCTAGAAAATATCCAATGTCATGATGTATTCTACACTACTATCACTGGCATGCTACAGAGAGACTCATTAATAGGACTACTTTACATAAACCTATAAAAAATAAGCATCCTTTTGTGGAGAAATGTTAAACAATATTTTCTTTCTCTGGAATGGATTATTAGCTTTCATGTTCAATCATTTTCCAGTACTTGTAAGCAAGAATTTCCAATAGACTTAGAGTGCATTAGAGGCACTGCATTTTGTGATAACAAATAACTACTTCCTTCAAAAATAAGACAGTTTTTCATGAACAATGGCTTGGCCAATAGACATAAACTTTAATGATAGACAGCTAAAACCAGGCAGAGTGCAGTATCATTCCTAAAACAGTAATAAAGGCATTCCCTTGCATAACAGCTCTCATTATGTAGTTTCCAGTAGCAATGTAATGTAATTTATCTACTGCAATTTGCAGACACATTTAAACCTAAATGCAATTAATATTCATGCAGCTTTTTTTTTTTTTTTTTCAGAAAGAGATTTTATTTATTTTATTTCATTTGACCATATTCCTCAAATGAATTTTCTTCCTTTCATCTTTCTGGTTAATAAATCAAGGAGAATATATATATAATGATTAATACTAATAACTGTTTTACTATAATGTTGTGATTTACTGTAGTATATGTCCTCCCGAAATTAAATCTAAACTCTTTTATACTTCTTTAATAGAAGAGTGGTAGTAAAGATTGCAACATATATGCCAAGGGGAACAGCAGAGCATACGAAATACTTTTCAGCTTTTAGCACATTCTCTTAATTTATAAAATAGCTCACGCTTTAATTTTCTTTTAATTCAATATTCAATTTGCATGTAAATTGAGATGTTTCAAAATGCAATATATTTAGATGTGCATCTTAATTTCTGTAATTTCCCTCTTCTTTCTTTCCATGTATATACAAATTCTTCCTAATGAGATTATTTTAACAACTTGCATGAAGCAGTTTATTGTCATTTTCCTCTTTTGTGAATAATTATGCACATTCTTTTTAAATAGATGGCCATCCTTTCACTGTAAAGAATTCACAAGCTCCTGTGGCTGCTCAGCAGACAAAATTAAAATGGCATGGTTTTATTAAATTATATGCCTGGAAGGACTGGGGTCTATCTTTTTTAAAAAAATAAACATTAGAAACAAATTCTGAGAAAAACTAATAAACACTTTCCTTTGTGCACCAATAAGTGACCAGTCTCTTCTCAATTGATAATCTTATTTTTTGTTCATTAAAAGCATTCAGAAACACAAAAACTCTCAGCACTTTCAAAAGTTAAACCAAAATGTATTAGAAACATAAATAGTTTAATAGTTAGACTACATTTAAAGCACTTTTTATCCAGTCAGAACATGAGAACTCCATTTCCAGGTCCAGGGTATGATGGGTATGAGTCCCCATCTACTGTGGAAAGAGACCACAGTAAAACTGTCCTTTTTTTCCTATTTTTTCCTGTACTTCAGAGAAGCATCTCTCTAGTGCTTTTAATTTTAAATAGTTTTCCTTCTTTTTTTTAGAGGAATGAAGACTTATGGAGAAAACATTCAGGTCAGGAAGTGATAAAACACTATTTTCTGCCCAGTCAGCTATATAAGCCCTAGAGAGCCTGTGATTTATTAAGCACCCCAAGAAGATGGTGTGTGTAGGACAGCAGGACAAGCACTGGAAATCGAAATGATCAAAAATGAAACTGCAATTAGGCAAGAACAGCTGAATTCCCCACTGCCTAGGCATAAAGAACTCTCACACTTCTGCTCAAAACTATCAATACAGAATAGGTTTGATACTAAGAATTGGTGGGGAATGGAAAAAGAAAAAAAAAAAAAGAAGAAGAAAAATAAAAAGAAAGGAAATCATATATACTTTAACATTTTTTTAAATCAACATATATTTTAAAGTATTACTGAAGAAGAACAGTAATACTCTATTTTCCAACATCTAGAAGAAAATTAAGTCTGATTAAGACAAGTAATTAAGACTTTAGATTTGTAAAGACTGACTGTCATGTTTGACATTAAGTGGTCAATTGTGAACCACTGAGAACTTCAATAATTGTGTCTGTGACAATGATAAATAGCAAAAAAAAGAGAACACCCCCAGAGATGGTGCATAAAGCAGAACTGCAGTCCATCTTCTTTTACTTTGAAAGCCCACTGTCCCCCATAAATGCACAATTTATGTATTTTAATATAACTTGTATAACTTGTCTTCAGCAGATTATTCATCCCTCCCAGGCAACTGTCCTAATAACCAAACTATTGAATCAAGTTTACCCTCTTTCTCTCAGGCCTTAAATAAATATGTAACTATACTTGGGGAGTCCAGCTAAGAACAGTCCTTCTCAGAATATCTTAAGAACATATGGCAGATGAGTTATGTATTCCAACAGGAGGAAAAGAAGCTGACTTTTGTATTTTTATATCCTGATGAATGATTCAAACACTGTGACACTGACAAAAGAGAATGGTTCAGACTGAACTGCAGCTGATCTGGTAGGTGTCCTCCAAGAACATTGACAAGAGACAAACAGTTTACATCTGAACTAGTGCCTGCTTAATGTGACCTAGTGTGACCTAGCTGCCTGCTGCTAGAAACCAGCATACATGGTAGGTAGCTTCTAAGCACCAGAGCTGACAAACCTCCAGGATTAAGTGCACCTGAACAGATTTGAAAGAAGTATGTTTTGGTTGCAAACACTGACGCTGGCAGTTGGGCAGCACTCGTAGGTTTAAACCCTATTTCAGATTTAGTTCAAGATGCTATAGCTCACCTCTGAAACTGGCCCAGGGTGTTTTATTCTTCAAATAATGTGCTTACACAAATTGTAACCCCAATATCTGAAGTGCACTGTGCAGGGACAATTTTAAATTTTCATTTAAAAAAATAGTGATTTTTTAAAAATGTATGACACTACCTACAGGAAGAATATTCTAAAGCCACAGACTGCTTTTTAAGACAATGCTGAGTATTGCTTTTATCAGATGGACTAGAAGAAACTGAGTCTCGGAAAAAAAAAGTGGCAGAAAAATTAATACAGGTCTTGTTGGAAAGCATCGATAGTAACAGCTGCAGCAGCAAGACAGTGACCAAGGCAGTTTAAACATACAACATAGTTTACTTATATGAGCAAAGCACTTTTTTTATCAGTGTGTCTAGGCTGAGATTGTTTCTTCCTAAAATTTTTACTTTCTAATCACAAGAACAAAGGTTGTTAGAGTGTGCCTGATGTGGGAGGTAAGGAGGTTGAGTATATTTCCAAGAGTGTATTTCCCAGCACGGGAATAGCATCAGTCTTTTTTTGCACTAGGAAAGAAAGATAACAGCAGTTTTCAGAGTGGATGGGAAAAGTCAATGGAGACCAAGTTCACTAGCAAGGTACATGGCAAAACAGAGGTGCATGTAGGAAGCAGGGAAGGGCCCCTAGATTAGACAATAACTGAATGAGGTAAGTGGTTTTTTTCATGCAAGATAAGAGGCAGAAGGCAACTCTGAGGGATGAAAGAAACAGAAAGGGATGCTGATGCTAGCAGATGAAAGAAAAGAAGATATGACTCATCTCTTCTCAAAGTAAAGTGAATTTTTCAGAGAGAGAAATATAGAACATAGCGTGCCATACTTCCAACACTCCCAGAGAAAAAAGGGTAAGTAGATTAGGGAAGTGAAGGTCACGATAAAGGTCATCTTTTGCTGATGCATAAGGTCAGCTTTTAAAAATATTTTAGCCACAGAGACCCATGGAAATGAGGCAACTGAGTTTTGAACATTCAGTTGTTACTTTGGCATTCCAGAAACACAACCACTGCTCTTCCAGCTCAGCCTGGTCTTGTCCTTGGTGGAACACTCCCCTCAGCTTCTCTCTGAGTGGAATCATACTAGTCTCAGCATGAAAATACATTCGTCTGCACTGTGCACACGACAACTGCCGTTTCCTCTGCTCACCACAGTTGGAGAGTCACAGAATATTTGAGGTTAGAAAGCACCTCTGGAGATTGTCTAGTGCAACCCACTGCTCAAAGCAGTGTCAGCCAGAGCAGGCTTCCCACAACTGCAGGCAGCCCAGTCACAGTTTGAACATCTCCAAGGATGGAGACTTTACCACCTCTCTGAGCAACCTGTTCCACTGTTTGATCACTCTTCGAGACAAAATGTTTTCTTGTGTTTAAGTGGATTTTCTTGTATTTCAGTTTGTGCCTATTGCTTCCTGTCCATTCACTGAATGCTACCAAGAAAAGACTGGTTCCATTTTCTTTTGAGCAAGCGCCCAAACTCCCAACTATCTTGGAGGCCCTCCACTGAACCTGCTCCAGTTTAACAAAACCTGTCTTGCTCTAAGGGGTACAAAGCTGCATACAGTGTTCAAGATATCCATAAACTCACTACACAAACCACATACCAATATTAAAAGACCTAACACTGTAACAGCTAGCACCTACACCCTTACAAACTCATATACAGGTCAAATAATGCCTACATTAAGGCTTTACATATTTAACACCACTCAATATAGCAGACAAGACATGTCACTTAACAGAACTGTCTTCTCCACTACCACTTTGGATGTCTCCAGTGTCCTGCAGCCAGAAACAATTGTATAGTGAAGACACTGTGGTAAGTTCTTTAAAAGCACTTAACACAAACATATTATTTCTATACTTTATTCCATCATTGACATAAATACATGCATAAACAAAAAAGGAAAATCATCTTCCCAACAGTAAACATACATTCACAAAGACCATTTAACAGGCAACACTAAAACATATATTCATAACATGTAATAGCAAACACTAAGAAAACATATATGGAAGAACAATACAATAAAAAATTTAAATTAGCTTTAAATTACATACATTAGTACATAGTACTTAGAATATGCATTCAGAAAAACTAAAAAATTCTACTCTGCTCCCACTGTTCTTGTATTGTGGTCTGCAAGTATCCAGAATGCCAGTTAGTGTATTTCTCCAATCTGATATAGTACAAATATGAACTTTAGTTCTTGACTAAGGAAGAAATCCATAATTTTCTTTCCAAATACATTTTGTCTTTGAAATTTTAGGATGAAATCATATGAAGAATTTTATCCATCTAGATATACTAGGAAAAATTCCTCATACTATAACTTAATGACCAGGAAAGAATATAAAAAGGATAAAATTACATAGAAAGTACATTAAGTTACTTTTTCTACTATGCTTATAATGAGAATTTAAAAGAAATCTCAAAAGAGACTTTTAACACATTTATTTCAGTGCATCCCTATTATATAAATAGTCAGACATGACTTGGTCCTTACACTCAGATCATAGTTTCTGAGTACTAAGTAAAATTCACAGTGGTTAATTTTATTGCATACGTCCATACTACAGCTAAGTACCAATTTCCATGTTCCATTTTTACAGCACATTTTGTCACTATGGCCTACTGAACACTGTTTAACATGTTACACAGAGTCATACAGTGCCTTTGTCTTACTGTAGCAAACATACAGCAATTGTCTTATTGAGCAAACATACAGCAACAATGAGGTTCAAAAACAGCACACAAATGCTAGATGACTATTTGACCTGAGATTTGACAGCATTTGGTTGTGGAGCAACAAAAGGGAAGCTCTACATCATGGTATTTTATGTATGTGTGACTCGGTATCCTCTTCTAAAAATCAGGGATTGCATTCTGGGAAGGAGTGAAACAATGCAAGAACACCGCAGGACTACAGGCATTTTTTTAAAAACAAACTTTGGCATAAGAAATGATACAGCTGAAGTCAAAAGTTAAATACAATATTTCTAAAAAGCTTATTTACATATGAATGTGGGGGCAAAGAAAAAAAATCAAACATTCCAGGGACAATTAAGACCTTTGAAATAACCTGCATATGGAATATTGGCATGCCAAAGGAAATTTGCAATAGTTAAACATTTGTTTTTATCTCACATCAGAAGTGAATAAGAGAGGCTAAAAATGTGTAGAATTTAACTGAGGTCTTATTTGATGCATCACTATAATGGAATTAATGCAGTGCACTGACACAGTTCAGCCACAAGGGAACAAGTGTGCTTTCAGGTGGGTACCACCTTGCCAGAAAATCTACACCTAAAAGCAGATGAAGGCATCATTTGCTGTCATGAAGCATGGCAGCAGCCAAGACAAAAAAAACCCCACACCTTGTATATGTCTGTGTGTATATATATACGTATATACATATACATGTGTGTGTGCCTGCATGTATATATATGCATATATGTATATGTGTGCACACAGGTAGCCTTCCAGCTTGAAACTTTCCATTGTGAGTATACAAAATTGTAATATTGAAAATTTCATTATTATTATTATTATTATTTTGAACAATATTCTTATTTTCTTCTGAAAAAGCATTTCAGATTTAAAACTGCTGGCCCAGTCTATCAGAACACGTAATACACAACAAAGTAATACCATGCAAAAATAAGATATGCAGTCAAGACACAAATAACTGATAAAAGGTATGTAGAAGGAGGCTAATTATTTGAAGTCTGAATAAAGAGTTTTCAACCCCAGTCTACCCAGTACAGAAATGCCCATCTAGGTCAAGCCTGTATCAGCAAAAGGGTTCTACTGACTGTGGAGTTCCTAGTAATTATCCAATTAAAAAATCACATATCAGCAAAAGCACTTTCCTTGTTCAATTACATAAACTAGGGGCTTTTCTTCTCATATAACATAAATAAGTTTTCTGTGAGTAATGGAATTAATGACAATAGTTTCCTAAGAATGTGTGCCTTTTATTCCCTAAACTCAGGCTCCATACCATAACATCTTTTTCTTCCTTTATGCCCACCACACTATGGGCAGGAAACAGCATGTGTTAGGGCTAGTCCACAGTTATACATGATCTAATTTTGCACCTGATTACTGCTCAAAAAATAAAAAATCTTTAACAGCTGATTTTTTCTTATATTTTCATTAACGAGGGGCACTAACTGAGACTCCTTTACTAAGCTGACAATACTCACAAAATTTGCAGGACCCTAAAACCTTTTGCCTTTCTGTCAAAATGGATTGAAATTGACTGAATTAATACTTTTTAGGGGTTACAGGTAGAGAATACAATTGGACAAGTTTTGTCACAATTTCAAGATTCAAGAGCATGCTCCGAATTTTAGCAAAAGTATCCATGTCAAATGTGCTCTCAGAATTAAATGGTAATATTCATCTGTCCTTAGACATCAAACCCAGAAAATATCAACCTTAAAGTTATTCCTCTAGACTACCTTCAAAGTAAATGGGAAGAATTAGTGGTTTAAGGTGAGCTGTGGCTTACCTCACAGTAAAGCAGACACCTAAACTGATGGTCTGAGTCATGCTCCTGAAGTTGTCTTGAAGTGCCTATGTAGATAACTAAATATCGGTGAGAGACAAACCCCTTTGCAGTTTGCTTTACATAGAGCCTATATTAGTTTACACATGTAATATGAATAGATTAGTAATAGAATTAATAGATTACTAGTAATAGAATAATAGTTTCTATATTTCAGTGCAAGGATTACAACTATAAAAAAAAAGAAAAAAAACCCAAAACATAACCGTGACTTTTAAAGTTAACAAAAGTTTTAAAAAGTAATCAGGAAAAAACAGGCAAAAATCATGAGAATTAAGCTCTGTTTGAATTAATGAATCTTCATTTTAACAAACTTTGGAAAACACATTTTTGGTGTATTGCATAACTAGAAGTATGATTGATCCAGTCTGCAAAACAGAGGGTTTAGTTCCCAAATCTTTGAAATTCTGGACTTGTCTCAATTTGCATAACAAAGTGTCAAAAAATCTTAAGTTATCACAGGATTTAAAAAAAAAATAATCCTTCAGCTGCTCTATTTAAAATATAATACAATTTAAATATTTTATTCCAGAAGTTGAATGTGAACTTCGTTTTGAAAGTGAATATAACACTTTTACTTAAGAAGAATCTTGGCTTAGAAGAAGTGAACTTGGAATTTCAGTCATTGTGTATGACTGCACTTAATTGAACAACGACAAAAAAAAAACCAAAAAACCCCAACAACAGCTAGTAGACTTTAAGTTGCCTTAGATAAATATTTTAAAATTAAGGGAAAAAAATGTAACATACTAGATAACTAAGCAGAAAAAATTCTTCAAAATACCATCTCTCATATAAGAAAATTGATCTTTTTTTTTCTTATTTTCCTCTAGCAAAGGTACAATAGCTAATCATGGAAAGTTCAAATGTTAACAGTGACTTACAGCATCCTTATGAAATTGAATTGTAGAGTTCTGTTCGTGAACTGTAAGAAACCTAACCTTTTTTCTCAACCCCCACTAAATTTCATTGTGTGGCAAACACTAAACATTTAAATTAGCTTCAGAATGTCAACAAGGTTATGATGCAGACTTCAGACCTTGTTTTGACTTCATTTCATAGGAGCTGTCAACTATTCTTTCAGAACAAAGTGATATGGCTACTGGGGCCTTGTTTTCTCCAGCAAATCACAACTACAAAATGCAATGAGGGTAAGTTCCGACATTAAAATATTTATAAACTTCCAAAATTGACAGCCGAATACTTTACAAAATGGCATTGAAGTTTTAACAATGCTTCTGCAGGGAGGAAAATGTGGGAGGTTCAACCAGATATGCTTTTCTCATTTACTGATTCAGCAATGGTTTCCTCTGCAATTTCTCAGTTACAAGCTATGAAATGCAAAAGTGGACTGGCATAAAAAACATAGTGTATTTTTAATTTAACATGTAAATATACATATTTAAACTTTTAAACAGTCATAAACCATAAGCTCTGTTTTGTGGCAACCACTGCTACCTGCTACACCATGTGCCCTCATTTTCTTCATTTATGTTAATTTCAGTGTGACATTTCTTCATCTACCTTACTGCTACACCTACTTAGATCAGTTCTGGTAACATTTGAACTGGTCGTGTGTGGTTTTTTAGGCAGTTTCCACCTTGTCTTTCCCATATCTAATGTTCTACTATTAATCACACCTCTACTTCTCTCCATGCTAATCACTATTCTAACTTTCAGTATTTACACTGACATCTTGTTACTATTTTTTATCTTCACTTTACTTTGAAGTTTGATACTGCTATTCACACTTGCATCATAAGAGGTGGGATATGGGACCTTTGTTCTTTAAATTCTTATTCATCCATTTTGACTACACCACTGTGCTACTTGCGGTATTTCTCCTTTTCTTCCACAAGCAATCCTATACCTGCAATCCAGTCCCAGTTTACCCGTGCCTAACCTCAAAAGAAGAGATCCAGAAGATTCCTGCTAAATTAATCACATAAGTAACATACAGCCCATTGAAAAAAATATATCTTAACAGAATATAACAAAAACTTACAAGACAAATTCTTTGCCATAACTAAACCTAATCTAGCTACTTGTCTCTTGAATATAGATCATGAACTAACCTAATAACATAATTACAATACTTTTATACATGAACTCTACATCAAGCATTGTTTTTCTTTTTAATCCCTCCACAAATCTTGCTAGAAACATCATGCTCAACAAGAAATACTATATGGATTATTTTAGATTCATTAACCCAAGCTAGTCATCAGTAATTGTAAAGAGAGTTACAGTGGAAGGCTTTATAACGAACATTAGAATGAGTAGCACCTATTGCCATTAAATTGGAACTAAATGGTCAGTACTTCTAAATTACACTGTAATGACATGAGAAGTGTTTCTGCAGTGCCAATCATACTGACAGCACTCAATCAATTAAAAGAACTGGGAAGAGCTGAACTACCTGGGGGAGAAGGGACTGTAACATGCTTCCTGTGGATTTAATGAAGACTTTGCATTAAAACCTAGTGAAGGAACTGTTTTAGAAGGACCACACTTGTATAAAACCAGAAAAAAACCTTCCCATTTACCTAAGAGTGAAAATGAAAGCTGACACACAGCTGTGCAAAAACATGCAAGCAGTTGACATGCAGTAAGAGCAAAACCACACAGATTATTTAGCAATCACTGTAAGCAGTTCCACTCTTCTTTTGGTGTGCTTGTACAGAAGTAGAAGTACTTCCTGCTTTAATTATACAGTAGGAGCAATAATGACTAAGGAAGCTGTTATTTCTGTTGCACTTCTGTTAACCTGGAGTTAATAAACTGGATTAACCATACTTTCCATAGCTTTCAATAGCAAATAATTGAAGATCCAGTTTGTCAGATCAATAACACTTTCTTCAAAAACATACAAACAGACCCTTGATGTAGCCAAGATGAGAAGACATATATCTGTCCCCTGAACACAGCATATATTGAATTGTTCGAATATCTATAGCTGAGTAAGAGAAACTATGTTGAAAAGACAGAATTTTAGTTCTGTAAATCACAGCTCTAGTGGGTTTTAATTCTTTGAAAATACCAGGGTGCCTGTTCATCCTGGTTGCCCTGTTTCCTTTTACACTGCTTTTCCTACTTACAAAATATAATTCAGAATAGAACTGTAAGAAAACACACTCATCTCTATATAGTCTGCTGCCCTCAGATTCAATAGATTTGGATCAGTTCTAATGTTATGAACTGAAGGGTTTGTCCTTTCTTTGTTTCCAGTTGTATTAAGCAAAATATCATCCAGTGGAGTGAAACAACTAGAATTTACTACATGAGTTTTCATCTCTTTAAATTTTTGGCTCTAGATACTTCTTCCCCCTCCAATATTGAATAAACCAGCAGTCTAACCTGAATCTGCTTTATGTATTTACAGGTGAAAAGCATACTGCTGCTTTCAATCGATAAAGCACAAGACATTTTGTCATCTGAGTATCAGGGGGAATCATTACCTCTTTGTCTTACAATTTCATGTCACAGTTATGATCATCAGAGGTACATAAGTCAGAGATCACTCAGCCTCAATGCAACAGTGCTGTTGTCAGTGTTGGGATGCTTCACTGATATTAGAACCCACTTTCCACAATAATCCACTAGAGTCCAAGTTTGTTGTGCCTCCAGGGCATGCCTTGAAGCTCATATTTCTTCTCTAGGGGCACCATGTAAAATGAAGCTTCCCTTTTCTAACCTAGGCTCTTAGCCAAAACTTAGAGGCAAGCTGTTTCTGTTACCAAGGAGAAACTGGTGATGGTGTCAGACATCTGTGAAGCAGCTCTATTTCCTTTAAAATAGTGCACAAAGTCTTGCTGTTCCTGAACACACACAAAAAACCCAATCCACTGGAGGTAGTTTCCTTGTTTATAGCCCTTGCTTTTAACCCATTTCCAAATGGTTATTTATAAACAGACAGCAAAATAATTTGAGGCATATGTTCCTTTCCTCTGGCCTACAGCAACTTGTGTTTTAGAAATAAAAAGAGAAAAAAGATTTATGTCATTTTCCTATCATAAACCCCAGAAATTTCATGGCATGTTCACTGAATTCATAGGTAAGAACACCTATAATGTAATAACTTCCATATAATTAATATACAGCTTTACCCCCTTATATCTTTTCTCATGTTTGGAGAACTGAAATGGCTTCCTTGATCTTTCTAAAGAAAACAGAGCCTATTAAAATTTACATGTTTTTGTATATTTAATGATACTGTTTTATACAATGACATTTGTCATTGTTACTTTATACAATGACATTTGCTTTGGAGACACTTCACAATCTCTAAATACATGCTTCCAAGCAACATGTCTCTTCCAGCCCACCCTGCCTGGAATAGGAAGAAATTATAGCACTATGTAACTAAACTACATCTTGATAATATCTATCTGTTTGCAGCAATATCCTCTATCACTATTACTCAGCTGATCATATATTTTGACCATTTAAATTGTACTTATTCTCCTCAGTAAATGGCAGATAATAAGTTTGGGGAATCTCAGTCAGACTATGAGAGACCTGCAGCTACTCATGAAATGGTGAGATACATTAGTTACACTCTTGGAAAGACTTCAGCTGACTCATGCTATTGCGTCAAGGAAGAGAAGTAAAATTGATTATAAAACCTGGCTTCCTCAACTTGCAGCTGAAGTACCCTAAGAAATATACTGAAGAAATGATGAATATAACATTTGATTAAGTATTACTTAACATGCTATGGAGATAAGACAAGCGTGACTTTGACTGAGTCATACTCTGATCACTTGATTAAAGGGGTCTTCTAACCACTTCCTCTAAGATATTTAGTGCTGTTCCAAGTCTATAATTAGGTAGGTGGATTTTATTGCATTTCTAATCCTAAAATATGTTTAATTTTGATAAAGAATAATATATCAAGTACTGAATAAGCCAAGTAAAAAAAAAAAAAAGAATTAATATATTCAATCTGTTTTCTGTGCATGGGGCTTCTCCTGATGCCTGGGGAGTTTTCCTGAGTGAAGCTGGCCAATAGAACAGAACTCTCTATTTTAAATAACTTAGCCAATTGGAAGACATATGCAGGAATTTGTGTTTGTGACAGATGCCAATGTTCATAGTGATATGTTTTTTCTAATATAAACATGAGTCAGCAGTGTGCTCAACCTACAAGGAGAGTCCAAGACAACTGGGTTTCTGGGGACAAATCTTATTTCTGCCTACCGCTACCTAACAGGAAGATGCAGAGGAAGTGGAGCCAAGCCATCCTCAGAGGTACAGAGCATAAAGACAAGAGGCAACAGATAAAAGTTGACATGTGGGAAATTCCAACCAGATATAAGAAAAAAAACAAACAAACAACCAAAAAAACAACCAAAAAAACCCTGTAAAGGTGGTCAAACACAGGAACAGGCTGCTCAGAGGGGTCAGAGAATCCCCATTCCCAAAGATACTGAAGCCTTGACTGTACAAGGTCCTGACTCACTTTCTCTAACTAGATTTGCTTGGAGCAGGAGGTTGCACTAGACAACTTTCAGAGGTCTCTTCCAACCTAGATAATTCTATGACTGTGTGTTGGACGTAATAAATGGTAGCTTGAAGAGTAGCTACTACAGGAAAGCACTTCACCTATCATTCCATAGAATTTGACATCTAGTTTGTATGTGGGTACCCATCTACTGCTACTCAAGACTTTTCTGAGTAGTCAAAAGTGTGACTGATTAGGGATCTCTGTTTATCACAATAAGCTGAACACAGGTCAGAAATTACTCTATGACAAAATGAACACGGACAACAATGTTAGAGAAACTTCTGTGGAAGATTTACTCCACCCACGCAAACTCTAAATCATTTTAAAGACCACTCTATCAAAGCTTTGTCAATAGTTCTGCTGCTGAGATCTAACTCTGAAGTTTCTAAAGAAAACCATTCAACCAGCCCATCTGAGTTGTATCCGTGTCCATATCCAAGTGAAGCTTCAGTGCATTTCACACTTTAGGTGCAGATACAGGCAACAGTTTGCCTTCCTGTAAGCAGTCAGATGGAGAAAACAGAAAGAATGAGAATTTCTCTGCGTTAAAGCAGTTGGTCGTAATCATTCTATCTGCCTAATGTATCTTTATAAATGTTTCCACATGCTAAACCAGACAGTTTTCTATTGATCATATAAGCATTGCACTGTCAGCTGCAACACAGACTGAATTAAACTGAAATAAGAGAGTCCGAACACTCTAGAATGCATGTCCCTGTGGCAACGTCCATAAGGTATGTTTGTATTTCAGATAATTCTCTGCATTCCCATTGATGTTAAAATTTGCAGCAAAGAGAAATGAGCACGAGGTGATAAGAGCCACAAGCAGGCTGCTTTTGATTTATTCGTCTCCTCCCTTCATCTTCCTTTCTGACTTCTCCCTGGATAACAGCTGCAGTCCCAGATGATGTACTATTGGTGCTGTGCTCTCTCAAACGCTCTGTAACGACAGGAGAGCCGTCTGCAGAGATCATGAACAGATGATCCATGGCAGAATGTTCACTCTTGAGGCTGCCAGTGCAAAGTAGACAAATGAACCATGTGCCCATTAAGTTCTTACTTCTGCTTATTTTTATACTTAACTTTCCTGATGTTTCATTGGTGTTCTGATGCTGCCACATGCAGGTATAAGACTGCTCTGATGTCCAGGGACTCCCCTTTTGACTTTAGTTACCCCACTTCCCTTGCAATTTCCGTTTTGATTCTTCCTGGCATGAGTTCTTTATGTTTCCTTATTAACAAATTATCAAATACGCGTACATGTGTGTATATACATATTAGTAAGTCAGTGCAATCTGCAGCTGGCTGTGTTAATGAATAAAACTTTTTAAAGTCCCCAGAAAATACAATTTGATAAATGATTTGTTATAAGTGTGCTAGAAGAGTAGTAGCAGTAGTTGTTCATTTTCCCTCTAAGCAGTCTGAACAAAATGGCATCATGATTAGACAAGATGTTTTCCAGCACAATCTGCCAGCTACCCTCAAGCTACCAGAATAATAGGAAAAGGCAGAAAACAGAACTGCTTGCCTGCAGCCTGACCTTTCATTCAGAGAAAGCCAGAATGCAAGTCCTGCATTTTAAGGCATTTTCAGTTCTAAATCTGCCCTGGTTTTAAAGTATATAACTGAAGAAAGAAGACTAGCCCAGCTGGCTTAGGGTTTTGATTTTGTTAAAGGATCTTCAGTGGTACAGAAAATCAAGACAGAGAAAGTGCTAAGTATTTTTTCATTTAATGTCTGTGCTTTTTAGGTTGCCATAGCTTTGGAACATTTCTCAATTAATTAGCAGTACCACATCACCATTTTCACTTAACCTCAATTTCTGTTGTTTGCCTGCTTGAGTTCAGAGAGTACAAGAGCCTTGAAGCTTATTGTCTAGATAAGCTTTAAGACAAAACTGGAATTCATGGCCAATAACTTTTAGAGTAGCTTGAATTCCGAAAGAAAAAAAAGAAATCTATTTCTTTCCAATTTGAGCTGCTTTTATTTTTTTTATAAAAGGCATCTCCAGTCCTAGCAAAAAATCTTACAAAATGTTTGTCTAGGCAGTATTTCTATTAAAACATAAAAAAGAGCCTTGAAGCCTGAAACCTGTCTAAAAAGCCCAGTGTTTTGGGTTCACTTCATTTCTAAGAACTAGGTAGATTCCATGTGATTTGATGATTCAAAGAATTAGAAGGACCTATTTTAAGAAAAAACTAAAAAGTTACTTTTTTTTTAAAATTTAAATATTCATTCACCTCCTTTTTTAAAAGAGCTTATCATATCTTCAAGTCAACATTTGTATTAAAATCGTATTTGGAACTACCTGGAGACTGTGCCTTAAGCAACTGAAAGATATTCTTTAAAAAATCTTTGATTTTGTAAACAAAATTGATATTGTTTTTTTCATTACAAACTTTTTTCTTTAATTAGAGATTATTGCCTATTTTCCATGTCTAAAAAGTTGGCTATGTTAAGTATAGGTGCAGGTTTTGAGATTTAGTGTAGTAAGTAACTAATTAACAGCAACAATTCTGTCCACAAAAGTTCTTCAAAAAAATTAACCAATTTTTTGTAGAAAAGAAAATGTAATAGTATAAGGAACACAAAACTACATTATTGATGCAGGAGAAGGATGTTACTCCATCAAGCTCTGGATATTTATTTATTTATTTACAGAAAAGTGTTTTAAAAATTATCCAATACATCATATCCATCTCATCTGAGATTTTTATACAGTACTTCCTGTGCATTCTTACTAGCTTCCTATCTACCTACCTTATTTTCTTATCACATCCGCTTAATAAGATTTACTTTAGGAAACTTGTTAGCAGCTCCACACATTTTTGTAGATGTCTAAGCATGAAACAGGTGTTTCTGTTAGTAAAGTGTCCTAGCAGTTTTTTGCTGCACTAAGGCTTGAATGAATCACACTTCTTTTTATCTGATGGCTAATCTTCAGTGACATCCATGCAATAACTACTTTATTTCTTATCTCATGTTAAGGGATGTAACTGAGAGGACATGATAGAACTAGTTTTAGTTCAACTGAAAGATCAACAAAGTGTAGGCCACCAAATTTGGCATGACAACAATCACTTGTCCTGTAGGATACTGGGGACTTTTAAGACATTAATTTATTGAAGCAACTTAAACCAGGTCTAGCACCAGATATAAATTATTCTAACTTAAGACTTTTATTTTTCCCTGCTGAAATTCTTTCATTTTTCATGGAATAATGCAATATTCATTTGGCTACAGTAAGAGAGGCTGTCACTCACTGGCTATAGCATTCACATGAAAAAGAAAACTACTAAGACAGTTAGACAACTGCCTATTTCATCAATAATTGAAGATATTCCATTCACTGCAAAAAAAAAAAAAAAAGACCTTTGCAACATGAGAATGAGAAATCTATTCCAAAACACTCTATAGCCTTGTAGCTAAGATCATGTTCTTAACAAAGAGGGGCTTGATTTTCTTAGGAGAGAATTTGAGCCCAAGTATTTACCATTATACCATTATATCCCAGATGTTAGAGGACTTATCTGTAATTAATGTCAGGAGCTTTCTCCTGTTGCACTTGAGAAGGGCAATTAACCTGACTTAGGCACAGATTCAACAACAAAATTTAGTCCTGAATCCCAAACAGATGCAGGTGGTATCTGTTGATTTAGGTAGGCAACATGCTGAGTTAGTTCTCTTCGAAATCTCATGCTCTGAGTTTGCTTTTGAGAAGGGCCTCTAATTTACTTATATTCATATGACTGATCCCAGTTTCCTTTGGTTTGTGTGGTATGAAAAGGAGAAAAAAAAGTTTATTTGGCTAGGTCGTGTTCACTGAAATGATGTGGTACTATGTAACCCACCTAGTTCCCACATCTCTGTTTAGTGTTTCCTACTCCCTAGACAAACACACCCAAATTACTGAAAACTATAAAACTCTTTTTAGACTTTTAAAATATACATTACGTTTTGAATTCTTGTTCCACATAGAATTTCCACATATGAATTCACTAAGACTTTGGGCATCTGAAACTGAGGCTCAACGTTGACTTCCTTGTGACTCTTACTTACAATCCTTTTGCAGATAATGTTATTGACACCAGTAGGCTTAGCCCAAGCAAGGAAAAGAATAAGATGTGAATTAAAATGCTAAAGAAGGTATTAGAATGTACTGCAAAAGAGTTATGTAGGGGACCATTTAAAATTTAAGAAACACCTTTGATAGAAGAGAGGTTTTTCTTTTACTACTTTAATGTTGTTACACTAGTTTTCAAAAAATAACAATAATTCAAAAAGTAGAAATAGATGAGGATGTACTATATACCATATTTCCACATCTACCAGTATCAACATCTGATTTTGGTTTCTAAATTGAACCTTTGTAAAAGAGGGATACATTAAG
>JAVJGG010000029.1:9032003-9055621 GCA_035590195.1 Aviceda cuculoides | reverse complement strand
AAGACCAAATCAGAAGTTACAAAACATTACACTATGCACTTGTTTTAGGGTAAAATTCTAAATCTAGAAAGATGAGCAAATAGATTTAATTATGAATAAAGCTGATATTTTTTTGTTCTCAGTACGTTTCTCAGAAACTGTAACTGTTATAATAAAATCCTAAAATGAACTGCATAACCACCACTAGCTTCCTCATAAACTGAAAATCTTTTATTTCAGTTTTGAAAAAAGCATCTTCTGCTTTTAATACATCATTATTTAATTTTTCTTAGAGAGGCAAGTTGTTGCAGATCAGACACGGATCATGATACTCATTAATTATGCTTGATGGTGACATCATGACCACATTCAGGCTCAAAATTTTAAATACTTGCATTTCATCAGGCATTGTTTTGAGGAGTAATAGCCCTTCATTTCAGCACTTCAAAAGGCAGTTTTTCCTTCCATGCTGTGTGAACAAATGTTCCTGTCCCAAACACTTAGCCACCGGCAACTTTTGGGACTGTAGTGCGGTACATCAATGATGTAGTTAAAAGTCCTTATCTGTTATGCCCAGTGTGACCCTGGGAGAGTTTCTGATGCAAGTAAGGCTTAAAATTTTGCTACACTCTTCCTGTATAGCATCAAACTCAGTATTAATCTACAAAGTAACATACTCACAATTTATGTCCAGGGCAGAGCAGGTTAATTTGAAATTAGCAAGTCAACCCACTACCAACTCCTAACTAACCCAACTAACAACAAATCAACCCCTAAAGACAGGTGTTTGATATTTCTGAAATGAGAAATTGTCTTGCATTAGTCATGGCTTAAGACATCACTGTATCTCAAAGTTTTACTTCACTGTAAATGGATCATCACAGACTTAGAAATCTTTGTCTTAAGAAACACCGAACAGCTACAGAGTTTGTTATTTCCGGATCACTTTATGAAAAATAACTAACTGAGCACAATTTAAGAAGTTAACATGGTGGTTTTTAACATCTGTGTAATGCTTCTGGTCATAAGCTAAAATGGCATGTTTGTTTCCACCCAGCTTTTAGACTGTGTAATTTTCAAGAACTTAGAAATTTAACAAAGAGTTATACTCTTAGAAGCTTTTCAAGACAAGACCAAAACCAGTTTCTAGGAATCCCTCTCACCCATCCCATTTAATCTCACCTTGTGCTCGTTTTTGACTTTTTGACTCATATAGCTTAGGACAAGTACATCAAATTTTGGTTCTTGAAGGACAGCAATCATTGTAAACAAAGAGGCTCTTGCAATTAGCAGAGATGTGGTAGGTTAGCCTTGGTCAGCAGCCAGATGGTCTCTCATTCCCCCTCCTCAACAGAACACGGGGTCATAATAGGATGAAAAATCTCATTGACTGAGATAAAGTCAGGGAGATTGTTCACCAGTTACTGTCACAGGCAAAACAGATTTGATTTGGGGAAAAATAATTTCATTTACTGCCAATTAAATTACAGTTGGGTAGTAAGAAACATAGACAAAAGAAATTAAAACATCCCCCTCCCAGGCTCAGCTTCACTCCTCCACTCCAGACTCCTCCACCTCCCTGCACTGAGCAGCACAGCGGGGTGGGGAATGGGGGCTGCCACCAGCCCGTAACAGCTCCTCTCTGCTACTCCTTCTGACCCACACTTCTCCCCTGCTCCAGCGTGTGTCCTCTATGGGCTGCAGTGTGGGTATCTGCTCCAGCGTGGTCCTTTCAGTGGGCTACGGGGGAATCTCTGCTCTGGCACCTGGAGTACCTCCTCGCCCTCCTTCTTCACTGACCTTGGTGTCTGCAGGGCTGTTTCTCACACTTTTTTCCTTCGCTCCTCTCCCCGCCATGCAAAGTTGTGCCCTTTCTTAAATATGTTACCAGAAAGGGACCACTATCTTGGCTGCTGGGCTCAGTGGTGCCCTGTGGTGGGTCTGCTGGAGCCGACTGGAAGCGGCTGTGTCTGGCCTCTCCTCACAGACGCCTCTCTGCAGCCCCCACTGCCAGTGCCTGGGCACCTGCACCCAGTTCAAGAGCAAACAACAGCGCTGCTTTCACTTCTCTCAAAATGAAATTTTGCTTGGCTCTTAACATCTACACAAATTTATCATTCAGGATTAAAATCAGGGGAAAAAAACCCTTTTACTCTCACTTCTGCTGTGTCTTCCCACCAGCAAGATGTTCATAGTCTTGGCATCGTGGATGAAGCAGGAACAACTGTATTACAATCTATTATCTATCATCTCTTTCGCTCTTGTGTGGAGAGTCTCAATTCTTACGCAGAATATATTGTCCTTACACAGTAGGTATGGGAGAATAAGTTATCCCAGTTGTGAAACTCAGGATGCACATGGTCAAACAAGGATTTCAGTCCAGTTTCAGAGCTTCCTTTCTATTTCACCACACTATTACACTCCCAGAAAATAAACAAATAAAATCATTGAAGAGCACAATGCTTTTATATTCATTTATTTGTTAATTAATTTAGTGCAGTAACTGCTTACTAAATTACATTCTCCCATCTACATTATTCCTTGTTATAAACATTTCTTCTGGCTCTTGTTCCAAAGAAAGTTAAAACTAACTGTCTTACCTCACCAAACAGGCTTCAAACAGCTTGCCCCAGTGTTCTGGTGTTCTGGTGTATTTCAATAATGACAACTAAAAAACAAAAACAAGAGCAACTCTCCGAAGTGCCTCATGTTCATCTCCTGACTGCAGAGGTAACACAGTCAGTCAACTTGACCTCTAGACAATGGTCCAGCAATAAATTCAGGAATCATATCTATGATTTGGCTTTCTCACTCTACCATCTTCACACAGATGTATTCACTTTTTCCACATACAGAAGTACAAAAGGATCTTCTCAACTGACTGTAAATGATTGGTCTCACAATAAGTTTTGTGCACTGTGATAATGATTCATTTGCACATTCTCGGCTCTTTCTCTGCAGCATTAATTAAATTGCCATTTTGCTGCAGCTATGTACTTAAGTTAGCATAGTTCATGTGCAGTAGGTTGCACATGAACTCAGATGTCAGTCTAAGGGTTTAGAAACAGGCAGATGGGGAGACACAGAATGTAGGTATCCTCTTTCTCTAGTATTATCTATGTTGAAAGAAAATTGAGATCATATATACATGTAGAAAGACAAGACAGTAGAAGAGCAGCTAGGGGCGGTCAACATTTTAAATAATCAATCTACAAATAATGTAGTCTGGTATGTGCTGAAGCATTATCAGACCAAAAAAAAAAAAAAAAAAAAAAAGTATTTGGTAGATAGAAGCCCAGAAGAACACATGTTCTTTCCCAAACTCCTGCGTGAGACACCTGCCACCTGTCCAGACTCAGCGACTACCTATCAAGAATCTGAATACAAACTCCCCCTGCCAGATGGCTGCCTGCACAACCCAGTGAAATAGTACTCTGAGAATGGGTTTTTCCCAAGTTCTCCCTTCTTTCACTGCAGCTGACTTAGCTCCCCAACTTCATCCAGTCTGGAAGCAAGAATGTCAAACGAGATACTGTTAGAAATTTCTTCCTTTTCCTCTTTAAATTCCTGGGGCCACAAGCACTGACCCAAATATTTGTGGCCAGCTTGTTGCCCACAGCAATAGGATGCAGAAATACTGGCAGCAAGACGTGTTGAACAGAAACTGAAATCCAGCTGTGAAGCCTTTTTAACGTGAGTTTTAAATGTTTCTCTCTTCCTCAGGCTAAGTCTGAATTTGAGGTCTGAGTTCTTACCTTCAGGTGAGCATCCTAACATGAGACCAACTAAGGACATTCTGTGCATGAGATGTTTGCCTTTTTTTCCAGCTGAAGCTGTCCCTAACTGCAAAATTATCAAGTATTCCTGAAAGACAGAGAAATTCTCCAAGACTGAGGGCTCCAGTGCTAGTCATTACTCCAGTGAATTGTTGCTCACATGAAGCATAACAGTGTCACAGAAAAGATTAGAAGTAGTTTTTTCTAAAATGCCTTGTAATCAGAGGCTGAGAAGCAGAAGCAGGAATTAGAGATGCACTCTAACTACAGATGTTAGAGTGCTTTAACCCAGGAAAGCTCAAGTGGAAGGGTAGTATGCTCCCTGTTTCATCAGTCTTGTTCTACCTTTTTGTTCTTTGTTTTTTTAGTGTTACACACACACACAAACCTGCCAAATGCCTAGAGGGAAAAGGAAAAATGCAGTTTTAAAATCAAAGTTTTGTTTCAATTAAAAATGCACAGTCAAATAAGTTGAAGAAGAGAAAAAAAGGGAGAGGGAGGATTTGCAGAAGGATTTCCACAGCCTTCCAAAACCTTCTGAAAATGTCAGAAAAAAACCCATAACTTGAAATACAATAACAGAGAAGAGAATCAGTCACTTAATTTCTTCCATCTAAAAAGGCAATTTTGGAGGTCTATACATCATTAGTTATCACTGTAGTGTATTCTAATGGCAGTCTAATATCTCTATTCTCCTATGTTAGTAAGAAAACAAAGGAAAGTCCTACACACTTGGCAAAAGGATGACTACAACCTTGGTGATGTCCAAGGATTGAATTTAGGAAACCCAAAAGAAGTGGTGTTGAATCTTAGGTTATCAGTTCGAAGATGAAATCTGCAAAAGTAGATTTCTGAATTGCCAAATCAAAAGCTTTAATAAACAGGTATGCTCTATGAATGAAGTTGGATAGCAGGGAGGTAGATCAGAATGAACTATGATTACAGTGTTGGAGATCTAAATTACTGCTTGCAACCTAGAGGCCAGGGAATGAGTAGTAGGTAGGTTGACAACATATTTGTGTTAAAGCCTGTGTAGGCAATATCGAAGCAATTTTATAGTAAAAGGATTTCCGTTTCCATGGTTGCTAGTCTAGACCCTCTGATTTGCTTTACACACAATGCAGATTAAAGTAAGGAAGGCCTTTTATTTAGACCAATCTGATGGTAGATCATACTATTCATTTTGCTAGGTGCTAGAACTAAAAAATGTAAGCACCTTGAAGCATTAAAATTATTGCCCTAGAACAATGAATTATAGAGTTATTTATATTTGGTTAGCTACAGAACATGCAATGAGTAAAAGAACTAACAGAGTCTTCCCTCTAAAGAGTTTCACAGTCCAACAAGATAAATTACATTCTGAATGGAAACCGAATTACTACAAACACAGCATAGTCAAGGCAGCTCAGCTATTTATTTAACATTTTCAGAAAGAGTAAATGTAGAATGTGACCTTTACTGTTGCTGGTGCAGAACAGACCCTCTAGCCACGTGATTTGTATTTATTTTATTCTTCTTACAGTCAAAGTCTCTTCCAAAATACTTCTCCATTCTTATTTACTAATTAGTTATAGTTAAGAGAAATGTACATGTCTGGGGATTTTAAATACTCCCATGCTATTGTCACACATAGAGTCCTCCATCTGCAGCTAGTTACATATCCATCAGAACTGTTGTGTGTGTTTCTGTATACTAGATGAATTTGAGTTGTTTGCCATCTGCACTTGAATCATAAAGTGTAACTGTTTTAATTCATCTATAGCCTTTGATTAAATCTTGCTGAGATGATCTTTTGAGCTTGTTTGCCCCACAGGTATAGCTACCATAATAATACTGTGCAATTTTGCTCTAGCTTCAGAAATACTGCCACTTGGCAAATCACAATAGTGTTTCTCAAATTTACACACCCCACAACCCCCCCCAAAAATCAAATTTGATAGGAAAACAGCCTTCAGTTACAGTTTTCTAAAAGGAAAGTCAGAGGTGGGTGTAATCCCCGTATGAATTAAGACATGATAAGAGGGAGGACCGGGATGGGTCAATACAGCAGGAGTAGGTCACATTCTTATTAGCCCAGGCACAGAAGTAAAATGGTGAGGTCTGCCCTGGACAATGACAGCCATGTAGAAGGTCATTGGCCTCCTCATTATGCTCATCGCCTGCTCACTAGTGTTGCCATTTCTCAATCTCAGTGCAGTGCTGCAAACACATTTTCTTGTTACTGTTAAGGTTTTCTGAGAGGCTTAGACATTGCTTTGTGAAAGTGAGCAGAATTTGAGGCAGACCAGCAAAGCAAAAGATGGAATGCCCTTATTTCATTTCCCTCTTTTTATTCTCCACAAAGGTCCATGCTTGGAGATGTTTAGAAGAGTGCCACATACATCCAACTAACTCCTAGCCTGCCTGACAGTAACAGAAACTTGTAAACAAGACCAAGAAGTATCTTGGAGGACAGGTTTTGTCATAACTTTGATGTTTCAGATACAATTTTTTTTTTTCCACAACCTAGTACTGTTAGTGTACCTGGCATGCATTACAGTCTCTTAGAACTACAAGCTTTACAAAAACAAAGATAGGAAAAAAAGAAAAGAAGCGGGAAAAAAAAAAAAAAGAATGTTCGGGCCGGGGGGGAATAGGTGTTTTTTACAAAAGGAATTAAAAAAGGTCTGGTGAGCAGGTGGAAACCAGCTAAGCTTCAGACATGAATTTTAGTCTGGAAGGATGTCAAGGAAAGCTGCCACAAAGTCATTGCCAGGAAAATCCACTCTGGTGAACAAAACACGTAGGTTCTATCAAAAAGGTCATAAATTTCATCCCAGCATTTAGTTGTTCAATGAACTGATTACAGTACCACATTTTATCTAAAAAAATGAGGTCAGGTAAGGAGAAAGGAAACCCCTAAAGTCCTGGGCTATAAATGTGTAGTATATAACCTTCCAGGGAAGAATTATTTAAAGATCACTCAACTTGCACTCTCCGGAGATTCCTGACTGAACATTTATTATTTTCCTACAAGAACCTGATTTACTGCTCTGACTTACCGCTCCAGTTTTAGAATGGAAATCTCAATGGACTTGCACTGATGTAAAAATGGAGTGTAAAAATTACAGTAATGAATCCAGCTCAGTGACATGCTGAGTACTGAAAGTCATTTTTTTCAGTTCCTGAATTAATTTTTTAAGAGTCAATTTTAATGTTTAAGAAGAATTACATTTCTAACTGATCTTTGAAAACATATAATGGAAAAAGTTTTGGATTAAAAACATCCAAATCATGAAGAGGCATCTTGAAAGTAGTACTGACTACAACTGTCTGGGTTTTCTACCATCTTTACTATGCCTTGATTCATTTAAACTGTTCTTCCTGAACTTCTGGATATCCAAAAATTACAAGAAAACTTTAATAGAAAGATATAGACTCCTAGTTTGAAGGCTGCATTTAGACAGACTCTTGCATATCAATTTACCCAATTAATTATAAATTCATGTAAAACAGTATAACAATAGACAGTAAAACATTAAGACACTTTTCTCCTTTGAAAAGACTTAAATACTTCTTAAGAAACAAGTATGAGGCTAATGTGGAGGAGAGAAATATTTTTGTAAATTGCTTGAATGTATATTTAGGTACTTTTCCTTTCAGTACAAGTAAGGAGCCAAATCAAGCATTAAACCAAGGCAAACCAGGACTCCATAGAAGTTAGCATATTTAGTCTAAGAGAACTGACAGTAAGATCTGGCCATACAGAATACGTAGATATGTAATGCATGTTTTGGCAGGTCCCCAACTTCTATATCTTCAGGTTCACAATCTCCAGACATTAATAGATTTGTCAGCCTTAAATTGAAAGGATTATCTATACTTATACTTAGGTAGAAAAATAAATCACTAGTCTGGATTTTGCCCCAGTTCTGAAGATGTTAACTGACCTTTGCTATATTCTGGTTTTCAAAAAACTGGTAACTAAGTAATCTTGAGGGAAAAAAAAAACCCAGCCCCACAATACTTTCATGAGAATGATGTTACAAGATGAACAACAACATGAGGATGTCTAGTGTCACCTCTATTTCATATGACACAGCAAATTCATGAGCATCATATTGATTTTTATCTCCATGTAGGAAAAGAAGGTACCACTGTTGAGAACCCATAAGAGCAGCCTAGTATACTAGCTAATGCTAAGAATGTGTTATATGTCCCTTCATTTCCCCATGAATGCAAACCAAGTTTTAGATGCAAGAAATCAGGGTCCAAGACCACACTTAGCTACCTCAGCTCCTACTTCAAATTATTTGGCAAGCCGTAGGAGCTGGAAAGGCCCTGCACACTGCCAATCTGCTCTTGATCACCTACCACACTCTTCCAACATCCTACTCAGAGGGTAGCTCTGAGAGAATACAGTACAGATTTTCTACTTATATTTGGTTTTTGGGTTTTTTTGCACATTCAAGGCCTACTTTAATTATGGTTTTAAGAACAAATCGGCTATCAGTTTCAAGTATCATGGTTACATACTAGAGTATTTTTGAAACATCTCTCATCTGTAGTTAGTCTTCCTCCTGTTTTGTAGCTTTTCTTCAATGAATAAAAAAAGATTACTGAATATCACACCACAAAACTAAGCTTACGGTGCAAGTGCAAAGTACAAGGATAGATGACGTCTTAAATTACAGGAAGCAATTTCACATATTCCTGCTCCTTTTTTTCATGGCTGGTTGTATGGTTGTGTTCACATTTTTACCTGTTCCAACAAGGCAAACCTCCTCAGACCTACTACCACCTCTGAATCACAAGCAATAACAGCACAAGTGCTGGGTACTTTTCCTAGACCCTGCCCCTCCTGCTAGCCACTACCTAAGCTCTAGAGTGCAGCTGCTCACCCAGCAGCAGCCCTGGCTGCTCCCATCTGTTTCCAGCCCCACCTCCTCAAGCCACCACACCAAGCCAGCTTTGTGCAACCGTAATCTCTCCTGCTTGGAACATTACCATACGTAACAGCAGCAATGCTGGCATGCAATTTTTTTCCAGCAGCCTACACAGTGAGGTCCAGATTTTTAGTAGCCTATATTCAAAGGGTTTGATTTTTCCTTTATACATTTCGTTGTTTCTGACACAATTACCTCTTGATGATCAAAAATCTGTGATAGGTATCACCCAATCTTTAATCAGGGTGCACTTAGTTATGGTCTTATGAATACTTCATGTTCCAAGATTTTATCTTCACACTTTCAAATACTAAGATAATGCCAATTACATATATGGAGCAGTTATATTTAGGGTCTCCTTCCTGTTTGCATGTACACTTTATTTTCAGTGGATGTGCGGGCTAAGGCCCATCTTCTTTGCATTTAACTGGCAGGTAAAAGCACACTATCTTCCCAGATCTGAAAAGATCTTTACCATCTTGATAAGTATTTTCAAACTAACAACAGCCTAAATGAGAGCTACTTTCAGGAAAGTCATTACAAAACCACATCTGCCGGTTCTTTGGCATTCACCTCAAAGTTCACAAAGGCACTTATGCTGATAAAGCTTGTCAAAGTTTCTAAAATTCTTGTTTGTGATCATCCCTTCTTTTCAATGTGTACACATGAGGAATTCCTGGAAAAAAAGAGTAGACTGTGCAGGCTTCTGGTCCCATTAACACAACTGTAGGATTGCAGATGCAAGAGTGGTATTAGCATGTTGTTATTCAAATCTACAGCACTAACAAGACCTCACCTTTTCTATTTTATTGCTGGCAGTTTCTCAGCCCACACATTTTCCCAATTTTTGTGGCCATAGTAAATCACAAACATCAGAGCCAGTCAAAGATAAAGGAGTCAAATACACACATCTAAGTTGGACTAAACCATAATGACAGACAAAAAAAATCACAGTTCTTAAAGATTCCCACATTTCATTCCAAGATCAGACTCCTGTGATAGAAGCACAGCTCAAGAAAAACAAACCCTCACTGACAAGGGCAGACCAATGGGTCCAAAAGGCAAACAGATTGTTTTCATCCAGTGCAAGAACATCGTATCTTATGACTGGAGACATTTAATGGAAAAAAATCACAGGTCAGAAAAAAAAAAAATAATGCTGAAATCAAGACTAAAACAAAACTGCCTGACAGATTTTTCTGATTACCTCAGAACTTCAAAATGTTAACCAAAATCTGTGATTAAACAAACCCTTTACCACTAAAAGTTTCTTGTATTACTATGAAATCTGATTTTAAGGATATATTTTGACTACTGATTCAGAAGTTATGTAGCCTAACATTGAGTCTACATAGCATGGGCATATTCCAAAATTACAGTGAAAACTAGATATCAAAAAGCTTTTTTGAAAAGTGACTCAAATATTTCAGAAAAACATAATACATTTTATGTGCTATAACTTGTTAATAAATATTGATAATCATAAGTTTTCTACCTTGTTTTCATTTCAGGTTTTCAAACACCTTAAGAGCACCCAACTTGAAAGTTCCCAGGTAAAATAAAACTTGGATTATTATTTCCATTTAATACCTACGTGTGAGGAAACTTATTTATTAAGAAAAACATAGAAAAGACCACATAGCACAAGTTTCAGACCCAGAAATACCATGTTTTACTCTTAGTCCCCCAATCCCATAGGCAAAGAGGTTATTTTCAATCCTGAATTTTCGTGATGTTGGTGATTGCCTTTTTTCTTTTTCACCTCTTTCTTCAAGAGTCTCTTGACACTCAACTACAATAACAGATTTTTTTTAAAGCGCAGAAAACCTGGAAGACATGACTAGCGGTCGATCATTAAAAGTGATTTTTATCTCCTCTCATAGGGGAGAGAACCAGTAAGATATCTGTGGAGCTGGAACCAGGACATTTCTTATACTTCATTGGTACAACCTATGCACACTTCAGTGAGTGCCTAGTGACACAAATAGGTTCATAGAAGCCTATAAGAATTATGAAAAAAAATGAAATAAACACCAGGGCAAAGAATGTGTATATAGATCATTATGGAGCTTATAGAGAGAGTAGGAGGAAATTTTGTTTTGTAGCACTTGAAACTTACTTGAGAAGTAAGAAAACACTGGAAAAAGAACATCTGCTTTTTGAAAGAGTGCTGGGTTTTTACATTCTGTAACCTTATCCATTTAAATTTATGAGACTTTTTGGACAGTAATGTTAATTATTTTGCTACAAGGGGCTTCTGCACTCTAATTGCCAGAATCGTAATGATTTCACAAATGGAAATCATACTTGGGGGTGGGGCTGGGGGGAGGTAGACAATATAATAAAAATATCTTAAAAAGTGGTTCATATAATGGAAAAGCCTGAAACTGATTCCATCAACACAGAAAACACAAACCCCATAAAAACCCTGTCTGGATGAAAAACTTGTATTGTCTCAGCTACCAGTGGTCATTCTGGGTGTGCCTCCAAAACAAGGTGACCTTTAGGATCATCAGCCAGAGCACACCCTTGGACCTTCAAAACTAAAAGCACCTCTCTGAAATTATGTGAGATAAGGAGGCCCTATCTGTTGTTGTTAGAAAATTCAGCACATGTCACAGTATCACAGAATGGCTGATGGCACCTCTGGAGATAGTCTAGTCAACTCACTGCTCAAAGCAGGATCAGCCAGAGCCAGTTGTCCATGCCTGCAGACTGCCCAGTCTGTTGTGGAATAACTCCAAGGATGCAGACTTCACAACCTCTCTGGGCAACCTGTGCCAGTGCCCAGTTGTTCTCACAGTTAAAAAAAAAAAAAAAAAAAAGTGTTTTCTTACATTTAAATGGGTTTTTTTTTGTATTTGAATTTGTGCCCATTGACTCTCTTCTGTTTACTGGATACTACTGAGAAGAGTCTGGTTCCGTCTTCTTTATTCCATCCCATTAGGCAGTTATACACTTCGATGAGATCACCCCGAGTCTTGCCTTCTCTTCTCTTCTCTTAGCTAAACAATTCCAGCTGTCAGTCTTCCCTCATATGAGAGATGCTGCAGTCCATTAATCATATTTGTGGTCCTTCACTGGACTTGCTCCTATATATCCATCTCTTTCATATACAGGGGAGCCCAGAAGTGGAAACAGCACTACATGTTTGTCCTCCCCAGCACCAAGTAAAGGGGAAGGATCATTTCCCTCAATTTGCAACACTCTTCCTAATGCAGCCCAGGAGGCTATTAGCTGCTTTTGCTGCAAGGGCACATTGCTGATTCATGTTCAACTTGATGTCCTTCGGCACACGTGTGTCTCTTTCCACAAAGCTGCTTTCCAACCAGCTGGCCCCCAGCATGTACTGGTGCATGGGATTAGTCTTCCCCAGCTGCAGGATTTCATATTTCCATTTGTTGAAATGGATAAGGTTCCTGTTTGCCCTTTTCTTCAGCCCATCAAACTCCCTCTGAATGGCAGCACAGTCATGATTCAATCACCCCTTCCAGTTTTGTATCACTTGCAGATTTGCTGAGGGGAAGTAGGTGCAGACAAATTTAAATTTTTTGTGTCCATATTCCCAGCAGGCCATAAATTTCAGAGTATGAATCAACATCTTACCAAAACACTTTGTCCAAGTTAAGATGCACCTTAGTAGTGCATACTACTAAGGCAAAAAGCCATGATAAGAGGCCATGGCTTTGCAGTAGGAGATGATTCATACCTGGTCATGGAAAGAGACTCTAGTGACCTCTCAGATGTGATTCCTTCTTCTGGTTTGTCTGGATGGATAGTATGGCCTTTGGTTGTCTCTGAACCAAGCTAAGGATTTGGCTTAACAAAGCTTTTCTCAGAAATCAGTGTCTTTTTACACCTCAGTGTACTGGGTTTGGCTGGCATAGAGTTAAATTTCTTCATAGTAGCTTGTATGGGGTTATGTCTTGGATTTGTGCTAAAAATGATGTTTATAATACAGGGATGTTTTCATTACCGCTGAACAGTGCTTACACAGCATCAAGGCCCTCAAACAAGATGCTGTTTCTTCCAAAAACAAGACATAGCAATGAGCTCATCGCTCTTTTTTTGGTTATACCAACAAGAAGAAACTGCATATGTATTGTGTGCAGTTTCACTCCTAAGTAGTAATTGTAAAGCTAATAGGAATATCTAGATTCATTGTCACCTGCTCCAAATGACAGATCAAATCATTGTTCAGGAGTTGTTTGCTTAAGCCAACCTACCACCAAAACTAAACTTCAAGACAGCAAAATTATTTGCTGACCAAGAGATGTAAAGATTAAATATGTTTGTCTTCTGCAGGTGACGACAATTCCACAATCCCCCTCAACTATCTTTTAAGTAAACTTGTTCCCAAGAAACACACAATAATCCTGTGTCCCATTCCCTTCCCTTCCTATCAATTACAAAGTTCTGATTCAACGTCTTCAAAGATACGCCTGAGCAATTCCTCCAATGACCCATCAATCAGTGCCCCAAGCATTCTGGTCTTTGTTATTGTCTCGGTTATCAACTTTTGCTCAGGGTTGGCATGTCTGTGGGTATAATGTGTTAATTTTCCTGTCTCTTGTCCTTTCTTTTTATGCTGACTAGCCATTAATCAGATATTCTGACAATTATCCTTACATTCTTCTAATCATTGCATTAACTTAAAAATGTACAACGTGCCATGAGGATTAACTTTTTTAATAATTTTCTTAGAACACTATCATTATTTGTTGGCAAAACAGGGTAAAAATCAAAAAATGTAACAAACATTTTTACTTAAGGCTTTAACCTCCAATTCATATGATTGATGTATGTAAGATATTGAGGATTTTCTCCTCTCCCACTAAGTTTATTTAAGGATTGCAGGCATATTCTCTCTTCCTACAAAAAGCTGTAACCGACAGTGGTTAATTACCATAGGTTTTGAGTGGCTCATAACACGTTATTGTGAGATTGGATGTGAGTGACAGCACTTCAGTTTCTAATGTGACAGACATCTAAAGCCAGATCCACAGTGATTTTAGCTTATCAATTTTAGCTTATATGCAAGTACTTTTTTTATTGCCTACTTATTTATACTGCCTACCAGTAGGTTCACTCAGGTTGGATTTCAAAGACAGCAACCATTTCACATAAGCAGGATTTACTATCCACATTCTTGCAAGATAGTGTGGATATTAGCAGTAAGGGATTGACTTAGTTACAGTCCTCTAAAGCTATTCCGGCATGTCTCATGTTAATACTGTTTGAGGGTTTCTTTGTATGCCTAAACAAATAATTGGACTTTTCCATTTGGGACCATCCATGGAGAGAACAATACAAGAAAAATTCCTGATTTTGATCTCCAACTTTCTTAATATAACTTGCTTTTTCAACTAGGAGAGAACACATATTAGACTGAAAACATTTAAGGTTATTCTTTGACATTTTAGAGGACTGAGGATGGTCTATGGTAGTCATTTTACTGTTATCACTTTTATGCATTAGCATATAATGTGGTTACCTCCTTGAACTTTCATTATTGGTTGCATTATCAAGCCCAACCATGAACTGCAATGTTCCCAAAGGAATAAGTATACCTGCCCTATTAGAACTGCCACACACTTTTTACCAAGTTAAGCTTTCACAAGCCATCAGCTCTTCAACTGTAGCTGGCCAGATTAACTCAGAAAAGGTTACCCACAAACACATCTACAGTGGGACAGAAACAAAGACTGCATAACTATATAGAAAAGCTGAGAGCAACCATCATTTCTGTGTGAAAGGAAAAAGCCATTCTGGAAAACAGTAGATTTTTGTAAAACAACTCCAATTTCAGGATTCATAAAATCACACAACTGAAGTGCTACCTTGAACGTACAAAGGAAGAGGAAGAACAGCTGTTTTCTTTAAGGAGACTTGGGGAATCATAGTTTCTTCACCCACACAGATCGAAGGTGAGCTTTGGGATAAAGGACACATGTGCAATGCTTGTTGCACTAACATTTGCCCATGGGCTGAAGAAATTACACAACCACTGTGAAGCTAGTGAAAATCCATGGTTTGCTTATTCAGTCACCTAAACCTCAAGTATTAAGGCATTCTTGTCAGCCATATCTTATCTGAAGAGCTGATAGAATTTTATTCTGGAGTAGAAATGCACTTTTGAAGCAAAGCTCCATGCCCATTTATCGCATTTTGCTGTACACTGTGGTGCATGTGCAGTGGAATCCTTCAGAATGAAGCAACTCAGAGATGAGAGGCAGGACCACAGCTGATGAACCGTTCAGTGCACAGGACCAGATCAGAGCTACTCAGAAGGGTGAAGAACAATACATTCACAGTGTTGATGTCATATTCTTGGTACCTGTTCATGCTACAAATCTATTCAACTAAATGTGCTCCACTGTTCACTAACACAGAGAGTCTACAGCAGCCAGCCTGAGCAGAGACATACGATAGCAAGACATAGTCAGCACTGCTTACAAAAATAGTCAGCTCCGAGGGATCAATAAAGATTCCTGTCTGCAATGTGAACAGAAAGCTGGTTTAACCCAGGTCAAACCCCCCCCAAACTCCCAAAGATACAAGAGTCTTACAGGCAGCTGAAGTATCTTAAGTTTACAGCAGCAGAAAGGCAGTCCTTTCTAAGTTATTTATAGAGTCCACACCTCAAGTGAGCAATGGATGGTATTCATATTCCAGTGTACAACCCCTACACATTTGGAAGAAAAGTGTTGAATGAAGCTCTTGGCGACACCTGCAGTGCTTGCCATTCTAAGACAGCATGCTCCTGTTGGCACTGCACACCTGTATTATGACAGCTGACAATGTCTATCAAACTGCTTGCCTCCAAGCAGAAGAGTTTTGGGTAGAGGTTGAGGAAGGAAAACTGGCAGAGGCAAGTACTGGATGGAGGCAGTGAAGGCTGCACACTGACATCTCAGCTCTGGTACTGAGCACTAACTCTGGCAAGGAACTCTTTTGCTCTCAACTTCTTCTACGTATGGAACAGCTTGCTCCCAGTCCTAGACTTCAGTTTTCTGCTCTTCAGCATGAACCGGTTCACTTTGCAAATTTATTTGAGAAGCTGAGGTATGCCAGAGCATCATTCCATGAATCCTAAGAAATTGGGGAGGGGAGGCTAGAAGACAGTATTCAGAAATGCAGACTAACAAGCCCAAGTTTAGTCCTGTCTGAATGCAGTATGGTTACAGCCAGCTTGAAACATCTGCTTCTGACAGCAGAGTCAAAATTCAGCTTATCAAGTTAAATTCAGATAATCAAGAAAACAAGGTAATTGTCCCCCTAGTTGTCCCCAGACATGCCTTAACTGGGTACCGAAGTTCCATATATGTTGCAGAAAACTTAGAAGCCTTTAAACCTTTCAGAAAGCAATCTAAAGTAATCCTTAAGAAACCCCAAAGATGGGGAAGAGCACTTTGTTCCCACTTATGTATGCACACCTGGACTGCAAGGAGGGCTCCTTCTGTGTAAACATTTTGTGATTGCACAGACACAAGCTATCTTACTGGAACACGTTTCTACGTGCCATTTGAGAAGGAAATGAGCCACTCTTCTTGAAGGACAGGAAATGGCACATACATAACTGCCCTAAAAGTGCTTACTTGTACAGTAACCTGGAAGATCAACTGTTTTAGGCTGGATTTTGTTTGCAGGTGCCATAGCTGTTAGTATGAATACAACATCAAGTAGCCCCTCAGGTACAGTAGGATTCTAAAACACCAAAGAGAGTCAGAAGGATGTACAGGGGTGGGAAAAAACTGCAGGGCATGATGTAAAAAGAAAACTTTACTGCAAAATTAATGAAGAAACTTCTATTAAAATGTATCAGTGTGCAGTCAAAACATTAGCTCACATATACTGAAAATTATCTCTAAAATAAGGGTGAAATAAAATACACTTTATCTGAAAAGGAGTAACAACATATAGAAAACAGTCTGTTATTCTACTCTCTCCTCCTATCTTAGTAAATCTTAAGTTATTTTTCTGAAGTATTTGTACAACACCTACAAACAAAACCCAACACAGCACACGCTTCTTTGAAGCCGCACGTATATTCTGATAATTGAAACATTTTCCTGGGATCCTGAGCTGAATAATATTAGGTGAAGGGAAACAAAATTCTGATTTTCCACATCATGCAAGAAAACTAAGAAAAAAAATGAACAAACAGACAACAATTATAGAAAAAAGGGAAAAGCTGTCTTTTGTTAAAAACAAAAGTCTTTTGAAAGACGTGTCATAGGGATTTCTTTTCTGAGGGTCTTTTTGGTATACAAATCCTCTGCAGAGGCTCCACAGCATCAAAGACAGCTGTGTTCAGTCTAGACTGAAGATGCCCTGTCCTCAGCATTCCCACAGGGCTAGCAGCTTCCTGCTCAGCATTCTCACTTTAGGTAGGTCAACTTCTGAGATTTCAGGAGCCCTGACAGTGCTCTCCGGTTTCCCTACTTATGACATCAGGAAGTAGGCTTTGATTCTAGACCCTGTTCCAGTCAGCTATGAAGCATCTGTTGTGAAGCACCTTCAGGCTTCCACCACCTTAGCTCAGCCAGTAGAGAGGGGAAAACAAAGCAGTCTCCCTTCTCAGCACTCATCTGACAGAAAGTGCATTGCAAAGCAGTTTGAGGAAATGCCACACCTTCCCCAATAGCAACCAGTACCATTGAGTAGTCTCACGCTGCAGGCCTTTTCAAGTTCTTTCCTTACAGCCTAGCACAACCCAAAGCCATCCACTTGATCCAGCAGACCAACCATCTCTCCCCGCTCCAGCTTTTGAGCAGGCTTTCCTCCTCCAGCCTTCTGGCTGGAACTCAGCCAGCTCTTCAAAGGACACCAAAACCCTCAGCAAGAGCTTGAGTTAGTGAGATAACTACCTGAAACAAGGAAAGGGAAAAATGCAGCAAGAATGACATCCCAAGACTGGGGTGGGGGATAAGGCTAGAGAAGAGGGGAAAGGGTCTTAGGTGAGTCAGATCAGCTACTGAAAGGGCTTACAGGAACCACCTGACTACTTTCTCCCCTAATTTCATAATGAAATAAGGCTGGCTAGCTCATGTTAGGTTTCTAAATGGGGACAGATTACTTCTTTACACTGTCAAAAAAAAGTCTCAAAATTATTGATTATCCTCTTTTTACATTTACAATGTGTGTTTTAATACTATTTTTCTTAATAGCTATATAATGTACATTGAGATAATCTTTTACCCTTCAATTTAGTTTTATTTAAAATTTAAATAAAAATTTCTCATTTTGGAGAAAAGTGTGGAATGCATTCAGGTGCATTACAGAGGCTGGGCCACTGCACACCATCTTTATTCCTATAAACACTTCTAAAATACACAGGTGAAAAACACAGTAACTTAGTTTAATGAGTTATTGTGTTATTGTAATATGAAGTATATTGTTACACCTCATTGTATTATTTCTAACAGTAGAATAAAGATGTTCTTTACAAAACAAATGTATTTTGTTTGGAAACAGCTGAGATGAGGGATCTTTTCTTTGAAAGAATGCCAAAGTAGCTCTGCTACAGCAGCAAGAGCACTTACTGGCAGCAACTGGAGGCTTAGATTTGCAATGTGTCTTCCATACGCCACCCTATTTTCCCCTTAGGAGAAGAATTAAAAGTGGTTCTGGGAACAACATGGGGAAAAAACAATCAAGATTTTGTGCAAAGTTCTGTGCTAGTATTGTAGAACACAGTATTTTACAGCTTTGTCACACAGGGCAATTACAATCTGTTACCACTCATACTCCCAAGGGTGGCAAGACTCTAAAAAAGTATGTGGCATTACAGACAAGTATTTTGCTTTTGGTTCTAGCGATATAGAGCAGTACTGTAGTGTATTTTAGTTATATGTGAATTTCATGCCAGTGAGATTCTCCTTGTCAGCCTTAGGTGTTGAAGTCCAGTACATAGTCACAAAACTGGTAGAGTACCAACAGTGAGGCTGTGGTAATTCCTTCTGTTGCTGAAGAAATGGTGGTAAAATTAACTTTTCAGTTCAATTGGTCCTTATCTTGCATGCTTAGATGCCAGTAAGAGGACTGACTGCCAATAATTTGACAGAAACTATCAGCAGTAGTTACAATCAAATGGCACCACCCCTGCTATCCAAGTTACAACAGCATTTGTAACAGAAAAAGCTAAAAACTGTGTTGCCAATAGTGAACATAGCCACCATAGAAACATAGGGGTCACTGCAACACAAACACAGAAATTGTCATGGAAAACTGTAAGATACCTCATTTTGAAAATGTGGAAACACAGCACCTGGACTCAAGTGTGAGTATCTGAGTACTGCAATTTTTTTTCTTTTTCTTAAAGTACTGATGACCAGCTTGATGATGCTAACAGTTTTTTTAACATTTTCTAGAAAAAAATCAGTCCACACATTCCACAAGACTTATTTTGGCTATTCATTTTTTCACTAATCTTAAATAAAATTGCATACATCAGTCACAATTCTTCAGCTTTTGCTTCACTTTATTTAAAAATAACCAAGAAAAAAGTTTAATAATTTAAATTTTTGTCTCCCTTGAAGTCAGCTAGTACACAAATTTAAGCTAAATGTTAGTAACAACCATTAATTTGAGACAAGTTTTGTGATAATTATTGAGTAGGAAAAAAAGAGAAGCGCTAAAAAAGGTGATAATTATGGTATGTTACAATCCACCTGAATCTGTCAGATGAACAGGATAGCCTCACTGAAGGTCATGAATTACACTTGAGTGGCTCTGCAAAGCAAAACACTTGCTACCAAGACCTTGCTGGCGTTCAGGGGGTTTACTCTGGGTCTGCCTCTAGTCCAGTGCCTTGGAATAGAAGCTGCATTCCTGGAGATTATCTTCAGGTTTTGCTTTAAGAAGCTGCTAATAATGCAAGCATACATGAACCCCCTGAATGTCTGTTTCTGTTAGAAGTGGCATACTGAAGAGTGACAAGGTTTGAATTTGCACCCTAAAGACCCTAACTTTTCAAAGCAAACATCGACATTTACGCATAGGTAAACTATGAGCAGCCATCTTAGGTTCTGTCTCTAAAGTTGTGAAAATGTACCTCAATCATCCTGTCACTATCCCCATAGGACATGAATATAATAAGCAATTCCTTTTTTCATAGCAACTCTTCACCAAGCTGAGCAATAGTATCTTCCACAAAGCACAGCCATTACATCTTACGTTAACAGCATTATATGTTCCGCATTATTCCATTATATGCCACTGAGGGTGTGATTTCTAATCTACATGATGCTATGTAAATGATAGCACACATGCCTTTGCTTTACACACCGCAGCAAATAGATTTATTTATAGCATACAGCTTCTTCGGATCAATAGACCTTTAAAAGATAATACATGTACATTGATAAAAGATGCCAGTTACACAAAAAATAGAGTACTAACAGAAACTAATGGTAATGTTTGATTAACTTCAGGGTTTTTTGTTACATGATAAGAATTCTTTAGAAGAGTCCTGTTAGCACTAATGTCTTCACAATCACATATGAAAATGTTTTCTTTCAAATAATAATAAAAAATATTATGGAATTGAATTTTTTTAATTTTATTTTATTGTATTGAAAAAAGCAAGGAGTCTCACCTTTTAAACTTAAAGCACAAAAGTAGTTTCATATAACCTCCTTGATAAATGTCATGTAAATTGCACTATTTTCTACTGGGACATTGTAATTTAATGACCTTTTGGACAAGAATAACCTGAACACCTGTTACCTTATAATAACTGCATAGAAACTGAAAGCACTAAAACACTTTAAAAAAAAATTAAATTAGGCTTTTGATTATAGATTCCCAGTAGGGAATCCATAAATTCTTGAGGCTTCTTCTTGGAAGTTCTGTAAAATGACCTTTATGTTGTACAAGAAAAATGAGCGAGTTGATACATGTACGGTGATTCAGTAACATAGTTGGGGATATGCTTAGACAGCAGTAAATAAGGATTTCCACTCTTTAGATATTTAGCTAGGAACTTTCTCCTTGATCCTGGTCTACTATCTATTTACACATCATTCTTTTACATAACAGTAATTGCAACTTCATTTTTTCATTAACAACCACATGTATACCCATATATTAACATTTAACATTTCTCTTGGTATGAAATACAGGACACAATGTGATACAGTGTGCCACAGTAAACATGCAAAAATTACAAGTAGTGTGATAATATTTTTTAGACTCTTACCTTTGGGAGAAATGCAAACACGAAAGAATGCAGTTATAGAGATTGGGACTATGGAAATATTTTTCATATTCAAAGGCCTTTTTATTCAAGGTACCCTACATCTTTCATTTTGATTTTCATGACAATTGAGTTACTGAACACTTTGCAGATGCTACTTATAAAATTTAATCATATCATTTATTAATCCTAATGTCATCAGTATGTAGGATGAAATCTAACAGGAAGTGTTAGGTACTTCTTTGAAAAGAGCAATAAAACAGCCTGTCTGGGTATTTTCTATAGAAGTGTGTACTTGAATATCATACATAAAGCACAGTCTTGAGCATTCAAACAAGGTATGCAGTGAAATCGCATTAAATATTTTTCATGCACAGCTGGTGTTTGGAATCAGTAACTATAGATTCTAAAATTTTCCAAAATTCATACAGCCCACAATTTCCACACTAATTGAATCCATCACTCTTTCTTTTTTTGGCTGTGTCACAGATATAGATGGTATAAAATTCCCTTCTAAATGATGTCCAGGCTTTGGTGTAGAGGTAGGTGGTTTTACAGGAATCTTTATCCTGATAATAAAAATAGATTACAGGTTTCATTTTACTCTTTGAGCATCAAAAGAATATCCCATAAACTGGAAAACTAGTATATGATGATAGGATGGAAACAAAGTTATTCTAGTGAACTTCTTATTTTCCTGATCATTTATTTATCCTAGAAAAGAGAATAAGTTATTTTAAATCTATCCCGCTGATTGGTACTGTGGCAATTATAAAATCAAAATCATATTCCTGTGCTGATACAATATTTCTTATACAGAAGCTTCTCTAATATCATGCCAACAAATGTCACTAACAACAGAACTTACGTTTATACTCGGACTGTTCCACACAGACAGTCTGATCTACTAACTCAGTGCACAGCATTCAGCATTGAAATACATACAACATTTGAGTTATAAAAACTACTATGGGCAGTGGAATGCTCCAAATTACTCATAACACACACACAAAAAATTGGTGAACAATACAAACAATGCAATTATATAACCCAAATATTGTTTTTTTCCAGTGTTTAAGTTGACTATAAAAAAATATTTGGTGTGATGAAGGGGAAGGGGTAGGGGAAGGGAATAAACTCCAGAACTCCATAAAGAAAACCCAGGAAGATGGAGTTCCAATCTCACAAGCACCTTTCTAGCTGGTCACTTGTACGTCACCAAAATATATGCTTCGTGTTTATCTTTTTCATATAAGAATAACAAGTGTAGTTTATTTCTAGCTACTTGACTAACACTAGGTATTACAATAATAAAACATTTAGGGAAATAATTGGTTGCAAAAGTTGTGGCTATCAGCTGCGCTTCCTATATTTCTTAGATATATCTATATATATCACCTAAGTATGCACTTCCTGTATCAGCTGCACTTCCTTCAGTGTTAGTCGGCAGTGTGCCCCGGCAGCCAAGACGACAAACCTCGTCCTGGGGTGCATCAAACACAGCATGACCAGCTGGTCAAAAGAGGTGATCATCTCGCTGTATTCAGCGGTGGTGCAGCCTCACCTTGAGTAGAGTGTGCAGTTCTGGGCCCCACAATTTAGGAATGACGTGAAGATCCCTGAATGCATCCAGAGGAGGGCACCAGAACTGGTGAAAGGGCTGGAAGGCATATCCTGTGAGGAGTGGCTAAGGAGTTTGGGCTTGTCTAGTTTGGAGAAGAGGAGGCTGAGGGGTGACCTCATTGCTCCCTACAGCTTCCTGAGGAGGGGATGTGGAGAGGAAGCTGCTGAGCTCTTCTCCTTGGGATCCAGAGATAGGATGTATGGGAATGGTTCAAAGCTGCATCAGGGGAGGTTCAGACTGGACATTAGGAAGCATTTCTGTACTGAGAGGATGGTCAAATGCTGGAACAGGCTTCCTAGAGAGGTGGTCAATGCCCCAAGCCTGACAGTGTTTAAGAGGCATTTGGAGAATGCCCTTCATGATGCACTTAACTTTTGGTCAGCCCTGAAGTGGTCAGGCAGTTGGACTGGATGTTCGTTGTAAGTCCCTTCCAGCTGAACTATTCCACTCCATTCCACTCCATTCTATTCTATTCTATTCTATTCTATTCTATTCTATTCTATTCTATTCTATTCTATTCTAATATTTTGTGAACCCCAAGTCTCACTTAAAAAGTGGAATGGTCAAACTTATACCCCACTTTTTTGTAGACAAAACTGCATTTAACTTCATATTCACATATATAAAAATACAGCTAGTGTTTCTGTGGCTACATCTGAAATTCCATTACTTTAGAAAATGTACCATGTTTCCATCTTGGAGTCCTGAAGCAGATTTAAGCTTTGTGTCAGATTCTGCTACTAATGCTCTATTAGCCTGGACTGCACAATAGTGGTTGCTATCCAATAGTCAGTTTTTATTATGTTAACACTCAAAATATCTATTAATAATATTTTAAGCAATATAATCAAAGTAATTCAATTGATAGTCCAAATATTAAAATCTAAACAATTGAAGATACAACATAAGTTTAATAAGGCCTCAGATCTGTGGTGTACATGTCTGTAATTACATTCTGAATAGAATGGATAGTGTTTATATCATTGTCTTGGTTTGAAAGACAGGTGTCTGCCAAGGAAGGCAGGAGCCCCCCCTGGCATGGCAGATGCAACCCCCCTTCCCTCCGAGTTATCACAATTTTGAAATCAAGGAGCTTCCAGGCAAAGATGTGGGAA
>JAVJGG010000029.1:9011243-9028340 GCA_035590195.1 Aviceda cuculoides | reverse complement strand
ACTGAACTCAAAACACAGCACTGTACCAGCTACTAGGAAGACAATTAACTCTATCCCAGCTGAAACCAGGACATCTGGCAAATCAGAAAGCTGTCCAGGCTTCCATTTGCCATTCTCCTTCCTTTTTTACTAGACAATTTTGATCACATTACACTATATTGGATTCTAGCAATTTATATTCTCACAGAGGAGCTCCTAGTTGAATCTATGAAATAGTTACTCAAGAATGAGTGCCTGAACATTCAACAATCCATGCATTTGCTGTAACAATGTGTTCCTACAATGAGGACAAAATATACAAAATATTCAATGTGCTTTTACATCCAAGTCTGTGTAAAAAAGTTATCCCCTTTCTAAACTAAGCCATAAAAAGCTAAATAGTTGTTTCAAAAACATTTGCATTGCTTTTGTTACTTGAGCTGCACCACAGTAATGAGAAAAGACAATAATAATTGACTGTGGATAATAACTTCTTGGAAAAAGCTTAACTAAATGGTGAACAGGTTCAGTTTAATTGTTGCCTAGGGTAGTGATACAGGGTACTGTTAAAGATAGCAATTATAGATCCTAATAGATAAAAACTTCTAAGATTTGCTGATACTGAAACTCTCGGGAGTAGAATTATGTAGGCTACAATTGCATTTTAGGATAGTCTGTTCACAGTGCTATGGAATATCATTTCAGTACAGGATGTATTGGGTATAATTTCAATGGTCAAGTTACATTCTCGTGCTCCTTTTAGTTGGCATCTAAAGGAGCTGGAAATCTGGTGGGTTCTTTTCAACAGCAGTAAGTTTAAATATTACCAGTTGGGCAGTATTTTCATTTGGTAGTTATTTAGAAATCAACCCTTGCATGGATAGAGATCGTCCTCCCCACCCCAAAAAATCTACCTCTTTACCACAAGCATCAGAAGATTCTGTAAGTGAATTCAAGCAGAAGATTCTGAAACTGCTAGATGCTTTCCAATTTATTTCTTTGCTCTTTTGTGTTTGGTGTTCTGATTCTGTTTTTCGTATGAAATCAGAAAGAATAAGAAAAAAATAGTTATGAATAGGATATGAAGCAGAAGCATTAAGTGTTCTGGAAAAAAAAAAGCCTTGAAACACTTAAACACTTCTTGTTGTTAATATACAAAGGATATGCACATGCACATATTATTACACTTGTTTTTCAGTAATATAGGAAAAAATAACTATATGGTAAGATTAAGGTCTGTATTACTTGTTTTGAAAGGTTGACAGCAGTTCCTGTTTCTTTTCAGCCTGATCTATTCTGTGCATTCTTGCAGAATATTCTTTTCTTAAATGATTTATCCTAGCCATGTTTCACTACACAGACCTTGGTTGTCCTTTTGTGTTTGTCAATGCCTTCCAGCTGGCTAGCATCAGTAACAGAAAGGACTAGTGCACTTACAGCTCTTCATTCAGTTTTGCAGGTTCATTGAGGTTCCAATGCTTAAAATAACATTTGTTTAAGCATCCATCTATGCTCACATTTCTGTGCAGAAATAGACAGAAATCAAGATAGCATCCAGAGCAGCTAGGATGGAATTACCTGTATCAGAGAACACTATTATGTTCCAAAGTCTTCTGTTTACCATAAAGTATTTTTTGGTCCTGTTGGAAGACATTACTCATAATACTGACTGAGTTCAAACACTTATCACTGCCTTAGAATATATATTTTATAAACTGTCAGAAATTAAGAACTTTATTCAACAGGTAACATAGGGAAAATATTTTTTTTGTATAATCAAGTTAAAATACTGGGCAGTCAAATCAAGTTATTCAAAATGCAATTTCTGGAATTAATGAGGAAGTTTGGAGATAATAATCCTCTTAACAATTCTGAACTCATTTAAACATCCTACCTGCAGTGTACTACTTTTGAATCATATCATACCTTTAGAAGAACACCTGATGGCATTGTTTCTTGAAAAGTCAGCATCATTACAACCTTCCTGAGTTATTCTTGGCTGTATCCAAAGCAAGAAATCATTTTCCCTGTCATATGTTATAATTACTGCTGTTTCTTGATTTCATTTAGTTCTCTAGATAAAAGAAACAACCAATGCCAGGCCTGTCAAATAATGTAAGACCTACTGCCTATATAAATGTGTTTAAGAGAGAGGAACAGAGGGCAACAGGGATGAAAATGAGTAAGATGATGAAAAAGTCGTTCTGAAACCAGACGGCAAGAAAAGTTCGAAAGCATATTTTTGGGACTAGGAGCTTTTTCTCTCTTCTTTCTTATCACAACCATACCTTTTATTTCTTCTTCCTTCCCCCTGCCCAGCAGTGTGCTGTAACTTCATTACCAAGAAATACACACAAGGTCCAAGTCACAGAGACTACCATTTTAACCACACACTCTTGTCTGTTGTAATAATTGTCTCTTTTTCCAACTTGAATTAACCTGTGATGATTTAAGAAGGATGTTGGGGTTCCTCCCAACCACCTCCTTTTAGCATGAATGCGAGTTTTACTGAATTCATTCATGTAATCACACGCATGAATTCATGTAATCTTCAGAAACACACTAATTGATACAACACAAGCTGATTTCCCTCATATTATACACCAAAAGCAGATAAACACATAGATACCACATTTATGCAACTATGATGGATTACATAGGCTTGACTGCAGCCACAAATATTTACATTTGCTCATGAATAACATGAATATGTGTTACAGTAATAAAAATGTATCTGACTGAAAACTCTAGAAATGCTTATGTTCATGGCTTATGTATAGCTTTCTGTGCTTGTGTTCATTATCAGCTCAAACCTTGATTTCTCAATAAATAAAAATTTGAAAAAAAAAACCTGTTCAAAAATAACAAAAAAATCACCAAAGAAATAAAATGTTTAAATAAGATTACATAGTAAGCAAATATCCTAATCTAGTTATTCGGATAAAATTGCTGAGACCTGCTAAAAGTGTGAAGTCATTCAGGCAAAAGGCCGTGGCCCTCCTGCAGAGAAACATATAATGTCACAAGAGAAAATGGGACAGAACGTGTGAACAAGAAAAATAACAAGTGCAAAGTAGCCCCAAATTTTCTAATCAAATATGTGCCTTGCTTGATGAATTGACAGAATTAGAAAACAAATTGCTATAGCAGGCCAAAGTCTGACAAAAGGAAGAAATGTGAACCTTGGGAAAAATTACAGAAGAAAGAGACCAGTGAAAGGAAACAGTTATCTCCTGGGGAGGAAAGGTGAGAAGAGCTGTTCAAAAGGAGCATGTTAAGAAAAAATGCCATGCAAGATAAATAAAAACAAACCAGACGGCCTGTGACAAGTGGCAGAGGCACATGCAGTCTGGAAAAATTATTAAAATTACGGTTAGAGATACACTGAAACTTACATCTATAACTGTCATTGCACTGCAAAGAATACAGAGATGTCGTGCTAAGAAAACTTGCTAGGGGATCAATAAATTATTAAACTCTTCTCCAAAATTTAAAAAGTTTGTAATATCTTGTTATTAGATTATTGTCTTTACTGATCAGACTTCAATAATGATATAAAAACAGGTCTTATGCAGGTTGCTAGAATGAAGTAACAAATTTTATTTTTGTAGCTCCTTTCCTTGTTTGCAAAATGAGTTCAATGCAAAGTATTATTCTTTATTTATCCTTGACTGAATCCACATACTAAAAAGTACTTATACCGAGCAGGCGAACAAAAAAGTGTTAGAATCCCAAGGTTTGGTTTTGTTGTTTTGTTTGGGTTTTTTTATTATTATTTTTAAATAACTGTATGCAAGAGGGAACACAGAAACTTTCTTTCTTCCTTATTATTCAACAAAACAGAGCATGGATATGAAAAAATAAGCCTTTCGGTCTGTAATAAAATTCAAATCTATTAGGATTCAATGTTTCATTTGGTTCACAAAATTTAATCAAAATCAGTGCTGGAACTTCAGATCATTCAAGAGCTCAGACAAGTGAACCATACTTTCTCTGACATTCTTAGTAGTTTTTCAGCTCAGAACTTTATATGCTTTTATATGCTATGAATCTGTCATCATTCAAATTTCATCAGCTCTTACTTTCCTGCGTGATGTTAATCTAAGTTATGTAGTCATCCCCACTGTTTAAAAAATTCTATAGCTAAGCTAAAGGTGGGCCATAGGCCTTAATCATTTAACAAACATGCTCTTCTTCTTTAGATAGCAGTTCTAAAATAAAAGCAACACCTGTTGAACTATTTTTTTCCTACTCTGTGTGCACTTTGAGCAACAGCCTTAGCTTCTCATGGTTTTTCTGAAAAAAACATTAAAACATTATGTGACATTTTCGTGACAAAAAGTGAAATTATCAGACTGTTTCTCCTGGACATATTGTTTGTTTTGGCACCTGCCACGGACTTTAGAAGGCTCCGACCGTGCAGTGTAATATGACGTAGAAGTCTAGTTGACCAGCAAGACAGCATCAGGTAGGTCATTTATGATCTCTGGTTTTGCATCTTCTCTGCTGTTACTGGGATAAGAAATCTAAAAAAAGTTTTGATAACAGGTAATTATTTTGATATTTTCATGAAACCAGAATATTATGTTTTGAAATATCCACAATAAGCATGTTAAAGAAACTATGTATTGTGGGTCCTGAGTAAAGTTAAATAAGGATTTGAATACAACATTGTTTTCTTGATGAAGTCTTCCTTTGCTTTGCAAGTTGGGAGTAGTTTTAATTGGGCCCACCTCTTAGTCATTAGAAGCAGGCCATTAAAACCACACAATCCTATTAAAGACCAGAAACAAGTCCAAAAATACTGATAATAAAGGGAGAACTTTTCTGTGCACAGATAATTGAAACATGGCATGATAGCCTTTGATGATGAGGCTGGATGTATAACAGAAGGCAGGGGAGCCCTGTGCTTACCATTTACTTGGTGTACAAGACAGAACACCAGCTTCTTTCCCTGACAAATAGCTCTTCAGGGTGAAAAGGAATTAAAAAAAAACAGTGGTGTTGGGGTTGGGGAATGGAGGTGGGGTGGGGGTTTGTGTGTAAGTAGAGTCACCACATAACACTTTGAATACCCAGAGGCTTTCATTCTCTTGAATAACAAGATGCTAGTTTTAAATATAAATATTTTTCAGAATAGAAGTATATTTCAAGCACCTTGTTCAAGATCACACAGGAAAGCTAGGACTGAACAGATGATAACTCAGATTTCCCAGTTCTGTGCTTTAATCACAGAATGTCTTTCCTCTCCTCAAATGTCTCCCAAAAGTACACCTTGCAAACAGTATAGGGACCAGTGCTGTAAGTCAAAGAGATTCACAATTACAGCCTGTGTTTGACAGAATACCCTGAGGATGTTTGCTCATCTACAAACAAATTTAACCTAGAAGCTAATGAACTCTTTCATTTCATCCAAATCAGTGCACAGGCATTTGAAATCAGTCCAGGAAATGGTTCTAAATCACAGAACCAGTGAGCATTGAAGAAAGCAATTGGGGAGGAGGAAACTCAAGCCCTGTGGAAAACCCTGTGAGGCACTAAGCATCACAAAAAGCAGTGCTTTCAGTCGCAGACCTCTGGCCTCTCCTGGTGTGATTCATCTCACTAACATAGATATCTAAAAGGTATACACATAAACCTGAGCTATGGTTCACATCATACACAAAGATTATGGAAGGAAAGTCTACTTTATTTACCTTATGCAAACTTAGTGATATGTCCAGAAAATAATTTAATATATAATTACTTTGCTGCAGACAGAAAGAAGATACCTCTTTTTTTTTTTTTTCCCATACCCAGATTAGGCTAGACACAAAGCCCAGTTACTAATCACTTACACTAATTTCCTAGATTCCATGTATATGAAATAATACGTCAGCTCCTCTCCATCACTCCCACATTATGTACCTGTACAGAAACACTTCCATCTGCTTCGGGCACTCCCTGTACAAAGTTCAAGACCATGCAGTAGTAGTTTCTCATTTTCAAACTTATCATCAGTCCAGCTACTTTTCTTTTATTTTTTAGTTTTCTTCACATGCTAAAGACCTTCCTACCTGCAAGGGAGGAGAAATGGTAACAGCCTGACTAGTTAGCATTTATTTTACTTTTTTTGCTGTCTCATGGGCTTGCAAACCATTTAAAAGCAGCAAGAACAGTTAGTCAAGTGGAAGACAGAGGGCTAGCACATCATTACAGTATTTCCCAAGTTCCATTAGACAAGTACAGACCCGATCTGCTCTAAAAGGATTTGTAAGCAAGACTAAGTAACACCCTGCAAATGATGGTAGGAGAGAAGGCTAGTGTTTTAAGCACTATCATGATATCATGCAAGTCTATATTTAATCATATAGAAGAACATCCTTTAGGACAATCAATTCTTTTTTCTGTGTCAAAGCAAAAACTAAAAGGTGTTCAGAAACCTGTTCAGAAGTCAAAAGAGGTTGGGTGCCGCTTGCATTAGTTTTTGCTGAATAGAAATTAATAACATTACTATTGCATTTGATCTATTTTGTTTTCAGGCAAAATGTGTATGTTAGACTGTTTCAAGGAACAATGCTTAAAGAAACACTGCCAACACACTATATCTGTCCTGGCATGGATTTCTAGCCTCTTCCATCTCTTCTCTGGAAAAGCAAAAGTCATTTACAGTGTCTGTTTCACATGGACCAATCTCCTCTGTCATTCTATAAGATTCTCCATTCTGTGTTCAAATCTCAGTTGAGACTGTTTCTTTTCTGTACCCCATTAAGTTTAATTCTCTCAGAATTCAAAGAGACATGTTTCTTCCTGTAATAGTTTTTAAAATTTATCCATTTTCTAGGATATGCCTTTGGGGACAGAATTTATGAGAGAAATGCAACAGAAAATGGACCTTGCTGAGTGAAATAAAATTATTATCACACACTAAATGTTAGGAAAATACAATATCGAAAATTATATATGATGACCCTACTCTACACACCTAAAAATTAAACACCAAAGTTTGAGTTAGTCACCCCACAGTCTCTTACAGTCAGTAAAGAGAAGCAGGCATAATTGTTCTTTTTTAGTTTAGACTCCTAACCAAGAATGAACAAGTCTTACATGATTCATGTGCTTATTTCTCTCTATTGACTATGAAGAACACTTTGGATGGCTAGTGCAGTCTTATGTGTCTCACAGTTAGACCTCTGGCAATGCACTACAAAATGTGGGGAAGCTGCTTCAACGAAATTACCAAGAACTTTGGAGAGAGGTGCAGAGCTGTTGGGTTATCTCAGAGCCTATGGAAGGTTCACTGCATGCCAGTTACACTTAAAAATTTGAGATTCAGATGTCTTCATCAGCATGCTTCTACCAGTTCTGGTATAGTTATACTCACACTGGAGGCAGCAGTAGTCTGTACCACTTCCCTATCCTTCCCTGGGTTCACTCTGGGTTCTCTGTGTACCAATGTCCCATAAGTATAAAGAAAAGCCAAGGGTTGTAGTTAAAGAAAACTTTATGAAAGTATTGTTGCACTGGAAAAAGAGCATGACAAATCCAAGTTCATTGGTATACATACCAATCCATCCATGGTATGGATAAAAACCTTATCACAGGCAGAAGGAGTACAAAAAAATTTATGAAGGTATACATCAATTCCAGAACAGCCTAATTGTCTGTATTACAGAGGTAAAAGAAGCATCACAATATACTTTAGAAGTAGGCAACATTACAAAATCATATTCTTAGCTATTATTATTCAAGAGCAAATGATCATGTCTTCTGAAAAGGATGCTTGAATAGTCAGTTACTTTTGCTTTAAGTAGTTTAATGAGCACAAGAAGTGAATTAGAAAAACTGAAGATTTCAATAATTAAATTTCAATACAGATGAATCATTTGCATAAATTTTATTTTGAATCAGATACACAGCTCTGGATTGATGCTTGTCCCTAGAGGACAAATAGCTACAGATAAATTGCTTTCAGCACGAGAAATTCAGCAGGATTATCAACTTGCAGTGGCTAAAGAAAGCTTGCAAACAGGCTGATGAAACATTCAGGAGGCTGCAGACCTGTGCATTCAGGGTTGAGAAGTTTACAGACGTAACTATCTTTGCATTGCTTATCATCCTTCATTAGCAAGATAGTAAAATCCATAGCAATTTAAAGCAAGGCCATAACTTTACACAAACTCTCCTTTGGGATTAGTGGAAAGAGAATACTAAGTAGATAAAAATTCAGTTACCAGCTTTTTCTATAGCTGAATTAAAATCCAATGCATTTCATTCAAGGCACCAACAGTTCATTCAAAACTTAAATGAAACAAGTGACTGCCACAATTCACTCCTTTCTAGTGGAGATGTCCAGAAGACTTCTGTTACAACAGGACTGAACATTATTTTCAGTCCCATTAGCTTGTTCATGAAAGTAAATACAGAAATACTCCTATTGAAGCCACTCTGAAATGGTCCAAGTCCTAAGTAAAGTTAAATCCCAGCTCCAGGCGTAAGTAAGCAGGGAGATCATTATCCAGAGCAGCGGAGGGTGGAGAGCTCATGGGAAGGCAGCCTTTTTTCCAGCTGTGGCCACAGATCAACAAGATCAGTCTGCTATCACACTGGTGGGACTGATCCTCCCAACTAGACTATGAGAACACCTGAAACCCACATTTAGCTGCTGTACGGTAAGGAACACTCTAGCACACTCCAGCTAATGGAGATGTCTCTTCACAAAGTTGTCATTTCACTCACATTACCAAGTCCTTACAACATTTCACTCTTCAAGATACATGAGCAGTGTCTGTATTAGCAAGTACAGCACACCAGCAGGACTAGATTTATACAGCGAAACCGTTGGTAACAATCACCCAACATTCACATTATACACATCTCCAGGGATTTTTCCTGTAGATTTCTCAGCCAGTTTGGGAGGTTGAACATCCACTAATAATTCCAGATGCACTAGGTGCAGTTCTGGAGCACATCTGGTGTCCTTCTGAAAGGAATCCAGTTTGTGTGCTCTGAGACTGCCCCAGGATGCTCAACTGGGATGTAAAAAGTGAAGATGTCTAAAAGATTCCCTGCAGCTGTGCACCTCTTGTCTCAGCTAAAACTCTGATGTAGAGGCACCCTAAGAACAAGTCAGGTATCTAGACCACTCAATCTGGAAATCACTCAACATAATTCTAAAGAAGAGTGAACACTATTATTGTATGCTAACAACATTCAGTCATTAGATTTAAAGACACAGAACTAGAAATAAGGTTTCTTAATACCTGGTACTTTTTCCTTAGCTAAAGAATATTCTTTGTAATCCATTCAGCTGACAGAGAAATAGAACTAGCTGACAGGGTAATTTTGTAGCTCTTTCAGTTAGGGACTGTCTTCTCAAATTTCTGAAAAGCTGGGACACCTCTAGAATTGAATTCCTTTGCATATGCCCTGGAAACACTATTAAGCACAAATGCTACTTTGGCTACCTATTTTAAGCAGTACTCATAACTTTGTTGGTAGTGAGATGGTTGTTACAGCAATAGTTCTTGATAGGCATAGGTGCCTTTGAAATATGTAAGCCTCTGACTGAGCAGACAAAGACAGGGTTAATACCTGTCTAGTCAATAAACAACTTCATTTATATGACATAATAGTGGCTCCTCCTACTAAACTGGTGGTTCATGCCTTCATATTTAAGAGTTTATTGTGCAACTTAAGCACCGGTACTCAATGGTCTACAATATGTAGACTAAGAACCATATAGATTAATGAGGGTAATAAGGAATGGAATAAATATTAAAAAATATAAAAAGAGAACAAACTTCAGCATGATTCATTAGGCTGCAGTTTGGGTACAGCTTGGTTAAGGATGTGATTTGAAGGAGTTCCATCACAAGAATGAAATACAGTAACGGAAAGTCCCAGACACAGCCACAATGCTTTGACCAAAGAGCACAAGTTACACAGCACCCCTCCTTCCCAGCCCTCCCACACCTCATTCCACCTTTGCTTACCATTAGGCCATTTGTACAAAACGGTAAAAGCCTAAATACAGGTGCCTAGGTGCCTTTTCAGAAACTGTAGGGTATTCAACACATACACTTGAAATAGGCAGATTGGTGGACACGAAAGGTTCACAGGCTTCTTCCACCAAATATTAACATGAGTAAAAATTGAATTTGTAAATCACATGTTTTAAGAAAAGGATGCTAAGCTATATGATTCCATAGAACTTATTGATATTAACATTATGTATCTTATGCACATACCATCTTTAGAAGAAAACAAAAAGAAATCATCAAAATCAATTTTGATTTTTTGACATTCTAAGATGCTAGTAAATTTTACACACATTATTCCACAAGTTCGCACCAGCTTTTTCCCCTCTGTAATAATGTTAATAGAAAATAGATCAACATTAATGAGTTTTAGACTGGAAATACTTGAAATTTTCCTGCCACTACTTCTCTGGAGAGACTGTGTTAACATTAGTTTCAGGTAACTTTATTCTTCTTACAACTGTTTGATCCTCTTCACTACATCTTATCCTAAACCAAACTCCGCCTTGATGCTCTCTCTGGCTGTTAGCTATTCTGTTTCCAATACTTTTTCTTCTCAAGTGTCACTTAAATTCTCTGACATCGAAAAGATTAAAGAAAAATGAGTATTATCAAGACAACCAACAGAAAAAGCCTAAATAGAAGGTTGCTTAAAGGGCTACATTTGCCACATTTTTAACCAATCAGTTTAATTTAATGTCACCCCTGTGTTCAGTTCACCAACAGAAAAGAAATTTAAGTTATCTTTATTTTATAAGTAGTGAGAGAGAACAGTATTTCTCTAATTCTTTTTGAACAGTTAGTGTGGCCAACAGAAAATTAAAAGGAAGGAAAATATGCAGTGTTCCACTGAGATTCAAAGCTGCATTTTGCTTTGGTTTTATGGCAGTGAAAATCATGCTTATTCCCAAGTACAGGATATTCTGAAGCATCCTGTTACTCCTAAAAATCAAAGGAGGTTTGATACACATACTTTCAGAAAACCATTTTTTTATACACTTTCAAAACCCCACTCTATAGTCAAATTTATAAAAGACAATTACTTTCCACCAATTAATACTGCATGTGGGTTGTCCAGCAACAGGCACATCCAGCCTCGTAAACTTTATAAAACACTCTTTTTGAATTACTCAAATGATACACACACACATACGGGTGTAGCTTTCTTGAAAGTAATTAAAGGCAAAATCACTAAATGAACATAAAAGCTACAGCTATGTGCTTCCTCCCTATGGAAATAGCTTTCCAACCACATAAAACAATACATTTGAAAAATGTTTAGTTCATTGCCTCTCCCTGAGCCTCCCCCTCCTTTTACAGCAGAAGAGGGGAAACACTGGAAATTTTCAGGCTTCCCCAGAAGTCAATAATCATGGGAACTTTGGAGTTTCTTCCCATACCAAGGGAAAATACTTTCAGACATGGGCAACAGATGTACACACACAGTAATTAACCTAAAAAATATCCCTCAAAATTATAATTTCAACTTTCTAGTAAAGCACAAGTAAATCACAGAAAAACAGTTGTAGAACTGTTCAGCTCTGCAAACAGGCTTTTTTTGCCTCCTTTTTTTTTTCATTCTTTTTATGGCCTCTAAGCAGCTCTTTAGTATTCTGTAAGCACAAGATATAAGGTATATCAGATATCGGTCCCCTTTTCTGGAATTTTTTATTACTTACATTTATTTGTTAAACATCCTACTTCCAGTTTTCACTATTAGTTTTTCCACTGAGTTTTCTTACCCAATTATTATTAGCCTTTGCCTATTTTCCTCTCCCCTCTCATGTCTCTACTTAGTGAGGGCTTCTACCTTCTACTTCTATCCACACTTAACTGCCTATCTGCTTCCACAACATTGTTCCCTCCACTCACCTTTCCCTCCCCTCCCCAAGCTCACATCTATTCAAAACTTTCTGTTGGGCCAGTGTCTCAGGTGCATAGGTCCAAGAATATATTTTTTTTTTTTTAATTTCCTGCCTTTTTTCCCATGGCATATACATTGAACAAATTCCTGGAAGACACTTAAGCTGTAACACTATATTACTATAGATCGTGATAGGCTGAAAAACATAATACGTTGGTGTTTGATGACAAACACATCACCAGATAAGCTTCTCTTGAATGATGCAATTTTATTTTCTCCTACTTTTGTATTTCACTATTTCTTTTTGATATGTCAATCTCTTTTACCCCTTCTGCCTATCTTGATGTTAAAAATACCTTTTTTGCACATTTTTATGCTTGTTGTATTTCATATTTTTTTCACATGGTACTGCAGTTTGGGCAGATTGCAGCACAGGGAGACATAAGATCTAAAACCAGTTTTTCACTCTGCCATTGACATGCTACATGAAGTCCGTCAAGTCTCCAAGCTTTATTTTACCTCAGTATTTCTCTACACAATGAGACCAGCGTTGCTAATACACCACTGAAAAATGCTGACTGAATTACCTATTTGACATTTTCATAGTCCACTTGTTTTATACCCCCTCTGGTCCCATAGATTCATTGTTTTCCTATCTCATTTCTCTGCTTGGTTTTCCTTTTCTCTTAATCTTTACTGTTTTTCCTTACCTCAGAGAGATGGCCTATTCATCTTTTCATCTATTTTCCGTCTGGTATAACAAGATAAAAAAATTTCTTTCATAATTACCAATGTCTGTAACGGTTCCATAGCTGAAGGTCAGCTTCAGTGCAGAAATAATGGCCTAGCCAAAATTCTGGCCTCTTCTCCAATACTTTCTCCTAGGTGTCTAGTTATTAGCTTACGCACAATTTACTAAATGAAGCTCTTAAATCCCTCCCCGCCCCGAATGAGCTCTCCTATTCATCAATGCAACACTGTAAGACTGTAGATCCTATTAACTGCTATGCCTGTCACTCAGGCATATAAAATCAGGCATCTTTTTTTGACCCTGATATATCCTCAGCTGTAGGATGTGTCTAAATCTTGCTAAGTTTTATGTTGGGTTGGTAGGGGTTTTTTTGCATAAGATTGCTAAACACAACCTTTTCTATACCCCTACTCAGACAAAACAGGTGCTTAGATCTTCATCCTGCTGTGTTCTCTTTCTTGATTCATCATTTTCTTGAATCATCCCTTTCTATTGGCAAAGATAATCAAGTCCTACCATAGTTTTTAAAAATGCTTTTAAGAACCAACCTCTTCACTTGTTGATTTAACTATGTTCCACTAATTCCCTTTCCAGGTAGCTCACAGTCTAGGAATTCCTTACTGCTCTCTGCCACTTTACGTCTCATATTTACCACTCTTGCTTCTAACAATTTCTGTGTGTTCAAAGTCCTTGTTCATGTATCATATTACCTAATAAGTATCTTTATTCTTTCTTCCCTGTTTCTCTTTATGGCCAGAAGGACTTTGCCAAAATATTTCATCATACTGCTTGCATCCTTAAGATACTATTTAGTTGTGGTATTACCAAAATATCCACACATGTGGTGTTAAGTATGCACATGTGTATGCAAATGTATATCTATGCACAAATAGGCATGGGTGTAACATGTACGTGCATGCATGTAAGCATATATGTGTGTGTAGATACATGCATGCATGCATAAATGTGCATGTGTGCAAATGTGTGCACACAAACATGTGGTGTATGTGTGTAAATATAGATGCCATGTGTGCACATGTGTAAATGCATGGTTTTTATACTTTATTGGTGGCTTTTGCAACCTTCATTACTTCATTTATGCACATTTCCAACAAATGTACTTCAAGCTACATTTTAATAACTACAACTGTCTAAGCATGGTTGCAAATGGCATAGAAGTGAGTTCACTCAATGTCAGAGACCCTTTGCAAGCCATAAGAAATGGAAAATAAAACTCAGCACAAAATGTTGCATGAATTTTGTAGATGATTCATTTAAAAGTCTGAAAATAAATCATTTTTTATTTCTGATAGAAAGACTTTCAGAAGTCCATTTTGAACAAGTACATATATAAATCCACACAGCTGAAAAGGGCTTTCCAAGTTACTGCACTGAATAATGTAGTTACTGAATTGTCTCCTGAATTTAAACGTGACTGATTAAACTTTATAGGGAAATAATAAGTCAACACAATTGACTTTTCTGGACATTTATAGTATTCCTTACACCAATATACATAAGTGTTAAGGTCTCATTCCACCTTCCTGAATAAATAAGTGCTTGTTTCAAATCATAAACTGCTATTCACAGGAAAATTGAAGTCCTGTATTGTTTCTTTTCTTCCTCTGCATCATTCAGGAAACTAGATCTAATCTGAGACTTTTTGAAAACTTTTTCAAAATTAAAGTGGCTTTTTTTTTTAAAAAAGGCAATGCTAAAAATTTGTAAAAAGTGGTTTTTATAGTAAAAATGGTAAGAACAGAAAAACAGCTAGAAATAGGCTGTCCTGACCCAAAAAAATCTGTTAAAAGTTTGCACGTATGAAACATAACTTTTGCAGTATGTAATATTTCTACATTATCAGGAGGAACAACTTTTTATATATTAACAAGCAACCCCTGAAAACACACAGTGTATTCTTTTTTTTTTTCCAGAAACAAGCAGAATAATGTGTTCTGTTTACAGGTGAGATGTGTTCTTTTCAACTGAGAGAGCAACAAACAAGTCAAAATCACAAAGACAAGAAATCCAGGTTAGTAGGTTTCTAGTTTTATAATGTTAATTCAACCTTCCTCCCTGGAAAAAGACCTGCAATTGCATTTCATCAGCCTCTCTGTCAGTTTTCCAGAAATGCTTCCCATAGAGTTCAGCTCACACTCTTACCGTTACACAAGCTTCTCAAATCAAAGGTATTAACACTGTTGACACCAGTTCCTCTCTTAAGGCTCATCCCAAGATTCAGAGCTTGGATTCAGGTCTGCTATGTACAAAGGCTACTCTTCCAAATTATTCAGGCTTCGCATAATGTTTTATAATAAAATACTTGAGAGTTCCATCATTTTTAATTCTACATGCAACATGTTTTATCTCACTTGAAGTTCCTAAACTTTTTACATCACCAGGCTAAAATCCTAAGTGCAGGCTTTCATAAAATTTACAAAATTTTCTGACTCAAAGTAACAAGAGAAAACATTTTATTCTAGGTTTTCAACACTTCTTCAATTTTTAAACTTTTTACTTTAATTTTAGAGGCCTCAGCTCACTACTGAATAGTGTGTATTTTCTGCAAGGGTATGATTCTTACTATATACCTAAAATAATAATTTTTATTCAGTACCTTTTCTAACAATCACATATCTAATCCAGAGGGGAAAAAATGAGTTTAACTTGACTTAGTTCGCATGTAATAATACGGCATCCTTAGTACAGCAATGCAAATATAATTCATGAGATGCCACCCTTGTGTATAGAAAACTCAAGTGTCTAGTAGCTAATAATGAATTTAAAACAATTCCATGTTCACCTCTACAGAAGCTTTGCAAATCTCTCAATCTTTAACTAGAGCGTTTTCTGTAGCCTAGTTTAAAACATTCTCAAAGCAGGAATAGGTAAAGAAATATATTTTTAAAATATATTTAGGATCACAGTCTCTGGGGTTTTTCTTCCCCACCTAAAGGGCACTTTGTTGTATTGTATATCTCGGCATAAGGCATACTTCAAAATTGCCTTTTCTTCTACATGAAAAACATCAGCACTGAGGAAAGGTAGACACTATTCAAGAAAGAGAAACAAGCATTGGGGATTCAGCAAAAAACGATGGCTTCAGAAGCACTACTTTTATCTTTTACTGTTTCAGCAATCTTCAAAAAAGTATAAAGACTTCATAAATGCCAGATTTCTGCCTTAAACCATCCTAGAGGTTATGAAGTTGAAGCTAAACAGCAACAGACCTTATGCTTGGCACTGGGACTCAAACTCATAGTTCTGAGAAGACAGTTTTATTTGTGTAGATTTACTTTTCATCAACTTGGACAAAATCCAGTACTATTTCTAAAGCCAGCCGGAGAGCAGCAAGAAGGCAGAGACCTTAGAACAACACTTGAATCCCACACAGTCACTGTGGTCGATCAGGTTCAGTACATTTATGAAGGATGGGGGAGGTGAAGAGTGGTTTGTCCTTGGGGACCACTTCTCTTGAAGAGGGGGAGTGTAACAAGAACCGCAGTTCTGGTCCAGCTCTCAGACAGTCATTTCTATTAAATATAAAAATGATCCTGCCCTTTTGGTTCCAAACAGCTGTCTTGCTTCAAGCTTTAAAAACAGCATGCTGCTATTCCGATAAATGGAAACAGGTAAAGTACAATGGGAGTGTCATCTTTATTGTGTGCATTTCATATCACCTTGCTGGTCATGGCGGAGGTACCTTCACAATATAAAAAGATGCATTAAATTTATAGCACTGGAATTACTATAGAAATAAGGTAGTGTACTTTTATTAAAAGATTGAGAATTCTTAGACTATTTTGAAACTGGGCGAGTCTAGCATATAGCCAAAAACTGTTGGAGATTCAATCTGAGTTAGGTGCTTATGCAATTACTAACCGCATTCCCACCAACATGGCAGCTAGGTACTTGTCAAACAATACTTTCTACCAGATGTTAAATTTAAATAAAACATTTTATTAAAAATTGTTATTGTATTGTGTTATTGTATGAATTCCACAAAATAAGTTAAAAAAAAAAAGCTTTGAAAGACAATGTGGAAATTTATGCAAATATCATTGCCACAATGGTATTTTAATCACAAATTTAATTAACAGCAACTGGAAACTAGATTATTTTTTTTTTTCCCAAAACTTGAACATGAGCACACCTTGGGTTTTAAGAAACATTAATGAGAAGCCAGTGAGGCAAACAGCAAATTAAAAGTCAATTAAATAATCATTTACATCAGAGTATTTACAAGAAATATTGTTCTGGTTTTAGCTGGGATAGAGTTAATTTTCTTCCTAGTAGGTGGTACAGTGCTGTGGTTTAGATTTAGTGTGAGAATAATGTTGATAACACACTGATGTTTTAGTTGTTGCTAAGTAGCACTTAGGATAAGTTAAGGATTTTTCAGTTTCCCGTGCTCTGCCAGCAAGCAGGTGCACAAGAAGCTGGGAGGGAGCACAGCCAGGACAGCTGACCCGAACTAGCCAAAG
>JAVJGG010000029.1:8929069-8944853 GCA_035590195.1 Aviceda cuculoides | reverse complement strand
ACTGAACTCAAAACACAGCACTGTACCAGCTACTAGGAAGACAATTAACTCTATCCCAGCTGAAACCAGGACAGCGGGCAATAAATGTGAAAATTCCTGAAAGAAGGGAAACTTCTCCCCAGAAAGCCATTGGAAATGCTCCTCTTGGGCCATGAGGGTGGGCATTTATAGTGATAGCACTGTATCCTAGACAGAGCTAGTAACATTATGATTTATTGTATCTGCCATTCTCTTTCAGCTTTAAGATCCTGTTTTAATCTACTCATAACTTTGTCAAGGACATGACTATGTCAGAAAAACTGTTTAGGCTCTAACACGCCCATGGTCTGGCCATGGTATTTAGCACGAAAGCAGACATAAGAGGTTCTCTTGCGATCCCCATTAATATCCATCCATACTGGAGCCATACCAAAATACTCAGGAGCTGGGGAACACCAGGTCTGTGAAACTTTAAACTGCTTCACTGCTGCATGTATATTATTTTACACTATCATTTAGTGTACATGGTCATTTACCAATTTTGTTCTGGAGCCCCGTTTCATGCATTGCACTGGAATAGAAAATATTTATTTAATGAGAAGTTTTCCACCACTTCTCCCACTCGATCTGGCATTATGTCCTATCTATTGTATTTTCTTCAAGTAATGCTCTGAATTCAGAACTAAAGATTTCACCAGTGTTTTTTCTTCCATGGTTATTTTGTCAGAGTGCTTCCAAAATACTAGCACATTTATTTTCAAGCATTGCTACAAAACCAAGACATGCTATTATCTTCAATGAAAAAGTGAGAATTCTGAGATCTAAAGGAGCTAAGATAAAAGAAGCCACAAAGCTTAGGTGTCTCATATGAGAACAATCTAGGACTTTATTTTTTTATAACTATTTAGCACTATGCCACACTTCATTTACCTACTTATAGCTCTCATTCACTTCAGATACAGATTTAAGTACTCAGCACATTGATAAATCAGATTCTCATTAGACATTGAAAAAATTGGTTAGTGGCCAACTATGATAAATGCAAGTAACTCGTATAGCATCAATTACAATCTCAGGAGCAAGGTTATAATTTAGCTTTCAAGACAACATTCAATTGCCTTAACCACTGACCTGTTCTTTTCTGCCAGGAAGCCTTTGCTGCATTCACTACTCAACCTCTGTCACAAACATGCAAGAAGTTCTACAAAATGCACTCTATGATCTCTTTAACTTCACAAGCTCAGTTCATATCCATGCTTCCTGCCAAAAGAGCCCTATGAAATAAATAGTACATAAACCCCAATTTTATAAAAATGCATTTACAGAAGGAATATTTTCAGCCTTTTGGCTGACTGATATTGTGACCTTAACAACAGTGTTTGTTTTACATTTGTGTGTGCATAACTATAAAATGGGCAAAACACTGAATGATGTATCATCCCATGAATCATGGATACTTATGAAAAATATAGCTTAAATTTAAAAATTAAATCAATATGACCTGTTAAATGAATAAATCTCCCACCTAATCCTTCCGGGATTACCTGGTGTAACCCTTTTTTAGACATTAAAAGTAAAACATGTCAGTCCAACAACAAAAACAAAAGAACAGTCTATATTGGGCTTCACCTTGAAGCTGACCTGTTAATTATTCACTAGAGGTTTATCTAATAAACTTAGCTACTCTTTCAGTTCTTGGAATATCTGTGAGCTTGATGCCAATCTTTCTGGGGACTTGTTTTGGGTGTTTTATTCCATGCAATTTTGTGGCCCTTTTTTTACTTTTCCATGTTACTTAACCTTGTGGAAGAGTAGTGTGCCATTGGAAATTGTACAATGTTGCTTCATGGCTGTGTCCTTTGAATGCTTGTATCGGTACTCTGACATTAATGCTTAGAGAGATGAGAACAATTTTAGTGAAAACATCTTTCCACATGCATATACAGAAAGGTACGTTTTTGACACCTCAGGGTAGAGTATTCCCTCCTCCCAAGCTTCTGGAAGAGCAGATTTTGCACATTTTCATTGCCCGATCTTATTGTCCATCCGCAATTAACATTTCAGTCAAATTTTGTACAGAAAGTATAAATCACTCATTTGAAGGGAATTGTGTCTTAATTTGACAGTATAACTCTCAATGAGAAGACTGAACTTCCTTGGGTAGTATTTTGTAATGGGTGTATTAACATTTTCACAAAAATTTCAGAAATGTTTCCTTCATGCATATTTCAGTAACTAATTATTTGCTGTCTCAAGAATTTTTTTTGCATACTTGTTCTGTCAAATTTTGAAAGGAGTCTGTAGAAAGAGGCTTGCATTAAAGAAATTAGGTAGCTCCATTATGTAAAGTAACAAGCCTTCGCTATGCAAAAATTATCAAAACCTGTTTGGTTTGTTAGCTTCTTCCAAGGACCAGTGTCACCACTTACCTTTTTCATTCGCTTTACTCTTCAGATATTCCTCCAAGCCAGACAGCTCAACAGGAATGTGGGGCTCATCTATCAAAACCAAGAGGATTTGAGGAATTGGTGAAGAAATAAATGGCAGTGTGCAAGGTGGCAGGGGAATGGAAATTTATATTGTATGTAGCCTGAAAAGAGACACAGGGTCATAGAGCTGCTGGGGAGAGCCTGAGCACAGAATGGACAGAAAAAGCCTTTCTCTTCATCGCTCCAATGTGTGGCACCACTGCAAATCTTCAGCTTTGTGGTAAGAACCACCCCCAGTAGTGAAGTGATTGCTTACTGACAGTTCTGGCACTTTTAAAATTATCATTATTATTCTTAATCCCTACTACAAATGTAAATGGAATACTCTGGGAAAAAAAAAAATTAATAAAGAGAAAAAGATTTTTTTTAATTTTTATTCCTGACCATTTAAGGTATCAGATGAGATGACACCGGAAGCAAAGGGTAACTACTGAAGTCTAGACTCCATGCAGCATGCCTCTGAATGATGCACATTGCCTGAAATGTCAGCAAAAGTAGGGAAAACACATATTTTGACCTATAAACTGCACTGCTAAAATACTGGAAAAGACTATACGCATTGCTAAATTGTTAGCACAACTTTGTGTGATTACAGTTAAGTATATCAAGTTTTCAAAAGCTAACAGTTATAAGTTTCTCTTCATTCAGTTCCGTGTCCTGTGTAGCATCATAAGAAAACAAAGACATTTTAATGTGTGTCATTTTAACTGTATTTTAGCATTTAATTGAAACACATTTTTCTTTGGCTTCAGATACAACAAGCTGCACAGTCTTGATAAATTTGTTCCAGCAAGCAACATCTTTTACATCTTTCTAAGGATACATATGAATACTTGGACTTTTTGTTACTTTTGTCTTTCAAGTATTCCAAAGAAGAAGCCTTAAGGTTCCAGCATGACCAAATATAGGGGTTATACATTGTGTTGCTACAAAATAGAATATGTAATTGAATGGAATTTAATTGAATAAAGCAAAATTGAATCATAGGCATGTTTATATACCCCTTTAATATATGCCTGGAGATTGACTGATCTATATAGATGAGAAGAGTTGGCTTGTCATTCAATTTCACATCCAGTACAGAGATGCAGGGCCAAAACCATGCGTATTTTACTATCCTTGTCTATTTTGGTTCAAATAAACATTTTATTGTGCAGCATCCACTTTTTCCAATTGCTGTAAACAGTACTGTGCATCTTGATGCACACACACAGACTCTGCTCTGATTCACTTCTGTACCTACTCTCTCTCTGTCCTTGCAAGTAGCATGGACTCAGCCTCACCAGATTGAACAGAACCTGACACCTCTGCAGCTCTGCAAAGGCATCTTAGAAGGTGCTTATAGCCTAGCATGCCCCACAGTGTATAGACAGCATTCCTCAGCAGTGAGATATGGCACCCTTGGCATCTTCATTTCTTGGCTAGTTGCTCTGTCACCAGGCCAGATGCTCAGAATGGAGCAGGATAAAGTGCAAAAGGAATCAAGGAGCTTGTGAACAAGAAGCACATATTCATAATTTTGCAGCTGGAAAATTTCCCATTAAACTAGCAACAGAGCTGGCCCAGGCCAGCATCCACCACATCACAGAGCAGAACTGTTTCAAATTTAAGAAGCCAGAGATAGTATACTTACACAACTGGGTTAGAACCAACTGTCAGGACAGGTTATGTCACGAAGGTGTGTAGGAGCCCTACACAGTGAGGTGGCTATGCCCTGAAGTCAAGTGATCTGGAGCCTCTTTGATGGAGGTGTCACTCTAATCTGCCTTGGCCCTGCCCCATCTCCTGAACCCCAGTGCTAACATCATACTGAGTACAGTGAGGGTGGTTAGGATGCTGGAGAAGTGTCCACCTGCCAGGTCACATCAGAAGAACCTACAGACCAGCCCATACAACTGTCCTGCAGGTGTTGAAGGACCTGTCTGAAATCGTTCATACACAAGCTTCTGGGAAGGAACCAAACTTTTAAGTGTACACTGCTGCAGGAGCTTACTCTGCTGCAATGAGTGTGAGCTCACACCTGGGAAAAAGAAAAATGACAGTTGCCTTAGCTCTACGTAAGTCACAAATGTCCACTGACTTAGTCAAAGCCATGTTACCAGGAAAACCAAGTAGTCCCACATAGATGGCTCATTCTTCTAGCATCTTGTTCCCCTTCATAGCACTTGTGTCTCCTTTGAAGCCACTATGTAGTAAAGACACACAGCATGTCCTTGTATGTCTCGATCTGCTCTATTGCAATAAACACATCCAGTATGTCATTGTATGTCTCAGACACCTGCTCAGTTTTCTGCAGGTACACCTGAAGCAACATGAAAGTCTTAATCCACTCACAAATCAGACCAGCCTGCAGAGAGGCACAGTGGAGGAACACTGACAGCATAGGACTTCTCACACAATGATGTCAGGCCAGATCCTCAGTTCATTATGACTGTTATTTCCTTCTCCCACACTTTAACCAGCTGGGCTCAGAAGTGCAAACTTCATTAGCACTGACCAGGGACTCTGCCATTTTTTCTAGACTTGCACACACTTAGAGTTTGACTGTACTCGTAGTTTAAATATGCTTAGGACCATTCTTTGGCCCTGAAGACAACGGGTGTGGAATGGCCTATATCCACACTGGTTTATACTGCAAAATAATATGGTTACATCCAAAATGGTCTGTGAAGACTCTTGTTTGTGTTAAAGCCCAAGCTGGCTGGGAATTTTTTGGGAGGGAGCCAGGGAAAACCCTAAGCCATTCCAGGACCTTTTTAATAGTACAGACGATCTTGTTCAGTTCCCTGACAGGGTTCTCTGGCATTAACTTAAAGATTAGCACATCACTGGTGCCTAGTATAAGAGGTCCAGAGCCCAATAAGCTCTCAAACAAGTGAGTCTCTCCTAGGGATCCATTTGCAAACTTACCAGGTTTAACATTAGGGTGTAGGTGGCTAATTAGGGTCCCATTATTGCATTTCTTTAGATCTTAATGAATCTAATGTGGTTACTGTTTCCATCTCCACAGATGCTGCTGGTGGGAAGTGTCTTTTGCTCAGGCTGCTGCAAAACTGCCTCTACACCCCCAGTGCCAAGTCTTCTAGCACAGCAAGAGCTGGTGCACAGTCCCATTCAGACAACCAGGGAGGGCCTTCTGCCTGAAATATGCAACATGTTAGCAATGAAAAAATAGAGAATAGGCACTGCCAATCCCTGTTTCTGTGACAACTTAGGAGCAAAAAGGAGAGAAGAGCCAGACAAGCAACTTCTTTGGGAGACCGTTAGTCTCAGTCTCAGTCTGACTTGACGCTGTCGCTGAGCCTCTAGGCATGACATACAGACACTGCACTTTAAGTTGCCTCCATGAAAAAGCAAAGGTAGCCAAGCTGGGCACCTCTCAAGGTAAAACTGCCCGGCATCCCAGCAGAATTTACTCCAGCCACAAACTCATCTCACTGACAATGAAGGCATAGTTGGCAGCATTTGCTGGAGCTGATGGAAGAAGATGAGGAGTTTCTTCAGGTCCCCTTGTCTACGCATCCTCACATTTATGTCTGGGAACCCTTTTTGACATGATACGTGTGTTATTTGCTATTACAGGTTGTGTTTGGCTATGTACTGTGCATCTTACCTACATGCTTTTGCTTTCCTATCCTGTTTTGCTTTTCCAAGTTTGTTTTTGGTCTTTAACCTTGTTTTCCCTTTTCCTGTTTGAATAAACATGTTTAACTGTTAAAGGTATGTTGATCTCTCTTGTTTTTCAAAGTAATTCTAGGGCTCCTAAGGCTTCACCTGCTTGCATGCCCAGCTACTGCAAGGCAGCACAGTCAGCTCCTGTGGAGTTCAGGGTCCAAAACTAGAAGACAGCATAAAGAGCAGAGAGAGGAACTCTGAATGGATGAGAGAAGCTTTTAGTAAAAGAGAAAGCAATGTAGTCCCAGATAGACACTGTTTGTGAGCTGGAAACTTTGCTTTAACAGTCAGAGGTATCCTGTTCAGATATGTCAGACCCCAAGATCTGAAGGTCACGACTTTTGGTCAGACTAGAGGGACAATGACCCTCTTTCTGTTCAAGGCAGGAAAAAGTTACAATTCATAGAATTATAGAATAGTTTGGGTTGTAAGGGACCTTTAAAGGTCATCTAGTCCAATGCCCCTGCAATGAGCAGGGACATCTTCAACTAGATCAGGTTGCTCAAAGCCTGTCCAGCCTGACCTTGAATGTTTCCAGGGATGGGGGGCATTTACCACCTCTCTGGGCAACCTGTTCCAGTGTTTCACCACTCCCATCATAAAAAAAATTCTTCCTTATATCTAGTCTGAACAACCTTCTTTAAGTTTAAAACCATTACCCCTTGTCCTTGGCATTCCAGGCTGCGAGTGCACATTGCCATCTCATGTCCAGCTTTTCATCTAGTAGTATCCCCAAGTCTTTCTCTGCTGGGCTGCTCTCAACCCCTCCATTCCCAGCTTGTATTGACACTGGGGGTTGCTCTGATCCAGGTGTAGGACCTTGCCCTTGGCCTTGTTGAACCTCATGAAGTTCACATGGGCCCAATTCTTGAGCTTGTCCATGTCCCTCTGGATGGAGTTCCATCCCTCAGGCATGTCAACTGCATCACTCAGCTTGGTGTCACCTGCAAGCTGCTTCCTGGTGAAATGTATTAGTGGGAGAAGAAGGAATTTAGCCACCAGTCTTGGTTTGCCTAGTTCTTTCATGGGCACATAGATAGGGAGGGAAGATTCCTAATTGCAGGTTTTAGCTTTCTTGCTGGCAAATGCAGAGTAACCATAAAGGACAGGGCCTCTTCTTTCCAATGTGCTTCATGGTCCCAGGGTGTACATTAGGCAGACAGGTTAGTAAGCATATTACCAAAGTCTGCACTGAAAACCCACAAACACCCCACCAAAGTATAATGTGGATGCAACTGTTTGGTCTGTATCAGGATCCACTGTTTGCAGGCCCACGCCTTGGGAACCTGAGGTCATATTCACTGCTACTAAAACTAAAGCAGTATAGTTACAGGTTTAAAACAGTGTAAATACAAATTTACAATCCTAGAAACACAGAAGAGGAAATGAAAGAATGGCAAGTGGTCCTTTAATCCAGTTTCTTAATCTGTAGGACATGCTTTACAAAGGCACTAACAAAACCTTTTCTCACCCTAGAGCTATGTTCTGTAATGAGTCTTAAAGAGATGCTAATTAACTCTAAATAAGACCAATTCAGTTGAGACGTGTTGCTCCAGTCCTCTGCCTCTTATGGCAGGATCAACACTGACAGGTGTTTGTCTACTTACTGTGACACTGAATCATGTCAAGTTTGATGTAGAATCATAGACATGGATATTTAGACTGATATGCTGCTGTTGGAGGGGATCTCCTTCAGGTAACTGAGAGGCTGACCATACTCTGCTAATGCTACAGGTACCTCTCCTCAGAGTGACTAGACTGTGCTTCCAGAAGACTTGATTCTGCGTACAGCTGCTTGACACAAAACATCTGGATCCTTGACCTTCATTCTATTCTTATAGTTGAAAATATTCTCAGCCTTGCAGAAGTTTAATCCATTTGTCTCTGACAAATGAGAACTGAGGTCTACTCACAGCCTTGCAATTTCAGGAACACAAGTATACTTGTAGTATAATTTTATTGATCAGGTTCATAGTAGGTTTTCTTAGCAAATGCCAATATGGAAAAACCAAACTTAGGCAAGGGTCTAAAGAATAGAGTCAATAGTGTAGTCAAAGTTTTACACAGCTAAATTAAGTTTTCCTATTTATTTTCATTTGGTCAACGTTCTATCTACTTCTTATCACTAAATCTGGTATGAAGGGTTGAGTTTATTCACTTTCCAACTTACCAGTGTAAAGAATTATAGGCATTTTTTCATTTACCTTCATAGCACTGAAGTACAATGGTTGTAAAATGGTCTTACAAGGGTCAGTCTCAGCTATGAGGAGTCTGATCATATAGAAAGTGCACAGCCTATATCTCCCTCGCCCTGCTTAAGTGCAAGTTGTTCATTTTGCTTGCAATGCAGTTAAATTAAGTTAACTACAAGTTTCTGGAGTGAATTCAAGTCCAACAGATCCTTCATAAATTTGGAAATGGAAAGCATTTCACACTCTATGCGAAAGTTGACTTTTGGCAGAATACTGGAATTGGCAGCAATTGAAAAGGTACACTAAAATATTATGTATGAGATCACAGACTAGGATTACTAGTAATTTGTTCCCTCCATCCCTCCTTCTGTTTCCTATCATCTTTTATTTGTGACAATCCAATCTACTGTCTTTGAAGAATTTTGTTCAGAAAAACAGGAATTATAGAAGACCACTAAAACTGCTTATATACCAAAGCTACCAAAGGTAGTGTAGAACACATCAGGCTTTATAGAGGAATGGAGAGGCAAGGTGAAACAGTCACTCCAGTAAAACCACAAACAACTAGCTGATTGTTAAACACTTGAAAATGTCCAGAGGATATGATACAGGACATATATCTGTTTTGTGGTAATGTTTAGAGAATTAAAATATGATGACTGTCTCAAAGTGATAGAACGAGCAAATGCAGTGGAAATGGTATTGAAGGATGTATAGATTTGCATTCAGAGACAGTCAAACTGACCCAATCTATGAAATGCAGTTTTTTGAAAGCCTCTAAACATTATAGACTGTTCCTCCTATAGAGAAATTGATTGTGAAATCTGCCAATGTCATAGATGCCTCTGTCTTGGACACTTAGCCAGAAAATGAAAATATAAATATTGAATAAGAATTTAGGGTGAAAAACAGAGGCTTACTGCCTTCAGAGGAGGATGACACAAATAAGAACAAGATTACTGTTAAACCTATTTCAGTTTCCTGGCATCATCCAATTTTAAATTGCCTAAGAGAGACTGAATCTTCGAAGACAACAAAGGAAATTATTAGAGCAAACTTGGAAAAATAATGACTCAACTGACAAGATGAACAACCCTTCAAACTGTGATGGGCACGAGCCCAGCCGAGTGACAAAGAAAATAAGATTTCATGGGTTAATCTGTCCCTTCATGTAGGGAGAATAAGAAAATAAATAAAGAAAAAAAAAAAAAAGTCTGCTGTGCCAGAGAGCTAGATCAGAAGACCTCCTCAAACCAAATACTAACTTCTCTATACTCACTTGCCAAAATGACTACCAGCCCTAGCCTGAAGCAAATTAGATCGTTGTCTTTTAAAGTCTGCTTAGGTGATGACCTAATCATATAATGATACCAGATCATACCCACGTGTAGAATGAAATTTCAGTTGGGCACTTTTTGCCTTTTGCTGATGGTCATCTGGAGGAATCATGGCCAAAACCATACTTTCACTAGAACTGAGCGTATCTAGCTGAGTGTTTCTACAGAGTTTCTGAAGAGACACTTCCCAGAAAGAGCTCTGGTTTTCAACAGGATACATCAGAGTTATAAATTAAAAAGATGTAGTTAAATACTTGTTGTGGGAACAGCAGGATTATCACAAATATGTGCTGTCCAAAAAACAAAACCACAGAGGATGGATTAAGACTCTCCTTTTCCATAGTTTGGTTTAGTAAGCAGGAGTTTTATTCTTTCAGTCAGCATACAGTGCTACAAAATGAAGGCATGTGTCCCCTCCTGGACTATAATGAAAGCTTGATAAATAATTTGTTCTTTTACAAGAGCCACTGTGACATGTGAACCCTGACAAATATATAGAAATCTAGATACTTCTGAGGGAATGGGAATTATCTTATCTGCACAACAGGTGTGAGGACACCATTGTTCTACAAGTTTATATGAAGTTGAAAATCAAATCAAATTAAAAAAAGTAATTGAAGAAGCAGTTTAAGAATAACTAATCACTCAATATTAATCAGAAAAATTATACATAATTCAAACTTGTAATCTGTTTTTTCTGTTTCAGTTTCTATTGCACACCAACCATTTGCAGTAACATTTCTATAATAGAACCAGGGTGTTAACCAAACACCTTATTTTCTGAAATCTCCCTTGTGATGAAGAAAAATTATTTTACAGTCTGCCAAGATAAAACCTACTTTTAAAAAATATTTTAAAACTTTCTGTACAAGCCTATGATGTTTTCTTCACATAGCTTTCTCTAAAACCTAACATAGACTGTACATGATCAAAAACATATGAAGCTGCAATTGAAACTATGGTCTTTTCATAATCCTGTGCAATGTTCAGCACTAACAATTCACAAATCTTGTGATCCAGACTTCTCAGAGGCATTGCTGTAGAAGTGTATCCTCTGCAACACAGGCACTAGGCATGATGAAATCAGGGATAATGGTGGGTCTTAGCTCTGATTTTTTACACATACAGTTCATTCTTTCAGTCAGTGAAAACAAAACACTGACTGTCTATTTAATAAGACAGTACCACTACTGTGGTTGATAATGGAACGAAAATTGTTGTCTCAAAATTGTCAGCTCCAGAGGAGTGATAGATTTGTTTCTGTTGATTAAAAGTTACCATTAACAATGATGATAATGGTTATGATTGAATGATTACTTGTTGACATATAAAATTAGTAACTGTCATCAGTTCTTTCCATGTGAAATAGATGTTCATGTGGTACTATAAATAAAATTCACCTGTGCAACTGATATTAACTGGATCCATTTTGACAGCCTGAGCAAATGACTAAAGAAATGAGAAGATGCTATCATTTCACATCTAGTCCTAATCGTTCCAGAAAAAAACCAAACCCAAAAACAAAAACAAAAAACAACCAAAACACGTAAGACAGGAAATTTGTACTGCCAGCAACCATGTTACACTTACTCTGACTATGAAGAGAAGGCCATCTGACACTTTTTTGTGGCAATAGAAATACACTTTTCAAACACTTGCCTTTGTTTGGTACCTGCAATTATCTACAAGTCCCATTAAATGCTTAAAGGTCTCATTATCATCCACAAATGAGCCATATAGAGTCTTAACCTACCCTGTGCTTGCAGAAGTGAAGCTCTGTTCAGGACAGAAGAAAGAGTGATCAAATACTGCATTATCTATCTCCATCCTGACAAATTCTGTAAATCATCAGTAAATAAAAAGTGTCAAGCTGTAACAAATTATTGAGGCTTCATTTCTGTAGCATTATTGGTTATGTTTTGCTTCCATTTCTCTAACCAACTTTGCTTCTGTTTTTGTAATGCTCTGATTGCTTGTGTGACCAAAGAAAAGTAGGAGTAAAAGAAGGTGGGAGAAGCGCTGGATTAATTTCATTTATCTTTGTCAGCACAAATGCAGAGAATAGAGTATTTGAACTCATCAAGAAAATCTAGAAATATCTAGAACTGGGTTATGCAAGCTTGAAAATGTCACCTCCACTTGGTTCATCTCACTTCCTTCAGTTATACTTCACAGCACCTTAGCTCCTCCATATCAGCCAAGAGAGAAGAGCTTATAATTGGATACAAGTGTTCATATTCACTCCTTCACCTTGGAGAAAATGAACTGCTGTCAGCAGTTTAAGGTGGTTATCAGTTCCCTGGGTTGAGTAAAATCCTGCAGCCACTAATCATAGACTGTCCTCACTTGTTAATGCAACAGTTGCTGCCAACCTGAGAGAGAGAACTGCTGCCGCATGATGTTTGACCAACACACTTTAAGCCCATGCAGGACCACCAGAAAGGTACTAGCCTGCAGTTTGAGAAATAACTGTTAAAAAGAATGGCTTGTCATTATACCTACAATTTTCTTACAAGTCACCTTTGGGAAAAGGTAGTTCTGCATGTCTGAAAGAGCTTTGCTATTGGAGCTGAGACATGCACAGAGAAGTTAAAGTTAGACAAGCTGCCAGAACAAAGTAGTTCTGCTCAGCACTGTCTTCAGCTCTCACACATCTGCTCTGTAACTCAACAGCTTGGTACTATCAGCCTTCAGAAGGACCAGTGCCTGGACATAAATCAAGAGGAGTATTTCTAAATACTTCTGAGGATCTGGGTACAGGTACTTTTTGGTTTGTCAACTGACCTCTATCTCTGTAGTCTCATCTGGGACGCCCAAGAACACCAACCACCTGATGTTAAAGTTTTTTTAATTAATATTGTTGGAGAGATTCGTTCTCAAAAACCCATCAGGTTTTTTTTTAACTCTTAAAACCTGTAACTTTATCATAGAGTTCTGTTTTCTAATTAGCTTACTAAAGAAAGTATTCACAAATAAGAGCAATTCAAATTAAATTGTTTAAATCTTTAAGCATATTCTTTTATACACAATTTGCAATATGCAGAATTTCAGGCAAACATAGACAAGATGGTTTTGCATCAATCACAACAGCACATAGAGCAGGGTTAGCTAGTCAGAGATAAATTAAAAGCCAACAAGTAAGAACAAATCCTATGCTCAGACACTCGACTTTATGCACATAATTACTGTGATCTTGTCTATATATTACAGATACAGTTTTAGATTTTTTGATTTGTCTGAAAGTGTAGTACTTATAATAGAGACATAAAATATCATTTGAACCAAACAGCATTTCTGAGTATGAAAGCAGTGATTCAGATACAGTTTATTGACCTCATTCATTTTAATTATAATCCAGACCAAAATTATATCCTTTTTTATTACACCATAATGACTTCTTTAATTTGCCAGAAGTACAAAAAATGAGCAAAAGTAAGATCAGAAAAACTTACTGAAGAACTTTGCAATTTTCTTACAAATTATGGTTGCAAAATATTGTTCTAATAGTAATTTGTATCAAAGTGTAAGTTATTTTATGGTTTTGAAATTGATAGGAACTTTGAAAGTTCTGAAATGGATAGTCTTTGGTAATTTTTAAAGCACTGTTTCCTTTCCCTTGATTCATTTACTTAGGGTTTTCCTAGTGAGTAGTTTAAACTCAAGTACTTAGTCTGTGTCAAACATTTCATTTGTGTCATAGTTAAGTAAGATTAGAAATTAGGAGCTAATGGTGTAATCTGGTCCTGCCACCCCTCACTGGAGGCTGAGGGATGCCTACAAACACTGGAGCTCAAAAACAGGAGATCGAACTATTGCAGGTGTCTGCCCAAGGAGCAGAGCTCACAAGGACCACCAGGGTGGTCCTGGCAGCACCTCAGAAGCACAAGAGGGTCTGTGAAGCAGCTGTGTTCCCATCAAGTGAACTCCTCTCCCTGTGTTTTCCCTGCTGTACTATTCCAGGTACTAAATGAAATCTGGCTCACGCTGTTCTCTGCACTGGCAGCAGGCTCAACTTGGAAAGGAGCATCGCTTGGCTGCCTTATGGCTCCAAATTCCATCTTCTGCAAATTTGCAGCATCTTGCCAAAGGATCATTAGAGTCATTTTTTGTCATTTTGGGCTTGTATGAAGAAAAAGGCACAATCTTAACAACCACCTAAAAAATCTCACATTTTTTTACAGAAGTGAAGATCTGAAAGCAAGTATTCAAACCTTAAGAAATCTGTAATAAAGCTTGGAAACGTATCATTAGCACTGGCCTTTTATATGTACACGTATTTGACATACATGCAAATCTTACACATAAATATTTGCATGTTCAGCTGTTTCTTCCATGGATCTGCAGTGCCACAAGGCAAGCAGGCAGAATTAAGCCATGTCTACGCTGTTCCCATGACCACAATAAGGAGGCCCCAGCCTGCAGTGCCTTGTCTGTGTCTTCGGTTCCCTTAGCTTGCCGCAAGCACATCCCTGCTTTGTCGAGGATAGAGTTCTCAAGGCTGTGACTACAATCATGCAAGCTTTTATATCTCCTTTGAAAGATGTCTCTTACTCCTGCACAGACTACAGGGCCTGTAGGGCCACTGCCTGCTGCCATCTTACAGTATCTGCACTGTTCTCAATGCATTACAGCAACCTACAGCTTGTGAGGTTGACAAAGTACAACAGAGGCACCAAAAAGCTCCAGGTATCTCCAGATTCAAGGACAGTAAAACCCATCATCCTGGATGGTTGCTGGAGGCCATTTGGCTACTGGATCTCCTAGACTGCACTTTTCAAAAGTTGTGCCAGCACCAGCTGAATCTCTGCTGTTTTCTGATGCACTAAAAGCACGGCAGATGCCATCATCAAACTCAGTTTTGCCAAGTCTTAATAATTCTGAGTATGCATCATGAACCCCTCCTGGTGATCTACATTTGAGTGTTGCTAATTTCTGGATACAAAAGATTACCTTCATGGGTCTATCTCAGAAACTGCTCAATGCTGGAGATGCATCACACCTCTTTCTCTTTCCCTTTTCTCAGTCTAAAAATGTATAGGCATTTCTCCTTGGAAGCTCCTTTCTGCCAGACTCCTATAGATCCATGGCACAGCAATCTGGTGCTGGTAAATCTGTTGTGGCTGTGGATGTAATGAAACTCTGCAGGCCACCACCATCTGCTGCTTTCCTGTCTGGTCAAAGTCTACACTATCCTAGACATCTTTGCTGTATTCAGGGGGAATAGCACACTCAGCTGGGCTAGGTAGGATGTCATGATGACATTTTTCCCTAGCCAGTATTCCCTGGGCAAGGACAGTGCTTAATACAATTACATGGCCTGAGATCCCACAGGCAATTCATGCACATAAGGGTGAACCATGTGCACATCTGCTACAGGTTTTAGAATTACTGCACTCTCTTCTCAAAAAGAGAGAACACACTCATGCCAATGACATTGATATCTGTGGTGTGTAGGTGCCCGCTTGCACAGTGCAGATAGTTGTATCCTCTTCTGCCAGCTGACTCCAGTGTCCATGGGGATTTCAGCTATACAACTAAATCTGAATGGGATTTGAGGTGCTAGGGAGCCTGATATGTACTTTCTATGAAATGTCCTTTCTATGAAAATGCTGTCACATTCGTGGCAATTTAATGTGTATTTCAGAGTCTGTGCAATTAGGATAGGGAGCTCTTTTCTAGTCTAAGTGGCTGCAGAAGTAGAAATATTTAGCTAGTTCTCTTGCAAATCCTCAGCTCACACACAGGTTCATCCTACCTCATTGTGCAGCCTTATCTGGGAGCAGTTTCTAGTTCTTCTGTAACTCGGTTGGGCCTTCTTGTCGGCAGTCTTCAAAAATCTTTCTAATTCAGGAGCCCTAGGCACTTAAATGGGTGTCGTGGTTTAACTCCAGCCGATAACCAAGCCCCATGCAGTCACTCACTCACCTCCCTCACAGTGGCATGGGGAAGAGAATCAGAAGGCAAAAAGTGAGAAAACTTGTGGGCTGAGATAAAGACAGTTTAATAGGTAAAGCAAAAGCCGTGCACGCAAGCAGAGCAAAGCAAGGAATTCATTCACCACTTCCCATGGGCAGGCAGGTGTTCAGCCATCTCCAGGAAAGCAGGGCTCCAT
>JAVJGG010000029.1:8891456-8926348 GCA_035590195.1 Aviceda cuculoides | reverse complement strand
CCCCACCAGCGAGGAGGCTGGGGGGGCACAAGGGGTTGGGAGGGGACACAGCTGGGACAGCTGACCCCGACTGACCAAAGGGGTATTCCAGACCGTATGACGTCATGCTCAGTTATAAGGCTGGGGGAAGAAGGATGAATGGGGTGGACGTTCAGAGTGATGGCGTTTGTCCTCCCAAGTCGGCGTTAGGCGTGATGGAGCCCTGCTTTCCTGGAGATGGCTGAACACCTGCCTGCCCACGGGAAGTGGTGAATGAATCCCTTGCTTTGCGCTGCTTGTGTGCGCGGCTTTTGCTTTACTTGCTAAACTGTCTTTATCTCAGCCCATGAGTTTTCTCATTTTTACTCTTCTGATTCTCTCCCCCATCCCACTGTGAGGGTGGTGAGTGAGCAACTGCGTGGTGCTTAGTTATCGGCTGGGGTCAAACTGTGACAATCCTTTTTGGCACCCAACATGGGGCTCAAAGGGTTCAAGATAACAACATGTTTGATTGGAATGTTCTAGATCAAATTTATAACTGTTATGGCTGTTTAGCTATTAAATGGCAGGCTCAAGCACTTTCCACGGGACTTGCTTGCCTTACTGTGTGTTAGTCTGGTGCTCATTAGTGGCTGCTTTTTGCTTTCGCTGCTTGCTGTACTGCTGTACCACTTATCGTCTTACTCTGCTGTGTCTGGGAACATTTTGATAACAGCAATGGCGATGCGCCTGGGCTGGCAGATGGCCAGGGCATTGCTGCCGTTTCTGTGCTGCTGTACTGGACAGGCTGGAACTCCAGTGTGAACTCAAGTCAAAGGGACTGTGACCTGTGGATGAGTCCACGTGGGAGCAGGACGCCCCAAAGCATCTGTGCCCGTGGATAAGCCCATGCCAGAGCAGGTACATCTCATGGTCAGCTTTCATGAAAAACTTTCAAAGGACCAGAATCCGTTTGCTGTTTTCAAAGAAACACCAGCAGAGTGCTCTTCCCCCCCACTGTAAGTAAGCCCAGTTCCGCTGCAGGCTTTACACTCTGTGGAACATGGGGCTGCACCATCCACTCCTCTGGTGGGACATGTAGGACTCCAAGGGGACAGGAAGGTGTTTGGGTTGTACAGTTTTTCTCTAGCACTCAGCACAGCAAGGCATCTTTTGTGCCATTTGATTAATCTCAGAAAGGGTATGTATGAACTGAGATAATGCTTGTGTGTGGCAATCCCTCTGTACTGCTGAAACTCCAAGTTAGCCTCTATATGGGAAGTTTAAAACTTGTACCATCCTTATGAAGGTTTTGAGCCCCAAAAACTAGGTACTTTGAAATTTGATCCTTTGTAACTACCCGGTAGAGTTTCTAGTACTGTGAATTAAAAAGCAAGACTTTGTTGTAGTCCTTGAAAGTCAAAATCCCTTGCTAGGTCCACTTTATAGTAGCTGATGCTTCACATAGTCTTCTGCTCAACTACTTATGCACCATTTTTCTGGTAAACATATTTATTTTTGTTACAGATGCAGGGGAAAATTCTAGCATTTTCTAGCACATTCAAGGGAAAATTTGTTTTTACAGCAAATTTGTTTTTGAGTTATTCTGTGTGCACCTCATTCTGAAGAAAGCCCTGGAACACAGTGTCACCTGTCAAAATCCATTAACTTCTAGATCTGCTAAATTCATTTAAAACTACATAAAGAATGAAAAAATGATTGTATGACCTGCTGCCATGGCAGATAGATTTTCAGAGAAAAACATTTGTGGCCATGCCCTGCTTTGAAACAACCATGGGGTGCCATTGGGAAGCAATTTTCACTACTCATGCTTACAAGTCAGGAAAGCAAGGTAAAAAGCATGGCGATGATAACAGCTAAGTACAGTATCCATGCTGAGCCTCTTTAGGGAACTAACTTTCAAAGATATATGTGGAACAAAATACCTGTTGACAGCAAGTTAAAGTATTTTATAGAAGTCTTGTAATCGCATACATCTTTTGTGTAGTTTGGCCTGTAGTTTGCGTTTGCTCAGATTCTCACTGCAATCCCTTCTGCAATTGCCTAATGTTATATGGGGTGGCGGAAATGCACATGATGTGATTATAAGAAAATCTGTTTGGAAGGTGGACTGACTATCCATCTAACTGAATATGTCAATAGGTCCCTCTGCTAACATATTATATCACATTCATATAAAGCTACCTCATATATGGTAGGCCGAATCATATGTTTCAAATTGCTTATAGCGTCTTGTGGAAAAATACTTTTCTTTTATTTGGAGCAAAACCTCAAATGCTGGTTGTGTTATATCATGGACTGCTGTTGTCAGTCACTGGCATTAATTCCGTCAGAGAGAGACTGAACTGGTGAGAAAGTTCCAGAATATCGCTCCATCTTCCAAAAATGTGTTCAAAACAACATCATGTACTTTTCAGCTGTAACCTCTCCTGCTTCTCTTCCCAGCATCAAGTGAGGGAGATATAGAGGACTGCTGGAAGAACCAGAGCAAACATGCGCTAGAGCGCCTGATAGCACAGCATGCCAAGTTACATATTGTGCTGGTAAAAGTCCACTGATATTCTGAGAAATAGGAAACAACACTAACTTTGCCCTGAAAAACTCTGTTCTTCAGAGGTAAACAAAGTTTTACTATCTGCCCAGCCTTCTGTGAATAATCTATACTTAGTATTCTTTAAGGAAAACCTGACTTGACTTAAACACAGCCTCCAGTGAATATCAAACTAATAATGAGTGCACCTTCCATAAGCTGTTGTTAATGTCTGTATAATTCACTTGCAGTGAATTCACCCACCCCATAGACTGAGCATGAGCCAGGCAGCTGGGCTCAGACCTGCCCTAAGCCTGGCTTTGCAAGGTGGGCAGGAGGAAATGACTTCCCACGCTGTGAGACGCACTCAGGACTAAAGGCCTGTCTTGGCAGGCATGTCAGCCTAAAGTACAAGGCCAGCTCAGTGCCTAATTGAATACTCATCCATACTGGCAAAACCTTCCAATTCAAGCTGAGTTGTACACGAGGTGGTGCTTATGCTATCGGGCTGGGGGACAGTTTTCAAATCCTATGCTGCTGATGCTTATGTGGAGTGGGGGAGCTCATACAGTCCCTCTGCTAATACTGACACTTTCTGCACTCCAGACCAGTTCTGTCCATCTCCCTGCTCTCTCTACATTCCCATGAGTTAAACCCTGTGGGTATTGTTTAAGTGTGGTAATTTAAGCTGACCAGTCCAGTGAAGTCAAGCCCTAAAAGAAGATTATTCTCTTTCTGCTGAACCGCATTTAGGAGGAGCACAGCAACAGGAATAAACTGGTTCATCCTACTTTATATTTCCAGCCAAGGTATTCAGCTGCCTTGATATGAAATAGCTCAAAAGTAAATTTCCTTCATTGAAATGTAATGCTGGAGTTCTCTTCAAAAGATCTGTGTCAGCAGCTCCTTGTTTCAAGCCTTCATATTAAAAAACATTATGAATGCTACTTTATGCCTGTATGTTCAAGCCAAGCATTTTATGGTGTTTAAAAATTAATACGAATTGAAAAGCCTTTGATAGTGCAAACCTCAGCATTCTGGATTTCCTTTTTTGCTCCTTTATATGTGCTGCCAAATATTTGTTAACCAGCTGCAACCTTTACCCTAGTTTCAGTGGGTACTAAAATAGTCTGTTGTGGTGTAGACGTGTTTCTCTGCTTTTAATTTGCTGTTCACGTATACTATGGCATGTAGTAACCAACAGCCTTTTGTAGGGCAAAGGTAACCCGCGGAATACAGCAAAAACAGCACAAGGAAAATGTTGAAACTTAAGCCTACGTACAAACAACATCCTCTGACATTTAGGCAAACCTGAGTTCAGATTTCTGAACTGAACTGACATGAGTCACATCTAAACCATTTTCTGTTGAATCTCTTTTTTATTCCCTATAAACTCTCTATATTCTGATTTAATGTATAAGCAAGGAATTTTAATGTGTATTAAGCTAAAATCCTTCAGGACCGCAACACAGATATGAGAAAATGAATTATTCTGATTTTTCCTTCCTTAATGCAGCTTGAAATAGTTTAAATCCTCCTGAAAATAGGCAAAAGAAGCTAGATTAGTTCTCTTAGTATGTATCAATAATAATAAACAGGTCAAATGCTAATTCAACTAAAATTCCACTGATCAGGCAAACTGGAAAAAAGGCTTCAGGACATTATCTTATAACTGTAATTTGCAATATGCAGCAACTTTTGTCTAAGGGGTTTAGAAATATTAAAACCCAGAATGTAGTAAGTCGTTGTAGACTTGACTAAAAGGAGTATTTACCCTCAAACAGACAGTCGAGGTTGCAGTCACAATTTCATAATTCAGGACTGGTTCATTCCCTGATTCAACTGCCATGTCCCAAAAGACAGGTAAGAAAAGGAGCCATTGCAGACTGGACAAGGTTACCCAAAGGTAACAATAATAGGCTGCAACAGGCCACAGAATAAATGATCTGCACCATACCGATTAGCCTGCAGCTTGGGAAAGCATTGAGCATCAACGTATTGCAGATTCCTAATTACATTGTGCCTCATGCAAAGCTCTTTGTCTTGGTGGCTGAAAGCCATATTTTGGGCTTTTTTTTTCTATTTTAGGCTTTAAATCTATTTTTCATAGAAAAACAAGATGGGATATGTCTCAAAAACGTATCGTTTTAAAGATGTGTATGTTCTGGGATTCCTAGCAACATGAAGAATCCCAAACCTCTGTGGATTTTAATGGCTTAACCAAGTCTGTTGATATTGGATTTAAACCTGAGAAAGAACACATCTCTGCTGCTAGAAGCACTGGGAGAGTTCTGTCCTTAACTTGTTTTCCTTTGTATGGAAACTCTCCCATTACCATTATCCCTATGTGCATGTGTAAGTCTTCTAAAAGTACAGTATTCTAGAAACAATTTTTTCTCTTAATGTACTCTGCATTTATGTATTCTTACACATACATTCCAGCCTAAAACTAAATGCTAAAAAGTCACACATACATATATATAAATTAATTATTCATAAATAAAAGTGACATTTTAAAAATTCACCATAAGTCTGAAATCAGCAAGTTGCCAGAGGAAAGCAAAATACTCTGCAGAAAGTGAAAAAAAAACCCCACCCTTCTTCCCCAGCCTTATGCCCATATGTCAAAGAAGAGAAAGATGGATTTCAGGCAAGCTTTCATCAGGAACATTTTTCTTAGGTGTAGCCATGCCAGTCTTCTACATTCTTAAAATATACATGTTTTGAGGGAAAACATATCCACTCTTTGACTGATAGAAGAATATAATTTGCAAAGGTTCACATGGTTATGTTTAAAGCATTGAGGTGGACTGCTTCTGTGGACAGTAAGTATGATATGATATCTGTTTTATGTCTATCGGTACAGTTATTTTTGGACTTGTTCAAGAACAGAAGTACAGAATCCATAGTCCAAACACACTGTGCAGTTAAGTGTTATCTCCAATTTCTTCAATTTCATTAAGAAGCTTTAGAATCCTACTGCAAACCATTTAGTCTTATTTTCATTATCATGTCATGTATTCACAATGTTAATGTATGCATAGAAGTAAAGGAGGTACTGTAAGGGTTCTGAAAAGAATTAAGTGTATAAGTGTGTATCTCTTACAGTTCTGCCTACCTCATTACGTGTTTTTTATTTTGTTCACTTGGTGGGGATGGAGTTTCTTCGGCAGAATAATGTGTTCACTGTTTTAACATGGAAACAAACGTAAAAGCTAGAAAATTCATTGCTGGGACCAAAACTCCTGACTCAACCACTCAGCAGTGTTTCTTGTTCTTAAAGTTATCTTGTATCAGTCCACAGTTTTATGAATCATATATGTTATAACGGATGAACTAAGATTAGAGAAGGTATTAAACCTGAATTTGTGTACTTTTCTAATTTCCTAGTTTACCTTTAATATTACAGAAGGGTGAACTCTGTCTAATTTCAATAACGTGAAAGCTATTGAATTCTTACCCTATTTTGAGGAAACCAGGCTCAGTTAGAAATATAGTGAAAAAAGCAGGGAAGAGGAAAGAGAATATGTCAGGTGAAAGACAAATAAGTTTGAACTAAATTCTACTTTTACCTATGTGAGCACATCTACATGGGGAAATCAGTGTGCTAGGGTATGTCATGTTCCAGTTCCTACATACTATACATTAAAACTGAGAAAATTTGCCCTATACTGAATGTCAAGTAAGCTACATCACACAGAAGTACTTTTAGGGGTAACATATGGGAGTGACATTTTGGAGAAGTAAGGGAGTGTGTGAAATCAGAGGACATCACCTTCCCTACATGGAGACACTTATACACCCTGCTCCTGGTGGCCCTGTCCCCCACGAGCCCACTCATGAATTGACACACCAACCAATGGCCCCTCATATACAAGATCCATAGCTTCTCCTCAGGAGCCAAGGCCAGTAGCCTTACCTCTGTGCATGGCTCTGCAACTAACAGGCCCCTCAAGGCACCAGGTTGTCTCCATGTGCAGTCTTGTGCTGTGTCTCTTCCATGTCACATTGTAGCTGGGCTCTTGACAGAGCAGCCACACAAGGCACATGGTGGCCTGACACCCGTGGTGTTACCCAACGGACAGAGCTTCATAATTGGGTCAGGAAAATAGGGAGAGGTCTTTCAATTAGTCAACCTGCCATTCCTTCCTACCTGATGTTCAGTGCATGCCTCCTACATGGGCGTTTCTGGTGGAGCAGCTCATGCCCTGCCATGTCTGTGTCCTGGCTTGACTCACAGTAATTTCTCTAGACAGGCAGTCCTTTACTACTAAAAAAGACAGTTCTAGAGGGGTGTGAGTTTGCTCTGATTGCTTTCTGAGCTGGCCCAAAGACTAGCAGGCTTAATAACCATGTCCTGCTAACTTGATCCATCACACATAGCTCACAAAATCCTGGTCTCAGTCCGGGGCAGAGGGAGTATAGAGTACATGTGTGCACATGTTGTGTAGAAATAGCTAAAAGCACCCAGAGGGAAAGGTGGTGGGGAGTTGCTAGCAAGATTCAAATTAACACTTTAGCTTTCTGTTCAGTAACTCATATAGATAGGTAACTCATTACATGAGTTTAATTACTGAATAGGCCCACTGACTTTGCTAGATTTGGGAATAGACTATGGCCCATATCACAGTCTCCATATGTAGAGCACTCTCCTGAGAGTGTTCTGCTCTTTCATAATACATGCTTGCTGCAAAGAGAAAGGGAATAAGCCTCTTTTTTCCACTATTGAGCAACAACAGGAAAAGAAGCAAGGGCTTACACTGTGGTGAGAGATAAACTCACTAATGGTGAGATCATTGATTAATGGCATAAACTACCCGGGGAGCTATAGTGTCTCCCTCACTGATTTGGGTTTTTAGGGGGGTTTTTTAGGACATAACACAGCCGTCTGTCAGGGATGATTTATATATTGCTTATCCTGCCTTGGAGCAGGGCATAGACTAACTGACCTTCCCAGGTCCCTTCTAGACTTGTTTTCTGTGATTCCCCATGCTAAGACACTTCTGTAGATGTAAAGTATGCTTTTACATACTGTATTTCCTTTGTATTCTAGGTGCGCAACCTTTAACTCTTATAATTTATCTTTTTCCCCAAACCAATTCTGTTTCATTAAATGTAATGACAGTTTAATGCACATTTCTTCATCCTATATATACAGTATTCTCATTCATCTGTAACTCTGTAGTACTGGAACATAGTCACCCTTAGCTTTCCTTTTAATCTGCAGTTCAAAGCTCTGTCAGAGTCCAGGGTCAGGTTCCCACCCAAATCTGTCACAGCAGTAAAGGTGAAGGATAGAGCTGATCGTCTAACAGAAATGATTGTTCACATGTTGTTAGTTGAAGCTGGAAATTAAAGCCAAACTGAAACGTCAGAAAAAGCTGCAGCACAGCCAAATGGGAAAAAAGCAATCCACAAGACGTTTTCTGTGATGACTGGACAATGCACGGCTACGTGATGGAGTGCAGCATCTTTGGCAATGGGCAAAAATGACCCTGTTTTTCTCATCCACAACCATGCAGTGATTCAGCAGGTCATCTTATATCATTTGTCCCGACTGCACAGTGAGATAAGCAAAGGCAGAATATTTCAAGCTAGTAATTTCTAATGTTACCAAAGATATCTCGAAAGTAAAAATAAATTCTGTATTAATACACGGTGCCATAGGCAACACCTCCAGTGCATTACTTATCTGTGAGTCTTACCATCTTCAAAGATGGTCAGGGCTTTTTTAATGGTAATTATCAGTTTCTGTTGACTGTTCAATAATCCTGTCTCAGCTTCTCTCTGTTGTTCACAACTTAGCTTGTGTTAGACATTTAAGACACTCTTTTTTACATTATGCAGTTCACTCTCAGAACATCTCATGCAAACAAAACCAGTAAGAATCAGATTTTGCATGCTATTCAGGTGCTATTTTGTAAACAGGATATCCTGGCAGATTCTTGTGTGCCATTGAAATAGTTCTAGCATGTTGACAAATTAATTGACAACACTATAATAGTGTTTTCTGCCCAAAATCTCTTGTCACTGCCATGCACATGAATTATCTTTGTATATTTTCTATTAAGAGACATAACCTATAAGCTATCCTTCATCATAAGCCAGTCCCAACTGTTTTCTTTTAAAGCATGCAGATGATCTGTGAGCTATTCATAGAAGAACAACGCTAGGAATATTACACTAAGAGTAACTGTGACCCATTAACACTAACAATTTATGAAACATCTAGGGTAGATCTCCATAATATTTACGTTAAAATTAAAAGAAGTATATATGCACGTGTATATGTATGCTTAGAATCTAGGAAAGTCCTTTATCATCATTTTCTTCTTGAAAATACAGGAAAGGGGGCAGAGTTGCACTGACTGGTGTGTAGCTATGTGACTCATAGCACTAGCTGAGTTATTAACTTCAGTCAATACTGAATTATTATTGCTTTACTTTTTTCCCCATGATCTCATCTGATTGGAACGAAACCTTTTCATTACAGACCAAACATTTTCTGGTCCTTGAAATACAGGGGAGTTGCTGCAGTTGGGAACAATCTTCCCCTACCATCTTTCTCCCACTGCAGACCGAAGAAAATTAGAGCCAGGGCACGTTTAATAGTGCTTGTTCTTGCTCCTTCTCCTGCCTAAGTTTGTATCAGGTCCTTAGTTCCTGTTCTCAAAGTCTCATTACAGCTGACGTCAGGTGAGAGAAAAGAGAGCCTATTTCATACGCATGACATGTTAAAGAGGGCATGTCATTTAGGGTCAGCTGGCACCTGCAAGTAGAGCTATAGTGAGAACACAGGCTGCATTTATACTTACGAATAAAATAGAACAGGGTCTGTTTTCTGGGAGGAGCATGGAATGTTTTATAACCATATGGATATACTATCTTCTTTCCAGAGCAGGTTGCCTTGTTTACATTGACCAGTGGATAGAAACCATGGTCTGTGCCAGCCCTAACACCACACCCAGGAATTGTGTGGGAAAGACTAGTTTCCCCGGACTGAAACCATGCCAGGAAGTATGCTAACAATTAAATTATTTTTTTTATTTAATTCAACAACATGCTATAATTATGTGACAATTCTTGAGCTAGTTTCCTTGCCCTGTGTCATTAACTTGAGTAGCTGTAGAGTCAGTTTATGTGTAAGACACAAATGCTAGAAGGGAAACAAAATTTTGTATTGATGACATGTAAAGAAGGGGCCAGATCCCTCAACCACTGCAACAGCAGCAACCCTGCTGCTGCCATTTTCCCTCATGGGAAGTGCTCCCTCTGGCTCCGTATCAACACCACGGTAGGACATACACCTAAGGGACAGAACCAAGCCTAACAGGATTTACAGGCATACAAGAATTTCAAACTGACAGCATAAAAAAACCCCACAAACTTTTTCAGTCTGCAAGATCTGGTATCAGCTATATCTCTCCATTTAGTTCTCCTTGTACAAACACAAAGGAAGACAGAAGCATGCTCCAAGGACCCACCAATTTACAACCAGGCAATTTACTTAAAAGTTGCTGTGAATAAATGTCTGATCTTCAGGCAAGTACCACAGTTCATTTTCTCGACTGGACATTGTCCAGAGTGTATGGCACCTGAATTTCAACAGATATTTTCTGCTTTCTTTTATGGCATTTTAACAAAATGAAATATTGCTGAGTATTTTTATCACTATAAGGGCTTTTGGATAATAAACCAATTAATAAAGATTTGTAATTGATTTACTAGTTTAGAATAGGAAATCAATACATTTAATTAACAGATGAATTAATGGCTTCATATTATCTGGTTTGTATATCTACTTAACATAAAGGCTTTGGTCCCCTACTGCACTCATGTGGGGAATCTGAGGCTGTGGCTCTTATAAAAGGCAAGTTGCTGCCCTCTGAAGTACCAACCCACATGCATTTTAAAATTTAGTGCCACATAAAGGCTTCCCTACATGGCACAGTTCTTCCGTTTCTTGTCCCCACTGTGCCTCACCCAGAATTTTACCAAACACTGCCCATCTCCCTTTTGGGCAGAGGCAGCATAGCAGCGTGCCTCCAGGGTGGCAGGGCCATCACCAGCAGATCCATGACAGTACGGAGGTTGCTGGCCCCGGGGGTGTTCTTCCCTGCCATCATCAGTCACTGTAAGGTCACTCTGTAACACTTCAGTTTGCTCTCTGTATTCGTACTGCTTAGCATAATTGCAAAATAATAACAATCTGCGCAATCTGCATTGTACTGCTGGTTCTGATCTTACGGTCTTTTCTCATGGGAAATTGCAGCTGAAATTTGCCAAGAGTTTGCATTTGCTATTATTTACATACTGCCAGTAATGTTAAGATTTCCCTCACTTCAACATTTAAGAAAAAAACTTGAACTACATTCCCCTCTCATTTAATCACCTTGCCTCTCCGAAGTCTTTTTCCCGTTTAATTTCTACCAAACTTTTTGACAAAACCAAAATAATCAGGGTAAAAAAATAATTTAAGCAATGGAATCATTTTTGTTATTTCAATCTGAGACTTGTACTGTACTCATCAGCTTTGAAATTAAGGTTATTATCCTCCAAAGCATACATATTCAACACAGCATGTGGCTATGCAGTTGCACTCTTCTTATTAGCATTAATGCTCTTCACCAACTCCCTTATCTTCAAGCTGAATACCTTATGCTTTTGTGTGCTTCTGTGGTTTTATTTCACTTCCCTGTAGTCACAATACATGTTATAAACAGCAGCAGAGCTTTGGGAATTGGCTGATTTACCTGCTCAGTTCTGAAAGGGCAGAGATTCCTCGTCACGGTTGCATGGAGAAAATCTAGTCAGGAACAGAAGGGACAGAAAAAAATCCCAGGTCCTTGGGTATATGGGACAGCTATTTGTCCCTTATGCTCTTTCAAAAAAACCAAACAACAATCTAAATCACCTTGAAAAGATTAAGGGTGACAAAGAGCAGTTGTTCTTTTTATGGTGAACCAGCGTAAACATAAAAAAAGGTATGATAAAAATGAGCCTTGGGAGCAGAAAAGCACCATGATACAGATATTAAGCTTGACGGCAGATGTAAGCTACAATGAACTCTACCCTAGAATGATTCTGTTTGTGTGCATCACTTATATGCTGTATTAGTTTGCAATCATTCTAATATTTTAAAGACAGTTTGAGTTTTGATTATATTTAGGGTTTGAGTTTCTTTTTTTATTAAAAAAGAAAATGCCACAACAATCAAAGACGGCAGCTAGTACCGACCCCTGCATGCTGAAATAGTAGACCTTTTCATAGTGCTGACTTGTGCAATATGAGACCGAAATGAAGAAATAACAAACAGAACTGTTTAAATGTTTATTTTGACAGCACAGCTGTCTATTGCAAAATGTTGTTTGGTCAGAAAACAAAATGTTCATTTTGAGTGTGTTTCTGGTGGGAAATTATTAGACTTATTCAAACTCAAAACACAGTGTTTAGTATTGATTTCTCTCTACAGTTCCATCTGAAATCTTAAATTCCATGTCATAGACAGGAACTCGGAGTCAGTGTTGTTACAGCAGGCATTACCATAATTAAGCATTTGGACATAACTAGGGAGAAGAAAGAACTTTAGCATGATCATTTTGATGTTTCCAAATCAAAAATCTCTGGAAAATTTAACTCCTCAGAGAAACTTGAAGTTTAATTATTTAGGATGAAAACATTACAGAATGTCAGAATTTCCCACAGGGTGAAATTTGGATTTCCAGCCAGCTCAGCAGCCACAAGCTGTCCTCTGGAGCACAAGTGCCCTGAAGCCCTCACCCTCCAGAAAGAAGTCTCAAGAAAGACAAGCAGCATTCTCATTAGCTAACACTGCTACAATGCTGTTTCAATTACAGATTTTAATAGAAGAAGACACTGTACACCACAGCAACAGTACAGCTTGCTTGAAAATACATATACAGAGTAAAAACTTTTTAAGTTATTAAAAGAAAGGTTAGAGATAGTAGAAAAAAGCAGAAACCACTTCTTCCGTTCATCACATTGAACAGTTAAACCGCTTGTGCTACACACACCTCTATAAACAAGGTAAAATGCTGTCCTGGGTATTTACGGCCATGCTCTTTCTGAACTCATGTGACATTTGCTAAAGCATAAAATCTTTTCCCTTGTTTCAATTCAATATCTGTATTGATTCCGTATTATAGGCAATTCATCCTTTTTACACCACTACTCAACTTGCAAAAAAGTTAAAAATTGTTCCAAATCAGAAAATATCATCCAAGCTTGGGAAGAAACAAAGAAAAGATTGATTTAAAGGCATAGATAAACCTACTGACTCCCACTTCCACCTCTGAATCCTAAGGACAATCTTCCATTTTCTCAGCTTTTGGTTCTCTTTCTGATTTTCAAGTGAAGGAAATGAAACATTGTCTGGTCTTATTTATTTAAATATCTCCAAGCTAGGAAATGGTTTTTCATGCTTTTCTGGTTACCTAAGATGTGCTGATAACCTTAGACTCTAGTTCCATTTACATGCTGATATGGTGCATTTAGCAAAAGTCAGCAGTTGTCTCCTAGTGAGAATATCTTAGATAAAATGGCATTTACAGTTCTCAGCTCCTGAAACATGAAATAATAATAAATGTTAGGAGTTCACACACACACACTCCTCAATAACCACAGAAGTAAAATAAAAACAAGCACTGTTGCAGGTTGTGATAGGTCCCTAGAGGAGCTATGTACTATTATGAATGACATCATTCAGGGTCTCTAGTTTCTCCAAGTGATGCTGTAGTTTCTCTGAGTGCTTAGCCTTGGACAAGAGGACCTGTGCCACCCATCACCACTCCAGGTGGAGTTTTGCAGCTTCCTCACTGTGGTTTGTACCTCAGAGCACACTGCACCAAGCAGGACCCTTCAGTAAGCCTGATGGGCTTTGAAAACTTCTAGCTTTCCTTTGGAAAGCACTAGGATTTTGAAACAAAGTATGATTTAATGTCAGGACAAAGAAAGAAGTGCTGTACAAGCAAAGGATTTTGCAATACAGCAAGGAAGTCCATAGACACATCTGTTTTAACCAAGGCTTTGAAAGTAATTTCTTATGTCATTCGGTACCAGCTCCAGGGATGGAAATGGGGTTATTGGTCTGTACGCAGGCAATCGCGTTCTTACCTTCCTTCTGTTAACAAGCTGCCATGCTTGCTTACTGTCTTGTCTTTTCCTGTACCTCTAGAAAAATCTGTGGTTTACCAAATTCTCTCCTAAACAGTATGTTTTCTTAAGTATTCTCCTAGGCAAATGCAGTGTGTTTTGTTCTTGGTGAGGCAGAGCTGTTACACGCTTTAAAAAAATACAGGCATATTTTCAAATGTTCATACTGCTACTGCTATGTTTGGGGGCCAGGCTGTTTAGGTACCTTGGACTGTGCAAAGATGATCTGTAAGCAGTATACTTAAAAGTACAAAGCAGTGATTTATTGGCCAACGTACACAGAAGCTGGCTAGGATTTCACAAGCTTCTAGGATAGGCATTAGTGTGTTCTCTACCCCAAAAGGATACTCAAAGAGACTTTGCTGGTGAGGAGAGGATCAGTCAGCAGGAGAAGAGGTGGCCTCCATGGCTCCCTAGAAGAGAGCTGCTGACTGCTGCTGAGCAACCATCATCCACCAGTTCCATCAATACCAGCACACTGATGGCACTGACCGCTGGACAAATCCTCATCACCCTCTTCTTCCCTTTAAGATTTTACACCCCATCTGGCCAACATTTTTCGTCCTGAATTATTGCCCTCCTCATCATCCATGTCTCAAGAATTCTTATTTTAAAGTCTTGACAGACTTTGTCACAGTTTTGTCTCAACTTAGCAACTTTCTCAGCAGCCTGAACCAAGGCTGTGCAGCCAGTATGTATCAGAGGTGGCCTGTGGATGCTTGACACATCAACAGCTGAAGGTCTCCCCATCAGTTTGTTAGAGAGGGGTACAGATAGACAAGCTTATATTAAGGAGAATCATCATCACGGTACAAATCTATATATACCTGTCTTCACCTCTGCCTCTAGAAATAGTAAACGGTGACTACTATTGATGCAAAACAAGGCTCTACCCATACTTTTGAACCGCATTTTTTGTCATATCAACCAGGATCCTGCCTGAGACCTCTGTTAAGATCGATGTATCAACCTCAAATCAGGCTCCACAGCCATTAGTTAACTCATAAGCCATAAAATTATATGTTTTCATTAAAAAGTGATGGACATCATCATTTAACTAATGGTAGAGTCTTCTAATTTCATTCCTGCAATAGAATAATGATGAGCAATTTACTACATTTGAATACACACAGCGATAGCACGGGCATATATTTATTGTACTCATTATCATCTAGGAAACCTAATCAACTCCTCCTATATGAGCAAAGTACAAAAGCTTATAACACCATTATTAAACAACATTGAAACAAATGGGTATGATGGATGTAGGGCATAAAGACATCATCACCTGACTGCTTCTGGCCTCATGCCCAGAAAGCTGAGGACAGTGAGTGGTACCAAAGTGTCATTGTGGTCAAAACTTGTCATGCTAAGGAAATAACTGCTTCCTTTTTTCACGGATTTTCATACAGATCACCTGCCTTCTCTTACTGCTGACTGGGGTTAAACCATGACACTGTGGTGGGTGGTTCACACAAGACATATTTGGGGCTTCCCTGGACAAAATACATGCTAAGAAAATGCTGACAGATTTCCACTTCACATACCATGTATCCATAGCCCTGAAATACAGCTAGTTCTTCCAGTCTCCCACAGGAAATAAATAGCATTAATTTAGAATGAATGATCAGGGGACCAGACATGCAACCTGAAAGAGGAATCATATTAAACTGGCAGAGAAAATGCATCACTGAGTATAAGGTTAGAGGAATGTAAGGAACCTTATATTTCCTGTTCTGGTTTCTTCTATAATATGATCCTAAAAATTTAACCAAATTATATCTGCATTAAGTCAAACAACTTATGTATGAAAATCTTCCCTCAGAAGTACAAACTAGGTAAGGTGTTCACCTGCATATCCTTTTCTGCAGCTCAGATTTATTGTCAGATTTATTGACCACTGGCTTCTGAGAGGAATAATTTGGGGCCTGTGAATAGTACTTTAATTTTGAGAAAATGTAGATTTGCTTTCAAGTTCTGAACTATTACTCATGCTACCCAGTAGATACCAGTAAAGGCAAAAATAACTCTGTCTATTACTGTTGAGTCATAGCCTTTGACATCAAGAAGGCTCATTTGGTAAGTCTACATCCTTAAACACTGTCCTGGAATAAGATGCCTTGCTGAGAAGGCAACAGTTTGTGTCATGCCTCCAGATAAAGTGACACTTTTAGGGTTCTAACTATGTGCAATATTTATGGTTTTGTCAAGAATTCAGAATGTTTCTTTTACATGAAAAAACGTTCAACAAACACACACAAAAAAAGCTTTTACTGAAATTAAGATAGAAAGGAAATTGTAACCTCCTCAGCGAAAAAAACCCAAAAAGGATGAAGTCTAGGGAATGCCATATACCCTTTGCTTTGTTTACATAGAGACTAAAGGACATGATATACCCTACACAGTTTCTGTGCCAGTTTAGTTTGAACTGAAGGACCATAAAAATATGCTGATAATTAGAAATTTTGGAAAGAATCTGATCTGGCAGAATCTGATCTGGCAAATTCTAATTTCCAAACATGTTAACTCCAGTACCACTCTGTTGATTCCATTAAGTTACCTCTGATTCACCCTTAACGCAAAGCATAGGATAATTGATGTCTTCTATTGAATGGGATGTTTTATTTTTAATGAAGAGAGGTTGCTCGCTGCTTGAGGATTACAACCAGATTTGTCCCCCATGCTATTCCACTGAAGTCAGCAGATAAAATAGGGTATAGTATGACCAAACTATACCTTTGTAAAACCGATTTTATTTTTAAAAAGTGAAGTTAATAGCAGTCTTATTGCACTACTTTTACTTTAAAGTATTATAATTTTTCTCCCTCATATTTTGTTCATTGCTTGTCTTCTTAAATTGTATATTTTGGTGTTAGAAATATTTGTTTATACAACAGGTATCACAAAGCATCCCTCTACAGAGGGTCCTGTAGACTGCTTGGACATTGAGAAAAACAACTAACACAAATACAGAACAGAGCCACAGGCAGTACTAGATAATGTGGGAAAATCTGTGTTCAAATGTTCCTTCCCATTCCTGTTCACGTGCATCCATCCTGTTGTGTTCATTTCACTCTTGCCATTTCTCCTGAGATGCCACAAGCAGCCACACACACGTGGCAACTAGCAGTAACCATGAACAACATTTTCCTCATCTTCTAAACAGAGTTTAGAGCTGGTTTTCAGATAAGAAAGGGTAATGGACCTGATGCGCCACCATAATATTCACTACATTTTGTATTCTAATTATCATGAGGCCTGGGACATGTTTGACATGCAATAGAGACTGAGGAAAAAAAAAAAACAGAGGAAAGTGTTGAGGGGGTTTTGTATTGTTTTCAGGGGAATATAGCTTTATCTATTAAGATTGACCTCTTGCCACCAGGTGTGGCTATTCATGGACTGTGTATTTAAATGGAAAGAAAGAGAACTCAGCATCCAAGTAACGTACTGTCAGCCATCAAAAGTTTTGAACCTTCTTACAAGACTGCAGGAAAAAAGAACAGTGTACAAACATGCCTGTAAGGTTTAAGCTACCACAGTGTAACCACAGTGTATGTAGCTACATATTTTCAACGATTGCTTTGGTACCATACCTATAAATCCTCACATCCATTTGTGCAGGGGCAAAGGCCATTTGCAAAACAGAATTTTATACTATGTTACAGAAAATTCATGGTATATTGTCATAGAAGTTTCAGGTTTGTTCTCAGTTTTGCTTTTTTCCCTTAAATTGAGTTTAGACTGAAAACTATTGTGTTCTCCAGCTGTGAGAAATATAACAGCACCTGAGTGACTGCTCGGCTATACCAGCATAACCAAGAGCATAATTTGTTCACCATCTGTAATTTACAGGTTTCAATTAACAGTCAAAATGCTAAACTTCAGTTAGGACTCTGGCAAGATCTCACTTTTTTTAAGGATTAAGTGATAAGGACTTTCTTCAGAATCAATGTGAGGCACAGATAACTGTGTCTGACTCCTCACATCATTACAGCAAAAGCTGGCCTCTCTCACTGATATGTCTGTAGGAAAAAGGATATATAATCAGAATTCCACTGTTCAACAAAGTTTCTTTTATTGGAGGGAGAAAAAAAAAGCTCTACTTTGTGTGTAAATTTAAAATGTTGATCTGTTTGGTGTAAGCCTATACTCACCTGTCATCTTACCCTATCCCAGATTTTTCTCCTTATCTGCTGTTTCACAGAGGAAGTCGGATACTGATATCCCTTTTCTGGAGATATCATTATCGAGCAAGGAATCTGTCTCATCTCTTCATCTCTAGCAGATGCCAAATTTCCTATAGCTTTGTAAGGACTCCAAGGTATCTGCTACACTTGATCTCTGCTAGAAAATGCCCATGAAAATTGGAGGACCCATTAATGTTACCAGATAACAACGCACAAAATCATATTTTCCATTAAAACTGTCAACAGAGAAGATGAAGAAACGTAAATGAACTATCAGGAGGTCATGACGGAATTGTTTTACTAAAAGAAAACCTTGTGTGACAACATGAGCATTTTAGTTGAGCTTAGGAGAGCTCTTCTGAAGTGATTGTCTCCACTTGGTTCACATGGCAAACTATTCTTGAACTGCATGAACCCAATTTCTTTAGCTATAGCTAAGCCAGAAGAGCTGCTCCACAAGCAAACCTAAAATTTCCTGCTACTTATGGGTATTCAGTCTATGGGATGAGACTAGAAGCACTCTAAAATACAAAAAGCATATAGTATTGCTATCCTATTAGATTATTTATTTATTCATTCATTCATTCATTCATTCATTTATTTATTTTACTAAGAGAGATGAGAACAACTGATAAAAGAAAGAAATTTGAGAAGGCGAGACAGGACAGTGTCAAAGAAATAATAAGGGACAGCAGTACATTCCAGTAAACTTTTTACGAAATTAGCATCCAAATTTTCCATGACTCATCCCAAAATGGAATGAAACAAAATTTTTTTAACTCTGTCCTTTCTCACCTTAGACCTTAGCAGATCAACTTGTAAAATAATATTCAGTCTTTACTCATATCTGTCATGACTGTGGATTCAAAATCTGTCTTTAGAACAGTGAATAGTATCTTGTTAAGTGAAATTTCAAAATACCTATTTTTAATTGCAACAGCATTCAACATACTTGAGGCTGTTCATTCATTTTGTTGTTCCTTCACTGAGTGCAATATACTTGATGTCCTATGACTCCACAATTATCTCATATACAGTATAAATATATTTATTTGAGAATCAGCTATTTTGTTATGAATTTGAAACACAGAGAACAAGACTTATGAGGAGCAGCTGAGGGAGCTGGGCTTGTTTAGTCTGGAGAAAAGGAGGCTGAGGGGAGACCTTATCACTCTCTACAACTACCTGAGAGGAGGTTGTAACCAGGTGGGTGTCAGTTTCTTTGCGCAAGTGACAAGTGATAGGACAAGAGGAAATGGCCTCAAGTTGCTCCAGGGGTTGGATATTAGGAAAAATTTCTTCACCAGAATTGTTGTCAAGCATTGGAACAGGCTGCCCAAGGAAGTGGTTGAGTCCCCATCCCTGGAGGTATTTAAAAGATACATAGACATGGGACTTAGGGACATAGTTTAGTGGTGGACTTGACAGTGCTAGGTTTATGGTTGGACTTGATCTTAAGGGTCTTTTCCAACATAAATTGTTCTATGGTTCTGTATTGGTGCATTTGACTAAAAGGTTTTGAACACCTCATTAACATAAACCATGCCAAATGTTCCTGGAAACCTCAAAGAAAATAAATAATAATTTTATCATAGTTATTCACTTATTTCATTGACTATTTCTTGAGAGTATTCAAAATTTTTGAGGTATGGAAATGTAATAGCTCCTGTCCTGAAGAGTTTGAAATTATTCAAAACCAAATCCGATAATAATTTGATTAGGAAATTTATAGTGATTTCAAGATACTAATCTCAACTAACTCTCCATATGATATTAAAATTAAATTAAGTTAAATAAATATGAGAACAGGTTAATGAATCTTTGGTGTGCAATTGTGAAATTACACAAAGATCCAGCTGCCCAATAATGTCCATACTGAACTGTCATGTTACAAATATGTTCAGCTGAAGTCTAATGTATCTGGTAGATTCAGACTAGCTACTCGTTGAATAAACATTCACTCAGGGAGACTGAGCTTCAGACACCCAAATTTAGAGGAAAAAAATTGAGGCCAAGGAACATATCACCAGACTGTTTCTATGGTGAAAGTGATATGTAATATATGATTTCTTCATGCTGCTCATTATTTTTCAGCTGAAAAGATTACTGTGCATTTTGAAGTCCCTAACATATTTTTTCTTTGTGAGGTCCTTTCCTTTGTAAAATTTACCTTTGTAAAATCTTCAAAATGTGAGCCAAGTCTATTCATATATCCATACTATGTCAATGCATATTTAAATTAGGAGTCTGTATACTACCTCTTCTCCTGTAATGCAAGAAAAGTTCCTTGTTGCGATTCATGTCCATCTCATCTTTGCAACAGATGTGATTTATTCAGATTAAAAATCCAAACCTCGGAAAAGACAAAAAATATAAAAGCCTTTATGGCTCTAATGAAAACCACAGTCCTGAGAGAAGTGACTTATGCTATTGAATGATCTGTAGGCTTATTGAGTGTGCAATTGGGGTTTTGTTCTTGTTTTGCCTTTTTTTTTTTAATATCATTCATCTCCAACAGTGGATATCTGCTTGTGAACACAGCAGAGAATCTGCACCGCTACCAAAAGGGTACCTTAACCGCAAAGGCATTGACACAAAGGCATTGACAGAGTCAGAGTATGTAACTACACAGACCAAGGCAATGCCTGGTATTTAGAAAAAAAGGGTGGCAGAATTGCCGTGGGCAACTCCCATTCACAAGAGCTTCCAAGCACCAGCAGAAGACCTGTGAATTACACAAAGAGGACAGAAAAAGGAGCTCTGGCTCAAAGGAATTGGAACAAGAAAAAAATGCTGTGGAAAGGCCTTCGGTGGCCGGCTGCACAGGTATGTTTGTGCTCAGACTACCAGGTTACTGCTGTTCAAATTCTCACTGAGAGTTTTAAAAACCAAAAGAATTGAAGAAGCTCCAGTCTTGTGATATTGCAACAGAAAGTACAAAATCAAACTTTCAAGAGCCGTTTCCAAGGAGGTCCCTAGCACAAAAAGAATAAATGGATTTCCTGCCATGCAACAACAGACTACTACAGAGACCTCTAACCTGTGAATATAACAGTGGCAAAAGTGAAAGAAGGCTCAGACACACAAAGTTTACTTTAAAAAAAACCCCACCACTTCCCCTACATTTGCAATATCAAAATGTTGTCTTTTGGTTTAACACATATTGGAAGAAAGTTTAAAACAAATATAGTCACAGCCTGGGGCAAGGAGAGTTGCAGAGGGCAAGACTGGCTTTTCCTCACGGTCCACAGCACAAAGTTAGGAAAGGAACAACAACCAAAGTGACTGGCTTTTCCTCTTTCTTAATGGCTTTATTGAACAGCCAGAAAACACATTTTTCTCACACAACAGCACAAAGTGCTGCTCTGTAATACTGGGATGTTAATTGATACTATGGTTGGGATAACTACATAAAGCAGTCATTTTTGAAAAATATTTACTGCCTGCTTTTTCACTGCATATAAATACTGCCCGAGCAATTTTTATGTCAACACTTATTTACTGTAACTTCTATTTTCATCATAACTTTGTGAAGCACTGAAACTTCACTAAACACACCAACCTTTTTCCCCATATCAACACAAAATTAACAAAACTTGCCAAAGGCAGCTGCTTTTTAACTTCCATCCAGTTTGTCATTACCATTCCCCTTCTCATCTCCCTCTTCACTTGGATGCTTGGATCAGAGAGAGACTTGCTCCGAGACTTACTTCATAGGTAACAGACACTTGTTCATTTTAGTGACTGTCACTCTCTCAACATGAACACAACAAATGCTTGACTCTTTTTATTAAAATAATGATCCAAGCATTATGAAAATAAGTCTCATGTAAAGTATTTCATGCTGGACATGTAATGAACTTGAGAACAGCAATTGTTTTCAGTCCCACCCACAATTTCTGCTGGCCATCTATTGGAAGATGTGCTAGAAAGGGAGCACATGGTCATCTAGTGAAAAGGTGAAGATGAAAATCCAGAAGTGTTAGGCTTGACTGAAGCCAAACCCAACATTTTTTGACATTTCTCATAAAACTGGAGCTTCTTGGGCCTGTGGCAAAATCAATGCCTCAGTGAAATCAATGTCCCTGTCAGTTCTACTCTGAGTAGTTTTTCCAGATTCTTAGGGCTCTGGGGACATCCCAACTTTCATAATCTTTCATCTATGACAGACCCTCCTGGCTCAGTTATCAAGACCCAGAGCTCGGTTTTGTCTAATCAGATAGCATCTTGTCAAAGATCAAATTTAGACTAGCATTACATTCACAGTGCATCTATCGCCCTTTCAATTTGTATTTGTGTTACCCGGTACTTGTATTTGCATCAGGCGGTAGAATTAATGAAAGAAAGACTCAGTTTTAACATTCACCACTGCATAGTGACACTATATATAGTGACACTAAACGCTAGCTTAACAGCACCAAGCACATGCAAAATGTCACTGAATATTCTTGATCTACTATTACAGGATACTGTTATGCTAGCAATGACCTTTCATGGATTAGTATCAAATTAGTATAGTGTTCTGGGACCTGAATCACTGTTCGAGATTTGGGATCTAACAGCACAAAGATGAAGCCAAATAATCCTGAGTTTCTGTCCTGGATTAACTGCAAGAAGCCAAATGTGCTCTCTGTTTTCATCCAAGAAAATGTTGCAGCTAGGACTATCTGACAGTTTCACTTACCATGGCTATAAACAGGGAACTAGCCAGGAGTTTGGTGGGTTTTGTTGATATAAAAGTGGATTTTGACATATCCTTTGGCCTGGTTTTGCACACTGAGAGCTGCCCTAAGGCTTCCATCATCAAAGCACTGGTGCCAGTGATCTGTGCCAGGTTCTCACTGCCCCAGCCAAAACCCAAGTCTGAACAACGAGTCCCCACCCTGCCCTCAGCAGGGCATATAGACCTGGCTTACACCCTCCCTTGGGGCTTGGCTTTCTTGGCAACTCAGGAAAAATAACAAAAAATCACAGCCAAAGATTCACAGCTGTCCTAGAAATTGTCCTCAAGGTCTCTTCTTTCCCCCATTGTCTTCTTCACTTTGCCTAGAGAGCTACTGAATTTTTTATTCTCCTTCACAAGACAGTTAGCAAGTAATATTTGAAACATTTCACTGAATAAACAAACAAACAAACAAACCACAACTATTTGATAAGGGATTTGTAAATAACACACCTGCTGATACATTAAGAACAAGAGCAAAGGGAGTGGAATAGCCGGTCTGTATTTTGCCCAGTTTATAACCAAACAGGTTGTCAAGCAAGATTTTGAGAGCATCTAAAAGAAGAGGTTTAGGTAAGGTATAAAACCAATTTTATTTTCACATCTTGCTCTGCAAATTTACAGGCTTGCCTATGCTCTGGACAACAAATGAACTTGGCAACTGAGCCTGCTTTTCATACAGCATCAGAATACCTCAAAGCATTTATCCCACCAGAAGATAAAATAGGCAAGTCCTCCTCCCATCACTTTTAAATGCACATTGTATTTGATTTTTCTTCTTTTCTGTAAATACCAAAAATATTATATATTCTTCTCTGGTACCAACTTCTTGAGACATGAACGATGGTCCTTCCATCTGCCATTATGAAGCTCCCTTTCAAAGCCACTTAATTACAGTCAGCTTCCAACCTAATGTAGAAGGGAAAATAATACCAGCTCTAAAAAAGTGCCAGCAATCTTTACCACATGTGCCCTACTGCTCAATCTTTAGCTGCAAAATGTACCCTTTCCCTCTACAACTAGTTTTTAGAGGCAACCATAACATGGAAACTTTGTTTATACTTTCTTCTTATGGAAGAAGTTGATTAACATAATACACAATACATCCACTCGACTGGAAGGAAAATCTTTCAAACAAGTGACCACACATGCTACTGAGGAACTCTTCCAACCCACCACTGGGGCCAGGATCACACAAGCAAATCTTGTAATTGTGGTCATAAAAATGTGGCTTTGCATGCAGAGTGGGTCAGACACTGACCTGAGCAGGGATGTTGCAGCTGTATTAGCAGAAATTCTCTTTTCAGCACCCACTACACATCCTTTGGCTTCACTGTAAACAACCCTGAATGGCAAGTTTAAGTTCATTGCTAGTTTCATTTTGTGTTCCTTATAGTTCAGGTACAAAGATTATTGAGAAACACAATGCATAACTTTATCTTTGCCATATCATTACAGTTGTTTCTCTCAGCCTCAGCTCCAGTCTTATAGTCCTATACTTTATATTTCTCCTTGTCAAGGTACTTCCAAAGGCCTAGAGCCAGCCAGCAGAGAAGAGATATAAAGTATGAAGCAAATTATAGACTACCTTAATCTGGTCTCTCTGCTAAAATATAATCCCTACAGAATTAGCATCATTTTTTAATGACATAGAACCATCCCTCTATTCACACTGATCTTTCATTGTTTATTTTCAGTGAGTTTCATAAGTTTGTATTGTGTGTACCTGGACAGAAGTATCAAGCTGCTTGTACTCTCAAATATTACTAGGTTCACTGGTGGAAGATCATGCAGCTGGCATGTTTGGCAGGCACTTACTGAAATTCTCTTGGTTAACCCTCCTAAACAGACTTCATTAACCTGGCAGACATAATACATAAGATTTCACCTTTTTAAAATCCATCCCATTACTATTTCAACTCACTTGTTATGCCACCTTATCCCACGCCAAACAGCTGGTGGGTCTCTGACACAAACTCTGATCAGAGGCACTTGTCCTGCTGTGCTCTGCTTTCCATTTCCCCATCTGCACAGCTGCTTCTCAGCAGCAAGGCCAGGTGGGACACTGTGTCTCCCAGAGATCAACTGCATCCTGCAGATGGTGACAGGTCTCTATGGCAGCACAATGCCACAGGAGTAGAGAAGGGGATTGCAAGGCAATGCGGAGAAAGGGTGTTGCTCTTTCTTCAAGCCTGCACAAGAAATAACTCCCTATCTGGAAATGACACCCAAGGAAGGGGAGAAAATAAGGTGAGACTCTCTCAGCAACCTCACCCTGCAGCATCAGCAAATGTGTGAAGCAGGGTGTGGGATTTCCCAAGGCTGAACTGCGGGAGAGCTGTTAGAGCTGATCTGGCAGCCTCTGGTCCACAGGGGTGAAATATGGTCATTGCTTGCTGGAGAAGCTTGGAAAGAAGGAGACATGCATGCCCAGAGGCTGGCAGGGTGCACAACTGGAAATCAGGTTGCTTGTGTTGCCTTCTAGCCTTCCCTTTTAATATTTCTTGCCTAGAGCTTAATTTCTCCTTTTTCCTTCCTGATGACCATTTTTTCCCACTTGTCTGGTCTTGACCCTTTGTTTAATAGGTTTCTATTCTTTTTTTATATTGAAAAAAATACTGTGTAATCTCTCTCAGACTTTGTTTTCAGCTTTTCTCTTCCTTGCAGCCACAATAGGAAAAAACCTCAGCCTTTGCTTTGTCAAGGTAGGGTTCGTTAACAATATTTTTCTTAAAACATACCTTTCAGTAATGTAAAAATGCAAGCATTTCAAACCTGAAAGGACAAGTAAAACAAATGTTTGGGCTCTGAAATTCTGAATCATTGTTTGCATTTTAATGTTTCATGATCTGCAATATCACTCACAGTATTTTTCAAAGTTATGTGTAATGAAGCTGACCTTTTCACGTGTCAGGAAAAAACCCTAAATAATTAATTATCTGTCTGGTACTAACATCAATAAATATAGTCATAATTTCTTGAGCTTCCTGACAGCAGCAGGGAAAAAGCAACACATTTAGGTCTCGTGAACTTCATTTGCTGAAACTGGTCTTCTTTGGATTTATAATGCTCTCTTGTGGCCAGATCAGGCATCTACAATACAATAATACGCTACTCTAAGAATATCCTTAGTCTTTTTGGCCACTACAGTCATTCTCAAACTGCCACAAAATGCTACAGATGTCAAAATCTGCCCAAACATATGTTTTAGAGACGTGTTCTCTTTTTTTTTTTTTTTTTTCACTAGGTAAGTTACCTAAGTTGTCCATTTATCCAAAACATCCTCCAAATACTTAACTATTTGAAAACCGCGGGGTGGGGGTGGGGTGTTGAAGTTTGCTCCTGTCGTTGAAAGAATAATTTAGTATCACCTTTTTCTTTAATCAGTGTTAATTTTTAGTGTAGATTTTTTGTCTATCTTTCATAGGTTTTCAGATATATATCACCAACTCTTCTCGAGAACCTCAGGCTCAGTGTTAAAAAACAAATGCACCTACAATTGAGGAAAACGCTTCATCCTGCCCGTGCGTCTGCCTCTGTGCTCCTCCATTCCAAATGGCCACTGAGCAAGGTTTCCAGACCTGTATTTCTTCATGTCATAAGGTGGGATACAGGAGTATGTGCATGGCCGCCGCAGCAGGGCTGTAGGCAGGCCCGTACCACAGGGCCCCACTCTGGTGACACTCATGTCCCCCCGATGGGGTACAGCAGGGTTGGGGTCCGTCCTGCAGCAACGCCTGCCCCCGGCCCCTTCACAGCCCCATCCAGCCTTTCGCAGTGCTCCTCTTTCCCCCACTCCACCAAGTGGGAGCTACCCAATTAACAGTCTGGTTAACCTCAGATGCAGAGAAAGGTAGGCAAAAAACTGTCAGTAAGGTCAGGAACACACCAACATCAAATGAACTGGTGGGAAATACCTGCTCCATTCCTCTGCATTGGGGTAGTAGATTCAGAAAGAAAATGCCTAAGTCTGCAGGAGGGAGGTATCTCACCAGAAGTCTCACTTCTGTCTAATTAAACATACACCATAAAATGTCCCACGTTTACATAATACTAACAAGGATGCTTCAAGTTCCTACAATCTTCCAAATTCATTGATTCACAGGCATTCATGGGAAGAAACAAAATATTGTTGGCAATTTTCAATTATTCTTTTGATCAGTAAAAAACATTTAACTGCAAAGGCGTAACTTAAGTAAAATCTCTCAATTAGACTAAAACATTTTTGCATTTACCAGATTCAACCTCATCCATAAGAAGTTAGAAACAATATAAGCAAGGAAGGAATGAAGGAAACCCAGAATCAAGAGGTGGAAACAATTGAACAGAAAACCTAGTTATTATTAATTAGTATCTCACTGATTAGGACATTTTACTTAAAAAAAAAAAAATATCCAATTTTATTTCACTGGTTTCACTAGCAGTGTAAAAATAGCTGCTTGAAGGAAATATAAGATGTAACATATCAAGTGTAATATTTAAGCATCCTTCATATACAGTTTTCAAAGAGAAAATTTCAGGATAAGAACGCTTATTCTCTTCCTGATGTTGTTCTCTTCCTGCTAAAATTGGATTGCCCTTCAAATATTTCAGAGTTTGTAAATAACCTTGACATTCTTCCTCTGTCTTACTGCACAGATAATTTTAGCATCACTGTTGGAGAGTTGATGAAAGTTGCCTTGGAAAATAAAGAAACAGAAAACTAACCTGTAGGAAGACTTTCATTTTTACAGACACTAGTCAAATTACTACATGTAAACCAGAGGATGAGACAAAATTCTTCCTTGAGATTATTATCTCTTTGGAGTAACAAACTTCTGCTTTTAAAGAGCAGGTATACTTATTTCAAAGATACTTCTATCAGCTTGCATAAGTAAAAAAGATGCTACAGTATTAAGTGAAGAACATAAAAATATTTTCTTTAATGATTTACTGGTTAGTGTTTTATAACATCATTAAAAATGTTTCCTGTTATGTTCCATGCCAAATATGCTCACATGTACTAGTTCACTTCAGACATCTTCGAATGTGCTGAAATTTGAACACCTAATTCTTAGCTCTGTATATGGAACTATGCACATAAACAGCAGCAAGTGGATGGATGAAGCAGTTTAATTTTTTTTTTTTCTCTTAATCCCCTTAAATTACTCTTCATGCTTCTGCCAAGCCATAATTCCTTTTTATCCCAAAGAAACAGGGCTTATGCAATCATCTTTTATGTATACATAGCATATGTGAATTTGCACATCCTGTAATTTTTGCTTATAGTATACACTATTAAATTTGACAGAACAAGTCCTGTTGTGCTGACTTTCTAAAATTTAAAGAAAAAAAAGGCAGCCAGTTGGAGGAGGATGGCTTGCCTAGTACCTTCACTGAGAGAATGTAGTCTGATCTCAGCTCTCAAAAAAAATCCAGAAGTCCATTGCCAAGAAGGATGTTATGAAATTTCCAGCTATGGTAATTCTGTAGTTGGAACTTACTGCTTATTTGACACCGGCAAATGAAGCGGAGGAAGCAAGTCTGAAAACCAGCCTTCACCACTTCTGCTTTCCATGGTGCTGCTTGTTTTTCCGTGAAGGCATTATAGTGGTAAATTACTGATGACACTGAAACACCTCTGTTAGCTTACAGTTTCCTTTATTTTGATTTTGTTTAAATTTTAAATACATTTTAAATAATTATACATAGAATTAAAATTATGTGTGTGTGTTATTCTACCATCTCCAAACAGAAAAATTGTTGAAAAGCAAACAAAAGAATATGTGGTCATTTGATATATACTGGTAGTATTCCAGTGTCACTATGGGTTTAGGCTTCATATGTAAACTTCATGACAAAAGATGCTTTTCAAGTGTCAAATTCTCTTCTTGTTATTTTGGCATATAGCTGCCATTACATATCTTTAATTTGCATGAGTATGTGTTTGGTTCTGCCCTATCTGTGACCATTCATACATCACTTTTTTGGAACAGAGCAGTGAATTAATTCAGATTTTTAAAAGAAGACTTACAAAAAACTTTGATTTTACTGTATAAGCATATTGAAATGTCAGTATTACATTACTCAAGCCACAGAAAAGACTATACTTCTATACATTTAAAGTCAAGTCTTTAATACAGTGATGCATTGCATAGCATTTTGGTGTGGGTCGGCAGCTGCTCCTGTCACATGCTGAAACAGCTGTGAGTTTTAATGCAATGAATCATCTTTTTGCCAGTAGCATTACGGAGGGCCTGTTTAAGTGCCTTTTTGATCTAGCTGGCTTAAAAAATGCAACCACATTTCTGCACTTGTTGCAGTTCCTCTTGGTTTTATTCTTTGGTGTTCTTTTAGTTCATGGTTAAAACCAAAGTTGGTGGGATAGCTTTCAAAGAGCACTTCAAGAAAGGCAGGAACATCTCTACGGTGGTATCAATATGAACTAGCTGCAAGAACCTCGTTAGCATTTCAAACAAGAAAATTTCAGAAATATGCAATTCAGATCTCTGAGCTAGACCACCAAGAAAATCTAGGGGGTTTGGAAAGGCAAGAGAACCAGAAGGAAATATATGAAGTTGCAATGAAAGATATCCTGAAGAAACAAAGCCCAAGGGTCAACGCAGTCTTCTGAGTTAAGTGAGTACACTGTTATGCTGACAGTAGTGTACGGCTCTGACACCACTACACACAACCTGAAGACTTAATTGAAAAAGCTCTGTAAAATATTACAAAATTCATAGAACACCCTTATGAACACGGAAGGAAAGTCTTAGGTTACACAATATGTGACCACAATATGTACTTTAATCCAGTCTAACTGACCGTTTCAGAACACCCATTCTACAGCCCCTGGCAGCAAGCGTGAGTGGGAACAGAGAGCAAGTGCCACTTTACTTGCCACTATTACCAGTGAAATTGGAGTCTCAAAAATAAATTGCATCTACACTCAAAGGCACGAATTGGCAAGGCCCCATCCTGTGAGTCCTACATCATCCTTTCATGTGAAATAAAAGAATCACTCTTAAAACAGAAAAGGCATTTGAGTGTTATATTGCACTTCTTCAGTCTTATCCAGAGGTATACTGATGCCACAAAAGGTTGGCAACATAAATTTCAGCGTATCACAATGGAAGCTTATGAAAACATTTGGAAGAGTACAAAATAATAGTTAAGCAAAGAAATTGAGCATTAAATTACTGTTTCTGGCAACTTAAAGTATGAGAAGTTATAGTTATACTATGTTTTATATATATATGCACACTATACTATACCATAGTTATAGTATACCTATGTACATTATACAACTTTTTTCCTTCAGAACTTCGGATAATGTTGCAGCGACAGTATCAACTGATGCACACTTCTATTTGATATCTGTTGGTTTCTATATTAGCAGAAGATACACCTGTTTCTTCTCAAACCAGAAAGTCAGACAGGCAGATTGTGAGCAAATGTGAGTATTAGTCATATCTCTACATTGTAAACGATTGCAAAATTTTGTGGGGGAATTTGACAGATTATGGATTTTAATCACATAAATAGTGTTGAGTAGTTTAGAAAGCTTTATTTCTTCATTATTCTTTTACTAGTTTTATAGCAGAACATTTGTCTTCAGTTTTGTATATAAATACGTGACTGGTCTATGTGATCGATTTGTCTCTCTTTTTTGAAGGCAGCTTAAAATGTAAAGAACTGATCTCACTGTGTCTTGAAAAGCAAAAGTATAAGGAATTCAAGGTGGCCAATGTTACAGACAGAAATGTAAATACTGCACTCTCTCTTAAAATTGTACATTTGTTTTAGATCTCTTTGATGCTTTACTCTAGTATGAAAGGCTTCCAAACAGGAAGTTACTTTTCTATAGTGAATACATGGAAAGTATGACAATGTGAATGAAAAAGCAAAATGCATCACTTCTGTATATCGATGGCAATGGATGAGTATTTTATGAGTCATAAGTCTCTACAGACCTACTAAAACCATATACAGTATACTAAAACCATACTAAAGATTAAGTGATTTTCCAAAGTTCAGGCAGAAGCTGTTGGATATCAGAATCACAAGATAGTCATATGCTGGCAAATACAGTCATATCTCACTTTCATAACACTAAATGCAAGATTCAAACCATTTAACAGGAAAAAGATCAGTTGCAACAGTGTACTCTTTGTTTCATGGTCTTTTTGTTAATGAGACCCCATTTTCAACAAAAAAAATTTTTCCTTCCTTTTTTTTTCTTCTTGCTCATACAAGACAGACACGTGCATCTTTGCTGGAAATTTTAGGGAGTAATTTTGATGATTCTCAGAGCTTAGAATAAAGAAGTCACAAAAGAACTGCCAGTCGTAGACACAGTTTGGCTATATTTTACAAGATTCATCCAAAACACCACTCTGCTATATCAGCTATAGAGCTAAACTCTTTCCCTTCTTTTATTACACTCAGTCTGATAAAGGCTGGATTTCCCAAGTGTGATGAGTTGTCACAGTCACACAGACATTACATGATTTGGAATTCATCCATGCCTGAGTACCTTGGGACTGCAAAATTCATTTCATGTAATGTAAAAGCTGAGAGGCACAACATATATGAAGTCAAAATATTAGCAATGTGATATGCTGTACTTTTTTTTTCCCTTTAAAATTTCAGGTTAATGGCTACTAACAAAAGTCTTATTGCCAAAATCATATACAAACAAGCTTATCACATCTTAACTATACTCATGCAAGGGAAACTTACAGATCTGTTCAATTTCTTTACATTTGTCTTTCTGTCTCTTTCTGAAGACACAAATAAAAAGGTCACCTTTGTCAACATAGTTATTTTATTGCAATGTCCATTTCATACTTTTCTCCACTAGTGTACATGTATGGATTTTTTTAACATTATGATTGAAATTATTCATTTTAGTGCCATGAGACATCGGCCTCCTTAAATTTCTTTGTCTATTCCTTCCCTTTCATTTACACTTTGTCATTGCCCCCTTTTACATCCTTCTACATTGCTCCATTTTCAATCATTGTCTTATTATTCCACCCTGTCTCCTTTAAGTTTTTGTCTATATTTTTCATTTGACATTGTATCCCATATCTTGTTAAATTCAATTTTCCTTTAATTTCATTTGCATTCTCTCCAATGTGATTTTACCCACCTCATTCATTTGTATTGTTATGTGCGCTGTTACCCAATCTTTCCCAGAGTCTATTTTCAGTTCCTTTCAGATTCTTATTTTTTCAGTTTCATTCTCAAAGCATTTTTTTGATGAGGAGGGAGAAGGGAATACATTTATATGTGAGAATATTTTAACTATTTCAAAAAGGATTTTTTGCCATTAATCTAATCTTTCCCTTGGATATTAAGACAAAATATCAGGACTTTCATGTAAATTTCAAATCTGAGAATCTACAGTGTAACTTAGAAATTGCTTGATTTAGTAGTAGTATTTTTAGCAGTAGATTTCAAAAGGTAAGCATTACACAAATGGGTGAAAATAGGTCATTAGTTTTTAACAGAAGAGAGTAGGATAGTGTACGTATGTATATGCAAACAGCTTATTGCATAGCCATTTCCCCTCACAAACTGTGTATTGGCTTCCTTAATAAAAGACTAGCCCTTGAGAAGGAAGTTAAGCATAGGGATTTCTGCTGACTTAGAGATGCTACGTGCTTCTCCTTGAATTCCATTTGTTTTCTCTTGGTCTCCATCTTTTCTGTGCACATCAATGCAAAGCTGTAGGTATTATGTCCTGATCTCCGCAAAATCTTTTCCCCTTAATGAATAATGCTGACATCATAAGATTAAAGGAAAGATTTTTGCGATATCAGTAAAGCCTTTTCTTTTGGCATAGGGATGTTATTCTTTCTCACTATTGAATGATATAATGAGTAATGTATGATACAATACATATGCTTTATACCAATTTAGGTGAATGCCTTCCTCATGACACTTTGAGACATCATAATAGATGAGGAATGAGAAACCATATAACACAAATGTTTCTAAGGCAGACTTGAAAGGTAACTGATCCAAATATGATTCAACAAAAAATGATGGAGTGAATTATCTAACTGTAAAAGAAGCAAAAGAAGGTTCTTCTCCCTTCTGGTCTCCCTCTCCACCCTCCACACACACTCTTCTTGGCTTTACGCTGTCTGTCTTGACAATATTGCTCCCAGTGTGTCTATGTCACAGATTAGAAGTGACAGAAGTAGTGTACTTTGGCAAGGCCAGATGTGGCTGGAGGTACTTTCTTCCTCTTCTTCAGTGAAGGACTGGCTTTCAGGTGGAAATCCCAACCTGAAGATCATGACCCATAAGTTGAGAGAGCTTCTTAATTCAAGGTCTGTTCTCTCTGACCACTCAAACTCATATCTACACATGAACATCTCTAAGAGGCAGTTCACAACAACATATTTGTATTTTAGCACAGAGGTGGTTTCTGGCTTTTGCAGTGTTTGATTATGCTTGGTGATCAATTCTGTAGACCTTGAGTTTAACTTTCAAGGAGCTCTGCAAAGCAACTGTAAGTAATTTTCTGAGATGGATGTGATTTGGTTCAATGCTGCCTAGCAGACCACATTGTCATATCCTGACTACAACATGGGGTTTATTGAGCAAGTCTGTATAACTTTTTCCTCTGTACTCCTATCGTGCCTCCAGAAAAAGGAGATCTAGGAAGTTTTGAGTGTAGTGACTTCTTTATTCCTGGCTTTCTGTGCTTCTATGACATTAGACAGAGAAACTATAATTTTATGACAAGGAGACCAGTTTTAAAGATGTAGCTTGATTCCACTAAAACTGTTTTAATTAAGCCTATTTCAGTGGATGCTGAAATTGCCAATACCCAATTCTTTAACAAAGTACTGATTCTAGCCCCAGTATTTGCATTTAGAGAGGACTTGGGGACCATAAATTTGCATCTGACCCTGTGAGTACCAATTATGTGACTCACCCAAGTTACTTAATTTCAGGAAACCATACAATCTTTCATTGAATGGAGGATGACAGGCTGTTTTCTTTCACTGCCATGATTCTGTCTTTGTAGACCCATTAATAATCCTAAAATTTATTCTCATCTATTTGCAGCTAACAAATGCACCTAAATCAAAGTCATGTTTCAGAGAAGGACTGCTGATGAACTCTGAGGGAAGTAGCATCCAGACAAGAATGTTGAACATAACTCCTTATATATTCCCTATGCTGGCCTGAGACAAGAATCTCTGTACATGACTAATTTATTTTCAAAAGCAGCACTGACCAAACAGACAGATTCTTCTTTCCTCTTAAAAATAGTATTTTAAGTCAAATATCTTAGGGATATCAAAGGGAGTCTATCACTGTGTCAGACAGAACAGGGCACTGTCTGAAGTAAATTCATAAAGGAAATGTACTTGCTACTCAAGGCATGGAGGAAGACCATGACCTAAGCTTCAGATTACAAAAGACACTGACTTGTCACATGTCACTCACCAGGGAAGTCCCTTTGATAATACAGTATAATAGATTATCGCATTCATTACACTTACTGTTTTTCTATGGGTTTACTTTGGTTTTCAAAAATAGAAGCAGCAAAACAGTCCTCATACATTATGAGAAGCTGAATGTAAATAAGTAAAGGTCTTAAATAAGCAAATCCTGGTTGTTTCTCTCTAACAAGGCAATTGGCTGAGAGTAAATGCGTTTTCTCTTGTTTTCTGACTGTCTTGTCAACCTTTACATGGAGGAGAAGAAGCAGCTGTGGTTATTCTTCAGCTCTTACTGACCAGTGCCAACCCCTTCCACATCACACCCTGAGATTGGGATTTTCTGTGGAGCATGGAGTAAATCAGCAGAAATGAAGCACAATTCAATGTCTTATTACAAGCTGAGGAGACAAAGTGTGTAATAACTGAATATGGAATATATTTGTCAGACATAGCAGGAACACAGTTTATTGGGCTTGCATGGCAAGGTTTTGGTAGCAGGGGGCTAGGGGTGGTTTCCGTGAGGAGCTGCTAGAAGCTTCCCCTGTGTCCGACAGAGCCAATGCCAGCCGGCTCCAAGACAGACCTGCCAAGGCCAAGCCTATCAGCGACGGTGGTAGTGCCTATGGGATAACGTATTTCAGAATGGAAAAAAAAAGTTGTTGGGGCACAGAAACTGCAGTTGGAGAGAGGAGTGAGAACATGTAAGAGAAAGAGCCCTGCAGACCCCCAGGTCAGTGAAGAAGGAGGAGGAGGAGGTGCTCCAGGCGCTGGAGCAGATTCCCCTGCAGCCCGTGGGGAAGACCATGGTGAGGCAGGCTGTGCCCCTGCAGCCCAGGGAGGTCCATGGTGGA
>JAVJGG010000029.1:8865576-8877905 GCA_035590195.1 Aviceda cuculoides | reverse complement strand
CCCCCCCCCCCCCCCCCCCCCCCCCCCCCCCCCCCCCCCCCCCCCCCCCCCCCCCCCCCCCCCCCCGCCCCCCCCCCGCCCCCCCAGACCAAGAGTCAGTCAGGGAGTAATTTGTGTTAGCAATTTGCCAGCATTCAGCTGTCCATCTTTTCAAAATGTAAATATTTTAAAATTAGAAAACCCTATCTGTGACTAAACATCTAGTCTAAATCAATCTAGATAACCAGAAAATTATGTGGCACATTTAAGAGCCTTTTATCCTAAATGAAACACATAATACAGATTATACCTTCATAGGAAATCAAGAGGTCCTAAGTATACTAATGGAGAGGGACATTTAAGAGACATTTAAATTATCCAGTCTATAATTTGGGGAGGGGGGGGTGCGTGCTTATCTATGCATCTTTTAACTGCTTTGGATAATTAGGAAAATTTCCTTGGCAGTACTGTAAGAGGATAGGCAAAAGAGTGACATAACTACTCCCAAGGAAGGAAAGGTGAGGTTTTGCATTCTGCATATTTTTAAAGTAAAAAAGAAAGTATTCTTCATTTGAAGGGTCTGAAGCAGTATGCATATAACATAAAGCTTATCACCCTGCTCTGAATGTCATCTTCTGCAGGGCTTCTGCCTCTCCTTGAACTCACTTGCAGCATCTCCCTGACCCTTCTGCCTGGAAGGGTGCAGGTTAGGGAGGCAGGCTGCTAGTCTCCAGCCTTCCCTAAATGCAACTGTTCAAAGGCAGTTCCCAAACGGAGCAGGCACACAGTCAGTTCAAAGGCTCCCAATAGGTCTGCCGGCTAACCTGTTATCTTGCAATGCCCCACACTCCCCCTTCTGCCCTTAATCAACAGTTTGTTCCATTGTAATTCTTATATCAAACATCGGGAAACCAGACTCTTTCTTAAAAAAAAAAAAAAAAAAAAAAAAAGACGTTTCAGTGCCTATGACTTACTTATCCAGGTCTCTGTCAGAAAGACAAAACCAGAATTCAGCTGAATCAGTAAACTGACCGTTTTTTTCAAAGCCCTTTGATCAACACACTTTTCTAGACCGAAATTCTGCAGAGCGACGTGCACCCACTCTGTGGCAGGGTGACGCGCTCTGACCGCAGCTCGCTCCTCCGTTCACAGCTGTCTCCAGCGGGAGGAGCTGAAACCTGGAGCAAACCCTCCGAGCAGGGATTGGATCCCTCCTGCCAGCAGCCGGAGAGCCCTCCCAGAAAAACAGCCTGGTTGGAAAAGTGCTTGAGAACATCCCGAAGTGATTGGAGGAGCGGAAAACCCTTCCCCCCTGCACCTGACTCGTGGGTATTTACAGCACTTTTCTCGGCGCCTCTGCACTGCCACTACACGACCACAGTGGATGGGCTGCGCGGGGCAGGCGGCGCGACCGGCACCGATGCGCTCGCAGTGATCGCGCGTGTGCGTGTGCCTGTGCTGCACACCCGCCGGGGACCGTTACGCCCACCCGCGAGCAGAGCCTGGAAGAAGGGGAAAGCCTGCATCCAAAATGCCACGCTCCTTCCTGGTCAAGAAACATTTCAATTCATCCAAGAAGCCGAATTACAGCGAGCTGGACACTCATACAGGTAAGAAAACGCAGTCTGACGCCAGCCCGTCGCTTCTGAGGCTTGTGGTCGTTGCGTGGCAGTAATGAGGAGGGGTGGGATTGCTTTTTAGGCTTGCGGGAATGGCTTAGTTCATGGCTAGCTCTTTTTTTCTTTTGCTTACAAGGAGGGAGTTTTGAGAAATATGTCAGTGCTGCCCAGAATGAATCATAAAAGTTTGCTCATCCACTTGAACTCAAGTTGCTTAGAGAGGATTCGGAGTTTTCCTGTTCCGTATCTGCTGGTGGTGGAATTGAAACTTTTATACAAATCCTTCAGGAAGTTTCACAGCTTCATTGTATCGGGCTGCATGGGTTTAGAAACAGCATGCTGCCTTGAAGAGACTCTCGAACTGTAATTTGTCTGTTCAAGGGCACTGTCTCTACCCATCAGAATATATTTATGAACTAGTATTTTCTTAATCCTCCTTACATTCAGATGACTGTACCGAGTGTTTAAGTTATGCACCTTTTAATCCCCCAAATGTTTATTTTGCTGCCTTTCGAAGTACTTTTTGGTTCTCTTACCTTAAAATTTTCTTCTTTCTCTAGTGATTATATCCCCATACCTGTATGAAAGCTATCCAGTCCCTATCATACCACAGCCAGAGATCCTGAGCTCAGTAGCTTACAATCCCATTACTGTGTGGACTACAACCGGGCTGCTACCATCTCCATTACCCAACGACCTCTCTCCGCTTTCTGGATACCCCTCATCTTTGGGAAGAGTCAGCCCACCTCCACCTTCTGACACCTCCTCCAAAGATCACAGTGGTTCAGAAAGTCCCATTAGCGATGAAGAAGAGAGAATCCAGTCCAAGCTTTCAGACCCCCATGCAATTGAAGCCGAAAAGTTTCAGTGCAGTTTATGCAACAAGACCTATTCAACTTTCTCTGGGTTGGCCAAACATAAGCAGCTGCACTGTGATGCCCAGTCTAGGAAATCGTTCAGCTGCAAGTACTGTGACAAGGAGTATGTCAGCCTGGGAGCACTTAAGATGCACATCAGGACCCACACACTACCTTGTGTCTGCAAGATCTGCGGCAAGGCTTTCTCTAGACCCTGGCTACTCCAAGGACACATTAGAACTCACACTGGTAAGAACAACCATTGCAATTGCAGTTTCTTGTTGCTATAACATCAGGATGCCTTTTTGCTATTCTTTTCCATAGGTGGAAAAACCAGCAGTGTTTCTTTACTAACCTTGAAATGCATCTGCAGAATTTCAAACGTATCATTAAAAGGCCAAATTCTCCCTCTTGGGGAGTGGGTGGGAGGGGAGTGTAGCATGGTCTCATAACTGTGGGCCAGATACTGGCATAAAACAGCATTGCTCCCTTGATAATTATAGGATGGTTTAGCCCATTTCCACTAGCTGAAGGTTTTGCTTTAAGGATTTTATGTTAACTTTCAGGCTTTGGAAATTGCTAATTTTGAGAAGGCTCCAGCTGACACTGAAATCAAGCAGCAAAAACAGAAAGGCAATGCATGAGGGGCTGCTTTCTGACTCCTTAAGCAGCCAGCAAGTTTTGCATGTGCTATCTCAAGTCCTTAAGAATTAGAAACGCACCATCACCAAAGTGTTCTTGGTTTTGGGGTTTTTTTTTCTGTTGAGGCCAAAGCTGAATTTTGAGTATAACGCTGGGTACAATGCAATGTCTGTACAGCTGTCTGCTGCTTTTCAGTCAAAGCCCTTGTCCCTAGTAATTCACACAGCACTAAGCAGAAAAAGGTCTGTGAAAATATTTGAAAATGTTGGGATGAGCCCAACCTAAAAGTGCTGTCTGCACCTGTAGATGCAGAAGGTGTCAGCAGCTTGTCTTCAAAGACTGCACTTAGTAGCATATTCTGAAAAGACTGGGTTCTGCAACTACAGTCAGCAGTGCTGAAAGCTGTTGTATCTGTGGCCTGATTAACCTTTTATTACACGTTCTTTATTATAACAAATCCTTTCTGTTTTTTTCTTAGGATAAAAGCAGGTTTTACCTGTCCTAAACATGTACTTCTCTTTTAAAGCTTTATCCTCTTCTTGCTTGATGTTTCCTTTTTAGGAGAGAAGCCGTTTTCCTGTCCTCACTGCAACAGGGCTTTTGCAGACAGATCCAATCTGAGGGCTCATCTGCAGACCCACTCAGATGTGAAGAAATACCAGTGCAAAAATTGCTCCAAAACTTTCTCCAGAATGTCTCTTCTGCACAAGCATGAGGAATCTGGCTGCTGTGTAGCACACTGAGTCATGCAGTCAATGTTTACCTGGACTTGATGCATTTCTCCACTCCTGTTCCAAATGATAAGTGGAAATCCAAAGGCGTTTTCTCATCTACTTTTCAGCCAAAAAAAACAAAACACTACCAAACAAGCAAACAAACAAAATAGTGGAAGAACTTAGAATGTCAGTAGAAATGAGCTTTAAGTAGCTCCTGTTCATTCACACATTAACATTCTTAATTGTGAATTCTGAAATATGGGGAAAGACATCATGCATGACATTTCAAGTAGATCTAAAGGAAGAAGCATTATCAGCTTGATAGATGAAGCCAAATGTAGGTCGTCTTTTCTTGCTTAGGAAAGGCTGCAAAGTTAACAATACATTCCTGCCAAGCCATTTCAACCAAAGAAACAGTATTTTAAGTGGAACTTTTAATAAAAATACTACCCAAGTGAATTTTGCTAGACACCATTTATCTCAGGTGCCTTAAAAAGTATTCCGAGTTTACCTTAGTAAATGTTTAATATTATTCATTGCTGTGTTTTTTATTTTATTTTATTAGAAGCCGAGGCCTTCATTAATGATCTGAAATGCTTTAAAACTGCATAATTGAGAGGAAAAAAAAACATGTAAGAGAATGTATGAAATATCGAAAGCCACAAATTAACCGCATGTGCCTTTTTTTTTTAAAAAAAAAAAAAAAAAAGACTGTAGCTTCAAACATTCCTGGTGCATGCTTGACCATCTTTTAATATGGAATAGTTCCTCTAAACTTTAATCTTTTTAAAAAACGGGAATAAGTGCAAGAGAGGGGGTTCACAGGAGTTTGACAATTATTTTTTTTAAATGCACAAAGGAAATGCAATATTTTCAGCATTACCCCTCCAAGTGCCTTTTATATTGATGATTTTGTAAAATATGTGGACATAATGTAAATATTTTTATTTTTATATGATTGAATATGTTATGAATGAAAGTGAATTGTTGCCTATAGCAGCATCTATAGATAACTTGAAGAAAGTGTGAAGTGAAATTTATGTTGTTTTCTAGCCACTTTTTTACAATAAACATTTTTAAGTAAGATTTCTGTTGTTTGTTCTAATTAAAGAAAACCGTGTCTGGTTTATCAAGGCTTTGGAACATAAAAAATGGAAGTGTCTCTACATGACCAACTGAAGATAAAAGTGAATTTCAGACACGTATCCTTAGTTTACAAGCACTGAACATTAGAAAGGAATATAGCCATTGCATTTTAAAACCTTTAAAATGATACAGACCATTTTTCTAGAGTCACTGCTTTAAAACACTGTTGCTTTTTTGCTACTTACAACAATATGACAACAGTGTGAAATATATTTTATCAAAAACATGTAAAGGAACCTTCTTTCTTGCATTTTAACAGTTCAAAGGTTACTATCAGAGCAGCCTTATTATAGTACTTTCCCTGAGACTCTGACACTAGGAAATCTGTGCCTGATCCAAAGTCCATTAAAGTCAGTGGAGCCTTAAAGGAGTTCAGTAACGTTTGCATGATGCTCTTTTAAAGTAGTAGTCAAGTCACAGTATGATTATATGGCCATTTCAGAAAGATTAAAGATATTTTTATTGAAGTATCTTACATATCAGAACTGTCAAGTAAATGTATTATGACTGTATATCAGCTAATGTATCACAGGAAAGAATTATTCAGTAATAAAAAGTAGCAGTATTCTTCTTCAGATTATTTGACTAAGGGCTCCAAGATCTGAACTATATAAAAGCATTACAGCATCAGGAAATCATGTCTCATCATTACTGACTAGTGCAAAACAACACTATTTTCAACTTTTAACAAGTTACAAGCTAGAAAACAGTTAAGCACTAGTTGGCATCCAGTCTAAAGACCTTTATGTCTACTTTATGGTACCAGCAGTAGCAAGTAATAGCAAAACCAAAATTCCAACAATTTAACAAGAATGTTACTGATGGATAAACACAAGGTGCAAATTTCTTGAAAAAGAGTACATTTCAGAAAAATAATGCAACAGACCATGCATGCCTTGTGTCTCCTCCAGAGACACGAAGTCCTACAGAGGAGTGCTTCAGCAGGGCTTCACTGGAGTAACTTAGGCAATAGGCGCAAGATGGAAGTTTTGTACCTTTTCTCCATAGCAAGCACTGTACCGAAAAAAAGATCAGCTCAAATGAAGCTTTTCATGTTCTCCAAGCATCTTCTGACAAAATCTCCAGGTTATAACAAAGATTCCCTAGGACCTGTTAGATTTTTTTTCAGGAAATAGCTAGAGAGTTCGAGAAAGATAGGGTTAGGGGGAATTTGTGAGGTAACATTTCAAAATGAGCACTTGAAGGCATCAAATACCCTTGAAAAGTTTCATGTGGTTACTCTATTGATTTGCACTTCCATGTCATTCTCTTTGAAGTTCTTAGGCTCCATCAGCGCTTGGTGCAGCTTTCTCTTCCCAGAGCAAATTTTACCAGAGTATGAGTAAACCTCTGTCAGTCAACAGCTATTTGTACTGTCAAAGTTCTAGGTTTGCTCTCCTGCACCATGTCACAAAGGCTTTTCCATTGTTTTAATTCACACTTAGAATTCTCTACGCCCAGAGTAAATGAAATAGCATAAGAGCTTGACTTCTTGAATGAGTGGAAATGCTACTGTTGTCCTTAAGGGAAATCAGATGAAAACTTCATCAAAATACAGTATGCTAAACAAAACACAAGTGGAACTGGTCTGATTTGGAGATGACAATTAAGATATGCTGCTTTGCATGCCTGTAACACCTGTACTCATAAAACACAAAGATGGGAAAGGCTAGAAGCTCTTCTGGCTCATCTCTTTAATTGAAACAGACTGCTCTATCACAGATCCCTAGCTCTCTGTCCAGTTGCAGCATAAACTTCCCAGGCAGCTGAATTTCTTTGCTTTTCCTGTGAGTCTGCTTTCTATTTGCTGTCAGGACATTTCCACAAAACATTTTCCATGAATAGTTTTACGTCATTACTCTAGAAATGCCCTTCTGTACCTGCACAAGCTATTTATCAATGCAAATTAAATTCTGTTCTGAGCTGTTGGTGAATGACTCCTGCACCTTTCTCAAAACATGAGGGAAAAGCTCCCTCCATGGTGAATCTACCTACTGAATCTCTTTGACCATTGCTACATTTCTCACAAGACATCTCTCGTTCTATATCCAAATAATCAACTTTTAAAATCTTTCTTAGGAAAACAAGGTCCCAATGCTCCAAACATCTTCATTGCTCTTTTCTGAAATCAATCACCCTTTCACTTTTAATTTTTGACACCATTGCTAAATGTAATTCTTTAAGTGAAAAGTTAAGCTATCAAAAGACCAGGCTCTCCTCTAAAGGCACCTGCATGATAACGACCTATATACAACATGATTCATCGCTTTTTTTAAACTCTTCACTAATGAGTTGCTTAAAATCAGTAGTTCAGGGGAAGGAAATTTTGCCCAGAGGTTACTCCAAATGCTCTAAATACGTATATTTTTTGTTATATGATTGTCTATTATAGGCATGCCCATGAGGGCTATATCCTTCCTTCAGTATGTTCTGTCAATTTACTTTCACATCCTGAGTGTATTTTCAGTGCGCAGAGAAGAGCTGAACCACCACAGCACATGCGCAGATACAAGTCGAGTGTGTGAGTTTCTCAAGGCTGGAGGCAATAATTGATTCACTTTCATTTCCTCTTTTCTCCTCCCTTGCTTCCGTTTGGGAGTGCTTTTCACCTCAGAGGCTGCAAAAGGAAGTAATATGTGCATGAAATTAAGACAGAACAAAGTACACATTTAGGCTAAAACCACTTCAATTATCCTACCAACTAATGTGGTGTTCAGAAAAGCATCTTATGCTCTCACCAAAGGGTTAAAGTAAGTGCCTCTCAGATTAAGGCACCATGAAATCTGTCTTCTGTATTTTACTCTATTATTTGGTTTATTATAGTTCCTGTTATCAATAAGCAAGCTCAGGGCCTATTACTCTAATCTCCATAAAATCATATAAAAAAGAAACACCCCAAAGATCCCGTAATTTCAGTTAAAAAAGGAAGGACAATGGGAAACCTGGTGAACCTGATGCCTTGTGCTACAGCTGATTTCCCTTGCCACAAAAACAAATCAATATTTCATCTTAAAATAAATATTTTTTTTAGAAGAATTTTTCAATGCTGAACATTACTTCTTTAGAAATATTGCTGTTTACTAGCTGTGGTGGATGTTTGTTTTTGTCTCTTTAAAGTAGGTGTTTTAATAGTTAAAACATATAAATTACAATTCTGGTTCACAGAAATATAAAGAATGGAATTTGAGAAGCACACTCCAACCTGCGTTCATTGTAATATCAAATGACAGCTGCAAGAAATAAGAACAGACTGAGTGCAAGTGAAATCCCAGAGTCACAGAATGGTTGAGGTGGGAAGGCACCACTGGAGACTGCATAGTCCAACTGCTTTTCTCAAAGCAGGGTCAGTGGAGTAGTTTACCCAAGACTGTGTCCAGCTGGGCTTTGAGTGTCTCCAAGGACGGAGACTCTGCAACCTCTCTGGGCAACCTGTTCTGACGTTCAATCACCCTTGCAGTAAAAAAAAAAGTTTTTGTCTTGCATTTAAATGGAATTTCCTGTATTTCAGATGGTGCACGCTGCGTCTTGTCCTGTCACTGGGCAACACTAAGAGTCTGCCTAAGTCTTCTTTACCCCTCTCATCAGGTATTTATACACATTGATAAGCTCTCCCTTGAGTTTTTTCTTCTCAAGCTGTCTCAGTCCCTCCCATATGACAGATGCTCCAGCCTTTCACTTGGACTCACTCCAATATTGTCATGTCCTCCTTGTACTGGTGAAGCCAGAACTGGACCCTGTGCTGCAGATGGGTTTCACCACTGCTGAGTAGAGGTGGAAAAACTACTCAGTTTCTGATGGGATGCTGATAGAATGCCTAGAGGTTGTGGAAACTATATGAATTGTAACAGCAGAGTACAAACAAAAATGATGCTTGCATGCTCTAGCCTGTCTTTGCCCAAATTTCAATTCATTCCAAATCTCTACAGAGTCATCAGGAACTTTGAAGGGTGTGGAGGACAGGATTGTGTTTTTCTGGGAGAGCAAGAGTTGCCCTGTCCTGTTGCAGGGGGCACCATTAGGGTGCCTCAGGTGAGTATGTGCCATGGGTTTCTTAAAGGGGTGCACATCTTGCTGCAGAGGCATATCCTTTTTGAGACACTATATGAAACACAGCTCAGCAAAGTATTTGAGCCCATGCTGCAGCCCAATTGTGTCCTTGCATTGCTGTCCCTTCTGAGACATGTAGCCAAACCATGCTAGAGATTAAAAAATAAATAAAATAAAAATGCACGGTGGTCTTGTTTTTATTTGTTTGGCAGTTTAGTCACCTTGTTCCTTTCCACTTATCTTTTCAATAATTCAAGAATGTCATCCAAACCAATACTTTTTTGTGTTTTTTTCTTCTTCTGATTCACTCACTATTTGGGGTACAAAAACATAAGTGGTCCTTCATGGCCTTCTTTTATTTTCCCCAAGTCTCTGTAAGACTAAAGTTATTGCAAAATGGAACAGTTGCTTTCTGTCACATCTCTCCCCTCTCTCCCTTTTACATGGGCATTCAATATATCCTGTCTCTTGTCTTTGTTGCTTTCTGCTTTATATGAACCAGCAGAAGTCTGTCTAGTGTGTATGGTAAGTAACCGGGAGGTGGATGAAGATCAGAGTTTGGCAGTCCTTGCCAAGAGGGAATAAATGCCCTTTTGTATCTGTCATTTATGCAAACATATTTTTACACCTTTTTTTCAAAAGAAGACACAAAAGACAGCAATCACATGAATGACAACTCAGATTCACATGGCCTCCATCATTTTTAGTAGCCTTCACACTGTAGGCTTGGAAGAGCAGAAGAGGTACATGCAGACATTCACAAAGGTAGACATGCAGCTGACCAGCCTGCACATTCAAACATGGAAATCTTTTTACTGCAACCCTGACTGGGGGAATCTGCTTCAGAAAAACCCACAGAGAGATCCCCCATTTCATTACTAGAGCCATACCTCAGTCAAAAAAGGTCAGTTTAAATGCAAGCACAAGGGTGCTGTCTAGCAGGACAAAGTCAAAGGAGGGTGTTCTTCAAGTTGTTTGCCCATCCACTTAGCATAGGAAGGACTGAGAACACCACACATTCTGGATCAGAATACTTTCCTAGAAGTTTAGCTTTATATTACTTATGCTATAAAACAGACCTTTTTGCTTAGCCAAAGAAGACTACAGAAAGTCATTCCTCACCTTGCTAAGCCTCTATATTCTCCTCACTTCCCATGTTTTAGCCCCTTCTGTTACATTTTTCTCTGCCTTACATAGGAATCATCTTCTTCGCAGATGTGGCTGACAGGGGACCAGAGTCAGGGGATCATGTGCCTTTTAACACTTGATAGATGTGGGCATTGCCACGTCCTCTAGCCAGCCCTAGACCTGGGTCCAAATAACAAATACATGCTACATGCTGGGCCATCAAACGGCAGCAGCTCCTGACCATCACCTTTTCACGTCTTCTTCAAAGGCATGACCTGGGAACGCAGGAGCCTGGTCTAACAAACCCATCACAGAGAAGTGCCTACATCTCACTGAGTCCTGTGGGTTCCCAGTACAAGCGTTGAACATCAGAGCACGAAGTCACAGACATCTACTAAGTCGCTAATAAGAAGCAGTTAAAGTATAGAGTTGCACTGCAATTAGCTCAGATTTTGCACATGTCCCTAAACCGAAGTAAATTCCTTTGAATGTAACCTGCTCTCTCATGTGGACTGGCAGATCACCCACAGCTGACAATGAATAAAGAGTTAGAAGAGTAAAAAATAACGTTTATTAAGTAGCTCCAGAAAAAATTGGATGAATAACAATCAACAACTTAAAGTAATAACATTATGCATAAAAGACTAATAAAAATGCCCCCCTCTGTAGAAGATACATCATATTTAGCATTTAATCATTAATTTTTTTCTCTCTTTAAATGTTCAGCTTCTAGGTAGTTTCAAGAAATTGCTCCACTCATTTTCTCTGTCCCCACTTTTCCCACTATTGGCAGAAAAAATAGTTGATAACATTTTTTTTTTTTCCCAGTGACACCTCCTCACATGTTACAAAATCACTATTCTAGGTTCTAGTTTGGTGGGTACAGCAGAGAGCCATGACTGAGGGCTTCTTCCAAATACTTGAACCCAAATGCTCTGTCTGTCCACAGAGTATGTCAGTATGTCATACTGGCAGGACAACATGGGTTCTGGGAACAAAGAGAAGAAAAAGAGAGGTCTTAAGGACTGTTTAAATGTCAGCCTTCATAAGAGAGCATCCTATTTATTATGTATTTTCAAGCAGTAAATATCAATCACAATTTACCTTCCAGCTCAGGCTTCTGTAACAAGAGAAACTCAGAAGTTCAGCATCACTTAGCTTTGAGAAGAAATTTTGACTCCAGTTAAGACTGTAGCTGACAAGTCAGGTATGTCTGATTACTATTCTTACTGCCACAAAATAGAGTAGGAACTAAGGATGTTATAGTTGTTCTTTAATTACACAAATATAAAATATGAATAACCGGAACATCCAAAATCATGATGGTCATGTACAGATTTAAAATTGTGAAAATATTTTAAGAAATGGCTCTGCTACAATTCTGGTTATTTTTTTTTAAATCTGAAACTTTTAACTAAAAATATATTTCCATTCTTCATCAGGTTTTTAAAACAGTAATAATCTTCCCTCAGATAAAGCATTCTTTTCTGATTTTATAAAAAAAAAAAAAAAAAAAAAGAGTATTATTCCTTCTACCAGACTCACTTAGATCCCATAAAGCACTGAAGGGAACTGCTTTATTTAAAAAATCATTATAATATGCTCTTGCTGTTTTTATGTCTATGTCTGGCATTCTGGTGGTGAAAAATCTCCTGTGTACAGGGTAACCTAGGATTGTCCCACACAGTGATTTTCTCCCAGTGAACTTTGCATTTGCCACTGCCAGAAGCAGTATTTCAAATCTATATGGACATTTGTTAACAGAAATGGCAATTTTCAATAATGCTTTGCCACAGTACAAACCCATGTACAACATCAGAAGTATTATTTGCTTAGGTTTGTAGGATTACAAAGGAAGTAGAGCCAGAAGTCTGTAAGCCTAGGCATTTTGTTCTTCCGAAAACACTGCCCTGTTTGCAGGTCTAGGGGTCTTTTCTTCTAGTAAACCCTCTTTCTTGCTGTATAATGTCCTGGATTTGGCTGGGATAGAGTTAATTTTCATCTTAGTAGCTGGTACAGTGTGTTTTGGCTTTCTTGTGAGAATAATGTTGATAACACACTTATGTTTTAGTTGTTGCTAAGTAGCGCTTATCCTAAGTTAGGGATTTTTTAGTTTCTCGTGCTCTGCCAGCAAGCAGGTGCACAAGAAGCTGGGAGGGAGCACAGCCAGGACAGCTGACCCGAACTAGCCAAAG
>JAVJGG010000029.1:8799012-8857620 GCA_035590195.1 Aviceda cuculoides | reverse complement strand
GCCCGGGAGAAAGTTTTTTTATATTTTCATGTAAGCAAAAAGTCCTAGAGAAAAGTGAAATTACTTTGGATCAGATTGATAAAATGTATTTATTATTTTAACCATGGAACTGCGAATTCAGTTATGGTCTTAATTCCAGCTACTGACCCCTCCTAAATTCTGGCCTTGTTTTCACTCTGTTGAGGTACAACAGCACTGATGGATGTGTATGGCCCCAGTGTGACTGGGATGTGAAATCATGTGCTTTCTCCTCACATGAAGAGGCATTTCAGCAATGATTAATCATATATTTTCTCCTTTGGTAACTATTCACAGAGGTTTTCATTTGAAAGGCACAATTTCCTTTTCTTTTTATTGTCATTATGGTGAAGTCCCTAATAACTGACATTTAGTGAGGGAACTAGGTGCAGTTTTGTCTGAGATGTGTAGGAGATGGGCTAATTCCATGTATTATCAACCTAACTTCAAGAAATCTCAGAAATAAGTCTTCCAGCTGAGATTTATTGAAGTTTCTTAAAGTCCTGAATTGTTTTCCCTTGAAGCATTTAGTTCAGTAGATCTTTATCAATCTATACCTGTACATACATGAAGATCCATATGCAAGGACACATGTTTACAACAAATTGCTTAGGCTCTCCACGTCTGATGTTGTTTCTGCATATTCATGAGTACACCTAAAGGCTTAAATATCTTTTCTGTGTGACAGATTTTGCCCTAATAATTTGTACAGTATATCATTCAAAAAAAGTAATGACTTTTGGACAGATGTTCCTGAAACATATGTACATGGTTCCCTGAATTGTTCTTGGTGTATTTAATTACAACAGATGCTATTTTATTTTGGTGAAGCAAGTGATAAAATCTTAGAGAATCTTTCATGAGAAGTATCTATGAGAAGACTGGAAATCCCACAGACTACTCTATTTTCTTATTTCTATTGAACATTGCCATGTTTCTTAATGCCCAGTCCTCTAGAACCTGGAAAAATCATAATATTAGGTAAAATTACTAAATAAGCATTAGGAATAGACAGCAAGCTGGATGTTGAAATACAGGCTCCTATCATCAAAAATATATTCCCATGTCTTATTTATTTAGGATTATGATTTACTTATGGCAAAAACCTTTAAAAGAGGTGAATGAAATTTCTTATCCTGATTTGGATATATTAGACAAATTCACCATTCATTTTCTCTTTTAATTTGGTACACAATCTATTTAAACCTGTTACAGTGGAGCAGCATGTACGTATCCAAGCAGGAAGAAATCTCAGTTCCTTCATTTATTGTTTTACAAATTTGCCACATATCTCATTTGTTGCATCAGGACTTTTCTCTCACAAAGAGAGCTTCATCAACCAAAGTAGAAATTATTGGCCATCAAAATGAATTTGAGTATTTACAATTAATTATACCTTATTTTTCCCAGGGCGTCCAAAGCACAGAAAGCTCTATACTGCCATTGCCGATCATCTCTAAAACACAAGTTGTCAATCATACATATTTAATTAAACAGCATGTTCAGTTAAGCCAATGAAATTACATTGTTATTATCAATATCACTTATTCCACTAGTCTGCAGAATGAAAAGTACATATTCCTACTTGGTATTTTATTGATGGCAGTGGGAAGAGACACTACATGTTTCCTCATAGCTTTCCCTCCTCCTGGAGCTCTTTCCACAGCCCAGTTTGTTCCTTGTCTACCATCTTTCTTGGTATGAACTCCAAAGTCAGCAAACAGGCTGCAGCAAAACATGGAAGATGAACTAGTGTTTCAGATGCATCTCAGCATAAGACTGCCTCTGGACAGCACGTACTTATTGTCTCTGCATATGTCATCCAGGGGTTAATTGTCAACCATTTGTGCAGGAGAACCAAATGTTCAGTTCAGGCAGCTAAACCTAGCTGACAAAGAATGGTTCTCATCTTCCTCCTACGCTCTGTTTCATATTCTGAACATCCAAATAAAAAGATTTTGGCTCTTAAAAAGATCATTACTAAGGTCTTAAAATAATTTTTTAAAATGAAATCTTGCATGCCCTTTATTCATTAGACATCTGTAACAATGAGTGCACATTAGCAGTGGCCACAGCTTAGCAAAGCTGATTAGGTAAGTATGTACTTAACTTTCTGCTGGTGTTCAAATCAGTGCAATGTAAAATGTACCTGATTTAAAATAGGCTGAGAGTTGGGCTTTGCTCCACTTTTGATGCCTAGTGTCCTGGTTTTGGCTGGGATAGAGTTAATTTCCATCTTAGTAGCTGGTACAGTGTGTTTTGGCTTTCTTGTGAGAATAGTGTTGATAACACACTGATGTTTTAGTTGTTGCTAAGTAGCGCTTATCCTAAGTTAGGGATTTTTCAGCTTCCCATGCTCTGCCAGCAAGCAGGTGCACAAGAAGCTGGGAGGGAGCACAGCCAGGACAGCTGACCCGAACTAGCCAAAGGGATATTCTATACCATAGAACGTCATGCTCAGTATATAAACTGGGGGGAGTTGGCTGGGAGGGGTGGATCGCTGCTCAGGCATCAGTCAGCGGGTGGTAAGCAATTGCATTGTGCATCACTTGTCTTTTCTTGGGGTTTATTTCTCTCTGTCTTTTTTTTAATATTCCTTTTCATTACTATTAATACTAATAATAATATTAGTATTATTTTATTCTATTTTACTTTAATTATTAAACCATTCTTATCTCAACCCAGGAGTTTTACTTCTTTTTTTGATTCTACTCCCCACCCTACTGGGAGCACGGATGAGTGAGTGAGCAGCTGCATGGTGCTTAGTTGCTGGCTGGTGTTAAACCACGACACCCAGACACAGGGCTAGATACAGTCATAATGTCAACAGTCGATGCTGACCATGGTGAAAACTTCCCCGTGTGAGATTTTTCCAGTGTTCATGTCATATAAAGTTGTGCTAGAGGAATAAGGAGGATGAGGAAAACTTCCCCCCTTGGATTCCTCCTTTCCCTGGGATATCACTTTGAAAAAAGCAATGCTCCAGCTTTTTTCAGATCAAAATGCTTTTTGATGTGAAAAACTCAGTTGCAGGATTTGTCATATTCAAAGAAAGAATATAATAAAATTATTTTTAAACCCCTGATAAATACATTTCCTTTCATTCCAATTCATCCCAATGTGTTTTGCAAATTCGAATAGCCTGACATTTATATTAAACTTAGGAGGTCATTAGATCCAGTTCTGCTGAGCGAGACATCAGAGTTTAGAGTCCCACTGATCATTTCTGTCTCTCAAGAACAGGCTCTGGATGAATTAGCACCACTATTAATCATAATAATACATCTATGTCTTGGTTCTGAGATTCTTGAGATGTTTTCCAGAAACTGCAAACTGGTATGATACTAGCCAAAAAAACATTAAAGCGTAGATCTTAAGTCTCCAGTGAATCCTTCAGAAACTGAATAGCTCTCATAGCATAATATTTCTGACAGGAAATATACACTTGAGATGTTTTAAGCCTGAAATGTCACATACACAACGGAGCTTAAGCCTGAGAATGGCCTCCCCTGTTTCCACGATCATAACGCTAGTATTATAATTAAGAGGATAAATGCCACTTCCTTGCTTCCCATACCCGTCTCCAAATGAAATGTGAGTTACTTCATGAATTTCATCTAAGCCTAATGGAACAATTTCAGCCTGTCCTGGACAACCCTACTGCCCTATTCCCTCACACACACACACACACACACACGTTATTTCTGCTAGCTTGGATTTCATATCTGCCTCTGCCCAATCACTTGTGGCAGGGTCTAGTGGTAAAGCAAATGCTTTACTGCTGTTTTTCCCCTTAGAATTACAGATCACTGAAGAAGTAGCTTAAAACATTTCCACTGGAGAAAAATGTGATGAAATTGTTAAAGGTTCAGCAGCCTTGAAACACTAGTAGGCTATTGGCATGAGGATTACTCCCAGACATGATCTTTCCTTTGGAACCTGCAGTCGAAGTTTGCAATATTTGTTCACTTCACGCCTCCTCGGCATAGCCTGTCTCTCTGGCTGATTTTCTTCCTTTCTTTATCTGAAGCTGGCATTTTTTCGACTCTCAATAATTAAGCTGTCTCGATGTTAGAGACATGCCTATTTTATCACATGTATGTCTCGTACACAGTTGAAAAAGGAGATCTCCAAGGGAGAAGAAGGCTGGCGTCTCTGCTGTTGAAACGGTTTCAATCTGGCCTGAATGCTTTGCCTGCAGTGCTGCAACCCACAAGGGGGTCTTAACCTCTGAAACCTGCTGACTCAAGAGTAATTGGCCAGCATGATGCCACTGTGACCATCAAGTGGAACAAATAAAATTACCCACCATTTCAGTGCCGTGATTGTCCTCTCCCACTGCGTGATTCCATGAATCCCCCGGAGGACTGACCTGCTTATAATAAACAAATTGTTTTCTGGGCTCCTTTTCCATTGCCTGTAGGGGAGTTACAAGAAGACAGAACCAAGCTGTGTTAACTATATTTAGTGGCCTTTTTTTTTTTTTTCCTTAAATTGCATCAGATGGTGCAGATGACTAGATACAGTATGATCTTTTAAAATTATATCCTCAAGAAGCAAACAATTAGAGAGAACAGCATCTCTACAAGGAAACTCAAGTTTACACAGCAATAGAAAGTTATAAATTTAAAGAATTCAGGAGAATTACACATATCCAAGTTGGATGACTTAATTCCTTTTCCTGAGCAAGACAGCTTAAAAACAGGGATTCTCTTACTCTGTACACAATTTTGTAATTTGTTTGCATAAAAGCAAGCTGTTTACACTACAGACATGGCTATATAAAGGTCATTGCCAAAACTTACTATCTCTTATAACTGTTAAACCATAATATCTCCCATGATGGCAGCGGGTTTATTCAGATACACACCAGTGTAACCAAGAGCTAAATTTGGCTTTCCACCCCTGTCTAAAAGAAGCTCACTAAAGATCAGAGGGGGCGAGCTAGGGGAGGGTAGGATAGAGGGGAAGGAGTTAGTTCTTGATCTCTTAGTTTTCCTTCTTTATGACCAGATAACAGCACCCCCAATATCTGGATTCACGCAGAGGAGATAATATGGCCTGGTAAACACATCAGCAGGACAAGTACTGTGAAACTTTATTTTAGTGTTTTCAGTAACTGCCTGAGCTGATAATGGCCCTAATGTGGCCACAATTGACTGCAGAACTGCAGATTTAGTCCCAGTCCCATAATGTTTTGTACTAACACTGTGTGAAATTGCAGTTGTTTTGAGTTTTCAGTCTTCATTTGAGTAAGAACAAAACTTGGAGGATGAAGATGTATGTGAACTGGTTTTTAGGAAAGCAGGTAGAGGAGCCCAATGACTTTTGCAGAATCAAACCTCAGTAAAGAATAAATTGGTGAGACTGAGAAGTACAGTGAGCTACCTTGCTGTGATGAACAATTACTGTCTTAAACAACTGCTGATGCATTTCTGAAAACACAGTTTGCTGTTTGTTGCCAGCTATTTCATTTAGACCCAATTCACTTAAATCACATGCTTAAATGTAGGCAGACTATTAAGCACATTGTTAAAACAAGGTCTTGAAAAACCAAGGAAAACTAATACTTTATTTTACCTGTAGTTTTTTTCAGTTGCTATGTGTGATTACTTTATCTCACTGCTAGATTCACTTCACTTAGCTTGTTAAGGTATTTTGAGGTATATTTTACACACATTTTCAGTTTTTGTTTCTGTTTTGAAACTACTGCAGTAAGAGTATTTAAAGAAACAGCAAGAGTGCTGATCTGGTTCTTTCTATCTAAAGTAATCTCTCAGCCTGAACAGACCATTTAATCTGGAACAGTTCTTGTAAATTAGAAAGAGTCCGACCCCTGTTTCAAATTCAGCATGCATCCTCCTGTTCATTTTATTTCCCAGGAGATAAGGAGTGTCACAAACTTACAATGCTTCTAGCATACACAAGTCTTCTCCTTATTTACATATGGTGTCTTTCTCCCTAGCTCCCCCTTTTGCTGCTGCAAATCTTTGTATGTCAAGCAAGAGATAGAATAAGAACAGAGAAACTTGTATTTAGGACCCTAATGCTATCAAGACGGGAAAGACATAACAGTTGTGCTTTTTACCAGCCTGCTTCTCTCATTTATATTCTGTTACCTTCTCCTGGCTCTTCCAGATCCTCCTCTCAAGTTGTTTACAGTCACAGCTACAAAGCACATTTCTCTACATCTCTTCTCTAAGGGAATGACAAGCATTGACTGGTGGATCTCCTTGTCTTATACATGAAACATCCTTCTCAGTCAGCCTGTATAACAGATAATAAAATGAATCATGGGATACAAGAATTCCTTTTTATATAAAAAACCAACCAACCAACCAAACAAACAAAAAAAAAACCACAGAAAACTGGTCTTCATCATTGTGAGGCATTTGATTCACAGGATTCAAGACCTCAGAGTTAGAATCCACCTGAGTATCACAACCAAAATTCTTTGGTGCCCAGGTATCTGTAATTTACCATATTATGGTGCAATCTATCAGCCCAAGCCCCTATATGCGAAAAATTTTCTAAATATTTTCATAGCCAGTAGGCAAATCATGCATTTGCCATAACATTCACCCTATATGTAGATCATATGCTACACACACAGGTCTTTTGTCATTCACAGAGCTTCTTTAGCTCTCTGGTCCAGAGGGTTTGAAGGGCTGTCACCTATCCCAGAAAGCACACACCCTTCTGATAGCATAGTATACAATTGCATAGACAAACATGATGCATACAAATGCACTAACACCCCTTCCCCACCCAGCCCTGGGTGAAACTGGAAGCTGGTCATGAAATCAGAGCAGAGAAGATCCATTTCCTTTGCTCAGAGGCCTTTGGTGGTGGCAGTGTTTGGGGAGCAGTACCTAGTTAAGTATCCTTGAACAAGGGGCATTTTTTCTTATTTTCCTAGTTTTCTCTTGAAGTTGGTTGTATTAGTTCAGTATTTCAATGAGCTTCACTGATCCCAAGACCGTTTGGACAGTCTTAAGTAAGCTCCCCAGCAAGGAGTTTCTTGAGCAGCAACAGCAGAAGGACACTGGCTCCTGCCACACCGAGCTTCCAGCCAGGCTGCAGGGAGCACTCAGCTTGGACAGAGACAGGTTTGTTGAAATCTGGGAGAGAAGACATTTGCACAGATGGTTTTAATGCCTTAGGAACTATGGAAGGCTGTAGGCTTTACTAGCAAGAGAGAGAAAACAGATCACAAACATGAAGAATAATCTCTGGCAGATAACTACTTCTCTGAGAAACATAATCCTCAAATACTCTGGCAAGAAGACAGAACATTATACTACAATGACAAGCATTAGTCGCAGGTCTCAGTTTTTCAAAGAAACTAGGTTTAAAAATAGACTTCCTAAACCTTAAGGCCTGGAACTTTGTGCAGACATTAAGATTTGTCTGCAGCTCCTCGCTTTACTCCTACATTTTCCCACCTGCAAACAACTGCAGCAAATGACTGAATAAGACAGACCTGGACTTTACAGTACTCAGTGAAGCAATATGTGACCTCTATTTATATTACTGTGATCTTATTAAAGAAGGAAATCCTGTCAGTAATAATCTCAAATTCCTTCAGTTATCATAAATTAAAACTCCACACTTCTCTCTTGCAAAAAAGATTTTTTGTTTTACTTTAATGTGCATACATGTGCCTATTTGTACATGCCTTTTAAAGTCTTTGTTGTGTTTTTCAGTGAAATCCTAATGACAACTGACCACAGAAATTCTTTAAATGTTAGTTAGTAGCTACAGAGACATAAACTCACAAAAGCCTTGACTAACTCTTGCTGATAAACATATCCTTGATGTAATTATTGGCTTAAGTCATAGGAAGTGTAATTTTGTGTCTGCAGCGGTGAAATGTCATCTGGAAGTTCTGAGGATCTTTCAGTGGCCTTACTACAGAGGTCTTTGTGAATTTGGCAAATGTAAATGTAAATTTTCTGAGCCTATGTATCCTTTTCTGTGGGATGACGATAGTATTTCTACTCCCCCCACCTTTTCTAAAGAGGAATTTGCAGCCTTCAGTCACGAAGATGAGCAGAGTTTATTACAGTTCCAGGTAGAGGGTATTAGGAGAACATGATCAATATCATACGACAGGGACAAGCTTCTAATGATATTTTACATTGCAAAATGTAACAAAACATTTTCTGTTTTTCATCATTTTCTGTATCTCATACTGAACTCCTGTTAGCTTTGTTAAGGTCAGTGGTGTTTGTTATATTTTTGTAAGACAGCCAAAGCAGTAGTAATAACAAATACATTAAGTCTGCCTTATTTGACTTGTCCAGATTCTCAGAGAATATTTTTTTTTTCAAACACAGTTAAGTCTCTTTTATTAAAAATGGAAGAAGTTTATACTTTCTTTGGGGATACCACGATGCAGATTCTAAGAGATCGAAGTTGTCAGATGATAGAGTTTTCTTGTACAGATTTCATGGTCATAAAACATAAAGTGGTTTCAGAAACTGCAGCCAAACAAAAGGCCTTTCTATATTTTGATCGACTCTGAATAGTTCTTATAATTCTATAGCAAACGTAAGACCAAGAGAAAGGGACTAAGAGTCATGATGATTAATGTGACAATAGAATGAGGAGGTCAACTAAAGACATTGCCATTGTCCATAGTCCTTGTCACAGCAGTGATTTGTGGGGTTAAATCCACTACAGAGGAAAGCAAAGTATAAACATTGAAAATTCCTTGCCAGCGCAACCTGGGGGAAGACAGCAATGGATTTTGATGCCAAATCAGCACGTGGGTTTGATGCTGTGTGAGGACTACAAGCCATGCAAGCACCTGGAAGCTGCTATTAGTGCACCCATTCACCTGTCTCTAGCCATGGCCAGTCTCTAAATGCTTCAAAGGAATGCAAACAAATAAACAACCTAGAGGCCAAAGTATACACCAAGGGAGAAAAGGAAGTGGAAATTCCTTCTTGGCCAGTATAAATATGGTATAAAACAAATTATCAACAAACAGAAATCACACATCCCCTTGGGAATACCAATAAATTACCTACTTGCAAGCTTTTACTTTTAAATCCTGAGTTGTCTTTTCTCTAAACATGAAAAACTCTTCTTTTAGCAATGTTGTGCTCTTTTCTATTCACCATCTGTTCGGAAGGTCATTCCATGGTATCACCCCCAAAATACTTAGAAACTTCTGAAATCCAGTCTCCAAGCTATGGCTGCAGCATTGGGCAGCAGTGCAGCTTATGGCTAGGGTAAAGCCTGTACCTAATTCATACCATTTGTCCAGCATGTTGAAACTAGAAGATGTAGGTAAGTTAAAAGCTCACAGTCCTCCCTGTGGCCTTTGGCTCCTTTGCAGCATTCATCCCCAGAACCACTCTGAATGCATGGGAAAGGTACTACCAGGGGAACACAGAAACCTTGATTGAGGTGGTTACAGCCTTTTGGACCTGGGTGAATTTCAACTCCTATCTTGGATAGGTTCAGAAAACAGTCCAGACATTACTCAGTTCAGCTTCAGTGCACTCTTGGGAGATATGTAAGGGAGACTGTTTTACATCTTCCACTCTGGGCAGTTGTGAAGCCACCCAAGGTGATATGCACAAGTGTTATGTCATTGTCACGAGGGTCATTGTTATGTCCGTCTTCTATCTATGCAATTTTTCTCACAGGACCTTCATTCCTCATGTGTTAGTTTTTTGGGTTTTCTTTTTTGTTGTTGTTTGGGTTTTCTGTTCAGGTATTTAGGGTTTTTTTGACCCAGTGATTTATCTTTGACTTGTAACTGCTTCAATGTGGAACTAGTGAGACTGTAATAGAGTTTCTGTTATCACAGGGGTTTTGTGATAGCAGCAATTCTTGACTAATAACACTCAAGCGAAACACTGATATACAGCTGCTGTGATTGCAAACCTGGGACAGTAGAAGTGCTGTAATTTTAAATATTACCATTGCAGAAATAATGATAGAATAGAGAGGCTGTTAAAGGGACAGTCTCATCAAACTTTAATCACAAAGAGATTCCTGAAGTATTTCTGAATGACTAAAGAACTATAAAATATTTAACGAAAAGAATCATATTGCATAGACTTTGAAAAATATTAAATGGAAAACAAATATTCTGTCTCTATATGCAGGGTGAAATAAAGTATTTCCTTCCTTGTGCAATTTTTTAAGACCAGGACAAAACACATTTTGACTGGAGGCTATATTTTGGGTTGTTGGGGACTCCAGGTCTGGAAGATGCAACATTATATCTCAGAAAACATTCTATAGATACCATAAATGAAGATTAAATATGAATTAACACACTTCTGTTCAGCCAATGAGTGATGGTGCTTTTCCATAAGCCACTGAGGATCTGGGAGCTACTACTTAATAGTCCCCAGTAATGGAGTACAAACCTTGCTGGGCATATAAAGAGGTGGGCCCAGCCATGAAGATATTGAAATATCACTTTAGACATGAAATAAAGAGAGATTATGAGAAAGGAGAGAGGGAGGTGTTGAGAAGTCTGACCAGTTACTCACCTGTAGCACCTGCACATCTCGCTAATTCAGCTGCAGTGTTTTGCATGTTTGTGATTGTTCAGAATGGTTAATTCATCGGTAGGAAGTGAAGTTCTGTATCTTCAGTCAGCTGCACAAGGGGCCTCTCACAATGCAAACCCACTGATGGCCTTTTACTCAATGTATGAGGCCAAACAAACATGAAGATTTTAAAGGCTCACTCTGCTTATTTTAGCTGCTATAAAACATGCTTTACAGGATATAAAGTGGCTTCAGTAACTGAAATGAAAGGCTTCTCTAGATTTTGATCTATTCATTCTAGTGCACTTGTTTCAACAGATACATCCTTTCCTCTACAAGAAATGCAGCCTGATCCCTTTCACATTCCCCGGACAATAAAGTAATAAACCAAAATAAAGCCTGATACTGCAGTGTGACGAGAGCCTTCTGGGAGTGGAAGTGGCCTCCACCTCCTTTGTCTCACAGGGCTGAGTACTTCATATAGCAGCAAGATAGATGGAGACAATGTCACTGGAGGAAATTCACACCTTTTGTCAGAGAAGGGGAAAAGAGACCACTTACTTACATTATTTTCACAAGGAGGATTTGGAAAATGCTTTCCCATAAGTTGGAAGGACCTTCAAAGCCTTACTTCAGACACTGGTGTTCCTTACTGTGAAGGATATCTTGCAATTCACTAACAGCAATATTCTTAGCTGGTCATTTCCATATAAAATTTTCAGTCACTTTAATGGAAATCTCAGGGCAGATGTGCATCTGAGATTAATTTATTCTGTTTTGTTGCCTTAGAGCACACAGTGGTAGCATATTACCTTGCTACAGTAAAAAACACAGATATGGGAAAGTCATCTAGTCCCTCTCGCTAACAGTGCAGACTTGCCCTCTGCAGTGTGTTCCCTAGTGCTTTGTCCAGTCTATTTTTAAATGGCCTAAGTGATGAGAATTTCTGCAGAGGAGAGTTCACAGGCAGGCCTCTTTCCTCTAACAAAGCTTTGGATAGATAAAACATAATAATAATTTTATTCTAAGCTTTCTCCCTTTCGCGCACCAAAGTCCTCAGGGTGCTAAGCAGACATCATAAACAATCTCTTGTCCCAACCGAGCTCAGCAATGTTTCAAAGAGATCAGTAAACAAAAACGAACACTAAAACAAAAGACAGGGGAGGACAAAGGCCCTAGCAAATGTGCATCTCAGGAACAAAAGAGTCTTACAGTAAGGACTGTTGCAGCAAACCCTCTCAGCAGAACCCATAACTGTTCAAGCTCCGGGGCCAAATTCAGGGAAGTTTAATTGTCAGTGCTTAGCAGGACATTCAAAGCTCTTCAGGCATTCTTAGTATCTCACAAATCCAGACCTACACTGAGGGAAATTTAAAAAGACCCATATTTCTGAGCAAGTCTACTGAGGTAGCAGAAAAAATAAAAAGATGTCATTTTGCTTTGCCTATTTGCGCTAAACCTATAAAGTCAGTGTTACAATTTTAATTGTATTGAAAATCTTCCTTCTGTAGCTGCTAACTGATTTATTGGTAGCTGCAGTCATTTGCCCGGTAATATTAAATGTGAGGAATGGAACCAAAAGCTTCACTATCATCAAACTCAAACAAATGTTTTCAGGAAAAAGCATTAACCAAAAGCTAAGTCAAGTGCCTGTCTTTTCCATCCATGTTTATCGATGCTAAAACCCTACTGGTTGCTACTTGCACCAGAAGACTATTGCAACTTCTGTAGGGGGAAAAAAGAAGTGTTATATTTCTTTTTGACAGAACCATTAAGGAACTCTGTAATGTTTCAATCTGTGGTCAGTGCTCTGTTTTGCTTGGCTCACTAAACCCTCAGCCTCAGCTGGCATTTCCTAAATTAACAGCACATTCACTCCCCACATTAAGACAGTCAGACAAATGGTTCAGCCTAAACTAAGCAGTTTGACACTCATGTGCTTCAGCAAAGCTGAACAGCATCTCATGACGCTTACATGATTGGATGATATCATAATCATATGATAAAAAGCCATTAGGCCAGAACCAAAATCTAAAACATAGGTCATTATGTTAGATGTAAAAAAGTGTACCCATTTAATAGAAAAAAAGAAACAAAAAAGAGTTCTGACACCAGGGAACATCTGGCTAATATTTACATCTCCTGTTTAATTTGGATGCTTAAGTTTAGTTTTCAAGATGGCAGTGTACAGAAACAAATTAAGCCAATCACTCTATCCACAGTTTAGAAAACCAAGATTTGTTTATAGTTTCTCATATTAATACCTCATCCACTTGGCCAAAATGCCTTGTGAAAAATATACCTCAAACACACAATTCCCCTTTAGTAACAAAGCCGTAATTCAGCATAATTCTTTGTTGATGGGATGAAAAAGGGAGTCATGTAAACTTGGAGTATTGAGATGAAGAGATAAAGTTGGGCCACAGGAAACGAAACAGGCTTCAGTGCTGTAGTGTTAAACTGAAGCCCAATAAGAAAGTCAACAGAATTAGCATTTTGGGCCCCATCCTATGTTCCTTTAAATGAATGGGATTTTGTCACCGACACCAGCCAGAGCACAATCACAGACATCTTCAGTGTTAACATAACATGAGCTGGATGCAAGCTTGCTGGATAAGCCATGTGCTTGGGAACCTGCAAGTTTAATTCTGTTATGAGTTTGATACAATGCTCATTTCCAAGAGCACCGTAAAACATGAAAGTAATTCACCAATGCATATATAGAACTTCATAAAATATTATCTCTAAGAGGAAAATTGGCCAAGTGACAATATTCTTATGTCATAAGTAATTAGGTAAGTTTCAGAGCGTCCAGGTTAATAAAAGGAGATGCTGATTCCAAAATACTAGAGAGAATGCAAAGCCCGGAGTCAAAACTTTTAGTTGCAAACCCAGAGGGACAGGCAGGGAAATCTTTTCATCATGCTTCCAAATTTTTGAATATACAAGGAATCTACCAGGCCAAAATCTATTCAATATTACTGAGTATTATTGGTGGATATAAATAATAATATTAGCATGAGTTACTTACAGTATCTAAACCCCAGATCTAGCTAAACAGTCCCAGTGGTTTGCACTGTTTCTAGTCTGCTGTTTCTAGAGGCAGAAGTAAAGCCCAAGCAAGCTTGCTGAACGTTTCTCATGTATGTTGAGACTGTCATGACAAAAACACAACATAGACACTCCAAAATTAGTACTAAATTAGCCAGCTTCATTCTAGCAAGCAATTCACCCACAGCAGCAAGGAGCTTAAGGCTGGAAACAAACCCAGCTGTTACTTGGAGTGCCAGCAACATAAACCTGATGTCAGGTTTGTATTGCCCAGCAAACCTACCTCATGGGCTGACCTCGCACAACCACAAGGAAAACTGAAGGGAACCCTGTGTGTCCTCAGTGTTTTGGTGTGTCTGCTGCTGCCCGGCTCACTGGAGGCTGTGGCAGAGCCAGGGCAGTGGTGGGGGAGGAAACATCAGGAGAGGCAACCAGAGCAGCAAGCTGGTGCAGCAAAGGCAGCACCAGAGGATCGTGTACATGTTGGAGGAAGTAAGGGGATAGTTCCCCCCTGGGACCACTTCCAATGAGCGGCGTGGCTAAGATGGGACAACATTTGGCTCCCTCCACTTTCCCCACACCTCCAATGCTATCGCAGCAGACATTACACCCTGAAGCATTCCCCATGCCCCATGGCACACCTCTGGGAATGCCGCACATCCATTCAATCCGTGCTATAAAAACATTGCTTTTTGCTTGCAACATAGCCCTTAGCTATTTCAGATACTTTGAACTGAATAACCAAGAGTGACATGATAATTATGTCTTAGGATCACAGAGACACCCCATGGCCCCGAGGAAACCCAAGGTTGCTCTCTGAGTTATGGCTGCTCTCTGAGTTGCAGGGCTGCAAACTCCAGCTATGCACACTGGTAATAAAGCATGCTTGGGACTGGTCTCTGGCTCTGAGGCCAACTGGAACTGAAGAGCACCCCTATCACACTCCCACCAGAAGAAGGGTGCTGCACCCAGCTGGCCTGCTGGGAATGGTCTTGGGGCCATGGAACCAACCTCTGGACCATCTTTGCCAAATGTCTGACGGTGCTGGTGGGCACTGCTCAGAGCCAAGCAGCGGCCTCACGATGCAGCAGTGCAGCCAATCCACTTCTCTTTAATCCAACCACCTCATTTACTAGTAGAGCTATATACCCTGCTGTAGACAGAGCCTCCTGCTCTGAGGACAGCTGTGTCTGAGTGGGCTTGGGGCCAGACGGTGGTCCATGGCTTTCTTTTATGTAGCGGGGTAAATACAGCCACGAGGGCTATACGCTATGGTGGATATGAGCATGCGGTGTCCTCACCTCTGCTCTTCCAGGGAGGCAGAAAGAAGGAGGAGTGCCCTGTGCCTCCTGACAGCACTGACAGGGGACTTGTTTCTTCATAAAAAAAATGACAGCTTTTCATATTTATTTGAAAAGGGGGTCATCTGTGTGCTGTGAGCACTCACCACACTCCCACCCCTCCGAAAGTGATGGGAGCAGGCAGTGGGTGTGTAGGAGGTGGTGGGAAGGGAGGGCTGTTGTGCCCCATGAGTGCTAGCCCAACAAACACAATGGTGATTCTCTGCACCTCTGCAGAAAAATCCCGTTTGCTCATGTAGCAGTGAGTGTGGAGAGTAGAAATATTTCTTCCTCAGTGAGCCATGAAAGAGAGGTACAAGACTAGGTAAGCATGCTTCCTTACAGTCAAACCTGTCATTTCTTATACATTGATTTAAACTTTCTACAGAGCCAGTGCAGGAGAGTAATAGATGAAAACAGTGTGACAACTTACACTTGTGAGGAACATTTCCTCCTACCCCAACCATCAAAAGTAATCCTTTTATGAGGTAAAACCAAATTATCTGTTTCATAGAGCAGCTGTTTTAGCAACATCTTGTTGATTTGCTGTTAAAAATCCTCTGGGTTTCAACGTGCCTTTGCAAATTTGAGTGGCCAAAAGTGTACTCTTCCATATAAAAATCTGAGGTTCTTTCACTTTATTCTTATTTTTTTTCCCCTCTGTCTTAGGGCATGACAGGAATGGAAAGGCAGAAATAGGAAGTTCAGGCCTATCCCTTCCAAGTTGCTCAATCTCCGCTTCCAAAAATGTTCAAGGAAAAATGGATGGGAACTTGCAGGCAGGATACAAAGCGCTCAGACTGTTGCCGAAGTGATGCAGTCATTTAAAAGGCCAACTTAGAAAACAGTATGCTTCTTCCTTTGACATCCTCCCAAGAATGTCTGCATCAGCCAGCTTGCTTAAAATGACAAAAGTCATTACAGATAAACACAGTGGATTGTTTATTTTGGAAAGGGACGGGGGCATAACTCCTCTGAGGTAAAGCACAGGGCGGTTCGTTCTTTACCCGCTGCGGGAGCCAGCAGAGAGGCAAGGTGCTGCATGCTTTGTGCTCAAATGACTAACAAGACCTTTGTCTAGGCTTGAACTCTCATACCTGTTTTCAGTTCCTGACATACCTCGGATCCCCCCACCGCCCGCCGAGCCTGCGCTGGAGCGCTGGGATGGATGGCGAGCCTTGGGAAACAGGATGCCACTGGGATCCTCGGAGAGACAAAGCCCCTCAGAAAGGCGAGCAGCCTCGGGCCACTCTAATTACAAGTCCCTGCACTGCTTGAAGGTACTCAGCTGACATGCCTGAACTGTGCAAAGACCTTCAAGTGAACTATTATACAAAGCTCAATGTATCACATGGTTGCGAAGCAGCTGCTAAGTCTCACTGTAAATGAGGCACAGAGATGATAAGTCACATACTCTCATATACAGTGTGTTTAAGGAAACCCCCACCCTACGGATTTTACTGCCTTAGGCTAGGATGAAACTTGGGAGGTGAAGGGGAGGGAGAGGGATGTGGGAAAGAGTTTTATGTGAAGACGCTCTAGTCTACATTAAGGATGTGTTTACTTCTAGTAGCTTTGGCAAGTTAATCATAACATGCATTTAAGTTCTTTCAATAACATCCCCCGAAGTGGATTTTTTTAAAAATGTTACTTCCCTGTTTAAACCAGTACAAAACTGTATATCAAGATAAATCTTCTGTATGAGACACAGAAAGCAGTAGTTACTAACATTTGGTTTCTCCTTTGCTCACTTCACTTCACTTGGATACATACAAGCCTGAAATGTATGTTCTCAACTCAGATAGGAGGAGTGTAAATGACATGAATTTGATTGCACAGATATGCAGAAAGACTGACATGATTAAGAACAAAAATCTGGCAAAACAGAAGACGGCAAATGATATAACCCATAGTAATAAATATGCTGCCTGTGATCGTCTTAAAAATGATCAAATACTGTGGCTAAGGCTAAATGGCTGCAGAGTAGTGCCTTTAACACACCCTTTAATAGGGAGAGGGTTCCTATAACTCAGTGACATTCAGTGACTGTAGTCATTTCTGAAACCCCAGATCTGTAGAAATGCAGGATTGGGAGGGACCTGAAGAAACCGTCCAGCGTGCTGTGCTGAGATGGGCACCGCAGTAGGAATCAGCGTGATGCTGAAATGGGAAGTCAAACCCAGGAAAGCTATTATTTCAGGCTCTCTGCACTGTCAGTAGGTGGCTCATCTTTTCAAGATTTCCCATCCATCCATAACTAAAAGTAAATATATACCTGCCAAAGTAAAAAAAAAAAAAAGTTCTTTATATTGTGAAAATATTGAAAACCAATAATGCAGAAGCAAATTTAATTCTGTTTTGAAAAGGTCTGGAAAAAAAAAAATCCTGGAACTTACTTAACTGGCATGTGTCCATTTTTGGACAAGCATTCATAATCATACAGTAGCCTTCCCACACCTTCTTCAATTAATTTTCAAACAGATCTTTTGAAACAAAATTTTCCCTTTGTAAAAGATGTGCATATAAAAGACATTTAAAGATTTATAAGTGATAGCACATTATATGCCAAACATATACGATTCCTTAGGCCATGTTACAAAACCCTTTGAAGCAAGGCATAGAAACTCATAAAGAGACAATAGTATGAAAGTATAGCAATGAGCAGGTGATCAGAAGTTACTAGGAGCAGACTGTGAGAACTAGACAGCCCTAACTGGGCTTGCAAATCTCACTTTTCTCAATGGATTTGTTAGAGATGCAAGATCTGTAAGACTAAGAGTGAATCTGGGGGCATGAGAATGATGGCAGGAGATTCACACTCTAGATGTTATGAAGGGAAAATACTTCATCATTAAAACTGAAGCCAGTCTCCTTTACAGAAGGTCTCAAACCATACTTAGCTTCCTTGGGTCTATCTGAATAGTCAACCATTTGCTTAGGTGATTTGATCCTGCTCTCATTTAACGCAGATGCGTCTCCCTTCAACTTCAAAGAAAGCATGATGACACCTCTGCAAACTGTGTTTCAATCTGGTTAGCAGAGGGTTGCAGTTAAAACATTGTCTAACAGAGATCCTACAGAAAGCAGAAGTAGGTCCAAGCTATGTTAAAAATTCACTTTAAAGAAAAAAAAAAAAAAGAGCTTCGAACATCCCAAAGTAAAGTTGGACAAACAGGTTTAAAACTAGTACAGATGGCCCAATGTGCCTTTCACCCCTTATCACAGACATTTATATTATATGTCAAAATAGTGCAGAATGCAGCGATAGTCAATGTTAGAATGCTCTGTCTGGGTCATGCAGATTCATCACCAGCTGAAACAAAGTGTGTTTTCTCCTGGAGTGGGTCACTGTTCTCCTCAATCATCTCACACTTTTGTTGTATTTATTTCCAGCACACAGTTTAATCTTAAAGATGCCATTTAACAAAGAATTTGTCTTGATAGTAGAAACATATGGAAGCAGCTGTTTGCGGTTCTTGTTCATAAAATGAGTTACATCTTCCTTTAAACAAGACAGCTTTTATTTTGCTGCTAAACCTGCAGTTGAATCAGTACAAAATGATAATAAACATGTCTAGAGATGTCTCCAGCTCAAAGCAAGAGTTACTGTCCCTGAACTTTGTCACCCTTTGGTTCTTATTTCCTAGCACAGGACAGTTGCTTGATTTGAAAAATAGCTACAACATGCAAAACATGAGCTACATTTTGGCACTCATTTCTTAATTATTTTTATTATTGTCATAAAAAAAAATCTGGTGGCTGAAAATATCTTAAAAAATGTTAGTGTCTGATATGTTACACATTGCCTTAGTACATTACAGCAAAAACAAAACAGATAATGCTTTGTACAGCATGTCCAAAGCATAGACTATATCTATACTGCTAAATAAACCAGGGTCAGGGAGTGAACTTGATTACTGGACTATGATCATTCATTTTGCTTATTTATTAATACCTCTTCTGGCACAGTTTTGGCCTGTGGTCTGTACTGTCCTCTAATACTATCTGCACAGGCTTTGTGCATTCAAAGATCTCTACTCACCTTTGCACCAAAGCATGCAACACAAGCCTGCAATTTTCACACTATGAAACCCTTATTCTGATGGGCAGAAGGTGAGATGGGACCTCACCTTACTGAACATATGTGAAAAAAAATACACTTAAAGTAATAGTCATATCTTAGATCCAATGGGAAACCATATGCTCAGGAGAGATGGAGAACCACATGCTGTGTGACATGGACAGGAGAACGGTCCCTGTCCGTGACATATTTTTTAGTGTAAACACTAAAACCACTGAAAGTCCACCAGGACACCTACTCCAGTGCGGTATCTGGGGGATGCTTTCAGGATCATGGTGGGTAAATGCAATGATTTACATACCACTGAAAAGCCAGCTCCTCCAGCAACGTCATGTCTAGCAGTTTTGCAATACTCTGTAATACAGTAAGTAAAAGAAGACAGTTTCTGTGGAGTTTACAGGTTGAAATAGACAAAGTTTAAGGCTGTGGCTCTGACTGAGGTTGCAATATTATTGTGCTTTTTTGCTATGGAAAAATTGTAACTCTGCCCAGCTAATCATTTGTAAATGCCTAATTTCTCATAGGTAGGCTAAAGTAGGCCTTTAGGAGGGCATTGAAAGGAGGGAGGCCTTGTACCAGCTCAGGCTTAGAAACCACTTTTCACTACAGACTCTTTTGTCAGTGATACCCTATATAGATGCTGGATCTATTGGGGATTTCATAATCCTCAGAGGGAGAGGAAGTCGTGATAGAGCATTTAAGCAGGTAAAACAGGAAAGAAGGTAAATAGTAGAGGATTCTATCCAGATCAGATGGAAAGTTTACGCAAATATATGTGAAAAATGTGAAAAGCATTTTTAACCAAAATCGTACCCACTCTAATTGTAATTTCATGCACATACATGCAATCAAAAACATAAATGGGTTGAAGATACCAAATTATGTCATCCACCTCTTAGCTATAAACAAAACTTTCCTTCTCATGCCCCTTATTTGTTGTTTATTGAGATGCTTTCCTAACCCCTTTAACTTGGCTCCCTCCAATAGTTTCATCAATTTAATGCAACAACCTAGAAATGAGAAACATAAATTTAAGTGTCTATCACTTCCTTCCCACTTTGACCAGCAGTCCCTGTTGGGAAATACTAGACATGCACTTAGCTCAGCTTCTTACTGTTGTTCATAGTGAGTTTTAAGACAGTTCTCATTAAATAGATGGACTGTAAGACCTGATAACTTGCAGTAAGAGGAGGCTGGATTCTGTGACCGAGCAGGTCCGTTTCAGTCCCATCTGTAGGCATTACCCTGTAACAAATTAAGTATCTCCTTTCCCTTAGCTAACCTGATGTGAAATTAAGCTCAGTATTATAAATCACAAATAACTGCACTGAATGGTGTAAAACTAGCAACAGAAGAGAATTAGACACCTTGGTTTTATACTGCCTGAACCGATGGCAAGAATGTAGCCATAAGCTTTTGGCAGCTTAGCCCTGTCAGATCTTCCTGTGGTGGTTTCAGGTGCTATCTTTACTTACCTGTCCTGCCATCTCTTTGCTGGAACTTAACACTCTCAAAGCAGATTCAGCAGAAGGGAATATCTGCCTATCAGTCTCCGCAGTACGTAGTCTAGGCTTAGCTCAAGTTCACTGGTATCTTTCTCGCTAAGGTGCTGGGAAGATCAGATGCTGATAATGATTTTTTCATATCTGCTATTCTATAGGGACAATTTCATAGTTACAAGTATATCAGAAACAGCAAAATAAGTTAATGCTCTCTGGGAAATAAATACACCCACTAGGTCATTGATGCCCTTTGTGCTTTAAGAGATAAACTTAAGACTTTAAATGTCTCATTTACTTAACTTTATAAAAACTTTTGATAACAATGGTAGTAATGGCTTACTACACATGTGACTGTTTTTTTTTAAATAAGTACTTACAATTCTTTTAAACCACTGTACCCCCTTGTTCGGAAACAAAAACAGAAGACAAATTCAGACATGAAAATAAAGCAAATGACCCTAGCATAAATTAGGAAACTCATTAATTCTGACATTTCTGAAGCCCAGGGTCAGGTAGCTCTTTTGCAGAGCAGATTATTTAATATTTCATAGAAATCAGAGAATATAGGACATAAAAGTACCCCCAGTAGTTTACCTAGTTCATCCCTGCACTTCGAAAATACCTGTGTTTTCTCTGGCCCATATTTATTTTACTCATCAGTTCTTTAAAAACTCTTGAAACTTCCTAGGTACCATGTTCAAATACTTAGTTATCCTCAGAATGGTAAAAAGGATTTTGATTTTTGTGGGGTTTCTTTCAATATTTAACCTAAACCTTCTTTATTTCAAATTAAAGCAATCATATTTTTTTTGTGCTTTGTCAGTGGACTTGGAGTATAATTGATCACTGTCGTCTTTACAACAACCTTCTACATACTCGAAGACTGTTATCATGTTCCTCTCAGGCTCTTCTGTTGTAGACTAAACAAACCCAATTCCTTCAATCTTTGCTCACAGGTCATGTTTTCTAAACCGCTTATCATTCCCATTGCTCTCTTCTGGACACTTGCCAATTTGTCTATATCTCTCTGAAAAAGTGGTGCCCGAAGTTGGGTCAAGTTCCCCAGCTGAGAGCTCGAAGTACGAAGTAGGATGGAAATCCTACCTCTGCCTGACACACGGCATTTCTTTTAATTCACCACAGAATAATGTTGCTGTTCCAAAAGAGACATTACGTACTTGAGTCATACTTGGTCTGTACTCCCCTATCACCCTTGACTCCTCTGCAGCACTGCTGTCTGGCCAGTCACTCCCTGCTCTGTATCTGTGTGTGTGATTGTCCCTCCCTGGAAACAGTGCTTCACACTAATCTTTAATATATCTCATTTCGGTGGTTTCAGATGATTTTTACAATTTTTCACAATTATTTTTAAATTAAGCCTAAGAAAGCACTTACAATCTCCTTTATTCTCAGGACATAGAAGATTTTGTAATGACAGTCCATACAGTCATGCAAAACACTGACCAGAATGTATTTACCAAATACCCATTTTAATGGTGAACTGCTCACACCTGTTCCCAAACACTGATTTTCAGCCACTTTGCAGAACTTTCATTTAGGTAATTTTTCTTTGCTTGTGAGAAAGTTGTATGAGCATGGGTCAAAATGTAAGATTAATATATATTGCATCTACTGCATCCTTTTATTCACAAGGACAGTTACCTTGTCAAAGAAAGCAGTTAGAATGACTTCACATTCTTTTTCCTGATAAATCCATATTGGCCTTTTCTTATCATCCCTAAGTACTTATAAATTGACTGCTTAGTAAATTGTTTCACTATCTTTCCCAGTATTGATATGAGGCCAGCTGGACTTAATTTTTCAAATCTTCTTTCTCTCCCTGCTTAAAGACAGACACTATATTTCTTTCCCCTTTGCTCCTCTGGGCATCACTTATCTCTTAGTATCCCCGAAAGATACTCAGTAATGTTACAGTGGCTGCTTTGCTTGTTCAGTTACCTGTTCCTTATTGGTGAGGAAAAAAGGAACAGAGATATTACATGAAGGTTTTTCAAATTATGCTTTTACCAAGTAAGATGCAGGTATGACACTTTTAATCCTTTTATGAATAATAATACCAAGTATAACAAGGAAAAAATGTCCCATTGAGATGAGAAAGCACAGAACTTCTCTCAGAACTGTGAGGGACAGTCTCTATAGGCAACAATTTTCATAAGAAAACTATGATTTAGTGATCTAAATCACTCCTACATTTTTGTTGTTACTTTCTTCTTGCTAACAATTGGACTGTGAGGTCTAAACATTTGTTCTCCCAATTTCCCCAAAGATGCCTTAGTTAGTGGACTATCCTTCTTGACTATATTCATATTCCAGTTACTAAAAAAGCTGTTTGAGTTTCTACAATTAAAGTTTGTAGAAGGGGACAGTGGAAAATTTCTGAACACTTCAGAATGTCCTTTAGCAAAATCTGGTCCAATTTAATTAATCACATTTATTAATCTTTACTATTTACACTCTGTCAGTGCCAGAAGCCTTTGTTAGGGACTTCAGGCTTATTGTTTTATGTACGTCAAGTTCCTGTTGAATAATTTTTTTTCTTTTCCCTCAAGTATCAGTGTAGCCTCTGCGTGAACCTAGCCTTGTTTTAATTTTGCCATTTTCTCCCTCAGTTAGTTACATTGGTAAAATGTCAAATTCTGTTTTTTCTGGCAAACACAACCCCTCTGAAAAGGAGGGGAAGAGGAACGTTTCTGCCAGTCTCTTAAACTCTGAAAGAAGATAATTGGAAGGTGAATGAGACAATAAAAAAATATTGCTTCATGTACCCATTTATTCTGCACATGTAAAAGTTTAAATTCAACCAAGCAAAACACCTCAGCTCTTGAGAACAGTCCCCTTGCTCTGAGAGCATGCAAAACACTGATCCATGCCATTCAGTTGGGCAGGGACATAAGACCTGAGAAACATCACACTTTATCAGTCATCCTGCACGTTGCCTTTCAAACAGTGTGGTCAATTTGTTGCCATTTGCATTGTAGAGAAAGAGATCCCTTACAGGATGCTTTAATGGAAAAAAGTTAATGCAGAGAAATGTGGAAAAAATCTTACCAGTGTGCTCAGCTAGAGGACAAGGATCTTTCCAGTCAAATGACTTTTTCTCATAACCACCTCTATAAGAACCATGCTTTCAAAGGAAGTTCTTTTTTAAAATATTTCCAAAATTATCTCCACAATAGAAAGGCTGCAGTTAAAGACCATCTCAGTTACAGAGAAGCAAAACACTAAGTAAGAGCTTTATCTTGCTACTGGTTCAGTGCTTTTTAGTACTTAGATGATGAACACCATAAGCTCTAACATACCAGTGCCTAATTTTATGAGAAATTAGGTACCTGTGCAGAAACTAGGCTCATAGACACCTTTAAGAATCTAGGCCTTTATGTCCAAAGACAGATAAAATATGCGGTCTAAACAGACTTAATGTATAATAAGTGGAGGTTTTGTCTGTTTAGGTGGGACGTCATTACTGACTTTCTCTCTTCCACTTGGACATGCGTGACAATAGTCTGAATTTGCTTTATCAGAGTAAAAAGATGTGACTGTGGTTGTGGGTTTGGTACCACTTGCTTATGTTTCCATTCATAAAAGCCACAAGACTCAGGCATCAAGAAGGCTTCAAAACTTTTGAGCCTTAGACCAAAAGGATCCTTTAAAGATAGGACAGATACCATTGCATTTGACTAAATTATAAAGCTTCTGTGACATCTGTCCACTGTCAAAGTTTTTTGTTTACACAAAACACTGAAAGCCTATAGGATTTGTATGTTAACAATGTCAAATTACTGAATTTAGATTTGACTTCCAAAGATTCTGTCCTCCAACAACGCCTACATTCTGAGAGTTTCATCTAAACTCATCTTCTGTTAAACCATGCAAGTCCAGACACAAAAGGATCATGCTGTACTGTTGGTAAAGCTAATTTGTCCTCTATTTTTGCTATAAATTGAAAGGGAGGAGGAACCTCAATCTACCATACTACATTATCAACCTAGCATTTGATTTAGCAATATTTAAAAGCTCATTTGCCTAATGATCTTACAAGTTCTACATTGTATAGCAGAGCATGAATTATGGTGCAATAATTCACACTCAGAAAACCCACTCTTCCTTGATCTTTGGCATGGTGCCTCACAGCTTACTAGCTTTGAAGTATTGAATAGTAATTTGCATGCTGTTGTGTCTTGCTATTTATTGTTAGTATTCTTTACTACAATCGGAATTGTAAGTGTTCCAAGCTGATGAATTTCGATAACACAAATTGGCATATTTACTGTAAAGCCCCAGTCACTTTGGAAACTCCTAATTCGTTCTTAATAGCTCCCTTCTATGCACGCCTACAGGATGTAGATTCAGGCTAGAATTTGGAAGTAACAAATTGTGAATCAGTCATTATGAGTAAGGACATCATAATCTAGCCCTTCGTGTAGGCTTTAAAAGATCTGTCGGGACTCCTGAGGGAAAAAAAATTGAAGGGTGAATTTTAGGAGATTGTGCTGGGAGAAAAATCTAGGCAGATTTTTGCTATTATCTAGAAAAAAAAGAAGAGAAAAAAATCAGTGCATCTTGGCAAAGGCAGCATTTTTCAATGCATAGGATTAATAATTTCAAGTTACTATATCAAATCCTTTTATTGTTTCTTTAGAAGATCAATCCTGTCAAAATAGTAACATATATATAATACAGTTCATTTATTATAATTTTAAATTCCTCTAGGCATTTTGAATTATATCTTATAAGATCCCAAAGCTTTTCTCCTTACACAGACATGTACAAAGGATCTATATCAAGCAATCAACTTTAGTTAGCCTTGAGCATAACACTGAAGTGTACTCAAAGCTGACATTCTGATGTCAGGTACTTAAAATTCAGTACCTCAGCACAAATTGGGCTGAGACTGTGCCCTTTACAGGCTCTGAAACAGTCAGGACCTCAGCAAAAGTAGTCGGTTTGTTCCAATATCCAATGCCTAGGCATCAGCTCATTAAGTAGTAGTCTGTGCAACCTACATGGAGAAATTTCAGCAATATCTAGAGTGGATTAGTTTTAACTCAGATATCATTACAAAAAAGAAGATTTTCATCCTGTTTAATATTTGTAATATTTACCCAAATGTAACAGATGGCAACCACACTCAATTTAATTGCAGTCTGTCATCAGTGGAATGGCCATGATTACTGGTGCTAATTAGATAAGCTCTCAGAAACCAAAATACCAAAAAGCATGAGATACTCAGAGGTAACAGATCACTATGGTTGTACCAAGTGATGGTCAGTAATAAGTACTAGGTATATACTGAGTCTCATGCTATCCAGTGGGACTCGGAGAGCCCAGGAGAGTGCTCTCCTTACAGCCTTCTGGGCCAAATAAGAGATGTAGGTAGGAGCTGACAGAATCTTCTCTCAAGTTAGTGATTTCTTGGTGCCATACATCTGGGACAAAATGTAGATTCAGATGAGAATTTCTCCCTTCCAGCTCCCAGGGCAGCAACAGAGCCGGGCCTACATACTCTTTCTGCCGGCTCCCTGCCCACTCCTTCCCTACTCTTCCCTGCAACGTCGGAGGTAACGTGGCACGTTTCAGTTCTAGGGCTGTGGTAACACAGGCTTTGTTCTGGGGTTTTCTGAGCTCTCTCAGATCTGCAACAAGACACATCATGTCTGCCTGCTGCTCATGCACAGTACTCCATAGACTCGATTAGAACAAAAGTCTATTATTTCATTTTGAGACTCGTGTCTTAGATCATCAGGAGATTGTGACATGCTTCAAAGTTTGACAACACATAGAACAAATTTGTTAGATTAATTAATGCTGGAAGGGCTCCCTTCAGTAAAAGAGTCTCACTTTCATTTTAACCCAATGCAAATAGACCTTCTTTCTGATAACCCGTGGGTTGTCAATGGGAACACAAGACTCATGAAGGTCGCATGGAGCACTGAATTCTGCCCCCTGGGGTCCGAGGTGTTTCAATTAGGAAAGGCCACTGATATAGAGTGCTGATACTACTATTACCCATTCCCCTTACTCTACAGCCCATAAAATAACTTCATTGCCCTCTAACAAACTTAAAACCCATTGTAAAGATGAAAAACAATTTCTAGAATGTTTCCTGCTGTCCAGGGCCCCTGCAAGAGCAGTGAATTTGGGAGAGAAAGCTCTTAGGAGGTGACAGACCACACCCACCATTCAGGGGAAAGCAAAATGAAAAAACCAGAAGCTTGCCCCCACAGCTTTCCCTTAATCTGATCTACAACAACAATAAAAATAAAACCAACCCTTCCTGACTTCATTTTAGCTAACAATTTAAATAGCCCAATAATCAAGGAAGGTTTTTAACATTGCTTGTTTATGCTTTTTTTTTTTCTCCCTCTGTCCTCAATAGCATTCACACGGTTCTTTCTAATGCATTCATTTTAATGGGTTTCTCTTTGGCTTCTCTATTGATCCATTAATAAAGCTGAAAATAAAAACCAGACCTTAAACTGTTCTGTACCAGTATTAGAAACTTTGCCACATCTTGGTTTCCACTGGTTTGTTATCCATGTGATAATTTTCTTATACAAGCTAATATAAATTAATCTTTACAGAAAAGGCTCATGACCTAGTGTATCAAATGCTTTGACAAAACGTCACTTATAATTCGTACGGGCTTTTCATTTACTTACAGACAGACCAGTTCTCTCTCTGAAGGAAGGGCTGGGCAATTGGCTTCTGCTGCAGACTTCCCTTCAGTGGAAAGCATTAATTTGGTGGCCATGGTCAAGTCGAAGGTTACAGAGACCTGACCACAGGGATTTCTTGAGATCCAAGACAGGAAAAAAAAATTAAATATCTCTCTCTTATTGTATAGTATCTGGAACAGGCAGGACGAAGTGCTGAGGAGATACTGGCTTCTCTACAGTTGCTTGTGTGTCTAAAGATTAATTCTGCCCTGCAAATCAGCCGCTTAAACACAATCTTTCTCTCTCCCACAATCCCGCTGATGACAGTGTTCTGTGGAAAAGGAAAAGGGCCTACTACATTTACCTTTGCCAAGTACTCTTTCTTCTGCTCTTTTTCAACTACACAAGGTGTTTGGCTCTTCCCAATTGCTCATCCAAAGCCATTTTATGAGGAGCATTTCAGGAGTACATGCTATTTCATATTTCTACTGCTCCAGCAGCAACAGCAATACATATACATATATATACACACACATGTATACGAATGTATGTATGTATACATATGCACATATATCTATGTAGACTTCAACACTAGGATATCTTATTCAATAAACAAAAGGACTTCACATTATTTTGCCCATGTTAATGGGAATGAGACTGATAGTTCCTCAGGACAGGCCAGAAATAAAGTCTCTGCTTGGGGCCAATGGCAGCCCCTTGACACACCTACATTATCATGTGTTTGAACTTGACCAAAGAATTAAAAGATTCATAGCTGAGTCTGGCACTGAAGATCCTATGAGAAAATGCAGTGCTGTATCCATGTTCTTTTTCTTTGTAAATATAATGCCCACAATCAATAAATCAATGAATTCATGGCTTGGGGGGAAATCATATCAGCAGCCAAAGATCTATTTTAATTAAATGACAATATAGTTTTTTAGAGGTAGTCCTGGGAACAGTTCCATCTTTCAAGAAAAAATATCACTGGAAATAAATTGTTAGGGGTCTTTAATTATTTTATATGTGGTCCTGTAAGGCAGTTATAATGCTAAGAAAAACAGATTCCTAATTGTGAATGGTTTTGTGCTTCACTAATAATGCTCCCTAAACTGACAAAGCCGTTATGATACTGAAACTGAACTCATGAATTATTTCTTAAGTCATTGGTTTAGACTCCCTCTGCATAGGAACTCATGCTTCATGCTAGCATATGTGTAGAAAATCAATTTTGTGTTTAGAAAATAGACTATTCAGAAGATCATGTGGTCACAAGTAATTAAAGAGTTAAAAATGCTAGCTGTTTCTGTAGGAAAATAAAAGAAAATAGCAATTTCTGCAGGCTTCAGTTTCAGAGCAAAAAAAATCACAACAGAGTCAAAGCTTTATCAGACTTCCAGACATTCATATTTTCAGTCATTAATTCAATTTTCTAAACTGATTAGCATATACATTCTGACTGGTTTAAAAATGGGATATGCACTGCTACCAGTGAGAACTACAACATAGTAATCAATAATAGTGTAACAAAAAATAGATCCTAATGTTTGCAGCACTGTATAGCTGATCATGTGCCCAAATGGGATATTTTTCCTCTTCTGAAGTGTCAGGTTCAGTGTACACATTTCAGGCAACACATGCAAACACTTTCAGGAGACAATCAAGGTTCTGTGTTCTTTACTGAACATATTAATAGCATTTCAGGTAAAAAGTTCATACTTTACAGTGCCTGAGTGTGATGTACAATGAGTTTCAGCAAGGAACTTTCTATGGGTTCTCAGTTTTTCCTGCTTCTTGTTGCCCTTCCCAGTAGTGAGCTCAGTGGGAAGGGAACCGCACATTGGGAGCCTGGCTCGGTCACACGTTTCTGAGAGAAGGGAGGAAAGGTGCTTGATACATAAAACCAGGAGAGTTTCCCCAAACATGTAATTGTTATCACATCATTTAAACCCTGGGAAATAAGAAGACACCACCACCACCACCCCCCCCAGGCTGTGAATGAGCACAGTTGATGTACAGAGAAGTATGAAAGTAAGGAGCGAGGTCTGATGCAGACTGAGGAAGGGGCATAAGCATTAGTAAAACAGCATAAGAATTAGTGAAATAGACTGAAGGATGAAAAAGGCTACGAGAATCTCTGAAGGTATGACAGGAGAGATTTAAGAAGCGCTGCAAGAGAGGAGAGTGACATTGTCACCAAAAACCTGCTTGGAGTGACAAGAAAAAAATGCAGGAAATCCCTGAATCCATAAAGGGGTAAATTTTAATAGCAGGATGATGGGGAAATGGAATATTTTTACACATCTACACAGGAAGAAATCTTAATATTTGAAAAAAAGCTGTAAGTGTATATGAAGGAGGCAGCAGAGTAGACAGAAAAGGTAAATATTTAAATACTCCATGTAGCACTATGAGTAACTAGAAATTTTGCTAGAAGCGATAGCAAGAGAAAAGATGTCAATAATAAGATTGGTTTCAGACATACTCAGCCATACCAAAGTCAATACAGAGAAAAATCAAGAAATTAAACAAGATTAGACTGGACTATGCCTCTCTCCCAACCTCAGATGGAGATAAAAGTACAGTTTGTTTAACACAGGAACAAGAGAAAAACTTTCCATGCCCAGATGCCAGCTCTTCAGCAGCAATAACGTAGTATTAACCTAAACTACAAGATGCTTGTGCCTTGGCGCACAGGTAAAACACAGGCTTCTGTCTGTAAGTAGTCAATGAGCTAAGAGGTGGAAAATATGCATTTCTGCAAGCATTCAGCCTCACTGTCCTGAGAGGTATCTAGCTTGGACTGTAACTGGAGGGAGGGAGGATAATACACTTCAGCTAGTTTACTGGTCTGATCCAGGATGGCAATTCCTGCAATTGCAATTCAAGCTAAGGTTGAAAAAAATATACATTTTTTTTTTTTTTTTTTTGAAAAAGGCATGGTAAAACACAGATCATTCCTTACACTGGAGCTGAACATAAGTTTATGCTATATTACAGCAATAGTAGTGATGGGCATAATAGTAATAACTGATTTTCCTTGGTAAATCTTAAGATACTTTTGTTATCTCTAAAAAGCAAGTGTTGTTGCATCAGGTTGCAATGCAGAAGAGCAAAGACAGAAAGAGTTAATTGGCAATTGCCTCCTGTGCCCATAGGTACTGTTTGCTCTGATGGCAAAGGCTTTGCAGTGAAAGAAGCCAGAGTAACCTACTGGAGCAGGAAGAGGCTGGTAGCAATTAATGGGGAAGTTTGTTTCTGGTCTGCAGAAAGGCAATTGTCTAGTTAATCCCTTTCCTGCGGGGACTAACAATGACCTGTGCCCAGCAACACTAGGCTGTTGTGCGACACTTTGCCTTCTGTGGGTTGAGAGCCAGCCAAATGCCTCGTACAGCTCAGCTCACAACCATCCTATTTTAAGACTTCCTCCTCCATGGAATTCCTTTGGTCCTGCTCATTAGATGCCCACTTAAAATATATTTAGGGCAAGGGCAGTTCCATGTTTGCTACTACGTACTATGTTTTTTGATTCTGCTCTTAGAGAAAATGCAGTGTTGCCACTGCTCTGGATCAGGGCAAGGGCTTAATTTCTACCTGTATTAAATAAGCAGCAGGTACTAGAGATGCTATGTTTTGTTACACGATAATGAACACTAACTACAAACCACAGAGGAAGCTGAAAAGTCACATTTGATTTTGTAGTTCAGCAAGTACTTGGACTTCTTTCGACAGTTTTCTGCATTTTGCAGTTAGTCATTCATGCCACCGAGTTTAAATTATATGAATTAAAAACTGTTTGGCAATCTTCCATTTTGTGGAACTCTGTGGCAGGGCGTCATTTAAGAAGCTTACGGTGGGACCAGTGCCATGATACGCAGACATGCCTGACAGCTGAATTCAGGCTTTTTCATGTTGTGGCTTATATTTTAATTACTTTGAAGAGTACTGTACTAAAAAGGAAATGCCAGATAGACTGTATCATGGAAGCCAGGGGAATATTGCAGATCATCAGAACCTTCTGAGGTGAAACAACAATTAATGCAGGGAATGTTGGGTGGAGGAAAGATTCACGGATTATAACAAATTCAGTAATAAAAAAAAGTGTAAACAGCCCCTACTGCATGATCATTGCCTTAGACAGTATTGTTTTACCAGAAACCCAAAGGCAAAACTTCTATCTTAATTTCCCTAATATAGTTGGTAGGCAAATTATTAGGAATTTCTTCAAAGAACAAAACTTAAAAATTCACCATAGGAGATAGAGAACTTTATGAATGTCCTTTCTTAAATGCTAACATGTCAGGAATACAATGCAACCAGTCCGTCTGGTTAAAAATCAATACTTTTTTCACTTACCAAAACAGTAATCTAGTAGTTTTATTTTAAAAAATTAGTGAAGAAAAACTTGATCAGCTCTGTGTAGAGAAAAACATCAAGGAACAACGAAGACCTGACTGAAAATTTTGCACAGAGAAGACAGATGATACACACAGGAAGCCACTTGTGTTCAGAAAGCTCAATGCACAGAAAAATAATTGTGATATCCTTTCCTTTCTACTCAGCTAATACCTGCACAAATGAACTATGCCTAGTCCTCTAGCAGATGCTTTGCTCCAAACTGTATAAAAAGAATAGTCTATTATTTCCACCACTTATATAACCCAACATCGTACAAAATACAATTCAGTATGAGTTTCACAAGTTATGAGCCATTCACTGCCCTTGATCTGGGTGAGGAACTCCCATTGATCTCAGGGAGAAATGTGAGCACTAGAAAGCCCTCAAAAATAAACTGCAGACCAATCCTGCAGCGGCAGGAAATGGACTAGATGAATGAATATGCCTGTTCCATCTCTAATTTCTATGATTAAAGTATGTGATCAAAGGCAACACAAGGCTCTAAGTATTACCACATTCAAAGAAGGAACCACGTCCAAGGACTAACACATTTCAGTAAGTGAGAGGCAAATGCCTTAGAAATTCCTCCAGTCAGTGGCTGCATTTCCCTTGAATTTTGCCAGGTTATTCCTCTATGTAGAGGAAATCAAAGCTTGTTGTATAGACCTTATAATACTAGACAGAGACTATATCAGGTCTCCCTCCACCAATGCTATTTTTAGGAAAGGGGAATGTAATCTGTACCTCTTTGAAAATAATTCTACTAAAGTTAAATCCAGACACAGGTACTTACTGTTTTAATTATCACTTGCAAAAAAATCTGATATAATGAAAGTTCAAAGTAAACTAAAGGGTCTTATGGGGCAGAAGGAGGTATGTTGACATAAGAAACACATATGATTAGATCCCGGTCCTTCAGTGAGAATTGTGTGAATCAATGAGCTATGTGGGAATGACTGTCTACCTGCATCTTCTCCACTGACTTTTCAACAGCCCAGAGGATCAAGGCCTGGCTTGACTTCTCAGACAACACCATGACATAGTGGTTTCTTTGGTAGACTCATGTGCCTGGATTTCAGAAAGCAAGGAGTGATTCAGGCCACCTACTAGGGCTTCCAAATCCTCAATCCCTGTGTAATCCCTGAAGGGAAGGCTGTATTCAGGCTACGTTGCAGATTTATATAATTTCGTTGGTGCACCGTTCTATCCAACTTTTGGACAGGGACCCTGAGTAATGGGTTTTCTGCAAGACTGATCGTGTTTTTGAAACCAGATGCCAGAATGGACATTTAAGTCCATTTAGGCATGTTAGTAGGTCCAAATACATCTTTGAAGTCTGCAGTTTTGACTCTCTGTGGAATTTGTAGGTAGTTTGTGTTCTGGGTAGTTCCTCATACTTCCACAGACTGTCACTTGGAGTGTTCAAAGAAAGGGAAAGGACCAGAGAAAGAAAGGGCTGGTGTTGTTTGCAAGTTTTCCTTCTCCTTTCAGATGTCATTGTGAAGTTTATCTCCCCAGGAGCCCACCAAATATTTGCTCATTCTGGTCTCAGGATTCTAGAGGACTATTTAAATCCACAGTTTTCTTTCAGTGCATGCAGCAATATAGAATTACCAACATGAAAATCCCACTCATGCTGAAATGAGGATAAATTCCTGTGAGGATGTACATTTTTTCCATGCCTAGAATTTTTGTCTGTGTTTCCAAGATCTCTTTTACCTTCCTAACTCTTTCCTTTACACTTTGTAGCTTACTAACACATGGCACAGTCAACCCTTTCGCAAAGAAGAGGGAAACAATAGTATATGCAGTACTGCTATTAACAAAAAAATAATGTCTGCTAATGACATAAATATGCTAGTAATTGTTGAACTGACATCCAGAAGAGTAAGCATATAGGGATGAAATTTCTGCTTTTGGACTCATTTTACCATGACTAGTCTATTAAGACATATAAATGATGGTTTCAATAAAAATTGGTGGAAGAAGAAATCTCTATGTTCTACCAAACATCTACAGGAGGTAGGGTCTTTGTCAGGATCTTTTTCTAGGGTCTTGGCTGTTTGCTATCAATATAGTGTCTGTGTTACAGTTTGTGAAAATTTTGTACAAATATCCTGCCTTCTTGTAATTAGTTTGAGATGATCAGCATAACACAAATTGTGCAAAAGCCACACTCAAACTGAATGAATAGCAGGACAACCCTCTGTTTCCCACTTTTTTCTCTATTCCTCCTCTCCTTCTCCCTCCCTCTCCTCCCCTTTTCCAATCCCCACACGCTTTTCAGCAAATCACTGAATTGTCTCCATTGCCTTTCTTACTGCCACAAGTTTTATTATGCTTACAACCATTTTGTATTCTAGTGCTTGATTAGACACAGAGACTCAGATTAAATACATTGATAACCATCACCCTTGAAGGTATAACTAGGCACAAAGCAAATTGTTTTTTCATGCACATTTTAATAGCTGCTTCATTTTATATGGCACATTCTTGGCTCCAGAAAGCTATCAGAAAAAAGCTCTTACACTGAGGAGGGAGCACATACTGTAGCGTTACGCAGCACACTTCAGCAAGTGAACAAGTTCTAACAATAGCACTGCAGAGTGAGAGCTGTTAAAAACAGCTTCTAATTTTACTCAACTGGAACAATACTTTTCAGATCTTTATTTTTATCCTTCTTTACTCTGGGGACAAGGTGTTAACTCATTCGAAGGGTATGGCCCTTCAAGTCTGCACCGCAAAACAACCACAAGACAATTGCTCTTTGTGTTTGCCTCTACCATAAGTTCCTCAAATCTTCAATTAACTGAACAGAAAAGTGGCAATCATGTCACTGTGAGACACTGGAGACTTACAGTCAATAGTCCCCAGGAAGCAGCCAGGGAACTTTGGGCAAGTAAATCCTAACACAAGCTTGCATGCAATTTTCCAAACAGATATTTCAGATTCTTCAGGATGCTGTTTCTAGATACATTTTGGCTTTAACTTCACTCATTTTTACAATCTTCATAGTTTCTATTCCCCAAATGAAAATATCATGCTCATTAGACATATTTTCCTTTTAGGAGTTTTAATACAATTTCACTTCCGTTTATTCTAACAGATATTGACTGGCCCTTTTGAAATGTATTGTGCAGACTTGGCATGAGCATTTTGATCTATTTATAAAACAGAGAAAGTAATCTGAAATTATAGAAATGTAGGAGTAGACCGTATATAAGATATGACAACTTACAAAACCAAGACCAAGAATTATCCTGCAAGAGAAGAATATTTCACTAACCTCTACTATTTGTTCTAGGGGAGACTTTTGACAGAAAAGGATTGATGATACAGAAAGACATAATGGTAAACAGTAAAGAATCACTGCAGTTCAACTATGGAAAGAATTGTGACAAGAAAAGATGAAAATAACTTGACAGTAAAGCTAGTTTTAGTAAAAGTAATTTTAGGGTGATTTTAATTTTTTTTTTAATTAAAACTTTAGCTGGAAAATTTTGAAATTAAGATTAATTGTTTCTAAAAAAGATTTTAAATACTAAAATTAAGTACTTCTTTGATGTAAATTTTTTTCTGTTTGTCAGCTCTTACACTTCTAAGATTTCAATTCTTTGGCCTTAGATCACCTGGGAAGTAATCCCTTTTTCTTGATGAATTTTAGTAACTGAAATAACTTTCAGAAAATAAATATTACAAAACCAAGTAATGTGAATAAAAAAACCCCACAATCTATTTTTATTCTATTTCCAGCCGTTTCCATATGAGTATCGTGACCTCAATTTAATGCTTTTAACTTGACCAATATCTACCAGCATAAGAGAGCATTGGGGGAAAGGTTCAATTTCAAGAATAATAAAAGTGTCAGCTTCAGTCTCACACGAAACATCATCAGACTCAGGATGAAGAACTGTTTCAGTTGATGTCCCATTCATGAAGCAACTGAACTTGTATTTTAACTGCCATCTACTTGAGTGTCTGAGCTGTTGCCCTTTTGTGTAAGCTGCTCCCTTAGTTTCCAGTTTGCCACTACCTCTCTTTGTATGGAAAATGTGTGGTTTGTGTTAGCTCTGCGATCTTCCAGGTGTTCCTTCTGATTTATCATGTTTTGCAAGAAGAATGGCCTGTTAATTAGTCTCTTACTTCCATTGCAGAAGTGACCTAATTTGGCCAATCAGTGAAAGCAGACTAGAAAAGAATCTAATAACGCCATCACACAGTATTCAGTGTCCTGTGGGTCATGCATCTGTCTCACTCTTGGAAACTACTGCCAGTTTCCTAGAGGGAAACTGGATACATGCAGTATGACCAAGCAGATACCCTTTTTCACAGATCTCCATCTGATATCCCATAGGGATATAACTTCCTTCTATTGCGCAGCTTCTTATGCTGATAAACCAGTTGCCCATTATTGGTTCTCAGTCCTTTGTTAGTCTCTCTTGTCCTCTCTCCCCACTAAAACTATGTGGCTAGAAGGGGATGTCTGATCAGAGAATAATTTCTTTCTCTCTTGTCACTGCCTTCATTTTCTGCCTTGCTCATGTGACCCAAAGAAACTGAAATAAACTACAACAACAAAAAAAGATGCAATCATTTGGAGACTTTTTTTTTTTTTAATATATATTTGTAAGTATAATCAAATGACCAGCCATGGAAAGAAGCAGTATGTAGAAGGACTAAAGCAACTGAGAGAGGAATGTTTTGGAGGAGCTAAGAAAAAGAAGTGTCAAACCAAAGCCCAGGTTTTATAGACCTCTTCCAGCCCTGCCAAATCATCCACAAACGTGTGGATGGGCCTAGGCAAATGAAGGACACTAGTGTGCAAAATCAAATGTACCTTTTTTTTTTTTTCTCATAACAAGCCTGCACTCTGCTTTGACCTCTACAAATTTCCACTGAATCAAATATACTGCAGTTCTGCCCTAAGCCTTTCCATGTTGTTCATTGTCAGGCTCATTCAATAAGCCAAAGATCACGAGATGTCACAGGTTGGGCTCAAAGAGAGGCTGGAAAGTCCAAAAGTAGCCTCATTCTTGTCTATTCTAACAGAGAAGGTGAAAATTAAATGGCCATGGAAACTGAGTTCCCTCTCATCCCTGGAAGCTTATTATAGACAGGTCAGGATAGAGGGAAGTTGTGGTGTAGCTGTGTTGCTGTTAATCATGCTCTTTCTATTATGTGGTTGAAGACTTGAATTAGGAGGTCTGTCACTCCAGCACTTTTCAGAAATAGTAAGCTACTTTGAAAGGAAATATACTTTCTATAAAGTGGCAGGAAAATTAGAAGGAATCTAGGATTATATTTTGGTTTGGCATGTCACCATTACACTGTAGGGAAGCTGTAGTGGATGGACATTGACGTCCATCTTTTGCAGATAAAAGTTATGAGACTGACTAGGAATGATTACACATTTTAATGTGAAGGACATAGAAGAGGAGCCCAACAGGCATGTAATATACACTGAATGGCATCTGCAGCTACTTGTTGGAAAGATTTTCCAACCATGACATGTCAAAGTTCAGAAGAGGAAAAATATTTATAACCAGCATCCAGAATAATGGAAATTTCATACTTGTCTGTCTCCATTTTCCTGAGCCAATATCATCCCTGTGCTTCTGCTTTCTCAATTAAAATGACTGTCATGTGATAGGAGTATTTCATGTATCGGGGATGTAAATTAGCAGGACTGCAATCGACAGAGTGGTGAAGAGATGAGATGGTGGCTAGTTTTGAACCAGTTTTGAGATACAATGATGAAGTCTTCTTACACAGTCAGCACAGTGGCTTATGGGTGAGTGTGTTGTTTAAATCAATACAACACGCTGGCGCTTAGTTTCTAAAACTAAAAATTTATGCTCAGAGTTCATTCATAAAATCCTGGACCTATTGACTTCTGAGCTTCTCCAAAGGTACATTTCCCTGACAAGAGCTTTAAAATGTTGTAAAATGAAAGAAGAGCCAGATGAGCTCCAAGAGTCTGATTTTTTTTTTTTTTCACTACTGTTTTCCCAATATGGTTGTTTTTCTTAACCCAATAATTCTAAAAATAGTCTAAGGTTTAATCTTTATGTTATGATTTGTTTATGAGAAGGTGATGTCTGATCGCTAACATTTTAACCAAAAGAAAAAACAAAATCTCATAGAGCAGAAATGAGAAAACCCACAGGTCCTGCTCCTTTTTCATAAGTGGATTCTCTCTGTAAACATCCTTATTCTCTTCTTTCTCTTAGTATATTTTTTACTTTTCCCACCCAGGCAGATTACTTTCCATTGCCCAAAATGACATTACTTCTTCCAAGAAAATGTAGGCTTGGAAAATGGGACATTGTCATTACAAATTTATCAAGAACGATGTTCCAGGGAGCATCTGCAAATTTGATCCAGGGCAAAATGGTCATTTCCTCTCATAAACATAGAAGAAATGGCAATATCCTAAATCTGTTCTGTGAAAATTCACTCTTTTTTCACTGATGTTTTCTAGGTACTAAAATTAGACCTCACTCTGCCAATGTCAGGGTATATTATTGCATCTGTCAATGGCATTATAAGGCAATATGAATATCCAGGACAGTCAGCAGAAACAGTGTGGAACTCAATAGCAGTGGCACAACAGAGAACCAGGAACTGTGTCCAGACCCACTGTTAGCGAAATCCCAGTTGTTGCCTCCATTAGTCTTCTTGTCTTCTCTCCTTTCTGCTTTATACACCACTCTGAAGCAGTAGTTACTACAACAAATGCAATAGAACAATATTGGTCTCAAAATCAGCCTGAGAGAAGAATCAGACCTTAGTCTCCAAAAGTAGGTCAAGGACTCTGTTTGTAAATACAGGAAAATGTTAGAGCTGGCAGGCCATAAGCAGCAAATGGGCACAACCAGCCAGTGATACCAGCCAGTGGCATACAGCCATTCCCCAAAAGAAAGGTACTTTCAGAGTCTGGGCCCCAGAAGAGGAAATTAGCAGTCATATCTCTGGACACTCAAAATAAATCTTCTTCATTAGATTGCACTTATATGCACTTGATTTTTCACTAGAGTTAATTTTCCACTACCTTATTTTCCTTGCAGGCTGATGAAGAAAATACAGATTGAGTATTTTGGCACTTCAGAAGAAAAAATAGTGAATATGCAGCCTGGAGGGGCTCAGGAGTTTGATTCCAGTTCCCTTCTGTAGATATAAGAAAAATAAAATAATGGAAGCTTGACTCAAGCAAGTGAATAAATGAATTTACAAGGGATAATCTAATTTGCATCTTGGACTGCCTGCAATTATGAATGTTTATTAACTAGTCTGTCTGGCTTTTGGAGGGGAACAGTGCAGGAATCCCTGGAGCAACCTAACTCAAATAGAATTATCAGTCAAAAGAAAAAAAAAAAAATCCCAAGCAGAATGCTAGACAGTATGAAACTTCCACTGTTACTGGCGGGGTTAACACAGTCTGAATTGAGCACAGTGGTCCTATTGACTGGTCAGGAACCACTAGTATGAGTAAGGGGTTATCAGGAATGACTGGATGCTCTATCCTGCTGAGATAAAAAACAGGTGGCCAAAGCCCAATCCAACAGCAGACAAAAGCATGTGAGTACACTTACTGACTTCAAAGGCACAGCCCACATGTTTAATGTTAAGGATGTGCTAAAGTCTTTTGCTGAACTGGAGCCCATGAGATTTCTGAGATCTTCACTCCCAACGACTTTGGGGTTAGCTGAACTAGCGTGTTAAGTCTGTATTTCCCCAAAGGATAGCATCAAGATTTTATCCTGCTGTTTTGGTAAAAAAATAACAATACCTTAGAAAATGTTTTCTTTTAGGATATCATGCAGTCACTCTTAGGAGAGAACTTCTCCACAAACACTCTTTTAAAAGACAAAAATAAAAAAAACAAAACAAAACAAAACACTAAAAGATTTATTTTTGTGGTGCCAGTATGTTACAGATAGGTTCATTAATGCCCATATCTCATATGCTAAAGTGTAGAGATGCTGGATTCAGCAGTGAAATGAACAGCTACAGCAGGCACAGCTTTTTGATCGATTCACTCCAAGATATTTTTAAGTAGCTCACAACTTGCATAGACTCCATACACACAGTACTGTGCATGTCTATTTGAGTGCATAACCACTTCTGTATGTGCAAGCCACATGGTTGCATAAACCAGAAGATAGCTGGGAAAAGTGGTCATTTGTACATATAAATATCCCAATTACAGACCAGTCTTGGTGGGAATACCTACAGTTTTAGACAGTTGCAGTTAGTATATTTGAATGCAGACCTTGGTCTTCCCTTTTTGAAAATATAGGGATATAGAATGAGAAGGGAACTCCTGGTGCTGTAAATCCATCTCCTGCAATGAGCTTCTTACTGAACTACATTAGGCCTCTTTTTTTACCCCTGCTATTCCTTGTCATTGACAAACTTATTCTAATTTTCAGTCCAACTGTATTCCTGTCCAGTTTACAATTACTCCTGTGCCAGTATTGTCCTTTACCTTAACCAGCTCTTCTGCCTTCTTGGGGCTTCCTTCTTTCGTGTGTATGTATACTGAGAAAAATCATCTCCCCTCTCAATCTTTTTCTCTTTATGAACTAATTGGATTCATATTTCTTCATCTGTGCAGGCACAGGCCTTAGACAGGTGTGGTGCTCAGACTGCATCACCCAAGGAACAATTCAGGCTGGCAGAGTGATTTAGTGACACACCTGTGAGTCAACATTTCTGCCCAGCTTTCCCTGTGCTGAAAGTCAGTAGTCATCTGGCTTATGCTCTTTCCAGCAGTTATTGGCTCCTGGCTGTTTAAAGTACTGCATTATAACTAGTGGAATAAATAGCCCTTTAAGACAAAGATTTCATCTAAAAAGAGAATCCAGTTTTTAGAAATTGGATTGTAATTTGTTCTAACAATGCAATTCCTACTCTTCAGTATGAACAGAGCACTTCACAGCATTTGCCTGGGATATCATTAGACAGTAGTCTCCTGCTGCTGCCAGCACTTTACACTGTCTACTGTTCTACATATGCCTTTCATGCCTGAGTATGTTTCCTGGCTCATCTCTGGAAGACTTTCTTTTTCATTTAAGCCTTCATGCCTATCCTAAATCCAACAGTATGATTGCTTGGACCCCTGTACTCAAGAACGTGTGTTGGACACCAGAGTCTCTACTCACCATCCTGTGTTCTTTTATTATGAAGCGATTAATGCTGGAGTATGAGTCATTTTGCTGTTTCCAGCACATTTGCTCAGCTGCCTGAAGTGCCTCATGAGGGATCAAAAGGTACTTTAATATACTCAGGGATTTTGTCTCCTGTTCCAGGGTCCCAGCTGCTTTATACTCATGATAGGATATATTGCATATGTATATATCAACCCTAGAAATGCTCATAAGCATTACTATTTCCTTCATGCTCAATGCAGTTTCAACTATACAGGCTAGTTGCTTTGATGTATTTAGTATCAGCTTATTGGTATTGCTTTCTAATGGATTATGGTGAGATCACATGTTCATGTTGCACCCAAAGCTGAAGTAATCAGATTTCTGTATTCCAAAAGCTCAGCCATTTCATCCTTTCCAGTACAAACATACCTCTTTCTCTGCATATCAGAGCTCTGGTGACAATTGCTGTGGCCTGCTTCCTTTACTTCTTCTCATAGCTCACCTTCTAAGACCCCACATGAGCTGTCTCCATACAACACCTCACCTTGCTCTTCAATTCTAAAAGATGCCTAAGATCATCTTGTGCCCATATGCACAAAGACCCTTGTTTCTGCAGTGCTAGAGACAAGCATTTGAAAGTGTAGCCCTCCAGGAATACTGGGCAGCCTTCAATAGCAGTCCAAGAGTTCCCTCCTTCTAGTGCCAGGTGCCCTTAAAAATTAATCAAGATACAAATCCTGAACAACGGCATCACCATGCTTTGTTCATGTGAGAGCTGGTCAGGCAAACACATCTGTTTTTCAATTACACCTGCCCAGTCCACCTTATCCCCAGTCTGGGTTGGCACAGAAAATGAAAAAAAACCAGCTTCACATTAGCTGAAACAATCTTGGTGACTCTTTTTTTTTATTTTTTTTTCTTAAAGAGGTGTTGTTTTTATAGAATTACAATAGATATTTGATCTTCCCTAAACTTCAAAAGCAGAAGACTTGTAGTAGTTTATTACAGACATTTAAGGGAGAGGGAAGTAGACTGTTTACACTAGAGTATCACTTGGATGGGTTTTGCTTTGGGCATAAATTTGTGGTGCTTGGTCCCAAGGAACAATCTCAGTTGTTTAAAGGTGTGTCTATGTAGACATAGCCACCATAGTTCCAGGGTTGCTCTGCTTAGTAGTACTTAAAGCCTGATATATCATTTACATTTTTCTTTACTCCTTCGAATGCCTGTTTCTTGGTATCTCACCATACGCCCACTATGTGCTAACTGTCTCAAGAGTTCACAGGCTTCTGATAAGCATGTGCAGAATCTAGAAAGATAAGTTAGGCATCCCTATAAATCACTGAACTTCTTCCCACCCTTTAGTTCCTAAACACTCTACATTTTTCAGAGTGCAGCTGGAGTCTCTCAAAAGTCAACAGATGTCTAGCATAAGAAGCACAAGTTTTCTTACCAGTTCTCTGTGCTTGTTTCAACAGGTGTATTGTTAACTCTTCTTTACAGGACTGACAGTTCCTTTTGCCCAGTCTTCACTGGAGCTAATGAAACTCTTTGTATTCTCACTGTCTACATGTCCAATGTGTTTCTATCTTCAGCTCACCATGAACCATCCTCTACCACCTCCTCTAATACATGTTTTCTTTGGTTTTGCACATTGGCTGAAAGCCAGGGTGACTGCTGTCCTTCCCTTTTCACATTAAGGATATTTTGGTGTCAGACTGGAGCACAGACCAACAAAGTCCACAAAGATTTGCAGTTCCCTAGCTTTCTACACAGGAAGTCACACATGTCATTCTTGTGTGACAGCTAATTGAAACTATTTTTCTAATCATGATTATTGCCTAAGATCAAGCCACAAGCATTCACACATAGACAGTGCTGGAGGATCATGCCCCAAGAATCCTATTTCTTAGAGAAAGAGGGCAAAGGCATTCAGTACAAAAGCAGAGAGAATAGGAAGTACCAGCAGTTTCAATACCTTTATTTTTCTCAGCGTACAAATCCACACCACCTGATCACATCTTTACCACCTGACAGTGGTCTTTCACAGTGCTGTTCAGTGGGGATATGCTGACTGAAAAGACAAGGGGTGAGTGAGAATGCTAGAGCAAAACCATCCTCATGAAGCTCAAATGAAGAAGCTGGAGAAAGGGGAAGAGAAATTTTTTTACCTAACGAACAGCCTCTCTGCACAGAGCTGAATCTAGTCAAAAGTTCATCCCACTGCAATCATTTGGTGACTTTTTTGCATTTATTTTTCCTTTGCCACATGGCCAGCAGTGAGGAGATGACCAAGCCTAACAACAATGTTCCCAAGTGGAAAGCTAGGAGCAGGAGGACATTTTTCCAATTATTATCAAGCAAGTGCTGAAGAATATATTCTCAGCTGGGTTCCATCATTTCTCCTAGCACAGTGTCCTTGCTCTAGCTCAGTGTTCCTAACAACTCCAGTCTTGTAGTTCATGAGTTTCTTATTGATGGCCTATGTTTGCCCATGGACTCAGGATATTTTTATTGTATGCCACTTGCACTTGGTCACATTTCCCCTGTCTAATACTGCCATTTACCATAGCTATTGGGATTATATTGGGCCTGGCTATATAATATAGCTGAAATAAAAAACTTTTCTGTCCATCAAAAGAAAAAGAGTAGAACATAAAGTTTTAGAGCAGGCACCACTGAATTTATGAGCAGGATCACATGTAGTTGTCAGCAGTATCAGGGAATCCCAGGCTATGGTCTGAGTTGGATGTTAGTCTAACAGCATGGTTGCAAGACTCGTTTTCCCAACAAAACAGTGTGGCTGCATCCAGACTGCTTATTCAGAAAGCTTTGTGCTATCCCCTAACTCATATGTAGAGATTGTCTGAAAAATGTTTGTTGATATTGCTAGAGCAATAGCAGAGACCATGCAAACAACTGAACCATTTGAACAATCATCAGCCACTGCTCAAGGCTTGATCTTGTTTTGTTTACTGGTATAGATGTAGCCTACAGCACTCAGAGAAATCTGTTCACTTTGTCATTGATGTAGCCCTGTTGTCAGAAGAATAAGCATTTATCTTTTTCAGCATTCATATTCCTTCATTTTTTTTCAAGTTGCAGCTAGGTTTCTCTCCACTTCATCAGGTTTGAGGACACAGTGCTTGTAAGCCATTGCCTTGAGGTGGCTCTGAATTCCAGGTATCCGTTATGGCATCTATGTGTGACTTCTTTTATTCCACTGTTTCATTTCTAACTCCTCTCCTTGACTCTTTACAGAAACTATGAACTCTTCCACTGATGCAAAGAACAGTTTTATTTGGAAATCCATTAGTCTCAACCAATGTCCCTCTTACATTTTTTCTGTAAGTAGGTGCTGCTTTGTTTGACTTCAAGATCTAGTTTCTTCCTTCTTACCAACCTCAGGACAACACAATAGGCAATAATACAAAAAAAAGCACATGTTCTTTAAGTGGCTTTTTGTTAACAGAGCTAGTTTCAGAGATGCTACACTTGCGGCCCACCAGCTATGCAAAGGCTGATTTCCTCATGCTCCTTTCAAGCTCTTCCTCCTTACAACCTGTACTCCTCAGGCTTGATATTAGGAAGCATTTCTTTACAGAGAGAGTGGTCAAACACTGGAACAGGCTTCCTAGAGAGGTGGTCGATGCCTCAAGCCTGTCAGTGTTTAAGAGGCATTTAGACAATGCCATTAATAATACACTTTAACTTTTGGTCAGCCCTGTAGTGGTCAGACAGTTGGACTGGATGATCATTGTAGGTCCCTTCCAATGGAAATAGTTTATTTTATTCTATTCCATTCCTTCAGGTTCGGTGTAGGCTGCTGCAGGAAGGAAGCCACCACTTAAGCTATTCTCCCACACACTTTCCTCTGGGGTAGGAGTAAGCAGGCAAAGTACTAGATATTCTTTCACCCCAGGACCATGCTGCCTCAGATAACCTGCAAAGAGGAAAGGGTTCCTTGCTCCATTCCTCTCAGACATGCCTAGCCTAGGCATGTCTAGTGACTTAGTCCAGGTCACAACTTAAGGAAAGTTCTTTAGGTACCAGCCTTTAAAGAATATCACAGAACATCCGTTGCTGAAGAAAGACATCTGCAGCCTCTGGATTATGTAAAACAAACATCTGGCAGCCATGGCTTCCTCTTAGCTTTGCTGTTGTATGTAGTAAATGGAAGTCCCAGCTCCCACAACTGTCACTTGGCTCCAGCAAGCACTATGACTCTCCTTTTGTGAGAAATGAAGAATAATCTGGCTAAATCCCAGTTTCAGAGCCAGCAAACACCAAAGGTCCAGACCCTCCTGCTGTTATTAAAAGCTGGCTCCCCTCTTCCAGGGATTAGCAAACTATGCGGACATTCTTAGGAACTGAAAAATCAGCAGACTTCTGCTTTGCAGGCTCCCCTCAGAAATGAGTAGAGCTGCTCCCCATTTCACTGCCACGACCAGCAATGTTCAAAGCCCCAGAGCAACAATGATACCAATACCCAGCAAACTTTTGATTCTTGTCTTTTGAATCTCGCTGCATCTCAAGTGAACATGTGGAATCTTCAGCAGACTCTGGACTAAACTATTTCTAAGCAAATAAATACACAAACATCCTATAATAACAAGGTAAATCCAGAGACCTAGCACCCAATAAAAGCAATGAAAAAGGCATCAGTGTCTGCAATAGCTTTCTGGAATCCCAACACATTCTCAGAGAAGGATATGGCCCTGCCTCACTCTGTATCCCCATAATCAATCCCATACCAGAAGTCCCCACTGAGCCTGTAACAATGCACACTGTATATACTGTCCTTCTATTGTCTCTTATGTCTTTGCCTAAGGAAAATACACTGATTCTGCTGACAGTAAAGGCTCTGTAGCTGTGGAGCTGAAAACTAGAGTTTTCTCCAACTCAAACAAAACTAAGTTAAAAGGGGGAGAAAACACACAGGGGAACAGTGTGTCTATCTCAGCAGAGCTATATCCCTTCTCAACTCAACTGTGCTCTGAGAGATGAAAACAGAGGTAACACAGGCAATACTACAGAGGCCGTTTTAAAAGCGGGGGCTACAGAGCCCCTCTGAAAGTTTCTTTCCTGCTCTACATGTAAAACCCCCAAATGAAACATGTATCTCTACTTTCCAGAAAAGAAGTAAAGTCTTATCTACCTTATTACCTCAGGTTCCCTCAAACCTCAAGAGGAAACTTCTGTTTTCTCCATCCTTTGATTTTCAGATTTAGTAGCATTCAGGCGGAAAGAACCCATGATATCCATCTGAAGTCATGAAGTGACCTGTGAGTTGCATGCAATCATTTTTACCATTTTGAGACCTCTCAATAATTGGGCTTTGGCCACAAGAACTCATCTTCTACTAAAACAGCTATCATTGCTGGTTTCTGAATTTTCTACCTAAAATCAGCCTGTCTGTATCTTTCCTGTAAATCAAGATACTCGCTATAAGTAGTCTAGAAGGGACTATAGAGCTAGTACAACCACAGTAAGAATCACAAGATTTGTTTTTTCTACCTTTCCGAATGTACATATCCACCTTCCCTCACTAGACTTCAAGAAAATTTTGATCAATACATTCATTATTTGGTCACATTTATATGTCTACATAGTTAATGGTGCTAGCAAGATGAACAGAACTGTGGTAGTTATATCTGCTATTAGTAAAGAGCAGAATAAGTCAAATGCAGTAGCTGAGGTAGTTAATAGAGTGAATAGTGGAGGTAGAGTTGGTTTTGTTTATTATACAAGTTTGCCTTTGACATTTCTCAGCGCACAGTCTGTCTTTTAAGATCAAATTTGGTGATCTACTGCAACAATGACAATAAAGACCCTGTTACCACTGTTGAATCAATGGGCTTTGCACTGTATGTACAGTACAAAATACATGCATAAGCCTGGCAGCTGCTAAACTCATTGATATATAACACCAGTCCCAAAATAGTGATATTTCACTTCTGGAGCTTTATAAATTGTTAAAGAAATAAAATCTGCCTTTGGGAAATAATGTTTCTTTATGTATCATTGTACCCATTCCCTCCCTCCTCCCCTCCCTTCAAGATTAAAACAAATAGAGTTGAAGCTATAAATCATTGCTATTGGCAGTGGAAAGCCCTCAGAGATCTTCCTTCTGTGCCATTTCAGTAGACAGAAAGTCTAATGTACAGAGAGGTGATGTTGCTTTATTTTTTTTTTAAGTAGAGAGTCAGAAAAACATGTCCCTCCTTGATCTCTTCAATGTACAACAATATTTCTTCAGTCATATTAAAGTCATTGCACATGCTCCAAGGGGTTTCAAGGAAAGTCACTGGGAAATGAAGCAAGCCTGGGAGCTTTAGCTGTCGTTGTCTTGTGTAGAGAGGCACATCTTGAAACACCATTTAAACACTGTAGGCAATGCCAGTAATAGGACTGGACCAGTCACTCTGTCCTGAAAAGTATATGGTTTTGAAAACTCATTTGCAGAAATTCAATCTCCATTGCTTGTTTTTCACTGAGCACAGAATCTCCCAATCTATAACTGGATAAGTGATAATCCAAGAATTGTATTTGTACCATGAGAATTCAAGTTGAAAATTTCAGTAGTTTATTTAAAATTGTTTTTCTGCTATTATTCCTGAGGGTAAACTCCTTTCCTAGAAATTGCTCCTGGTTTTTGCAAACATTGATCAAGCATTTCTGAAACATCCACCCACTTCCATTTTTCAGTAACATGAACTGTCTGTTTTTCAACCACCCATCGTTTCTTAGCCTCATTTCCTTTGCTTTCACTTCAAGAAATAGGGGGAAAAACTTAAAGGTTTTCTCAGAGCTGCTGAAGTTCGTAAACATGAGCTTTACATTAGAATGTCCATCAGTTACAGCAAATTCATAACCAAAAAGAGGCAGCCTTCTCCCCTCCTTTTTTTTTTTCCATTTTTTTCTCTCATTGCAGGAAGAAATAAAACAAACCCAAACAATCCTCAGACAAAACTAACTATCTCTAATACGAGATCAGAAAGTTACTTTACTCCTAAAAGCAAGCAAGTAATAACAGTTCATAGACTGCATTTTTTCACTTGTAACACTGCACAGTGCAATCAATAAAAGCAGAATTCCCAGCCATGCTATCTTCCTTTCCACCACAATTGCTCTCCTCGATGGAGAGTCACTGTTAGACAAAACACTGAAGCATGAATGGTACAGAACCACCTCAGTCCCTCACTGCAGCATTTGAAACACCCCCATGTACCCTCAGGCACTATATAAGCACTGTAAATTAGCTGATAGGAGTCTGAGTCCTTGGATCCTACTTGCTTAACTGAGCACATAGAGACCCTGTCAGAAACGGTGGCATTACTGTATGTGTGTGGTTAAGAGCATGGAAGTATTTTTGCAGCATTGGGGTGTAGGAAAGGAGGAAAAGATATCCTGCTTTATCACAGTAAATTTTATCACTTTGATCTTAGGCACATTTAGGCCTTTGTAGGCTTTCTCTACTAATCTCCAATTTAATAGGCATGAGCTGGAACCCCATTCCTGCATCAGCCAGGGTAAGCACAGTCTCTGCAGTGTGGACTGAGAGCCTGTGAGACCCCAGGAAGGGGTGTGGGAGCTCTGCTGTTGTATATATGTTTTATTCTCCAACTGAGCATCTTTCACAAGTGCTCAATCCACACACAGACATGTCCCAGGCCTGTTCTACCTCTGCACAATACCCTTCCTGCCTGCTGACACAAGTAGCTTTAAAAATTTTTTGCTGAGCCATATGAGCTCTGGTTTGCTCTCCGCTTGCCCCCATATTGAATCAGCATCTGCTACTATCATATAATACAGGTACAGACCTCATCCAAACAAGGCCGATTGTATCACATCATCTGGCCTGGCATTTGTCTGTCACGCTGGGGCAGGGAATGTGATACCAAGCTGACAAAAAGCAGCACACGGCCCTGCCTGGAGAGCCCCTTTGTTCATCTAAGCCTCCCCTGCTGCTTTTGTAACTCCAAATGGATTTCTGATTCCCTATCTCTTGGCCTTTTCAAGCCAAATGGTTTGGTCAGATCACAAGACAGCAGGTGCTGCTCCACTCAACATTTGCACCTTCCAATCCAAACACACCTCTCCCTACCGACCCTTAAAATCAATCAAAGGGACTTATCAGTTTGTTTTAAGCTTTGATGTTTGTCTGGGGTTTGTTTATCTAGCAGTTTATTCCTGGGAGTATGTTCTTGACATCTTGGAGTAGGTGGTAATTAGCAACAAGGAAGAAGGGCTGAGATAAGAAGCGGAATTTGAAAGTGGTGATACCTGGGGAAGCAGCTGTGCTGTGTCCCCTCCTGCTTTCGTCTCAGCCACTGAAGCGAGCTAGAGACAGCAAAGGGATGAAGAGCAGCCACCATGCCCTTTCAACAAACACTGGTCAGCCAAGCTGTGCCGCCCGGCATGTCTCTCTGTGGAGAAGCAGCCCACAAGGGGTCTGCTTTGGCTACCCGCCATGTCGCCACCTGCTCCACCTCCTCCACTTCTCAGGCACTCATTAGACCTGCCTCTGAAGAGCGCTTTTGTCTGAATGAACTTTCTACCTGTTGGTTTTGCTCCAAGAGCAACTTGCTTAAAAGAAGGCCTGAGGATAAGGTCTTGCCATCGTGTGACATCCTATATATCTGCTGTCTTCTACGAAGCGACACATAGAGCAAAGGTGACTCAATTGTTTCTATAATAGGAAGAATAAATGCTGCTATGACTCTGTATTTAAGGCATTCACTACACACACACAGAGGGGCTTATGTGTGGATGTGGTGTAAATAAGCACACACATACCCGCACACTGCATGGATTGTCTGGTGTATTCACACATGCACACACACAAAGGCAAAGAGCAGTGAGAAAGCAGAGCAAAAATTCTTGCTCCGAACAGCTTTGGACTTAGCACATGTTTGAAATAGGAAGCCAGGCCTGGACCTGAATTTTGCAGATGGCCCCTATCTTTATAACCTTCCCAACAGAATTCCATACAATAATATAAGCCTTTAATTGTGGTTTTGAGTACATAATGTGGAAGCAAAAGCACACTAACCTACACCCACACTGCACAGCCTGCAAAAGGACCCACATAAGTACACAGTGCATGCTCAGGAGAGGAAGGGACTCTTGCAGCCAGGATGCTCCTGAAGTGCCCTAAAGGACACAGAAAGAGACTTACTCTCTGTGCTGGCTTGTGGAGCAAAGCCAGAGTGCAGAGAATACTGTAAAGCAGGAGTTTTTTAGAGGCTAGCTGAAATAAAAAGCCTCCTGGTCTAAACTGGGCCACAAAACTTTTTGCTCAGTTAAATGAGTGAACCTTAATAGCTAAAAGAAAACCCAATGTGTTTTGGGCCAACCCAATTCATGATTTATCTTCTAAGCAGGCAAGAACAGGTTTTCATTTAGAACAAACAGATTCTGATCAACCCCTGCTTACACTCCTCCATTTCCAGGATGGGAGCTACTACTTTTACGTCCACATTTTTGTTACAATTATTACATTTCTCAAGGCTGCAAAACACTGGGTTTTTTGTGTTTTGTTTTGTTTGTTTGTTTGTTTGTTTTTTAAAAAAAAAAGAAGAAGCCTTTACCAGAAAGGGGTTTGGGGATTTTTCGGGTTGGGTTGGTTTGGTTTGGTTTGGTTTGGTTTGGTTTGGTTTGGTTTGGTTTTTTAAGGGGAAGATAATGCATTGATATTAACCTGAATATCTACCTGAGCAAAAATCCTCTGCCCTTCTCAAGAATAGGTTCTGGGGAAACTATTTCACCCAGCTGTACTCCAGAGGATCCCTGTGGGAGGGTGTAAGCTCACTTGGCGAGGCACTCTGTGTTCAAGTAGTAGATGACTTCACTCTAATTATGCACATAATCTTTTCCTACACAGTAGTGTACATCAAACCAAAATTATACTGCATGTGTTAAGCTTGTAAGTGCACCATTTTATAATGATCACATTGTTTGTGTCCCAAGGACATTATAAAGAGGGTATTTCTACCACTGTTATGATTCTATATATTGCCAATAAGCAGCAGGGTTTTAGCTGCATACAGAGCAGGGTTGTAGCTGCATACATTAAGACAATACTTGACAAAAGCCAGCCTCAACTTTGATGTTGCCCTTAAACTAAATGCCTTTTATGCCAATTTTTTCCCAGTACCAGTATCTCCATATAGAAGTGACAAGTCAACATTGCTATATACTATGTATAATCACAGTTTGGATTGAAATGGTGCCTTCAAAGCACTGCAAATACGTGTCATTAGATATTGCATTACAACTATTTGGTTCTAATGGAGCTGTCTTTTCCTGTTGGCATTGATTTACCACACAGGCATCAGAATATTAATAGATACAGTCCTGCCTCATGTGTAGGAAGACAGTATGACAATGCAGAGTTCATAATCCTGAGACTATTAAACCTTTTTTTTTACTCTATTAGACATCAAACATTGTATAAAATAAACAAAACAAAGCAAAAAAACCTCAGCGACACCAGGCATTTGCATTCTGTGTATCCTTTATAGCATATAAACATAGATTTTCTGTTCTGTTTTGTTCTATACAAAACTCAGCATCATTGTCCACTTTCTGTTCCAATGTTTGGTGTCAACAGAAGTTTAGGATCTAGTTCTGGTCCCCACTGAAGTCATGGGAATCTTTTACTTGATGTTAATGGGAATTGGATCAGGCCAGTAATTGGAGACGCTGAAAAGAATCCCAGATGCTGCCTAACAAATGAACTATCCACTGAGGTATTCCCTCTGCTCTGGGAAGCTGCCACTGGGAATTGCTGCTACCTTTCTGTGGAAATGCTGAAAAAAAACGGATGTCAGATGTCAAAGCTGCCAGCCCCACAGAGAGTTTTAGTGACACAGAAAATTCTTAAAAATCTAAACAAAAAAAGAACCCCACCAAGTGAAAGAGCTAACTATTTTGGATTTTCCTGGGGAATAGGGATACTTGAAAACAGCAAAATCATGCTGCTAATATTTGGGAATCTGTCCTTTGACCTGTCCTTGAGCAGGTCAGTACTGTCTGAATCTGGTTCTCTTAACAATGGTGTGAGACAGAATTCTTCAGCTCTTTGCATGTCAAATTTAAAGCCAGACAAAGGAGGTTAGTAATTTTATGTTCATTTCTTTATTTATTACTAAGATCCCATATTCTTTGCCTAGCAGTTTCCACACCTGATCAGTTGTGGGAGCTGCAAATGTACTTTGCATGTCCTTTTGCCTTCTTCCCCAAACTTTGCAAAGGGGCCAAGCATTCTGCTGTAATGTGTGGCATTCGCCTCCTGTTAGCATTAAAAAGGTGGATCCACCTCAGGTCCAGTCACAGCACTGATGTGCAGAGGCAGAACCACAGTTACAGAAGAGGATGCAGTGATTCATCCCTTCTTAAAAAATGACTCAAAGAGGAAATTGCATGCTCTGAAATGACATACTTCATTGTAACCTGTTGTGCCCATGCCCGCCTGCCATACCATACTCTGCCTTTCCCTTGGATATTAGACAAACATGCCAGGAACACTTCAGGTATAAACCACTACAAAGGCAGAGAGCTTCCTATTTGTCTGTCATTCTTTACACAGCTGACAGCTCCCAAAGTCTTGCTGCCACAAGGATCCAATTCATTGTCACTGGAGACACCCAGGACAAGTTCAAGTGAGTAAGAAGGGGTGTGAGAAACCAACATAAAATGCACGTAAAAGTTAGTAGAAAACAAAAAGGGACTATGAAAAGAAAAAAGTGTGCCTAGTGTGAATTATTTACTTTTCTACATTCATAATTGCCACCAAATAGAATAGTAATGAATCCTTTGCTGGAAACAGTCTTAAAATTGCTGGCTGTGGCAGGAGGTTTTCACATCAGAGTATGGACTCCTGTTCTACTCTAACCCTACAACAGGAGACAACATGATTTTGTAATTAAGGATAAGTCTATTCCTAGTCGTCTGCTATAGACTTTCCACATCAACTTGCATAAATTGCTTTCCTTACTTTTTTTTTTAAAGAAACCTTCTACCTTGTTCATTGTGAGAATGAGTAGAAATCAACATTAAGTTAGCACAGAATGAGCGAGCTTCTGTGTCGATCCAGCCATGCAAGACAGAGCCCTAATAGGACTAAGTTAGTCTTCTACTAATGTACAACTGCAGTTCAGGAAAAGTTGCTGATTGTTGAGTACGACTCTTTGGTTACCTAATGCTAGCTGCTCTCCGGAGCATACAAAATACAGACTTCAGCTATGTTTGCTGAGAATAGGGTAGCAATATTTATCTTTGCATGTTTGTGGGGACATCAATGAAACATTGACATTTTGCTGCATTGAAAGAAGCCTGAGATTTCCTTGCTCAAATATCTTAAAAAACTAACAATGAAAACCACACTTGCAAGTTTCCTATTCCCCTTCTTCTCACTGAAAAAGAAAATTCATTATAACTAGATTCTTTGCAAGCACAGTGAATTTTGCTTCACTGACTTGGGCGAATCAGTGTTTGCTTACAACATCAAGGCTTTCAATATGTACTCAGCAAGGCTTAATGCAGATTTCTGGGATAGGTAAAAGAATAATTAAAATGTTAATTAAGGATAAATCCTCGTTTGCAAATTCCCATAAATCTCCACAAAGCTAATTCTCATGATGCACATTGGGATTTTTCTTAGGCCACTGGTAACTTATTCTGAAAGGTTTGAGGAAAATAATTCAGTCTCTTTCTACATCAGGTCCCTGGCTGTGAAACAGGGACCTCCTTTGCTCCTCCATTTTGTGCATGGTTTGTCTGTTTAAACTCCAGTTTCTTTTGAATGCATATCTTTTCCATAGTCGTTAGCATGTTAGGACTCATATTGGGTGACAGACCCACATGCTCCTGTAACAGCAACAAGTCCTCAGGTGTTTTTAAAGAGCCTTAAAGATACAGTTTTAGCTAAAGCAGAGGCTGCTGATTTTTGATCTACAAAAAATGGTAGATGTCTACCCTGGAATTGCCCTACTAGCTCTGCGTGAGTCTTCTCACTCAGCTAAGTTTAGGATGAACTGGTTCTTTGCACAAGCAGTAAGCATCTCACAAGGATTTTGCTGGGGGATAAGGACTTTGTGAAATCTTAGTATATCTGAAAAATCATTAGGAGGCTGAAGTAACATGCTTTCTTAGCAAAGTCTCAGTATAAACTGTGACAGAGGGACCTGATACAAGGGCTCTTGTAAATGTCTCATGAAAGGCTTATAGAAAAGTGTCTCAGAAATGTCCCTTGTCAAAGAGGACAATAACCATGAAAAGACAGGAGAGCTTATGATTTTATGTTTTCTTCATAGTTTTGCAGCATTCTGGTGTTTTATAGCACTAACAAAATACGACATTTGGCTTTCTCATAAGACTTTGTTTCCAAGCTTGTGGGAATACCACAAAAGTACCAGATGACATGATATCTGGCAACATGTATGGCTCACTTAGGCATTAAAAAGGCCAATGAAAATCATAAAGCAACTCACATACTGAATTACTCAATTATATATCTGGTTCATCCAAATTCCATTTTTCCCCCTCTTTCCTTTCTGCCTGTCTCCCTTTTTGTTCTCATAGGGCTATGTGCAGAGCCCTAGCAAGATTTCAATGAGAAGGGCCAGTCTTGCTCACACATGCAGAAAACCTGATTCAGGGATCAGTTTTAGCCAACTGGCTATGATGATGGCCAATACCCATTAACAGTGTAATGCCAATGAGCAGATAATCTAATTGCCACAAAGAAAAGGTTAACCAATCTATACTGCTCCTCTCTCTCTATTACTCTTCAGTCTGGCACTAGAGTCTCTAGCCACAGACACAGAAATTGTTCTGTAATGACAGGCATCACCAAATATAAACAGCTGGTAACCCTAAAATTAGACCCGCCAGCTCTCTCTTGGTTTGGGGATATGTTTTATTATACCTTCCAACTGGCAAGCAACATTTAAAGTTAATTTAAACCATTATGAGAACCTTTTATCTAATGGTTGGGCCTGTTGCTTTATGTATACTCTCTTCATTCTTATGATGAGTTTTGCCAGCACAGAAACAGAATTTTGCTAAAGCTAGTTGAAAATTTTCCATCTAAAATACATTCTGGGAGATAACTAGAGTTCTTGATTAAGCAAGATTTTAACATCTGAAGTTTCTGCTGTCTTCAGAAAACCTCAGCTTTCAGGTGACTAGGCGGAAGAAACATTCAGCAGCAAAATTAGCTGGGAAAAATTTTCAGTTTTCAGCTGCAAGGCCTTCTGACCAAGAACTCATACTACGTACCATATGGGGCAAGAAGGAAAAGATACTATGATTCCACTCCTGGGATGCATACTAGTGAAGAAATCTGGTGTATAGCAAAAAGCTCGGGCACAAAACACCCTAACTACAAATATTGTGATGCACGTCTTAAAATTAATTCTCTATTTCTCAGCCTAAAATTTTCAGTTGTTTAGATTGCCATAAAAGTTTGAAGTGTTCTCTGGGGAATAATCAATAGAAGGAAACACAGTTAGCTGTAGATTTTGCCTCAACCTAGAAACAGACTGATATCTTCAAAGTTAGATATGCATGTCTGAACCCTGGCAACTCATTTTTAATAAATATACATTTATGGCCTGATTTTTTACACCTGTGTTTGACTTTTTTTTTTATCTCTGAGCTTGAAATTAGCTGGTATAGTTGAATAACAAATTTATGTTTATGATTTAATTAATTTTATGCAAGCACTCCCTCTTTGACAAGGCAATATTCATTCTGTCTTCTCATATGACCCCCATTACTGGAGTCATATGACAACCTTAGTAGTACTGCCAGATTCCATTAGCATGTTTCATTTATTTTTCTTGCATAGACAGTTTGGATGTAAAGCTGAATCTCTCCTAAAGAACTGAGCAAAGTGAAATGTTCTGAGCCCCTTCACTTTTTTCCCTGCTCTATATTTAGTTTAAATGCTCACAATGACTGAGGGTCAAGATATTTGCTCTGACATTCACAAATGGGTGGAACTGCTGACACTCTATTAAAACTGCTAATTAGGGAAAAATTTAGGTGGGAATCACACTTGTACTTTGGTCGCAGGGAAAGCTGGCAGGCTCAAGGATCCTTGCACCAAGTACAGAACGAAACGGCACCTCGTGAGTCATGCACTGAAATCACTTCTAACTGGGAGCAGCACACATCTGGCAGCGATGAATGGCGGATGATGGGATACCTTTTCATCCTCTCTCCTCTAAGCCTACCAGAAATCCCATCACTGGCTTCTGGTTCTCATGACTGTTAGCAATAACAGTACACAGGCAGGAAGAGTATTTCTTCAGATTTCAATCCAACAGCTTTTCCTGGGGCGGCGATTGGCCAAGCTCACTCTGCAGAGCTGCAGGAACATCATGGGGGACCCTGCATGGCTCCCAGAACATGAGGGCTTCCAGCATCTCCTCTTCATGGGCATTCATCTGATTTTTACTTCAGGTTTTCAGAGAAACAAGCTCCTGTTCCTTGGAACCACAAAAGGTGGAAAATGGCCTGTTTCATGACTCTGGCAGAGTCTGCTAAGACACCTTAATAAAGTCAAAGGTATAATTTTATACCTCATTTGGGGAGCACAAGGAAAATAATGAAGTGGCTTACAAACACATTATTGATTTGGTTTTCATACTGGTGTAATCTGCTTGAAGGTAGACCCATCTTTGACAACTTTCTGGTCATTTTATCAGCTTATCTTTCTCCCTCAGCTTCCTAAAATAAAAGGCAAATATACTATTTAGTGCACTGCTACAGAAGCAAATGAGGGCAGAATTCTGCTTCATTATACAGAAGACTTCATAGTAGTTTGGTGAGTCCGAGTGTATCTCCAGGCATAAAAAATGCTGTGCATTACTTACTTAGTAAAGTGGAAGTCATGCGTGTATGGCAGTCACATAGACTACTTTTCTAGTTTTATGTTGCCTCTGAATAGTCCAGTCACAGAACACCAAAGTAGAACCTGTTGGAAATCTTTCAGTTCAATGTTTGAGGATTTGGTTTGGTTGGGTTTTTTTTCTTTAAAAAACCTCACAGATTCCTTGAAACCAAAACTATTTGTGTGAGTTTTCATTAAACTTGTTTCAGGAAAAGTTTCTCAGCATGACGAAGAATTTTTGGTCAAAAAATAAGGGGGGAGGGGGAGGGGGGGTGCAGAGAGGGAGAAAGAGAGACAAACAAATAGCTGGGAATTACTGTGGAAGCTCTGTCCCAGGCTGCCCTTTCAGTTAGGTCACCTACCAGAGTGTGGGAAAACTTGAGTTCATGTTTCAATTTTACCTGCTTCAGACTAGGGACTTGGACTTATGTTTCTTAGATCTCAGGTAAGTGTTATGTCCACTAGGTGAACTGGGCCACAGCAGGACTCTCTGAAGTGCTAATATCTGTTTTCTTCTGTGTACAAAATCAGTTTTCATTGGAATAGAGGCTTGAAGCTGAGTCTCCTACATCAGTGTCTTTCCTATTGACTCTTAACTAGCCTGGAGGAAGACTCTGTAGAATACAAAAATTTTAAGGACTGGTTTTCATGTTCATGCAGAATGGCAAAAAGAACATGTTGCAAATGTTTTTAAGGGAATAATAGAACCACCACTCATCTAGTTTCACTTCAGGAATGTAAGGTCTAATGGATAGTTACAAGATACTTCAGGTAAAAGATTATCTTGATTGTAGAAGACTTTTGAACACAGCTCTTCAATTCAGTAAATAGGTCCTGGTCCTCAGCATCACTATTTGCTGCCTGGATGCATTCAGTACCATTTTTGGTTTACCTTTACAGTATATGCAAAATACTGCTGAAATAGGAGATGCAAGAGGAATCCAGGCCAACTTTCTCCTGGGTAACTATCATGGCAGTAGCACCAACTTAGAAGAGTGTCTGCTTCTCAGCCAAATTATGCCTAACTTTCACACAAAGGCACATTGCTTGGGCACATCGTCCTACTACTACTTTGTACTTCTGTGCCCTTTTGTTATACAAACTACAGAAATACATTTTCCTTGCCCATCTTAGAGGTATGGATTGGCAAGTCTATTAAATGCTCAGAAGAACATTTAGAAGCAGCCACTGCCCAAAACAAACAATAATTTTGGTCCTCTCAGAGGTACTGAGGAAATATTCTTGTAGCTGTATCCTGTAATTGTAATGTAATCTTGTTGCCACAAAAAAATTATTAACATAGAGAAATTCACTTAACACAGCAAGTACAATGCTTGAAAGAAACATCTTATTTAACTGTCACTTTCATATCTTTGTCTGGAACAGTGATGTTTAACTCCACATATAGTAAAAAAAAAAATCAAATTAGCTTTGCTGAGAAAGAAAAGGACTCTTATGCTTCTGTCTACAGGGTCATGAACAATTTTTGGCTAGAGATATTTTACTTTGAAAGAGATCTCATAATTAGCTTATTCAGGCAAGGAATCCTCTCTCCTTTATTCTGACAGTCTCAACAGTAGTGTCCAATTCTTTTTTTTTTTCCTTTGTTGCTGTGATATCACTATTACAAGGAGATTTCATTTTGTTTTGTGCTGTTTTTGACTTGAACATGTTATGTCAATAGGAGACATTGGAAAGAACTGGAAAACAAAGTGATACTTCAATCCAAATTATATTCATTACTAGGCAATTTTAATGTATATAAGGAACTCAGGAATAAGTGTGTGTGTATATATATATATATTGCAGCATTCTAGAAACTGATCGTTATTGCAGTAAGAAGGAATGCTAGGACAGCTCACTCACCCAACACAACAGGGGAAGGGAAGGGAAGGGAAGGGAAGGGAAGGGAAGGGAAGGGAAGGGAAGGGAAGGGAATGGAAGGGAAGGGAAGGTAAGGGGAGGGAA
>JAVJGG010000029.1:8779805-8798912 GCA_035590195.1 Aviceda cuculoides | reverse complement strand
GAGGGGAGGGAAGGGAAGGGAAGGGAAGGGAAGGGAAGGGAAGGGAAGGGAAGGGGAGGGGAGGGAAGGGAAGGGGAGGGAAGGGAAGGGGAGGGAAGGGAAGGGACTGATGAAATGTGTCTTCTATCAAGTACAATAATGCTGGGTGTCTAGAAATAGACATGACAGCTAGTATAGTGTAGCAAAACAAGAAGATAGAGACCCTCAAGCAACAAGTGCAATTGATTAGAAAATGAGAACAACATTGCAAGTACCCTGCACAGGAGATGAAAAGGCAGAGGAGTTCAATGCACGTTCACAGACTTTGTACAAGAATATACATGTAATTCACAAACAGGTTGTACCACACCACGAGGAGCAGCAAGTGCTGACTGCAAAGTACATCATCCTGTCAGACCCTTGAAGACAACGGGACCTCGCTCATGCATAGGCCACATCTTGCAATTGTCCCTTTATTCTACACTGGTTTTGCTGACTATTGTTTGCTCGGTCCTTCCAGAGCAGCTGTCGGGGTAGGTGGGAGTGTGGTGGTCTTAGAAATAATCAGGCTGTAACATCAGACTTGGTCTATATTCTGCTTGCCCTTCCTTCCCCACGTTTTCTGTGCTATTTAAGCATAAATCTTGTTTCTCTTGGGCCAGGCCGAACTTCTACTCTGGTCATCTGCTTGCAGGAGCTTGGGCCATAACATAAGTTAATTGTGTCAAATTCATTCCAGTCTGGGAAGGTTTAGTGAACAGTTTTTATCTCCCAATATGTCCCACTTTTATACAGCACCACTTTATTAGGAATTTGGGACTAAAAAAAGTTTAAGGCAAGGCTGTCTTCTTATGTTAGTCATGGCAACATTTCCCAACTGTATGAGCTACCTACCAAGAGCATTACACAGCCTGTAAGTGCAAGGGAGAGACGACACAGCTCACTCAGAGCACTAAAGGGAAGGGCAGCTCTAGGAGCGGCAGCAGGGTTGACCTGGCAGTGCTTTCACAGGCATTTCCCTGTTCACTATTGCACCAGCCAGGCCAAATATGCCAATGGGCACCAGGGATCCCAGCATTGCTAGCGTGAGACGCACCCACTGCTTTGCCTTCCCTGACAGCATGTATAGCCAATAGCCCCTTGCCTCCCTGCTGCTACAGAAGCTGCAGCTGACTTCCTCAGGAGCTACTTGTGGTCCAAAAGATACAAGTTTGTTATGTCCTTGCATGCACATGAACTTTTATTCCCTACACAACAAAGCTTCAACCTTTACCTGGTAGTGGAGTTGACGCCACTTGACATAACAGTATGCAAAATCAGAGCATCCGCACAGCCAACCTTAAGGTTAGGGATAAGAAAACATCATTTTGGAAGGTATCCTAAAAGACATTAAAATCCATGTAAGATTTCTAAGATCCCACAGCTGGTTTCTGAAGAGGTTAAACCACTTGATTTCTATCCTAGTGAGCAGCTACTATTAGGTTTTGGTAGTTTATATACTCACGGCTGTGTTACAAATAGAGATGATAAGAACATCAAAACAAAGAAAAATCTTCACAACAGGTAGCATTGGTCAAAGAAGTTCTGGAAGAATTTTTTTCCAGAAGCTGCCTTTTAACACAGGAAAAATCTGCAAGTTTTGTAAAAAAATTTTTTGGTTTTGTTTTTGTGGTTTTTTGGTGGTTTTGTTTTTTGGTTTGGGGTTTTTTTTTTTTACAAAGGAAAAGAAAACCCCAAAGTTTCTAGGGAAATGTTTCAGACTTACATATAAAACATATTAAGGTGAGGGGGGGAGCAAATTAAGTAGTATTTTGATGAGGACTGACAAAAAGTTTTCATCATATTTTTTTTTCAAAGGCAACAGAAAAATTATGCCTTGCCCATTAAACCATCTATTGAAGGTCACATCTCCTGAGATTCTATAGGGACCTGGAATTGGAAATACTAATTGGTGGACTGGAATATAGTGCTGTCTAGAAAGTGATATAATAACAGAATAATTATTTTCTGCATCTACTCTCTTGTTCTGCATTCACTAAGAGCTCAGTTTATCTACCACTGATTTATTTTTATTGGTTTGTTTCAAAGGGATTTTCACATTTTTAAAACTGCAGACACATAGGTAGATGCAGGTCTAGATATCACTGGTGCATTAAGTGATGCCTTCAGCCAGCTGAAAACTCTTTTTGATCTCTCTGATAATACCAGGCAAGCACTGATCTGAAAAGGCAGATTACCACCAAGGATTAGGCAGTACAATAGCATGCTGAAAATGCAAGGAGATGATGAGGTTTAGCAAACAAGCTTGGAACATATTCGAACTCAACATTGAACCCCAAACCAAGCCATGGGAATATTAGAAGAGAACTGAAGGGGTAGAAAACTGCCTTAAGAAATATTTTATGAGAGAGGGTAAAGTTTTCTAGTTCCTAGTTTTTAACTTAAAATCAGGACAGAGCTAATCAAAAGAGCACATTCTGCACAGAAGACTACTTAGGCTGAATGGGCACAGCGATTCAGCTACACTCTAATTTTCTTGAGACAATCCTTTAAGGCATGTGGCTGGAGCAGGTCACTGCTGTTGCTGCTGTCCTCAGGCAATATGACACAGTGAAGACAGGACTTTAGAAAGCCCTTTTTTTAAAAAAAAGAGCATGGGGTTTTGTTTTGGTTTTTTTTTTTTTCAGGACTAGCCACAGTAAATAGAGTGGTTACTTGGTATGTGAGATAAGTATTGGCTAATATCATTTGAACACACTAGTTTTCTTTCAGCGTTTTGTCACTTGACCAGTTTAATGCTAAGGTTAAAATGCTGTTACACAACACGTATCCACCCTACTGTGTGTCAGAAATGTGAGGAATGTTTGCAAGAAACAGCAGCTTGCGTACAATTCCTGTCACCAAACCCCAAATTTGAAATGGCTAACATTTCCTGGATCTGCTTAGCTCACCTGCAGAGAAAGAGTTTGCAGTGCGTGTGTGCAAACAGGAGCAGAGTCATTAAAACTGGAGCAGCTCTTGGGCAAGCTCCAGTTTGCATGTTACATATTCATAAATAGCTGTGTTAGAATGGCTTCCAACAGTGCAAACGTCAATGGAGCCTGCTGGAGCAAGCCTTAGGTATGCCATCTATGTGTCTGATTGCCTGGAGTTCAGAGGAACTTGCTGAATGTATTACCAACGGGAATGAAAAAGCTTGCATCAAGGTAGCTGGCCAGGTCCAACTGATGGATGCTTAAAAGGACGTGTCAGTGTCAAAGGCTTTCACAGCTTTAATTTTTTTAACTCATTTTTTGTTTGTATAATCCTTGCGAATCTCAAACAAGAATATTTAATTTTGTTGTTCTTTCAAAGAACACATTAATTTATGTTATAACAAAAAATGTTCATTAGGGCTTGGCTAATAGCACTGATTATTTGTTTATTTTCACTCTGTGCAGCCTATTTAATTGTGTGTACACATACCTATAATTACCACTTTGAAATGCAAATACGCAGTTACTAAGGATAACCCTTCTCATTTTCAAGCAGCTAACACTCCTTTTTTATAAATGCTAACCGTACCCTAAGCTCCCTGGAAAACAGCACATTTTAAGCTCTTCCTGCATTGCAACGGCTGTCTCTGGTCCAAATTATTCTCTCTGCCACTGTCACAGCTTCCTTTATCACCAGTCATAGGCCCTGATGAGGGCTACAAGATCATTTGACTGAGGTACCAGCCAGCATACAGCTGACCTTATGCTAGGACTCCTCTAAGTGATAGGAACTGAAGTGAATGTATTTTCTGTGTCAGACAGCGTCTCATCAAGCCTCCAACTCCACTTGTAACTTATCCATGGAAAGACCTGAGCTGGTACAGAACCATTTGTTACTTTCAATTATTCGTCAGATAGTTTATTGCTATTTATTTCCAGATTGCTCTTGCACGTTTCTCTGGGATGGGATTTGCTTCCTAAAGGGAGGATTTGGGGATTTGACTAAGCAGCATGAACAGCGGAAGATATCACGTAACAATGGTCTTGCTTCCTAACTGTCAAAACCACAAAGTGCTTTCAAAGTGACCATACCAACCCACCTTCCCTTCCCCACCTCTCCCCTGCCGCCCCCGAGCCCCAGTCCTTCTGCAATTACAGACATCAGTGGTTACCCATGGAAGTTTCTCTTTCAGCAGTATTTTTGTGAACAAATATTTGCTTGTCCCCCTTTTCACAGAAAGTGTATTAAAGAGGCATCTCAGTTTTAGAGTGTGGGCTGTCTTTGAACAGATGTTATGAACACTGTTTTGCAGGATTTGCCCAGCAGTAGATGAGAACAAGTAATGAGGAAACTAGGAACATGGGTAATGAGGCCAGAAGGTGTGGAAGCTTTCCAGGAGCAGGGGGAGCTGGGTGGAGAAAAACTTGCCTTACCGATATATAGCCACAAACTTTTCTCAGACTTTATTTGTACTTCTTAGTGGTCATTCTCAGGAAAAAGTATTCACCAGGGCTCATTCCCTTGAGAATTAATTTTTCTGTGCCTCAAAATTGAACACAGGCACATACACTTCCATATAGCTCTTGTAATTCCATAAACATGGTATATAAGAGTGGGAAATTATTTGGGATTGATCTATCTTATTTATTTAAAAGGGGGGGCAGAGAGGAGGATGAACTGTGTCCTCATAATCAGGTTGAACACTTGTAACTGTAATCTCATAGAGCCACAAAGATCTCCTTCACCTGTACACTTTTCAACCAGTTTGTTACTTGTTCTGTATAAAACATATAAAGATAATTAATGGGCTAAATTGTAAAAGAGTTCTCCTTATCTCTTAGTGGGCAGCATAGGGAGAGGTAAAATGACCCAAATAATAATTTCAATCAGTGAATGAACAGATGATATCTCAGTTCAGCTTCAAGCCCTATCCAATGGTACTTTAGTGGAAATATCAGCAAAGCAGCTCACAAATAACATACATATCTTATAGATTACATAATTTATTTGGAAATGTTTTCATACGGTAAAATAAACTTCAGAAAACTACAGTGGAGCCTTCTTATAAATTAGCTCTAGTGCCTAAAATCGCATGAGCTATGAAATGTTAAATAAGAAAAAAAATTAAATACATAGTGTTGCTGAGCAACACAGCTCACCCTTAAACAACTTTCCCTTGTATGAAGTGCTTCAGAAAGGGACTACTGTGGAGTCTGTGTAAGTACTTGCCCTATGGGTAGTGCGATTTTGTTACAATCCTTCAAAAAACAGCTACACAGACTGTTACTGCATTCAATTATAAGGAGTCTCTAGGGTTATTCCATTACCTCTGCCTTTAGCTCAACAGTCTCAAATCAAAACTTCAACTATTCTTTTTTAATTTCTTTCATTAAAAGAAAACATGATATGAACTTTCAACATGGAAATGGCTCAAAAAGTCTTCTGCAGTTTCAATTGAATAGGAGTACGTTAGGAAAGTCTCTACCTTTACGAGGTTTTGCTAAGGCCAAGGTAGGTTTTCCACAGCCCTGCTTGGGTACATACATGCTGGGTGCCCAGGGTCTTAGAAAGTCCAGAGCAGAAGGACAGTGCCTGACAGGCTCTGCACCAGAGTGGGTCTGGGCTGATGCCAGATCGCCGGCCCTGGGTTGCTCTGTGAGCATCAGCCCCAGGGCGACCAGCCCTTCCCCTGCCTTGCAGGGTCTCTCCTAGTGAGCTCAGAACCCCAAAACTGCCCCAAACTATTAAAAGAGATTAAAAAAACCAAACTTGTTTCCCACAAATCAGAAATCTCACTTGTTTTTCTGTTCTCTCTGGCGTTGGGGTGCTTAGTAAGGTCGCATTGCATTGCTCAGTGCTGACTTCAGCTTCCGTACATCTGTGTTTCATCTGCATGCATCTACACGCATCTGCAATGAGGTTTATAATGACAAGGAAGGGGTTAACCCAGGGAGCAGGTGGAAGGCAACCCAGCTGCAAACAGATTAAAAAAGTGCTAGGAGAAGCCAGCCTGAAAGGGAAAAAGGCCATCAGGCAGGCCAGGAGAGGAGGGTATGAAGCCGGTGAGGGGGGAGGCTGCCAGGGCCACCCTGGGGCGGGGGGAGCCGGCAGGCTGTTGCCTTGAGTGAAGCAGGTGTCTCCTGCCAGCAGCAGCCGTGGCTTTGATCTGTGGGCATACCTGGGTGGGGAGAGGTCTCCGCGGGGTGGGGACGCTCTCTGGGGAGCTGACCTGTTTGCAGGGCTTGGTTCAGCTAGGCTTTAGCTCTCCTCAGCTTCTCTGGGACCTTGCACAAGGGATACTTTACCTGGTTGGAGTGATGTCGTTATTTACAGATTGATTTTTAAAGGTCTTTAGGCCTCTCCTGCCCATAAAAATGGGAACTGAGTGCTTAGATACCTCTTGAAAAAATTGGGTTCTTGCTAAAATTCCTCCCTCAGACCAGACCAGAGCCAAGCTTTCTGCTGAGGTTTGAAACGCTGTAAATGAACCTTCTATATTGTTGCCTTATGCTTTCAAGTTCAGGCACCTCATCCAGACAGAAAAGTAATGAAAGACCTGAAGAAAGTCAAGGGTTGGAAAGGAACAAAGCAGTTCTGTGGCTCTGGGTCCTGTTCCCAAAGCTATCGCTCACTCGCTGTGTGGCCTTGAGCAATCCGCTAACAGGCCGATCCAGCTCCCAGTAAAGTCACTGGGAATTTTCCCATACACTCCAGTGAATGCTGGATCAGGCCCTTAGATTCCTAACAGTCCCCTCACTACCCCCACCCCCCAGCACAGCTGGGATAACAGTGTCTGTGTCTCACAAGGTAGTAAGGGGACTAATTCATTAATGTACATAAAGCTTTTTCTGATCTACAAATGGAAGGCATTATGTCAGCACCAATTGTTCTTATTTATTATCATTCTCATGGTATTTCCAATTGTCTCGCTCACTCAAGCCAAGAATTTCCAAAAACCTTGTGAGAAAGTTTCTTCTCTGGAGATTGGACCCAATTTCTGGTCCAAAGATACATGGAAAGTGATATGTTCAGATGGCACTGGAATGCAGGAATATTTACTGAAATAAGCCTCTGAATGTTCAGGGGTTTTGCGTGAATCCTGAAAGCAGAGGAGGGTTCAATGCTATAGAAAGGATAGTTCCTGAATTTTATAAAAATCACCTAGAGCCATAGTCTAGCAAGCAAAACGCTGAGGCCAAAATGTTCAAATCTGACTCTTGAAGCTTGCTGCCGGTGGGTATTCTTTAAGCTCTGCTCTCTGGTATGTCAGAGCACTTTGAGAGGAAAGGTGGGTTCTGGCTCAGGTTCCTTGTCCAGAGAAGGAAAGGAGGAGCCCTTTCCCTCCCCACACCCTTATTGCCTGCTAGGAGTTAGTCAGGCATCAGGTCCAGGCACGGAAAAGCAACGAGGTCAGGTGAGGAGGCAGCAGATAAAGGATTTCACTGGGGAGAGGTCAGCATGAGCAAGTGGTAACATATCATTTGGGAAAAGGAAGAAACACGCTGCGAATCTCACATACACACACACTCACTCACATGTATGTGTGTGTGTCTATGTATATATGTATCCCATAACACTCCCTACAGCTATTCTGTTTCATGTCCCCTGACTTGACTTTTGGATCTATGCAGCTTTGTATACTTCAGCTACCTGACTTTAGCCGTCCTCACTACTAAAGGTGAACACTGGAGAAACTCCACAGGTGTACTCCACTGTACTGTAGTGTCACAAACATTGCACTTCCCTTTTTCCTGTCATCTTATTCCTTCCCCACACATATACCACCCCCTTGCAGGTAGAACGCTTGCTATGCTGCTTTGGGAAAGCAGGTAAATGTTAATGTTCTGATGGATCCAGCTCTTTTAGCTCATGCATTATGTCAAAACTGGTCAAAGACAGGAAATTAACCTCCCTCCCTCCCCCGACTGTGCACACACGCACAGACACACGCATGCACAGCCACAGCCAAGGCCTTCGGCAAGCCATCTGATAGCAATCAGTATTTTGAGAAGTGATAGCTCATCTGTAGATTCAGCATTCTTTTGCAGCAGAAGGTATTATGCAAACTAGCCCCATTAGAAAAGCAAACATCAAAGCAAAACATGTTTTCGAAGAGACAAATGCATAAACCATGTGGTACCTGACACTGAAACAGAATAATTACCCTTGCTCTCAATGGAAAGCATAGCTGCAGAGGATAATAAAGGCACCTCATACACTGTACCCTGTAGTTTCCCATACTATGCATGAAAAGGATAGAAGTCAGCTAGGGAGATACAGCTGGGTAGAGCCTGAAAGGGCTGATACCATCCTCCTCAGTGAAGAACAGGAGAACATGAGCTAGACTGGAGTCAATTGTGGAACAGGGCAGCTACGCCATGCCCTCGGCACCAGCTGGAATGCAAGGTGCCACTCCAGCCTTTGGGGAAAGGAAAAAAAAAAGAGTGCAACTAAGGTTACACAATTACCTGTCTTGAAAGTGCACAACTTTTAAAAAATATGCATACCTCCCTGACCATAAGTAGCCACGAAATATGCTCCGTGGGTCCTTTGACTAAAGTCTAAACAGAGGAAGCTCTCTGTAGGCAGCCTTTTGCCTAGCAGTGGATGCTGTTGCTCAGTCACTGCTACTGCAAGAAAAAAAAAAGCCCTCATGGGCAGGATGGAAGACGGAAGGTGTGAAATGAGGCTTGGATGATGCTGTCACAGTGCTAGTAAAACAACACAGCCAGGTACCACTAATTCATTTAAATCAGGAGCAAACTAAATCAGACACTATCAGGACTTCTGCAGAAGTTGAACAAACTTGCTTTAGGGAGGAAATGTTTGCCGAAGTTCCCAGGACGAGTTGGAAGTACATACACGTGCTCTCTCTTTCCTTCGACTCAGACCCCCTTTTTTGTCTTTCAGAGCCCATTTCTCCAGCACACAGATCAGCTATCAGGCCGAGAGAAAGAGAGAGTGTGAGATGGCTGACCTTGTCCTCCAGTGCCGAGGGCCTGTGGGTTTGGGCCAGGAACAGGAATTCCCTGTACAGACACTGAGTCTGCTGGAGGAGACAGGAGAGCCTGCTCCACAGAAGAGCACTTTGTTCACTGCCACCAAGGAAAACTTACACAACAGACACACACAACCATGGAAATATGAATATTTTAAAAGTGTTTTTTTTCCTAGAATACACAGTGCTCTTATTTCCTTAGGGGGGCAGTAAAAATTGGGCAAGAGCATATTGCCAAATGCATAAGAGTTAGTGAGGATATTAATCCTGCATGCTGTAGTTACAGAGAGTGGGGCATCAGAGTAAGGTCTGAATAGATCAACAATTCAGAATGAGTTACCAACAAATGAAATGCCCACTGATCGTGTCTAGTGGGGGGGCGGATAAGTCCTCTCTTCTTTTTAATATCTTTTCTGTCAATTCATCACTTCTCGGAAACTGCAAAGAGTTAAAATACTTTTCCCTTTGTGGCCCAAAAGTATATGTGCATCTGTGTTTGTGTGTGTACACAATTTCTATGTACAAAATCTGAGGCAGGTATTGATACTAGATAGCACTGTTATGCAGCTGTTTTGTGCTGCATCACTATCACAGAGCAGCCCTTAAAATGGCCTGAGCCAGCCCACATGAGTATAGATAACATGGAGAGTTAAGACTCTAGACTTTGTATTGGGAAGCCTCGCCTAATTTCACATGCTTCCTAAGGTACCTTATCAAACTGTTTGGAAAGGAATTCCTCTTGCTTTAACCATCTAAAAGGTAGGTGCCACACTAGACACCCAGGCTTCCTATAGATGCACCTTATCTTCAGAGTTACTCCATTTGTCTTCAGAGTTACCGCATATATCTTTCTTCCTTTGTCCTGCCTAAAGAGTGAGCCCAGATAGATAGTTTAGACTTGATAGCTAACTTTTAGATAGCTAGTGTTAACTGATGTCTCTCTTCCTAGTCCACACTTCCCTATCTCACAGGGGTCATAGGAAAAAACAGACATTAAAGATTAAGGGTTGCTTTTCTATTAAGAAGACACATAAGGAGAGCTTAGATGGTGTATTGGCAACTGTGAACATCCTAATGTTATTTTCCATGCAGTCAAGGTTACAGCTCTAAACAGCAGCAAAACACAACCCAGTTCACAAGGATGTACATCTTGATGTGGAGGCTGTGCAAATGCCCTGAGGCCCATGGGCTGGAGGGGCCCAGCACATGAGGCTGTGGAAATGGAGGATGGCTGGTGAAAGCTCTGATGGGGACGCTAGGCAGGTATTCCCATTTCATTCCTAGCACCAGGTCTCTGGCCAAATACACTATGCCACTGTTTACTCGTGGTCTTCTAACTTAAATTGGGGAACTGGCCTAGCAAATAGTCACCACAGGAAACAAAGTCAGCTTTATAACATCTTTCCAAACCCTACCTCCTAGACCAAGTCAGGAGCTTCTTGGTGAGAACCTCAGCTGTGGTCAGTAGGGTACATGGGTACATGACCCAGGGGTTACCATTAAAAGCTAGTTTCTGAGAACCGCTGCAACACTGTGTATGCATGTATATGCACATACACAGAGACTCTCTATATTGTACATAAGATCATGGTTTCATCTTTACTCAGTCCTAATTTAACTCTATCAAGGACAGATTTGCTCAAACAAGAAAAATAAAAATCTCATCTGAAATCCTGTCCAGTACATTTTAAAAATCGGTGACTAAATGCTAGTCAAAGAAAATATATGCTTATAAGAGAGAAAAATCCTACAGTCCTATGAAGATTGTTGCGTTGGAGATGCACTTTGCTTAGGTTGCAGGTATTTTACCATTCCTCTTGTGCCACATCAGATTGGGAACCTTACGTATCTCCACCACGCTAATGTAAATAACTGCACAATATAGAGTTGCATCCCGCATACTAGAAAAGATTAACTGTAGATCTCAGATGCCTTAGCTCCTAAGAAGTGTTAGTATAATATTCCTCAACTTACTTTACTCTTGCCTTTCCTGTCATCCATCTCAGGATTTCAGTAGGGTTTTAAAAATATTACTTACTTCCTCCTGCCCACCATTCCCCTGTTTCAGTCTTTCCCTCAAAGTTGCTTTCAGGAATTGTCAAGGATTTCCCAATTAATGTAGACAGGGCATTATAGTATGTGGTTGATCAGAGAAAGCAAATAGCCCATTAGCTGTAGATGGGTGTAAGGGGAGACCATGCATTCAGTAGCTATCCTGATGGATCTATCAGCTATGAGCTTCTCCAAAGGCAAGGGAATCACTGAAGAGGATGATGAGACAAGAACTGAAGAAACTTTCCGGTCAGCTGGAAAAATCTACAGAAGTTTTCAGTGAGTAGGAAACTGAGGAAAACCCATTGGACATCAGACAAAGGAGGGGGAAGTCAGTGCACTGCTGAAAGACAGTGGAAAAGTGGATGCCTGGGGTCAGGAAGACCAAGTCAAAGGCTTGAGGAAACAGATTGTGTGGTTCAAACTTTTTTTGAACCTAACAAATATTAATTTTAGTTCAAGGAAAAAGCTTAGGTTCCAAGTTGGTTCCTATTTTAATTGGATCAATTCACATGTTTATAACTACAGTAATTTGGAGGTATGTAATTTGTAAATATCAAATAAGATGAAATCTAGCAGACTGCATATTTTTGCTTTTCAATAATATCAGCCAAGTTTATTGGCTGTTGCATATAGTCTGTATTTCAGATGTATACATAAAATTGTCTTTCTTTTGTAGATTAATATCATTACAAAACATTACAGATGTTTCATCCTAACATAAATTATATCATGATGGTCAAGATACTGTTGTAACATCCACACACTGAACAGCGAAGGGGTACACACAGCTTTTAATCAAAATTAGGCAAGTTCCAAAGACCTGTGGAACCCTTTGCCCTCAGGTGAGTTGGCATAGACTGTAACACATATTTTGGAGTCTGGGGGAATGTTTAATATACGTAAAAAGTTATGCTTTCATTTCTGTTAATGCCAAAGCTCAAAACATGTGTTTCAAATTCCGCAAGTGTACAGGCACTTGGAGATCACAGCCTACTGTTTTGCTTTTGTAGATGCCTTTTGCATGCTCCAGTAATGCAGTTGGATCACAAATAGAAAAATAAAAACAGAGAAGTGGAAAAAAAAAATCACTCGCTGTTTTAGAGACCTGGCCGAAATACATTACAAGTACAAATGCTGGGAGAATATCATATAGAGTTACATTGTGCTCACCTTCATAACTATTCACAGAGTAGTATTTCTGGTGGCAAACTGCTGCTAAATAGCATTTTCCTGAGCATCACTAGGATATGCAGTTAATCTTTTTTGCTGGGCATCATTCCTTCACTTTGGGCAGTGAGCAGAATACCCTAATGTGCAGTTATAGAAAATACCCTTTCAGTGTTTTTCCCTTGGCACACACACAGAAAATTCAACTAGTGGCTCTGGAGGAATCTCAGGTCTGCCACATAGGTGGTCTGCTGCCTGCTGGAGAGGTCTGGATACCTTTATATTTGGGACATAATTTTTCTGTCACACTATACTCGCTGCTCGGAAATTCCAAACTCACTCTTTAAATCAAGCCTGAGGTTTCTCAAACACATAGTTTGAAAAAATCCTGAGGAATTATTTTTAGCGCTACCACAGAAAGGGTCAGAGAATCCCCACAGAGGCGAGGTTTAGCCTATGTACAGGTATGGCAGCTACCGGATTCCTAGGTGACTATAGGTGACACATTTGCTGTAGATTCTCACAGAAAATCTCATTTCTTCCAGTCTGAACTCTGCTTCAGTCATCGCAGAACTAAATGCTATGTCTTTGCCAAAAAAGTAAAACAAAAAAAAGAATCCCCAAACAGGTAAATTGGACTGAGACTCAAACCAGAATACTCAGGTTACAGAGTACATGTGTGTGTGCACATGTATGTGTGTGTCTCTACACACTCTGACACATACACATGCACACACAGGCAAATATGCATATTGTGCACTAAAAACATGTAGTATCTGGGGTGCACATAAACAAAACATTATCTTCCACCCAAAAAGCAGCTATTCACTTTGTGCAAGTACTTCTTTCAGGAGACAGATATCCCCTCAGACAAATATAAAGAGAAACTGAAAAAAAAGCAGAAAACAGCAGCAGAATAATAGCATAGCCCAAATGTAGTCTGATCTGGAGAAGAAGCAATCATGCTGCTGGTTGGCATAGAAAACAAATTAATTCTGAGACAAAGAAACAAAGTGCTTGCTATTCAAAAATACAATCCTTAGCTGAGCATCTCTCTCCTTGGATCTTATGGAAGTGACTTCAGCAGACTCAGCTCACCAAACATAGAAGTCTGAATTGCTTACAAGGATTGTTAGAAAATACCAATATTCTTAGGAAATATATTTATATTCTGTAAAAATCTGAAATATTTGTAGTGCCAAAACTATTGATGATTATCTAATTATGCATAAAACAGAATTTGTTGACTCTGAACAAATGAGCAGCAGAAGTTATCTCAGTTCAATAAAACTGATTCATTGCATTTGACAATTCTGTTCCTTAGGACAGTTACTGAACTCTTCTACAAGTTCGACAACTATATAGAGCAGAAGTTCAGTTTTTTTCTATTTCCTCTGCTCTCTCCAAATGTTTTTGACAGCTTTTAAAGGTGTTATCCACATGAGAACAGATCGGATGTTCAAGACGCATCATGATGTAGGTACAGACTGTTTACATTATATGTTGAGCTTGAAACCAAGCAAAGTTGCATCTAGTTGGGATGGAGTAATCCAGAACTACCAGAATTGTGGCAGTGTTTCAACAAAGCCACATTCGAGTATAGCCCAGAAAGGAAGAGATACACACAGAGAGAATGATTTCCAGCGTGGAAAGCAATACATCTTTCACTAACCTCAAGAAAGGTTAATTTGCTATGAATAGTACCATAAGTCTGATTTCAGTTGGATGGCTTAATCATTGCATGAAGGACAACAGAAGATACCTGGCACGGAAACAAATATTCAGGTCTAAAACAAGTCTATATGCAAGGATCCCAAAAAAAAGAAGGATCAACCAAGGAGAAATATACAGGTGGAGAGCCACTTTTCTCAAACTCATTGCCACAGCATTTAGAAAAGGAACATAAGAGAGCACTCTCAGAAGCAGCTGATCAACAAAATAGTCAGAAACCTATTTGCTCTGGTTCCACCTTGTTTACAGATAAATCAGTTCCATATTAGATAGTAAAAGGAGTATAGAAGCAGAACAATAAACTGTGGTCATACACAGGAAAGCTGAGGCTCCCTCCCTGTTTCTGGGCATGTATTCCAGAACATGTAGGTGGATAACAACTCTCTGTCCACCTATTTTAGGTAGTGTCTTCACAAAACCAAGACATGGTGTTGATACAATTCAGACAATTCCAGAGTATGGCCCCAAGAGAAGCCATCTGATGGGCAGTGTTTTTAGGAATTTACCTTCTTTAGTCCAGGATTGCTTCAGGTGATCCAAGAGAATATAAAAGCAATGCATACTAACCAATGGATATTTGGCTTGAATTACTAAGATTTCTCTGAAGTAGAGTCTGCTGGTCTCCCAAAAGAAGGTGCAAAATCCCATTTGAGTAGAATCAATCTCATAAATCATAATATGACATCCAGTGGAAGTAAACAAATTACTTCAAGGACCAAGTATTCAGATTTGATTCAAAAAGTAGGTCTGTAAAAATAAATTATGGCTAAAGTACCTGCCAACTTGCATTGCATGTATGTAGATTGAGAAAATAAATTTAAAAAGCAGGTATTCCATAGAAAAAATGACATTATTGCTTATACTAGTTAAACACATCATGGTGCTTATTTTATTTTCTATGCTACCAAATAGAAATACAGCACATAGCTTATCAATTTCAGTATTACAGGCTCTGTAATAAAAGGGAGGGAGGGGTCAAACATATATGAGCATGGATTTAGCTGTTTGTGTCAGGTATTTGCGATTTTTTTTTAATACACATTTTTCCTACAGCATTCAAAAGCATGGTCACTATCCAGTGAAATCATAGCATGAAAACCCTTATGGATTGTACGAGAGAAAGATGTCTAACATTATCTATCTTGATAATCTCACTCAGTTAAAGGCTCTGATTAAAAGAAATACTTTAATGATCACCAAAAGGCATATTCAAGCCCATTCACTGTCCATCAACTAACACTATATTTAGTGCTAAGTATGAGCACAACTGTTTTGCTGAATCTGAATTGTGAAGGAAAAAAAAAATACGTTATTAAGAAATTATTTTATATGAAATGAATAATCACCTAAAAAGCCTCTATATGGATATTTACACTCTTTTTTCTAAAGGTGAACTTTTGCAATCTTCTCAGGGTAACCACTAATAAACATAGGTTACAAATCCTCTACTTTTGTCAATCCACCCTGTATATACGTTGCTAAAGCCCCTGGCTGCAGGGCCTTGGCTCTTAACTCAGGCACTAGAACTTGTGCTGTTCACTTTGGGTCCCTGATACGTCAACTAAGAGGGCAGCTGACACATAAACTGGGACCAATCCCAGACTCAGGCTGCTGTGGTCCCACATACTTAGATGAGCTGCCTTGGAGCGTGTAACCCTCTAGTTAGTGCGCATTACAAACCCTCCCAGTCTCAAGGGCCTGATCCACAGAGGTTATGAGATTTTAAAACAGCCAGCTAAACATCTTTGACTTCAGTTTTATGGCAGCCTGTGCTTTGTAGCTGCATTCAAACCCACCATGTCAGTCTAAAGGAGGTTGTCACCTTGAGTGGTCTCCACTCCTGTCAGTAGCTGTCAAAGTTAAAGGTACTCAAGGATTCCTAGCTGCAAACTGAAGTGATCCTTTAACAGACAGAACTGCATTGAAGTAACATAAGTTTTCCTTCTGGGAGTAAAATCTGGGCTGCAGATCATCTTATTTTGTCTTTCAAATTTGCTTAAATTAGTGAAAAAATTGGAACCTATTTACTTATTTGATTCAAACCTGCACATTAGAGCAACACTGAGTGTATAATTACAAATTGCAGAACTGTGCTCCCATCAGTCTCATGCTACCAAGGTTTCTTTACACCACACATATATGACAACTTGTATTCCATGTGCTAAGTCAGGACCAACTCACTGACAACGTGTGTTCTTTTATTACTATAATTTGCCTCAAAATCATTTTGTGGAAAGAAATTGTGGGGAAAATCTGCAGGGCTGTATTTCCACTTGAAATTATAGAATGTCTTGGCTACCAGTATACAGCAATACTTGGATTACTCTATCAGTGAGTTGCTGCTGGAGTCTTCAACTCAAATAAAGGAACAGAGAAGCTGCATTACTTTGAAAAGTTTGAGCACATCCATGGTACACACAAGTATAAGACCTGTAAAGGAAAATGGGACAGGAATTCGTAAAATAAATAGGAATTTAAAATGCCCTTCTAAATGAAAAAACCCATACTTCTAAATGAGAAAAAGTATAATGATTATTGTTGCCAATATCTTGAGGTTTTAAGATAAAACTTATTAAATTCCATTAAAAATATAAAAAAAAAGAGGAAGAGAAAGGAGAAAGAAAAAGAAAAATGGCAGCAGTAACAGAATAGCTAACTGGAATAGATATTTCCTCTATGGAAAACGCATGGTTTAGATTTCCCTTTGGAGTCCTCTTCTTAAATGACAGTTTTCAGGAGCTGTTAGGAGAATACAGATCAAAAAAAAAGTGCTTTGAAAGTATTTCTGTTCAGTCTGAAATACTCATATTTATGCTCATAAAAAGTTTGCCTCCCTTTTTGATACAATGCCCAAAAGAGCCCCCCAAAAAGGAAGCAGTGTTGTAATTTTGTTTTTTCACTGACACCCAGAAGGGCTTTTTTTTTTCCCACCAGCTATGTGCTGTATTGAGTTCATCGGTTCTCCAGAGCACTGCTCTGAAGTGCGTTATTTTGTTTCCTCAAAAAATAGAAGTTAAAAATAGTATAAAAAGAACAGTTGCCATTTGGAAAATGAGCAGACCTCACTTAAACAGATAAAGCTTGTCCGGTATTAATTACACTTATATTGAATAAGTTAAAATGTAGCTCCTTCGTCAGCCCTAGTTAGAGGAAGGTGAGGACTGTATTTCTTAACATATTTGATGTGAACAGCTTGCATAGCATTCGTATGTAGCTGCAGAGTTTAAAATTTCTCAGACAGAGAAATATCATCTCCATCGTTTGTTCACACATGGAAGCTCCTTCTCCTCCCAGTAGCCTGTGGGACCAAGCCAAGCCAAGCCAAATACACCTAGCTGCCTTTTACGGTTTCATCTGTGGCTTCGTCACATATTTAGTAAGTCACAACCGTTAATGTTCATGTAACAAAGTGGATTCCATGGACCCACATACTAACACAGAGTCTTATTTTCTTTCCTTACCCTCAGCTACAGAGGCTTCAGTCCTAAAATACCTACTGGGACTGTCAACACCTTTGCTCCTCAGTAACAAGAGCCTGTGTCTAAGGAGCATCCCTATTTGCAGCAATTAAATGTATTTCAGATAGTCACATGTGCTGTGGTTACCCCATAACATAAACATGTTGGAGTATGAAGAGATTTAACCTTTCTGAGCCACTGTCATTTTTCCACCCATTTCATTTTAAAAATAATAGTCACACATCACTTCATGGATGCGTGAATCAAAGTTTAACAGGATTCCTTGAGGGACACTAAAAAAGTGCATCAAGAGTGAAGCTTCAGGGGCACAGACTGAAGGTTGATATTTTCCACATGCTGGGTGCATTGGGGAAAAGAAAAAAAACCAACAGCAGCCTTTGTATCCTTGACCCTTCGCTTACTGTGCATTTTGGACAATCATATGCATGCAATCAGAGCCTGTGTGACTTGCCAAAGCAAAAGTTTGACCTCAATCAAAAAGTGATTTCTGCAGAGATGAAGGAGGATTAGGAAAAATGTATTACAATTTCTCATCAGGCCAGTGTTAACCAAGCTGAGGAAGTTATCTTGACCCTTAGAATCAATACTGTATTAGAGAAACCCTGTGCTGAAGTTCTGAATTACGCAACCAAGCACTGTGCCAAAAAGGCTCTCAGTGGCACAGTCACATCAGATTCTTCCTCACTATAATAGGGGATACTGCAGCTGGCTACATTGGCGCTGAACTGCCACTGTAGGTGATTTTTGGCTGAATCCTGGGGGAGATTCTATAAGCCTGATAACAAACATTTTGGTTGGTTGGGGTTTTTAAAGGAAAAAAAAAAAAAAAAGCCCACGATATCTACAGATTTCGACTGTCTAAATGTATTATGTGACTCAAAACTTCTCAAGGTTTCATCAGCTCCAGGTATTTCATAGTGCAATCTCCATACATAATTTAAATGTACTATTTCAGTTGGGAATGTAATCCTGCCCTTATACAAGCAGCACTCTGCTGAAGATGTTAAACATTCCTTACTGTAACATTGTAAATAAAATAACATACCTAATATGCTTGCTACCAGCTAAATTAACAAGATGGCAAGGAGATGCTTGGAAAGGGAGCAAACAATATCGCATTTTTCTTCGCAGAGCAGCAGATGCCTGCATCCACAAAAAAACTCTTCAGCTTAAGAGCTGGAAATAACTTCTCACGTGCACAGTGAGATTGCAGATTTGCACTTATGTGCTCCACTTCTGCCTACCAGGAAAGCTAGCCTGTGCTACAGAAATGAGAACAAGAAGTTTATGGCATGAACTCAGTTAACTTGTGGAGCTCTGAGACATAGTGTACATTCAGGGGTTGGGCACCATTAACGTTAATGAAAGGCTAGGATGTACATCCACAAGTTTTTACAGATGATGCATTAATGGATATGTATCATACTTCCTAAGGGCACTAAATCGGCAAAGTGGCAAACCCAAAATTAGACAGCTCTCACTAGAACAGAATACATTGAACAGCTTGTTTCTTTGAGCAAATGGGTTTGTGTGAAGGAAATCAGAACTTGGAACAATACATGTGTGGAATGAATATAAAGATAAGGAAAACAAAGAGCTCTGCTTGTGACCCTGTGTAATGAAATTCTACATTCAGTGTTTGCAGTGTTTGCAATTTGCTAGTGTTTGGATTTTTCTTTATTTCCTCCTTTTTTTTTTTTTTTTTGTTTGGTGGGGGGGGGC
>JAVJGG010000029.1:8769120-8779795 GCA_035590195.1 Aviceda cuculoides | reverse complement strand
CCCCCCCAAATAAAAGCCCAGAGGAAAATAACCAAAAGAAAAAGACAAAAAAAAAATCATAAAAGCATTTCTAGAGGAAAATATGGCACTCAGACATAGTGTGCCCAACAAAAGAAATACCATACAGTGTAGTCATATACCAACATTAAGTGATTCAAGAGTGCCCCTCCTGACTGTTACTGTCACACTGCTGTAACAATGGGCTGGCATGAGGGGAAAGGAGAATATATTTTAGTTTTCCATTCCTTTTTAGTGGGCCATAAGTCTGTCTTCAGTTAAACATGTGCAATGCTGCAGTTCCTCCATGGGGCTTTGGGTTGTACAGTCACCTGTAAACAATATTTTTGTTGAGGCAGCTAAACTGTTAAAAAAGAACACGACAAGTAGTTTTCTTACATTTTATTGTTCAAAACAACATGCTTGAACTCAAAAGACAGGAAAGCAATTTTATTTTATTTCTCATGTGAGGAAGGGTATTTTGCCAGCAAGTGGTTCAAGCGGTGCCCTGAGGTCCCCCAACCTTTGGTCCCTCCCATTTGGGCTGCCAGGTTTCCTCCAGAGGAGCAGCTCTGCCTCCCCCAGAGAGGGAAAGGGGCCAGGACTGTGGGCCTGCAGCTGCCTCTCAGTGCACCTCAGCCACCACCTCATTATGGACCTGATGCAGTGGGGGAGAGGGAGGTTGGGGAAAGAGGATCATCTCAGAACTGTGGCCATCTCTAGAAGGGTTGATCCACCCTAAGATGCTATTCTTGGCTAAATCTGGAAGACAGGGGATCCAATCAGTACCTGTTCACCTGGGCCGTTTCTTTTATCCTGTCATGGACAATACTGATCTGCCTACCAGGTATGTGTTTCCCTTTGGAAATTCATTTCGCATTCTTTATCCAGGCAAAAGGCTAGGAGCAAGCAAGTGAGAAAGAAAGCAAGCAAAAGAGAAGGAAATAAGGAGAGAGAGAAAGAAAAAGAGAGAGGCAGAAGGGAGAGAGGAAGGAAGGAAGAGAAAGGGAGGGAAGGAGGTAGGAAGGTGGGAAGGCAGGATGAAAGGAAGGAGGGAAGCCTGGCATAAACACCTACAACAAGACTTGACACCTCAGTCCAACTTTGGGATCCCCATTTAGCAGCCACCCAATCCAGTATACAAGGATTATGTAGGCACCTCCTGTTTCCCACCCTGGGCACCCAAGGCTCCAGCCTGCCGTCAGGCTGGAGGAGCTGGGCATCTAGCCCTGCTGCAGCCAGTGCACCTAGAGCTGGGGCGGACACCACATGCAGCTCTGTGGCCAGGCCAGCACCTGGAGTTGCCTGGTTGCCCCTTGGTTCTGGTGGGGTCAGCACTGAGGCCTGCAGTGTGCTGGGGTCTCCAGGAATAACAACCACTGCAACAACCTGAGAGTCTGAAAGTCTCAGAGGGGCATTAGACATGTACTGTGACAGGGGAACTAACAGCATTCATTTTTTGGATACTATGTCAGTCATCTGAACACTCATCCTAGCAGTGATCCTGAGGAGGTTTGAATTCACCCAGGTCAGGGGAGCTCCCTTACCCGGACTTCACAAGATGAGGTCTTATTAACTCAAGCTCTGTCAAGTGGAATCTTCCTTTCCCTTGTTGAAGATGACCCACTATATATAAAGCCACATAAGACAGCAAGACAGAGAAGCAAGTTGAAAAATAAGCCTATAAATCTACTAATTAAGGCATCTCGATGGTATCTAGAAATCCTTCCTGGTTCACAGTCTCTGCTCCTAGAGTTATTCCTTTTTATTTTTTTCTTATTATATGACTGTTTAATGTAAAACATGCAAAAAATGCCAGAGGGGACCAACACTGACAACTACATTTGAAATAGAAAAGTGTAAGCCCTGCACAGTTCTTTGGAAAGGGTACCATGTATCAGCATTCATGTGAAAAAACCTTCTGCAATAGGAAAATTAATCATCCAAGAAGCTGATGGATTCAAGGTGAGTGACATGCATTGACTTGGGCATTTAATCTCCAGGCAGAGAGTTCGTGGTTTCAGTATTCCTTATTGGGACGTTGTGAAAGAGCTGCACCCTGTCCATCACTGGGAATTTTGATCTGCCTTGTGAAGCCTCAGCAATGAACTTAAGGGGCCAGGTTTCACTCTAGGAGCCAGGCCTGTACAAATTAGGCATTATACTGTATAATATGTAGACACTTTTGTCCTCCTCATCCCATCTCCCACAGAGCTAGCAAAGTTTGGCTTATTATTCAAACTTTTCCCTAAGGTCTGACTTTACTGAGAATTTTCTTGCTTACTTCTCAACTGCATTGCCACTACTCAAGCTTGTTTATTACAGGGTTTCTCAGTATGATCTCTCCATTCCAGTTAGCCCAACACAAAGAAAGAATTCATTTTCCCACCTTAACTTACATACCCGCTGGTGCTAGTTGGCATGGTTTGGTAGTAGTACAAAATTTAATGGAGGTTTTAAGATAAAAAAATAAGTTGAGTCAATAGAAATATATTTCTCTATAGCATAGTAGACACATTAACTTTTTACATACCCTGTATACTGCTACAAATATTAGATAATATCTCAGAAAACTTAATACAAAATGCTGTATGTAAGCTTTTTACATAGGTTGCTAGTGGCATTTCTGTGGCTTCATCAAAACAACACATTAAGACTGCAACATAATATATCCCACCTCATTTTCATTGGAATATCTGTAGGGAGAGAACTGTGATTGTCTCAGTTCTTTTAATGGAACTAAAATCCATTGCTTCCAAATGGAAAAACAATATCATCTTGATTTCCCTTGTGATAGCTATTTTATATAATAGAAGGGAAGTATTATTAGTAGTACCAGTGTTGTTAAATGAAGAATTGCCTCTGTTCTATGGATGATTTTCTGCCTCGGAGGACAACAAAGAAGCAGAGTGATCAGAGAGGAGTTTGAAACAGATGTGTATTTATTTCCATACTTTGGGCTTAACTGAGCCCTGGTATTTAGCATGTATGGTTCTGTCCAACTGGGATAGCTGTGCATCATCATGAGCAGCCCGATTTACTCAAGTTACTTTGAAGGGGTTAACATTTGAGCTCTGAGAGAGGTTCTCCGGTTCCATTAATTAAAAAGGGCTTTGTAAGCAAGTAGCTATTGTTTTAAAATGCCAATTTACCCTTGTAGTCGACAAGGAGATAAGATAGTCATAGACCAGAGCTAGTTTTCATTTTCATTTCCTCATTTTATTAGGTTTGAAACAGTGAGAGTGGGCTGCAGTGATTAGTACAAACAGGAGAGCCACACTTAAAAGCTGTTAGTGTTTTTGTGTATCTGTTTAAGCTCCCCAGGCTAAGAAACAAGTCTATCCTTGCATGTTTACAACGCCTGCTAAGCATAACTGACAGGGATTTCCAGGCGCAACTCTAAGGGCAGAGCTCTTGTCCAAGCCTTGGACAATTTACGTCAGATTTTTGTAATCCGCTTTGCTCTGCTATCAACAGCCATAAAAAGGTCCCCCCCGAGATAATTCAAAATGCTGGTGCTAACCTATTCTTTCCTACTTGTGGCTATGTGCTATCTTCGGTGTAAGCCCTTCCCCTTTTTCACTGTATCCAGCACAAATTTCTTGGCCTTATCTTCAAAGCCCATCACAATTTCACCCCACCCTACCTCTCCTGCTGGGTCCCGAATGGAGGTTAACTCCCACCTCACTTCACAACGCTACACTTTGCGCTCTGTCCCACTCACAAGTTCTCACCAGGTTCAAGTCAAATGCACCTCCTGACACATAACTTTCACCTTCCCAGGCCCACAGCTCACAGCCCAATGAACAAAGCAAGACTGAGCGGTACTTAACGGTCCAGTCTAGTGGTTGCAGGGTTCCTTCAAAACGGGGGTGCCATGCCCTGGACCCTGCTGTAGGATGCTGCCAGGGGGTTGCAGGATCGCTTCTTCGAGCAGCAGAGCTCACTTGAAATGTTTGTTCAACTGCAATCTCACATTCAATAGGTAACAGGATCTCAAGCAATGTTGGTATTATCAGGTCAGGTTTAGTATAGTGCAATGAGGTCTGGGGATTTAGAGATTAGTGTGTGGAAGAATTTATTCTCTTACTTTTCTATCATTTAGGTCAGAGTGTAACCTCGGTTATCCAGGGAGATTTCTCAACATGTACATTTGTTATTGTTTGGCATCAGACTCGGCAGTCTGATCCTTAGCTGTCAGAGATCCCCCATCTATATCACTTTTTCCATTGCTGGGCAGTGCAGTTGATTGGCGCTCAGCTTGCAGCTTGTAAAATAAGAGCACATTACTTCACACTGTGCATGTGCTCCTGAGCAAACTCCCAGCAAGATACCACATACAATGTTTGCAGAAAATTGTTGACACTTCCCCTAAATGTGCTGGCTGCTAGTGTGGGCTTGCATATCTATCCACCTAATACTCAGGTTTGACAGTAATGTGTACTCAGCATGTCAGGGGAGGTGGCACTTAAAGATACTGGCACGAGCAATGCAGGTGGAGCCTAGGAGGCTTTTCCATTGCCAACAACAGCTGCACTTTTTACACAGTCTCTCCCTTTTTTCTCTTTTTTTTTTTTTTTATTTTGTGTGTGTGTGTGTACACTGAAGATCTGCTTCATTGCAAATGCTTCCAGGAAAGTAACACTTCTGTCTACAGTCCAAGTGACTTGTATAAGAGTTGGCCATTGGCATTTCAAACCTGATTACGGTTTTAATCAGATACATATGAGCACCCAGCCAGCCAGTTCAGTGGGCTATCTAAAGCCTCATTATGGAGACATCTTTCTAGCCACATCAATCAGTCAAACGGAAGCATGATGCCAACGCTGGATGGAGATCTTCCACCTGAGCTTGCATTGTTCAGAATTAAAACTGAAATGAAATTTATAAGCATAAATTGCACTTGTGTATTGTATTTATCTTTTCATTATAACTAAAATAATTTCACTTTCAGGTTTCCTATGCATGTCATTCATATATGATGGATAATTTGGCCAAAGCAAGAACTAGATCTGGCACTAAAGCCATGTGACAAATAGCTATTCTTTTTGGACTCCTTTATGTGAGTAAATAGAAGCAATTGATCTATTAATTCACTTCCTGATCCTATTTGTTATGTACTCATTGCAAGGACATGCAGAGGTTCAGTGATTAAGAAAAGGAAAAACTTACCAATGCTGTCTGCAGTTATTAATTCTCCCAAATCATGATTCATCTTGTCAGAGGACTTCATGAGGGCACCTGGCTTTGCCATGGCTTTTCTTCTCTATTTTTGTTTGCTTCCTTTGTTTTTCTTCCCTGTCAACAGATATTTGCCCTGAATCTATTTGGATTATAAATGCCCAGTGAGCTAAGACCTGAAATGGAAAGTTGATGCTACAAGATACCGCCAAAATGAATCTCACCAAAAGAAAACATGACACATCTCTAGTCCCAAAGTGAGGCATTTTTATTGTACTTTTTAATCACTGTCACAATTAAAACACAGCCTTGCTGCCTCACACTTTTTCTACCAAACCCTGGAGAGACCCACTCTACTTTTAATGTTTTTAACACTGATGTTCCTCAGCTGCACCAACGGTTACTAGTGTTCTCTTGGCATTCACAGGGAGCAGATGTATATATACTTGAAGCTTCAGTCTAGTGGAGGTACCTGAAGCAAAGGATCAGGCATGAAGTTGCATCTTGCTGGTCTTATTCATCAAGCTGAACAGCTAGACACATCTTGATTTCTGGGCTGGTATTCTCAACAGCACTTCTGCACTGCTAGATGCACTCATACTGCTAGGAGGCCAGTTTTGCCCATACTTAGAGTTCACAACTGAGCCTGTAAGGTCCACAGTGAAGTATACTGCTTTGCGTGCTGCCCAGCACCATGTCCATGCTTTTAGGATGGTGCAGTGACCCAAAAGGTAATAGTGCGTATATATACATGCATACATGTGCTGTGTGAGTGAGGAAGATGTTAAGTACCTAAACATTCCTAAAGCTACCTTATGCATTTGCTACTAGAATGAATCAGGATTTGCATAAAAGATGGGACCTTTTAAATGCTGGGTACTGCAGTGGCAGACAAATCATACCAAATAGCACAATACTTTCCATTATACACTAATCACCACATTTAAAATTGTTATCATCAGATTATGTGGATGCATGATTCACAGCCCACTCCCTGTCTCCAAAGAATCGGTTTTTAAACAGGCTGCCACGCGCCTACTGCACCTGATTGTTTCATCGGCACATTCCAGCTAACAAAGGCGGACGAGCCGGGGCAGAGCCCAGGACACTGATACACTTGTTCTATCCCCACAGGTGTAGCAGCCTTCTGTTTTGAAAGCTTCTGGGTGTAGGCGTTAGGGCTGCATTCTTTCTTTAATTTGTACTCGCTTCTTTCGGAGTCAGATGGAATGGCAGCCAAGTGAGGAGTGCACAGAAGGAGTGAAAACCCACATTCAAAAAGCCCTGCTAGGACATGGACCGTTACGGCAGACCCAGAGCCCTTGCTCTTGGCCAGAGGAAGAAGAAAGGGAAAGGAAGGGAATGATATGAGGTGGGGGGTGGAGTTAACATTAAAAGCTCCTTCCTATCCTTATGGATTTTGGGTCAATATTGCTAGCAGAAAATACATTCTGTATAACATGCAACAACAGGCAGTTCCATGTGAACGTATATTTTATGTATAATTATTGATACAAGCCATTATTTACACAGTAGTATAGGTGGACGTTACATAAATTTTATGTATAATTATTAGAACCAGCCATTATTTATATGGGTCTACAGCTATACATACCATTTTATTGTCAAACAACCAGAGGGGAAGGCCACATTCTCCTCCCAGTTTACACCATCTCAGGCCAGAACAGACTATTGTACCCATCCAGTCTGACCTCTCACACTCTCACACACTAATTTCCTCAGTTGCACCAATTATAACCCTGGAGTCCGAGTCCCCAAAAGCCAACAGTCTTTCAGGTTAATGCTTGGGCAAGGTGTTGGATTGTCAGCACTAAAAACTGAAGTCATTTATGTAGCTGGAGGACAGCTATGTCAGAGGTAACATGTCACCTTCTGAAGGGAGCGGATAGGTCACTCTACACCCCACACAGTCACCGCCACCTCTACTAAGGTAGCCCACAACATTTCTTGTAATAAGTCTTGTGACAACCACCTGTTCACCGGGATATTTATGGAGTTTTACCAGTTTCTTGTAGACTAAGTTACTCTGTCTGCATTGCACTGGAGCCTTAGCCAGCCAATTAGGAGATTAAATTAGCCCACTGATGCTTGCAAAACATCTGTGAGCAAACCGAGATTTGTATGAAAATTCAATTTGAACAGGAACAATTTTTCATGGTCCATAAAAGGTAGTGTAAGATGCGCAAAGCTGACATTCATGACTCCTGTTCATAGCTCTGTGCTCTGTGTTTAATTCCCCACAGATGGAGCTAAGAAATTACCCTCACATTTATTAGAGAAAACATTCAGGAAGGCAGATTTCTTGCCGCTCCACCTGTTTTCAAAGCCAGCTTCAGATAAACACAGAATTCTGCAATTTGAGAAAATAACTTACAAATGTCTTCTTTCTTTTTCCTTTTCTTTTTTTTTCCTGCCAACCCAGAGTTCTGTTATCTTATACTTATTTTGATAAGCTACCTTCAGCTTTTCTGTCTGCACATGCAAGGAAACAAATCCAGCCCCACTTCCAATGCAAGTTTAGACAACGTGGTTAAATTAACAGCTTGAACATTAGAAAAGAGATTAGGATAATTAATGCCAAGATGATAGAACTAGGAATGTTTTGTACTGTAGGTAGGGCCACTATTTGGGAGGCCAAAAGAGGAGTTTTACCACCAGCTTGCAACAGGTTCTAACAGTGGAGCTTGAAAACTGGAATCACATTCCCCTGAAATGCTAGAGTCACGCTTTCAATAACACGTGCCACAAGCCAGTCCTCCAAACTCAAGTGGAAGCACCTGAAATATGCCCTACTTTCCCCATTTTAACACGAAGAGTTATTAGATGCCCAAACTGTTCTAGAAAATTAAGCATTTCTTTGGATTACTTTGTGTGTTTTAGCTCAGATTTGGCCAAAGAAACACAGGTTTGATACTGTAAAGAACAGAGTAGCTGCTATCTGTCTAAAGCCCAGAAGTTAATTCAGAGTTTTTTTGGAATTAAAGAAACATTTTATTTCTGTGCTCCAGGGCCTGTTCAATGCCCTCCCTAAAGACATTGAGAACATGAAATAATTAAGAGCATATTTCTTGACCTGGACTTATTATTCACTGTAAAACAGCCAGGTTCCTCGCACGAAATGCACTACATAAAATTATACTGGGAATTAATGGCACTGGTTATACCGACACAGTCAAATTTCAGGAAGAGAGTTTCAAAGGCTAGGGGAAAGGGAGATGCTTTATTCATGTCTGAACCATTTACAATATGCTAACTCCAGTGAAATAAGATGGTCAAGAATTTTAATATTTTAAGAGGTGTTTTTTTCAAGGAACAAATATGAGCTTTGTAAAGTCCATCTTCAGAGTTCTTCAGCCTTCCCAGAGCATGTCGCTGTAAAGGCTACTTCCTAAAACCAAGTGAAATTACCATTCCCAGTCTCATGAGTGCTTGATTTGTACAGAGGTGCACTAACGCTTATCCAGAAGGTCCTCAAGGGGTGCTGGGTAGGCTGGAATCCCCCAAGAAATGTCAAGTTTCTCCAGAGAGACCCTCCAACTTCCCCAAAGGAACTAAAAGATGGGAATTTTTTTTCATTAGAATAATGAGTTTGGTTGTCCTCTGTTTTAAGGTGAAGTTTGCTGTTACTATGTCTGCAACCTTCTTTGACAGATGGAAAAAAAATTATTTTAGAGAGAAGCATATGAAACAGAGAAGCAAGAATGCTGAAAGTTAGATCCATTGTTAAACGGGTAGGTACAAATGGCCTGATTTTGAGAAGTGCTGGGAACTCAAGGTCCTGTTAGTTCCAATTCACATCACTGAAAATTTGATATGCTAAAAACATGTGAATTTACATTTCCATATCTGTCTTACGTCAGCACCAGAATACAGGTTATCCACACTTCTGTTCTTCTGTTGTAATGCCCAACCTGAGAGGATGTAAAAAGACTCATGTTCAGAGGACACAGGCTCAACACTCCTCCAAATCCCAGTTCTCTTAATGTCTGGAGTAAGAGCTGCTTACCCTAAGCTGGGGTGCCCAGAAGCATTAATTTCATTTGAAAACGCAGACTTTAAGTTCCCTAGTCTCTGCACTCAAGTGTGAACCTAGAGTAGAAAACAAGTCATTGACTGGAGATGCTGCTCCCTGAATCCCCAGAGCTGAGGCCACCAGAAACACATTCAGAGTTGTTCACCCCCCTCTTCTTAGGAGAAGGTGCTGGAAAATCACTTCATCAGGGCCATTACATCCCAAAGCAACATTAGCTTCATTTGATCTGCAAACTACTCTGTCCTCAGCAATTTGTGGCTTTCTGTGTACCCTTACACCACCAGCTTGAATCCATCCAAAAAAATATTCCTCCCTCAAAACACACATCCTTTTGTTTATTTTTACCTACCCTCCTGCCTGTTTAGCTGTGCAGTGCTCTATTATGTGGTCTCTGTGTTTTCCAGGCAGATTTTCCTCATCTAAGGGATCTCTCAAGTGAAGGCTATTTGAATAAATGAGGATGATATAGCCCACCCACCCTAAGCCCCCTATCTGTCTTCTGAGAACTGGCCTTTACCAAGAGCCAAGAGCTTGTCTTTGGACTGCAAAAGTCTAGAGGGATTCCTTTACTAATATGACTAGCTGTAGAGGTTTGCAAATTAATAGTTTAGATATTCAGGCAAATAAGCCCAGATATCTTGCAAAAATAGACTGTTGAAGACTTCTTTTCTTGCCACAGAAGATGAGCTAACCCCTGTACTAATTTTTATGATCTCTGCAAATCTGAAATATAACTCTGGGAATCCTTGGGGTCCCTAAGACCAATCATACCAAATTACAACATTTTAGTTTGTGTGTGCAAAAAGAAGGTGTCTTGGGCCTTGTGGCTGTGTCTGTCCAAACAAGAACTTCCCTGAGATGCCCTAACAATCACAGCAAACTGATACTTCACTGGACAGTAAATTTTTATTTCTCTATCAAACTCACTCACATCAGTGTTGCAAAGCTTATACTTGAAGCTTATACTTGCAGATGTAGAGTAGGGTTGTTGCTGAAAGAACAGGGAAAGGTTTTACATATTGATAACAGTGAAGAGCTACAAGCAGGGTCATGCCAAGTGATGCTTGGAGGTGGGGGCTGGGAGGTAGAGGGGCTCTTTTTGTACTGAAGGCATTGCTGAATATCAAATGGCAGGTATCAGAGTGACAGCTTTTGTTTTCATAGCCTATTGAAAAGTTAACGAAGTAAAGAAGATATAATCATTCAGGTAAAGCAGGATACGAAGCAGGCCAGGGCTTGCACTAAAAATGCATAAAGTTATTTCACTAAAAGACAGAGGCACTTGCCCATGGCAGGTGCAAAACTTAGGCAGTGCTCTGATTGCCTCAAGAAAGGAAAAAACCTGCAGAAAGTGTTGGGACACGTTCTAAGCCTCCTCAACAGCCATTCTCCTTTTTTTTTCCCTTTCTTTTTTTTTTTTTTTTTTTTTTTTGCCTTTTTTAA